>OX383937.1:7500000-8750000 GCA_947532085.1 Elegia similella
TGGTCGCAGCGTGATGTTTTATAGCATATATGCAGCAGGGGATGGTATGGTAGCATATAAATGACACCTACCAAATAATCGAAATAGGAAAAAACTTACCTTGTGCTGGAGCTCCGTAGCTCACAGGTGTTGAAACTGTGACAAAACATAAATGAATTTATGAATCAAATCTTAATTGCACAACACATGTTGATATCATAAAATAATATATTATTAAACATTTAGCGTTTATTATTATATTATTTACACGTAATATGCGGAATGATAAACAGACTGGCTTAGTTATTTTTTCATTATAAATATTAGTTTGGATATAGTTGTCATTAATGAGCATCGTTATCGTTTTATGACACCAGTATTGGTCACTTGCACAACCGAAAATATTTCTTTTTCTAAACGTAAACGAAATATTATGCATTAGAATTATTTTTATGGCAACTTAGTATACAATTTTATGTGAATGTATCATACGTATATCAAAAATTGAAAAAAAAAAATTGATCGTTTGGATAATAGTTGAAATGGTCGGATAGAGTCGAGCGTTGACGCCACGGCGAGTTGTGAATCTCAATTTATTAATTAAAAAATGGAACTCCTGGACGTTTTAAGCGTACTACGTAGTGTTTGAACTAACCACGGCAGGAGCGAGCAGGGGATGGTATGGTAGAATATTACTAAAACCTAACAAATAAACAAATAAATATCGAAATTTTACCTTGTGCTGGAGCTCCGTAGCTCACAGGTGTTGAAACTGTGACAAAACATAACATGAATGAAGGAATTAATGAATCAAATCTTTATTGCACACCACAGTTTGATATCAAAAAATAATATAATAATAAACGGTTAAATACCCAATATTTGGACTGATAAACAGACAGGCTTATTTACTTTTTCATTATAAATATTAGTTTTTTTTTATTTATTCAATTCAATTCAATTTTATTTATTTGCGGTAAATCTATATTAAATCATTTATTGAATAAAAAGAAAAATAGTACAGATTATGTCAAAATATTAGTTTGGATATAGTTGTCACTAACGAGTGTCGTTATTGTCTTATGACACCAGTGTTGGTCACTTGCACACCCGAAAAACATTTTTTTTAAACGTAAACGAAATATTATTAGTAAGAGTTATTTTCATGGCAACTTAGTATACAATTTTATGCGAAAGGATCATTCGTATGTCAAAAATAAAAAAGTGACCGTTTAGGTAATAGTTGAAATAGTTGGATAGAGTCGAGCATTGACGCCATGACGAGTTCTGAATCTCAATTTATTAATTAAAAAATGGAACTCCTGGAGGTTTCCCTCGTATTACGTAGTGCTGGAACTAACCACGGCAGGAGCGAGCAGGGGATGGTATGGTAGCATATAAATAATACCTAACAAATAAACAAATAAGTATAGAAATTTTACCTTGTGCTGGAGCTCCGTAGCTCACAGGTGTTGAAACTGTGACAAAATATAACATGAATGAAGGAATTAATGAATCAAATTTTTATTGCACACTACAGGTTGATATCATAAAATAATATAATAATAAACGGTTCAATACCCAATATTCGGACTAATAAACAAACAGGCTTATTTACTTTTTCATTATAAATATTAGATTTTTTTTTATTTATATTAAATCATTTATTGAATAAAAAGAATAATAGTACAGATTATGTCAAAATATTAGTTTGGATATAGTTGTCACTAACGAGTGTCGTTATTGTCTTATGACACCAGTGTTGGTCACTTGCACACCCGAAAAACATTTTTTTTAAACGTAAACGAAATATTATTCGTAAGAGTTATTTTCATGGCAACTTAGTATAAAATTTTATGCGAATGGATCATTTGTATGTCAAAAATAAAACTAGCGGTTCTGCGAGAACAGTGGACGTCGCGAGCCCTTACAACCAACATCCACATTTGCCCTTCAGTGCCCTACAGTATATCTGTTACTGATATGCTAATTGACTAAAGGATGATTTCCTTCAGTTACTATTTCCCAATCCCCGCTGCTCTTAATTAAGTACCAGAGGAAACGGAAATTTAAACTTACATTCCCCTCACCAGAAGACCCGACCAGATCCATTTTTAAGAGAAAACACTAAGCTCGAGGGAATTGAAAAATAGATATTTATAATATCTATTGCTGTCGCGCCGCGTGCCTAAACAAACCCCGCAGAGTGCGACAGAGATAACTACAGCTCGGCCGGATAATACTTATAAAAATTACACAAAATTTACGCTTCGTAGTCCTCTGATTTCTTCTCCAAAACTTAACCGATTTAATTTCTTTTTACATTAAAAATTTAAAATAAGCTATGGCTGTGTTTCTGCGTTTCTTTCTCTTATATACTTAATTGCCCAAATTTGTTTTCTTGATGTTTGAACACAACGAAAATTCATACCAATTTTTCATGTTTTTGAAGGTTTATATAATTATATATACTCTTTATATAATTCAATTATGAAAAAAAATTAACATATGGATTTTTTTAGTAAAAAATCATTACTCTATTGGTACTATCCGGCGAGGAATCAGGGGACTACTCTTGTATGGAAACACGGCCCTTGTGAGCACCATGTTTAGTATGATTTTGTACACATTAACTAAGTTGGAGTGATCCTCTTCAAGATCGGAAATATCGGAATAGCGAACTTGGCATGGGTGAATAGGAGGCAAAGTTTAAGTACCCCGTTTCATAGTTGTTATGTTACCAATTGGTTAAAATTTTAATAGCACGCTAATTTTCAACTATTATGGCAGACAAACATGCGAACTTTACGTTAAGAAGTGGCCGGCATCTATAAGCCCCGGGTTCAAGTCACAGGATAGCATGTGAATCTTTTTTATTTATTTTTAATTTTTATTTCAGGATTCTTAGTTTATTAAGTGTTTTCAATTATAAAAGTAATACGCAGTATCATGTTTAAAGCCAAAATATATTTTTCATATTTTGATTTTTGTTCCTTAGGGAAAGTTGTTCAATTTCACTCCCTCTCCCACTTCAATTTCTTTCATAAATATACAGAAAATCCATTTCTGACAACTTTTGGGCAAATTGTTGACTATAAACACGTTCAAGTTTATCGTATCAAAAAGTTGTTCAGACAAAAAAGTTGCGTCTTAATGAGAATAACAAAAAAGTCTAATGACATTTTTGAATTTTTTTCCAAATAGCTGTGCGATGAATTTTTTTAAGTTACGGACCATATATCCACAATTTTTTAAAATTTCGAAAAACTGGCACGACAAAAAAATTCTATATAATTACCGACTCTGCTCACAAAATTTCATGAGAATCGATTGAGAAATGCGACCTGTAGGCGAGAACAGACAGACAGACAGACGGACAAAAGAATTTTGGGCCAGTGAAAACTGAGACGCTTCGCTCGCTTCACTCGCTCGGTCAAAAAATATCTTTTGGATAATAGTTGAAATAGTTGGATAAAGTTGAGCGTTGACTTCACGACGAATGGTGAATGTCACTCTACCAATGCAAAAATGGAACTCCTGGAGATTTCTCGCGTATTACGTTGTGTTTGATAAACCACGGCAGGAGCGAGCAGGGGATGGTATGGTAGCATATAAATTACACCTAACAAATAATCAAATACATAGTGAAACTTACCTTGTGCTGGAGTTCCGTAGCTCACAGGTGTTGAAACTGTGACAAAACATAACATGAATGAAGGAATTAATGAATTAAATCTTTATTGCACACCACAGGTTGATATCATAAAATAATATAATAATAAACGGTTAAATACCCAATATTCGGACTGTTAAACAGACAGGCTTATTTACTTTTTGATTATAAATATTAGTTTTTTTTTTTATTTATATTACATCATTTATTAAATAAAAAGAAAAATAGTACAGATTATGTCAAAATATTAGTTTGGATATAATTGTCATTAACGAGCGTCGTTATTGTCTTATGATAGAAAAAAATAAAAAATTTTTAAAAAAATTGATTTTCGGATGTGCAGGTGACCAACACTGGTGTTGGTCACCTGCACATCCGAAAAACAATTTTTTTTTTTTTCAAAACGTACCTTCAATACTACCCTCTCTTTAGTAGTGTGGTATTCTACTTCATTCATATCCGATGAATAGGAATTCATTAAATTGAAGAAAGTTTTTTACTTATGTGGTATTGAAGAAGTACCGCATGCTTGAAATGCGTATACCCTACGGGGTTGTAATGGTATCACACTTAGGGCGTTAACCTAAGGGACGTAGGTTCGAATCCTACCTGTGGCCGAGTTCTTTTTCATCACATATTTTCAATTTTAGAAATATTATTCATAAGAATTATTTTCATAGCAACTTGGTATAAAATTTAAGCGAATGCATCAATCGTATGTCAAAAATTTTAAAAAGTGGTTGTTTGTGTAGTACTTGAAATTGTTGGATTGAGTCGAGCCTTGACGCCACGACAAATGGTGAATGTCATTCTATCAATTCAAAAATAGAACACCTGGAGGTTCCCTCGTATTACGTAGTGCTGGAACTAACCACGGCAGGAGCAAGCAAGGGGTGAATTGTAGCATATAAATAATACCTAACAAATAAGTATAGAAATTTTACCTTGTGCTGGAGCTCCGTAGCCTACAGGTGTTTTATTTATTTATTTATTATATAACTAAATACCACGGTATAAACATCCATTTACAGTATTTAGGCAGTATAAGTTTCACAAAAAAAGATAAATAATTACTTAAAATAGATCTTATTACATACAAGTAGACTCACATTCATCCCTTTCACAAAATAGTAAGAATTGCCTAACAAGCACACTGCATCCATCCACAAACACATCACACTCTGGTTGCTGGCTCAGAAATTCGTTAATGTCGAAGAGCATGCGACAGAGAGGAGATTGCGCATGCGATATAGTGCGTGTGATAGGTGGTGCGAACAGTTTGCGCGGTTGGCATGTGCGCTGGAGCAAACATCTATTCGGCACGTTAAGACGACATAGCTGGTTATGAAGTTCAGGGATATCGATATAACCACGTAGGATTTTTAAGCATGTCACTAACTGACATAAATCTCTACGAGTTTTTAATGAGTTAAGACCTAGGATTCCAAGTAAGTACAGAGTAGGATATAAATAGGGGTAGTACCCATAAATACGTTTATAGAAATATCTTAGAAATGTCTTCTGAACTTTTTCTAACATGAGTGTGTAGGAAGCCTCATGTGGGTTCCATACACAGCTGCTGGTCTCGAGTTTGCTACGGACGAGTGCAAAATATAACAATTTGACTGCGTGCTGATTTTGAAAATCTTTACAATTTCGCAAAACAAAACCAAGTCGTTTAAAACTGTCTTTGACTAAAGAGGATACGTGATGGTGAAACGTTAATTTACAATCAAATACTACACCCAGATCTTTGACTGATTCAACACGATTAATTTTATGGTCATTCAAAACATAATCATAGCGTGCTTTTAATACTTTTCGTCCAAACGTCATTACAGAACATTTACTAATATTAAACGACATTTTGTTTTGAATGCTCCATTGTTGAATAGAGTCTATATCCTGTTGCAGTAATTGATAGTCGTTTGCATTATTTATTTCCAATGCCAGCTTTAGGTCATCAGCATACAATACACATTTTGCATGTTTTACAACTTTTACGATATCATTTATCATTATAGTGTTATTAGTGTTGTATTATCAGTGTTGAAATTGTAACAAAACATAACGATGAATGAGAAAATGAATAAATATTTATTGTACACCACAGATTCATCTCATAATTCCTGACACGATACGATATTGGATCCGATGGAAACGAGAAACTGTTTTCTTAAAAGGCCGGCAACGCTCTTGTCACACCCCAGGTGTTGCAGTTGTCTATGGGCAGTGGTGATCACTTACTATTAGGTAACCCGCTTGCTCGTTGCTATGTCATAAAATAATAATAATATCGCCTGATAAACCATCAAACTAAGATACCTACTTTTTTATTATTATTATTATTATTAGACTAATATTATAAATGCGAAAATGAGTTTGTTTGTTACGCTTTCACACCGTAACCACTAAACCGATCATTATGAAATATTGCATACAAGTTTTCTGGAGCACGGAGAAGGACATAGGCTACCTTTTATCCCGGGAAAAAGTACTATTCCCGAGGGATCGACATTGACGCGGGCGGAGCCGCGGGCGCAAGCTAGTTAATAAATAATTTTGATATAGATGTCACTAAGGATGTCTATGAGCTGTATTGCAACTTCATTGCTCCATATCTGCTCCGTGGGTCAATACGCCAGCCTGCGACACGAGAGTGCCCGGGTTCGATCCCCGGCCAGTTCAAGATGGAAAAAGATCTTTTTCAGATTGGCCTGGGTCTTGGATGTGTATCTATATATGTATTTGTTATATAATATAGTACCGTTGAGTTAGTATTGGTGATCGAAGCCCATAACACAAGTCTCGAACTTACTTTGGGGCTAGCTCAAGCTGTGTGATTTGTCCGTATATATTTATTTATTATTTCGCCTTCTTCGCTAATCTTTTCTTTATTTCGCCTTAAGTCTCTAACACCTCTATTCTGAAGTTATAGCGAAATAAAGAAAACTTACTGACATACATGATTCATTGTCATCATCTTTTTATCCATAAGAAGTTCACTGTCCGGCAAAGGCGTTTTCTAAGTATTCTTGATTCCATGGGAGGTATTGCCAAACTCACATGTAGGTGGTTTTTTTCAGTTTCTTCGGCTTCTTTTGCTTCCGACGCTGCTGCCTATAGGATTGGATGTGGTGAAAGACCTAGCTGCTTCGCGCGCACTACGTGGTGTTAGAGTTGGTCGCGGCAGGCGTATGCAAAGGCCGGTTACCTTATGTAGTTGAGCATATAAGTAGCAACTTACTGAATAAAATAATCAGTTACGAAATCTTACCTCCACCTACAGTATTGGCATAACTGTTTGAATTTGCCAGGCTGCTAGTCGGTGTTGCCACTATTACAAAATAGTAATAAGACAAATATTAAAAAAAATAAACTTTGACCTCTGACCTAATATGTATTGAATTTATACCAATTCAACCCCAGGGACTTTTCATATATTGCTTTGTAGTATGAATTCAATAACTATCGAGGGGTACAGACTTCATATTACGCGATATACGGATATCAATGCTTAATGTGGCGATTTGTGATCTCGTAAGATGTAACTCGGCCCCCTCTTTACCTCCTAAATAGTACACAGTATATCAGTATATCTCCAACGAACGTCTGTGGGAGGCGTGCCGGGAAAAACCAATTGGCAAGCAGATCATGCGCCGCCAATGGACCTGGATATGCTCAGAAGAGAGCCCAAACACATCCCGAGGCAGGCCCTGGAGTGGACCCCCCAGGGAAAGCAGAAGGTGGGCCGTCACAAGCAGACCTGGCGGCGCGGCGGAGATAAAGTCAATAGGGCTAACCTGGCCCGAAGTAAAGCCCGTAGCCAAGGATAGATCACAATGGTGAAATACTATGGAAGCCCTCTGCCCCACCTAGGGGCCATAGGACCTTAAGTCAAGTAAGTCAATCAGTATATCGCATGTTAATAGCTAAAAGTCTTACCAGCAGTGGCTTGGCCTTGTGTAAAAGTACCTGTAATAAAAAATAATTTTTACTTTCACTGTATGAGTTCAATGTTAAACACATATAAGTTTCCTTGTGTCTTATTAGTCAGACTAGCTGTACCCGCGACTCCTTTCGCGTACAATATTAATTAATTATGTTTGTATGGGGCATGGGGGCCACGACTTATCATTACTTGAGAACAAAATTAAGTAGCCTATCCTGTGTCTTGTACGTCTAAATGTGTATATAACAAGTTTCATAAAATTAAAAAACATACATACATACAGAAAAAATCTAAAATCCGCAATTGAGTTTCAGTTTCTTCACTTTCAGAAAACAAAGTAGATAACTTACTCCATGACCAAACCTTACAGATTTATTATTTACTTTTTATTAGTATTGATTGATTGTTTTGGTTTGTATTATCGTATGATATTTATTGTAATATATTCACTCGTTTTTCTTTTTAATTTGATTTCTACTCAATTCGCATGGAATGATTCAAGCATAGTATTTTATTTTATTATTTTAAACATGCTACGGTAGTTAGTTAAAATAAAAATAAAAACAGAATTTATGTTATTGACATTTTTCAATTAAATGAAAGTGTAATCTAAATGCGAAAGATGAAGGCGCAAAGAGCTGAGGTGCGAAAAGACGCAGGCGCGAAGAGCTGAGACTTTATAACATCATGACGTTGGTTCCGAGATTTAAAAAATTTCAAGGGATTCAAAATGAACTTGTATAAAAAAACTCGGCAATGAGCGTCTACCAGTAATTCAGTGGGCATATTGGCAGGGCCAATATCATCATTACAGCCACAAAAAGCCCACTGTAGGACAAGAGCCTCTCCCTAAAATTCCTCGTTCCATGGGAGGATATTACTATACTCAACACGCTTGGCAGGCGAGTCAGCGAGCGCAGTTTTTTTTGGCTTTTGTACTTCCGACACTGCTGCCCATTGCAAGCATTTTTATGCTGGGGAATTCCGGACATAAGAATTTGTTGGGTTTGGGCAGGGAATTAATGTTATTGGGATACTAATTACTCGAATGAATGGGGGAAAAGCCAGTAGCAGCCAAGGATTATCAAAGATGCATGAAAATATCTTACCATAGGCCAATGAAGATGTTGTAAGTAGAAAAACGAAAATAAGTAGCGACATCTTGGCCACTTCTTTGGATCAGTGATATCCGGCGAGAGACAAATGATGACATTTTTGGTAGCACTTGGCTATTTATACAAGTCAAGGGTAGAAAGAAATTAATAGTATTTAATGATGTGCACGTTTTGGCGATTTTCGTGAGTAATGGCGTCCTTGAAAATGTTTTACAATGTGGATACAATGTTTTAATTTTTTTTAATGGTGTGTGCGGACATATTTGCTCTTTTATATTTGAGGAGCCCGAGGTCCCAGTGGTTGTAAGCATTAAAAACGCTTACGCATGTTAAGCATCCCGGGAGCAGTCCCCACTGTGATGGGTGACCGCAAGTGGCATTAAAATCGAGCTCCTCCATGCTTCGGAAGGCACGTTAAGCCGTTGGTCCCGGCTGTCATCTTTGATGGCAGTCGTTAAGCTGTGTTTGATACCTTTAGGCAGCTTGAAAAATCTGACCAGTGTTGGCCACTTACAAAAAACAACAACAATACTCTGTTATGCTGGTTCTGGAGAGAAGAAAACAGCAGAATGAACTTCTCTTGTCAGGCAGACCTCTAAAGCTGGTCTAGAGGCGTAAATCTGAAGAATACACGGTGAAATTTTGATAGTTCTGGACTCTTGAAGGGGTCACCCAGACCATCAAAATGAACAACTTTTCCTATGGGAACAATGGGGGAACTCAAAAATAAATTCGACATTCCCACACAAACTGACTGGGCGGCGGGACTCTTTTGTATAAATGACTAAAATTTTTTTGAGATCCCAATATTATTCCCATAGGAAAAGTTGTTCATTTGATGGTCTGGGTGACCACTTCAAGGGTCCAGAACGATCAAAATTTCACCGTGTATGTCACTTAATAGGCGATTCTAATGCCAACTGGAAATGATTTTGTTTTAACGTACTAGCAGTTAAATGAGGCCTTTAGGTCTTATGGCTCCAACTCTGTCTACTCCGTAAGTAATATACATTTTTATGTGCGGAATTCGTTTTCTTGAGATATTCATAATTTTTTGTAGTGAAAGGCCTTGGTATATTATAAATTTAGATTGTTTTGTAAATATTACATATTTATATTAATAATAAATACCTATTTTTGGACTCAATTTTGAAGTAGATATCTTTAACTGATTGAGTTAAAATGTTGTAGATACACGTTTCGTTTAGATGACAATCCACGATATGGTATGTGACATCATTCTAAATCCAATATAGCGGACCATCCAAGATGGCGATATAGTTATTTTTAATGCATTTCACCAATATGGATATCAAATGAAAGGGCTTTTTGAGAGTAACTCGAAAAATAATGTGGCATATAAAAAAAGCTTTTATGATCATATAAATTGTATATAATGAGGTTATAAGTTGGTAGTTAAAATTTTTAAGGAAAAAAATATTTTCTTCTTTTTGGAGCGTTTATATACTAGCTTATTTTAAAAAAGGGTTTTTGCTTTTAATTTATTTGATTTTTTTACCTTCGTGATTTGTATGGCCTAAAGATCAATCGTACCAATTTTCTTGCTTTTAATACCATTTGCAGCTTTTTTTTGGCATACCTCTATCACTATAGCAATTTCAGCTCAAGGTCACTTAATTAATTCTATCTATGTCATAGATTGTGAGCTGTCATTTGGAGAAAATGAATATGAAGTTTGTTGGCGCTTTTTCTGCACTCCGCTTTAGAAGCAACATTAAAATTAGCTTTAAGTTAATGATTGATGCCCTGAATTGATGCCCTGAATTGCTTGGGGATTCAGTTCGGATGTAGTGCGAAAGCGCTCTAATTATGTAGGTACTCAAGTAGCAATTAAATATAAATATATACGGACAAATCACACAGATTGAGCTAGCCCCAAAGTAAGTTCGAGACTTGTGTTATGGGATACTAACTCAACGATACTATATTTTATAACAAATACATATATAAATACACATCCAAGACCCAGGCCAATCTGAAAAAGATCATTTTCCATCTTGACCTGGCCGGGGATCGAACCCGGTCACTCCGTGTCGCAGGCTGGCGTGTTGACCGCTGCGCCACGGAGCTAGTCAATAGTAATAATAAAAATATATTTAAAGAATAATGTGTAATGAAATGAAAGTTAACGTTCACGTTCAAATATTTTATTCACGGTAAGATATTTTGTTATATATCAGACTAGCTTTTGCCCGCAGCTTCGCTCGCGTTAAGAAGTATTACGTCATAGCAGCTTTATGCATGCAATGTCTCAGCCCGATCGGTTTAAAATTGACAAAGTTTCATACAAACTTTCATCCCCTATTTTATCCCCTTGGGGGTAGAATTGATCAAAATCCTTTCTTAGCGGATACCTACGTCATAACATCTACCTGCATGCCAAATTTCAGCCCGATCCGTCCAGTGGTTTGGGCTGTGCGTTGATAGATCACTATGTCAGTCAGTCACCTTTGAGTTATATATATTTATAGATATAACAAAATATCTTACTGTGAATAAAATATTTGACTCTGACTCTGATGGATGTGAGAGCATGTTTCCACGTGCTGCATGGAAGCTGTCAAGGCCTCTTCCGATCCTGTAAATGTCAAACTTCTCATAAAATCTTAAATTTTTGGGAATTTAAAGAAATCGCATGGTGCCTGGTCTGGACTTTATTTTATTTTTATTTTTTTTTTGTACTTAGTATACGCTTCTATAATAGAATTCCTGAAGAAATATTGGCTCTGTCATTAGGTAAGTTTAAGACTGCTGTTAAAAATCAATTACTTAAAAATGCCTACTATTGTATTAATGACTATTTAACAGATAAAACTCCATGGATGTAATTATAGTAAGTAATAATAGTAAATATATTCAATAAATCGTTAATCAATATACATCAGTGATTACTTAATGTAAAATAATTCAATTTGTTATAAATATGTGAAAGTGTAGCCCTTCAGGCACGTAGGGACCAATACTGGACTGAGTTTCTTTCGGCGTATTCTTCTCAGCAGTGGTCGTTTCGAAACGCTAGTAGCTTATCGATTTTGCAAATATTAATAATAATAATATGACGTTCAGAAAGAGATACATGATATCCAAATTTGAATAAAATTCTATTTCATTTCATTTCATATGCATTATATAATTTGTCATTAGCTCTACGTATTTGTCTTGTGTGCGCCGAAGCAATGTCATGGTGCAAATTCTTGGTCGATTTTCCCTAACTTTTTAAAGGTACTCGGTAAACAAATGACACCATTCAGCAACTGCGTTTTGTAAGTATTTATTTGTTTTGTAATTCTCTCATATTGCCTACGCCTGCTTTAATGTTCTTGAATTGCTGTCAACCTCGAACACACATACATAAAGCTGTTTCTTTCTTTCCAGCATGTAATAGTATATCCATGTTTCATATCCTGTCACAATGCCTTATACAGCATTTGAAGGTCCGCGAACGATCACGGACATTTAAATGCTGTCTTCACCTCTCAACCACCAAGCGGGCCGATCGGTCCGCATAACAATAGAAAATCCATTGAGTCTGCGTTTCCCGCGCTTGATGGGTTAAATCAAAATCGGTACGAATTTTTATAAAATCAATATATCCCCGTTGAACTTTGATTGCAATTTTCTTACTCATGCAATCGCACCGAGATATGCTGTTGCATATCTCGGTGCGATTGCATGAGTAATTAACATATGTATGATTAACAACTAATTGAACTAATGAGTAATTAACATATGTACATGAGTACGATTAACATAGTAATATTAAAAAACTGTTCGATATAGAATGCGGTTCATGGACGCAAGGAAAAGGGTAGATCATATTAGACAGCAATATAAACATAAGTTGGTAACTGGTGGTTTTAAAACAGCAATGATGGACTGGTATGGAATTGGTATGGCTCCAATTATTTTTAATAAATTGCCAGATACCATAAAAATTTTAGATTTTGTGACATTTAAAAATAAATTAAAATCAATTTTGACAAAGAAATGCTACTATAATATTAATTATTACTTAAATGACAATTTAATTTATTAGAATTATATAGAGTTGGACGAATATTTTATTAGGATAGTAGAGTATTTTTTTATTTTATTAATTTTAACATTGTTTTGAAGTTTTAGTTTGCTAGGGTATTTCCTTTTTATTATTGTACGTCTTATGTAGACAGGTCACAGTGACACACACATTATCTGTAACTATAATCTTTTTTTAACCTGTGTACCACAATAAAGATATTATTATTATTCATCTACAAAACTAGAGTAATTGCAACCGGGGTCCTGGTCTTACTCTATGCATAGACTATACATTCTTGCAACGGTATTGATTTTATTGCAATTTGTCAAATCCGGTACATTATTTAAATATGATGAAGAAGCACACATCTCACATATATTAACATACAAAAACTAAAAAAAAAAAACTACTATTTTGGCACTCGTGTAAATAATAAACCTCATAAATCGTGACACACGAAATTCACCAATTTTTGCTCGTGTATTTGTTTTACATTGTAGTTTTAGTAATATAGTGTTAAAAACGTGTTACAAGTTAATTAATTTGTTTTCAAATTCGACCAAAAAATACCACGATCTTGGTTTTTTTTGGGTTTTTAATTTAAAAAACGAATTTAGGTTCAAAAGCTATAGGTTTTGGCGCGAGGTTCAGCAAAGGTAAAACGGCACGTAGTGTCCTTCAATTTTGGACTTGAGATTTTGGTATAGTGGAAACAATGTATATAATCGAGGAAATTCCTACAACCGGCCATAAAAGGACCTATGCCACTGATACGTGAGTTAAGGATAGTAATTCCTGTCAAATTAGAAAAATAAACAAGCCATACAGCGTGTAACATAACCAGCGTTCCCGTGAAGTGGCGACTCAACTCGTCAAAATGAACAACTTTTCCTATGGGACCAATACTGGAAAGTCTGAAAACTCAATTATTTTTACATTTTCATTTGGCCGTAAGGCTGGCCAGACAATTAGTATGTTGGAGGGCGTGTAGACGGAAAACGGAAACAGAATAGTGATGGGTTGCTAGCCGCATCGCCTATTGCCATAATTCCGCAGATTTTCACCCATTCCCTCGGTCGACGTTGACGATCTGCGCGGGAAGAGAAGCAGCTGGCACATTTTCCGTTTTTCCTTTTCTCCCAGAGCAGCATGGAAGTTTATTAATTATACGGTATTTATAAAAAGCAAAATAAAAACAGAGTCTATGGTATTGCCATTTATAAATTATATTTTGAAGAGAGCGTAATCCAGATGTGAAAGATGAAGGCGCAAATAGCTGAAGGTGGGAAAGAACGCAGGCGTGAAGAGCTGAAAGGCAAAAAAACGCAGGCGAGAAGTGTTGAGTTTCTTACAATTTTGTAATACTTGATCCCGAGTTTAATAAAATACCAAGGGAATAAAAATTAACCGGCCATGTTAGGAACTACGCCACTGATACGTAAGTGAAGGATAGTCAACCCTGTAGACAGAAATTAAGAAGAGGTCAGCACAGAACGGATCAGCAATCACGTAACTTTCATGACCGCCATGTCTGATCGGTATATATTTATGGTTTTCAATATGTTGAATATTATCCTAATCCTAACTAATATTATAAATGTGCAAGTGAGTTTGTATGTTACGCTTTCACATTGTAACTACTGAACCAATCATCATGAAATTTTGCATCCACGTTATCTGGGGTACGGAGAAGAACATAGGGTACATTTTATCCCGGGAAAAACTGCTACTGTACCCGAGGGATCGAAATAAACGCAGGCGGAGCCGCGGGCGAAAGCTAGTACTTCAATAAACCAGAGCAATAAACTAGAAACAATATTTATTTGGTAAATCAGCAGACTTATACTGCCGATTTACCTAATAAATATTGTTTTTTTAAACAACAATAGGTAGGCCATCACTTGACTGCGATAGAAATAGTTGCTTATTTTTATAGTATGTATAGTAAGCTTTTTAGTTTCTTGGCTAAAAGGCTTATTGAGGTATCTCGTGACCAAAGGGCTGGAAATTACCTAGCTCAGCGTATCAGCATTGCCATTCAATTAGGCAATGCTGCCAGCCTTTTGGGCACGATGCCCAGAGGTGAGCATCTGGAGGGACTATACGATTTGTAAATATATATTTTTAAGTAGGTTATTTTTTCTTTTTTTTTGTTTTATTTTAGTTTCAGCAATATAAATAAATGAGTTAGGATAGTTTAAAAATATTAGTAAAAGGTTGTATAGTGAATATTTCTAAACTTCACAGCTTTCTGTGGTAGTTGAATCATCATCAAGTCTTTTTAGTTTCCACTACAGGAGCATGACCCTCTCTGTACTACCGGTGCCATACTTGGCCAGAGCAGACAGAGGATTTGGCCTACACTCTCCTCGCTCATACGGGTTGGAGAGGTCTCATTGACGTTTATGAGCTTTGTTTAGCTTGTATTTCCTAAGTCGCCTCTTACGACGTCCATGGGAAGACTAGGAGTGATCCTATTCTACTCTGCCGGAATCCACACGGCAAGGTAGTTGAGTAGAGTGATATATTTATTGATAAATGATAATGTATTATCCCTACCTAGAGGCTTGGTATTTAGGTGTTTTTGACTTATCCTAAATTTTAGAGCTGCAATGGGACAACTATTGCTTATGAAAATGTTAACCCTTACAATTTTGTGTTAATTACAACTAACGTCCAACGTTTAATCGTACTTTAAAAAAAAAAACATTTTTGTGACAAAATTTTATTTTAAGCAATTCAAACTGTAAAGAGCTTGCATGCTCATAAAATTTAATTTCATTTCGTTTCATTTAGTTTCATTATATTTCATGACAAATCAAATAAGTATTCAAAAGAGGCAATGTCATGGAGACCCTTGAGCCGGGTACGGTCCGGGGTGGTATATTTGACTAACTTAAGTACGTTGCTTAAGTTTTTATTAGTGTTAATAAGCCCAAACTCGATGGGTTTAGTAAGTTCTTATAGCCCCCTTCCGACTCCATCTGATGATGATACCATAATATTGCATTGTCGTCCACAACTTCACGAAATTTCAGCGCAATAGGTTAAGGATAAGTTTTTCAAAATTAGGTTTCAGGATTTGAGACAAACAAACAAGATACATACATACACTGCAAGCTTGTAAAAAATCCCCCACTCAAACTCTGGCAACGCCCTTGCGTTCATGTAACTGACCAACAATCACTACTACCAAAGTAGAACTTAAAGTATTTTATTTAAGAAACGGGGATATCGATATCGCCGCAGTGCACTCCTTTACAAAACCGTAGTGTACGCTGGGCTCCGCCGGAAGAGATGCTCAACGAGAGTGTTCAGCCTGCAGGGGCACACCGTGCTTCCAAAGACGACGCACCGAATGATGCCGACAAACACCACCACGCCCACTGGTAGGAAGATGACAATGTAATTTAAGGACATCGGGATATGAGATTAAGTCAGCTGGTATACTGATTCTGTAGCCTTATGATAATGATGCTAGTGCCAGTGTTCTAAAATATGTGCTACATTTTCACCTGACTAGAATTATCTGATGTTGGTGCAACTTTTATCATCAAATGTTGATGTTATTTGGTGGTAATTTTACTTTACATACACTCATCATCATTATTTCGAGTAGGTGCCACGGTCAATCAGCCATGCACAGCCTGGTGTCAGAGTTCTTCGGAACCGCCTTTCGGCCTCTAACGTGGTTCCTTTAACTACTACCAGATGGCAGCCGGGACCAACGGCATAACGTGTCTTCCGAAGCACGGAAACATCTTCAGTATCAGACAATCAGGTGTTTAAAACCTGCAATGTCCTAACCAAACTGGAAACAACTAAATAAAGTATGTTTCCCGTGGGAATCGAACCCATGACTCCCAGGTCTATAGGCAAACGCCTTAATCATTGGACCACGGAGGCAGTTACATACACTTAGGTCATCTAGTTCTGTTCTCATACTGTGGGCTAGATTTTACAGAATATTATGCTGGGAATGAGTAAAGGAGATAATTCTGCAAAAAGTAGAGGTACATTTGTAGCAGAAGACAGTATTTCTAGACGTTTACATGATTCAGTGTATTAAAAAACCTACTTCTTACCCTACTATGGATAAGCCAATATGGTTGTGTATTTGGCTTACGAGATTCGGTATTCTCTTCGCTGATAATGTAGCTTTCTACAAGATTTTTATTTTATCGGTTGATTAGTGTTTGTGTTTTTCATTACCAAGATCAACAAGTCTTTTCTATTTATATTATGAGACCGTATGGTCTAACCCATATGGTCTAATTGACAGCTCCGTGGCGCAGTGGTTAACACGCCAGCCTGCGACATGGAGTGCCCGGCTTAGATCCCCGGCCAGGTCAAGCTGGAAAATGATCTTTTTCAGATTGGCCTGGGTCTTGGATGTTTATCTATATATGTATATGTTATAAAATATAGTATCGTTGAGCTAGTATCCCATAACACAAGTCTCGAACTTACCTTGGGGCTAGCTCAATCTGTGTGATTTGTCCGTATATATTTATTTATTATTTAACCCGGTACTGTGGCAGCATAGTAGATGCGTGGTATGGAACGACACATGTGTCAGCTAAGCAGCGTCAGCTGCGAAGGACGTAGCGGAGAAAAAACGCAGTAAGTATGAGGCTTTGGAGCCGCATTATTGCTTCGTTCAACGTTGAACTACTGGGACGCTTATACTAAACGCCTTATTGACGAGATAGGGCACAGAATATCGGAAATTACTGGTGTGGTGACTCCCGACTCCATTTTCGGTTCGTTTTTTGTACAAAAGATGATACCATTGTGCTCCAGCGTGGCAATGCTGCCAGCGTCTTAGGCACATTTGTATGGGAAACGATAAGAGACGGGCTATAAAGTATAGACTTTTATATATTTTATAAATATATTTAAACTAGTTTTAGAATCATACATCATGATTTTAGCCCCAAGAAGTCCCATGCTGGACAAAGGCCTCTCCCAAAAGGCACAGCCGCAAAATTTCCACTATTGGACATGGGCCTCTCCCAAAGAATCCTTCGTTCCATGAGATTCAAGATTCAAAGATTTATTCAGAAAATAGGCCTTTTCAGGCACTTTTTCACGTCAATTCACATTTTAAATAATACTTATTATATTATATTAAAATTATTAATTATTGTTCAAAAGCTACAAACTACTAGCGTTTCGGAACCGACCACTGCAGAGAAGAAGACGCCGAAAGAAACTCTTTGGTCGCCTACTTGCCTGAAGGGCTTTGTATGATATTTAATATTTTTATCTTTTCTTTTTTTTTTCTGATGTCATGTTATATACAATTTTAATTTACATATTTTTGTGGAACACGTTATGTTAGCGATCGAGCGTGCAACAACAACAGATATGATAAAAGTCTCAAAGATAGATAGAAGTCTCAAGGAGGCCGAGTAGACCTGTCCCCCCTGGCAGCACCCGTTCACGAGTTGACGCATTGATCAGCCATCGCTGAGCTCAACCATATTAGAGGGAACTCGACGACCCGACACACAACGCCGCCACCAGTTTGAACATTTTAGTGAGCATGACTTACTCGATCTCAAGCACAAAACTCGAAAACTTATTGTCGACACTCGCTGACCGCAAACATATACATGTTTTACAATTGAGAGTTGATTTTAGACAATTATACAAAATAAAATAGCAGCAACAAAAAAAGAAAACAATTATAATATACTAGCTCCGTGGCGCAGCGGTCAACACGCCAGCCTGCGACACGGAGTGACCGGGTTCGATCCCCGGCCAGGTCAAGATGGAAAATGATCTTTTTCAGATTGGCCTGGGTCTTGGATGTGTATCTATGTATCTATATATGTATTTGTTATAAAATATAGTATCGTTGAGTTAGTATCCCATAACACAAGTCTCGAACTTACTTTGGGGCTAGCTCAATCTGTGTGATTTGTCCGTATATATTTATTTATTTATTTATTATAAGTAAAATTAAAATAAAAGCGTTTAGAGAAGTCCTGCATATCATTCGAGGTCTCGACTCCAAGCATTCTTATCAACGAAATAATCATTAATGCCATAATAAGCTCTTTTCAATAATATATTTTTTGTAACGTCTTTAAACTTCGGAAATGGCAAAGCTGTAATATTGTCAGGAATTTTATTATACAAACGAATACTAAGCCCTTAGAATGTATTCATAGTTTTCTGTAGTCTTAAAGCTTTATTAACTAGTTTATTTTTGTTTCTAGTATTGTATGTATGAACATGACAATTCTTAACATATTTATGAATATTTTGATGTACGTGCAGTATATTAGCAAGAATGTATTGTGACGCAACCGTTAAAATTACAGTTTCCTTAAATAACTCTCTAAGAGAATCCCTAGCCCCTAGTTTATAAATTGATCGAGAGGATATTGCCATACTCACCACGCTTGGCAGGCGGCTTGGCGAGAGCCGTTTCTTTAGCTTCTTGTAGTTCCGACGCTGCTGCTGCATCTAGATCGAATGTTTACTCCCGAAAACCCCCATATACCAAATTCCAGCAAAATCGTTAGAGCCGTTTCCGAAATAAATTTATACACATATAAATATACAAGAATTGCTCCTTTATAGGTTTATGATTTACAAACATACATCATACGCGCGAATCACATAAACTTATTGACATTCGGGTAATTGAACAAGGAAAATGCTCTATTATGAAGCTTTATGTAATTTATGTATCTTTGTTCGGTTGGTTTTGTTCCAGCTTGTACAAAATTTCTTTCGTATGGCTTCCTGGCTATGGCCGGACATATGTCTCGCTTTTCTCATTCTCTTGGATTTTGACAAGATTGATTATAACATGAAATGTTTTTGTCAATCCAAGATAACTCAAGTAGTCTTTTAGTTCTGCTATCAACGAAATTATTAACTGCTATTTGAACATGGAAGGCTGTCATCATTGATGGCAGTCGTTAAGCTATGTCAGATGCCTTTGGGCAGCTTGAAAAATCTGACATGAGTGTTGGCTACTTACACGAAAAACAAATAAATAAAAGTTTCTAACATAAAATTTTTGTTTTTTGTTGTTGTCTTATGTTTTTGGTTATTTCGCACCTAAAACATCACACCATCATGCGCTTCAAGCTCAGACAATGTGAACAGGTACATTTTATGTCATTTCTAGCTTTTTGGGTAGATTAATGGGAAATAATTAAAAACAAAAAAAATTTGGGATGCTCGTTTATTTGAAGAAAATTTAGGTCAATCGGATTTTCAATCGGAGAACTTATGTATATAGAGTGGATCAAAAACAACGATATTTCAGAACAAAAACATAGTAAAATGGAACAAAAAACAATGCGCAGGTTGACTGATGTTATGTCAAAGTCGTCGAAGTTCATATATCTATTTTTTGTAACGCTTTTTAGAGTTTTTTAAAGTATTTTTCCGAAATACATGCAAGCTGCGCAGCTAAGCTTGCGTTGTTCTCTATAAATGTATTCTGCAAAAAAACTTATTTCAAAATTATTTCTATGTAAGCCCAATATGCCAATAAAATATTTTTTTATTATCATTCGTAGAATTTTTGAAATATCCTAAAGGTCAATCAAATTTTATGATGATCAGCTATTTTTTAATATTTGAATTCATATGCTCCACCCTATATCATTATAGTTCATGTCCATAATCATTGCCGTGTTGTATGGATGCAGGAAGATGACAGTGGCTTGCAACATCTGGAAGCAAAAGAAAAATTGGTTATCTGTAAATCTGTAAAGTAGTTATACGTACGGTAGTTTGACATGATAACGGTCATCATCATCATTTCGAGTAGGTGTCACGGTCAATCGACCATGCACACCCTGGTGTCAGAGTTCTTCGGAACCGCCTCTCGGCCTCTGACGTGGTTCCTTTAACGACTACCAGATGGCAGCCGGGACCAACGGCTTAACGTGCCTTCCGAAGCACGGAATCATCTTTATTATCAGACAATCAGGTGATTCAAGCCTGCAATGTCCTAACCAAACTGGAAACAACTAAACAAAGTATGCTTCCGGTGGGAATCGAACCCACGACCCCCGGGTCAACAGGCAAACGCCTTAACCACTGGACCACGGAGGCTGTAATTAGTTACATGATAACGGTGTAAGAGAGATAGATGCTTTACAAACCGAACGCTTAGGCCGCTCGCCGGTGTTCATCGATTTATAAGACTTTATTACGACAAAAAGTTATTATTAATAAGCCGTCCCGGCGAACTTCGTTACACTATTATCTTTTTGTCTTAATTTTCTTATATTATAATGGTTCTTCTGTTATTTTGGGTGATAGAAAACCAAGTAATCAAACATTATAAAAATCGGTTCACCCATTCTTAAATGTTCGAATGAACCCGACTTTATTATTTAAATATAGATTTAATTATATATAAATGTATAAATAGACTACTACTAATAAATGACTAGTGTACGAGCTAGCGTACAGTATTAGTTTAGGTTGATGACACTTTGACGTCACGCGGGCCAGCGCGTGTAACCTACATACTCGATATTTTGTAATTCTTTCTATTATTAGTGCAATAAATGAATTCCGTGGTATCGGTCGGGTTTAATACTGACATCCTTGACACCTGCACTCTCCATCCCAAGCATACCGTGTCCACCTGACATCTGCATCAGCTACATGTACTGAGACCATACTGTCCGGTACATTTTGGTCCTTCGAGTTTTATTTAGGGTTTTTGTGGTTTTTTATTATTTTTACGATTATAACTTTGACTCGGTCGGCCTCCCAGAAGCGGGTCTCACTAATCGAGTTGAGTGTCGTAAAAATCGTATTAGACTTCATAAGCGCTAAGGAGTTACAGTTACTTTGGACATCAGTTCAAAAGGATTGCTTTGTGACTTTTACTATAGTAGCTATTTTAGTGAAGTGAAGTGACGTTACGTGACATCATTATTACATCTTACTGTGTAATCCTGTCTTGACATTTTACCAGTGTTGATATCTGCGTTATCAACAATGGATCTTCTTGCCAGGCAAAAGGAGATCATTGACACCATCAAGAAGACTCATGTGAACTTTAACAAGGATTCGGCGACTAAGAAAACCGAAGCTTATATTCGGAAACGGGTTAGTACGCTTGAAAGCCTTTGGACGGAGTTGGACATAAATCATGCTAACATTTTGTCGGCAAATCTTGCTCAATCTGATGAGTACTTCACGAAAGATATTTTTACAGACACCAAGCTTTTGTACGAGCGAGTTAAAGCTGTAATTAAGAGTTACGTGCCTCCGTCGGACGATGAAGATGACGTAAAGAGACAATCTGTTGACGACCTTTTGCGCGAACAGCGGACTAATTTCCGTGCCTTGAGTCGTCAAATAAAAAACATCAATCTGTCAAAAATTACGGAAAAATGGGAAATGGAAGATGAATTAAAAAACTTGCAGTCCCGTTGGAAAAATATCGATAATCTTCATCTAAAAATTGACAATTTATTAAACGGTGAAGATGTGGATTACGATGAAGAATTTGCTGAATATGAAGAAAAATTCAAGGTGATAAAAAGGTCCCTAAACCAGAGGATATCTTCATCTGCACACCAGTACGAGTCAACTCCTAAAGTGGAAGTGCCCACGTTCCATGGTGATTATACACAATGGCCCACATTTTAGGATCTTTACAAAAGCAGTATCCACGATAACCCCACGCTAAGTGACTCACAAAAAATGCAACATCTGAAGGGAAAATTAAAGGGTGAAGCCCACCGCCTCGTGCAACATCTTTCTGTTTCTTCAGATAACTATAAAACTGCGTGGGAAATCCTCTATCACCGCTATAACAACATGCAGATTCTGTTTAATAAGTATATTGAGATATTTCTAAATCAACGCGTTATCGAAAAGCAGACATCATCTGAAATTAAACGCGTACATGACACTGCGATGGAATGTATTCACGCGATACACAACTTAGGCGTGGATACATCGACCTGGGATCCACTGTTGGTCTACCTATTGCTACAGAAACTCGATCCTGAAACTCGAAGTGATTACAAGGAGTCCCGCAAAACTCCACGCGAGCTCCCAGAGTTTGACGAATTTATGTCATTTTTAGAGGCAAAATTTACTGCGCTTGAACCAACGACGAATAAGAAAGAAAGAGAATCTGGAGCATTGACAAGACAATCTACATCATACAAGGCCGCACGAAACTCGATTGTCGGCACTGGATATAAGGCTCAATTTCATAAATCAGCTCATGTGACTTCTATCAAAGAACATTGTATTTTATGCAACTCAAATCATGCGCTATACCAATGTCGCAAATTTGACGCCTTGACTACAGACGCGAAGCTGAAATTAGTTGCGAAACATCGGCTTTGCAAAAATTGTTTATACGTACACGAGCGAAATATTTGCAATTCTACCAAGAGATGTAAGATATGCAATGACGAACATCATACCTTATTGCATGACTCGGACAACGACCCGACCTCGGCCACTGCATCGACCTCGAATATCAAACGTCAGCAACGTTCGACAAATACTGTGACTTATGAGGATGACGAAATACTATTGACGACCGTACAAATAAAGGTGCGATGTAACGATGGTACTTACCTGACTATGCGAGCATTGTTAGACCAAGGGTCGCAAACAACCCTCATAACTGAAACTGCCGCACAACTTTTAGGCTTGCCTCGCCAAAGCTTACATGCCTCGGTGACAGGGGTGGGTATTTCGTCTAAGAGAAGCAGAGAAATAATTCCACTATATTGCGTTTCAATCCATGACGACTACAGCTTCACCACTGACGCCCTAGTTATGCCAAAACTAGTGAATAGTCTACCACACACTACATTTGACTGCAAGAAATATCCACATTTACAACATATTCAACTTGCGGATCCTGAATATAATGTATCTAAGCGAATCGATATATTACTTGATGCCAAGGTTTATTCAGAGATTTTGATGAGCGGGTTAATTAAAGGCTCTCAACAAGAACCCATCGCCCAGCAGACGAAACTAGGGTGGATCTTGTCTGGACCCGTGATGACATTTAACTGCCATGTTGTTTTAAATGGAGTTGAAGATATTGCCAACTACTGGGAGGTTGAAGAAATTGCATCTGAAACCACACCACTGACGCAACAAGAAGTATTTTGTGAAGAACTTTACGCCAAAACGACTAAACGGTTGCCTGACGGACGATATGAAGTTCAATTGCCAATGAAGGAGGACTTCGAAAAGGACCTCGGTCACTCAAGAGCACGTGCCGTGGCTCAATTCAAGCAATTAGAGAGTCGTCTTATGAAGAATGACAAACTACGTGACAGTTACGGGCAGTTTATACAAGAGTACATCGATCTAGGTCACATGCGCGAATGCACCAAACACAAAGATCCTATGTGTTATTTACCACACCACGGAGTACATAAGGAGGACTCCCTTACCACCAAGCTCCGCGTCGTTTTCAACGCCTCTTCAAAAACATCAACAGGCAAGAGTTTGAATGACCTCATGGAAAGCGGTCCTAAGTTACAACAGGACATTCAATCTTTGTTATTGAGATGGCGTACCTACCGCTATGTATATACTGCGGCCTGTGAAAAGATGTACCGTTGTATCCTGCTTCAATCTGACCAGCAACATCTGCAGAAGATTATTTGGAGAAATAGTCCTCAAGATCCTCTTAAAGAATACCAATTGTGCACAGTGACGTACGGTATGAAAGCTGCACCTTATTTAGCTATGCGCACAATGCAGCAACAAGCACTGGACGATGCAAATAAGTATCCCTTGGCGGCTGAAATCCTAAAAAATGAAGTGTACGTTGATGATGTTCTCAGCGGCAGCCAGTCAATTGAGCATGCAAGAGAAGTTCAGAAGCAACTGATCGAGCTACTGCAAGGCGCAAAAATAAACCTTAGAAAATGGTCGAGTAACTGCCCTCAATTACTTGAGAATCTGACGTCAAAACAAATAAACCCGACTACAATTGACTTTAAAAATGCTAACTCAACAAAGGCGCTCGGGTTACGGTGGCATCCCACTACTGACATATTTACATTTCACTCACTTGACGAGTACGATGAGTCATCACCATGTACGAAACATGGTGATGACTCATCGTACTCGAAAAGTTTTCGAGATGTTATTATCTAACATCTCGAAAACTTTTGACCCCTTAGGATGGATGGCTCCCCTGACAATAAGGGCAAAACTATTATTCCAAAAACTTTGGTTGGTGTCTTTGGATTGGGATGACGAAGTTCCGAAAGATATTCAATATGAATGGGACAAACTGCGAAAGGATCTTAAACACATCAACGAACTGCATATCCCTCGGTGGGTCGGTGATCTCCATGCATCTATCGAGTTACACGGATTCTGCGACGCTTCCGAGCGAGCTTATGCTGGAGTGGCTTACCTAAAGTCAAAGAATGACAAGGGCTAAATTACCGTTCGAATGATTGCCGCGAAAACAAAAGTAGCGCCACGCAAGAATACTATGACTTTGCCGCGACTTGAGCTGTGCGGCGCTTTGCTACTGTCCAAATTAATAGGAAAAATTTTGAAAGCTCTTTAAAAATCCGACGTTCCTATCTATTGCTGGACTGACTCCCTGGTGGTGTTGGGTTGGCTCCAAGGCCATTCCTCCCGATGGAAAACTTTTATCGCAAATCGTACGAAAGAAATTTTAGAGATAATACCGTCATCCTGCTGGCGTCACGTGATTTCGAGTGAGAATGCCGCCGACTGTGCTACCAGAGGATTGACAATATCACAGCTGACTGAACATCCGTTGTGGTGGGAAGGACCCCAATGGGTTAAAGGCGACATACCAAGTGACATCCCACAAGTGGATCTACCCCAGTTGGAGAGGAAAAAAGAAATCCAGATATGCGTAGTTCAAACTACAAATACTATCTTTGAAGACTTATTAAATAAATATAGTTCTATTAGTCACGCCGTGCGAGTGATAGCGCGCGTATTACGTTTCATAACAAACATACGTCACACGGCCAGCCGGTGTTCCCTAGACGGACAACATGAATCATACCTGACTGCAACGGAAATCGAACATTCTTATGAACTTGTAATAAGAGCGTATCAAATACGAGAGTTGCAATCAGAAATAAATCAAATAAAACAAAATGGCACCGTGCATTCTAAAAGCCATTTATTGACTCTGACGCCCTATTTGGATAAAAATGACATTTTACGAGTCGGCGGGAGGCTTGAACATTCACAACTAACTGACAATGCAAAGCATCCTGTCATCCTTCCGAAGGACACGAGACTGACTGAACTTCTTGTCAAACAAGCTCATCTGCGAACACTACACGGTGGACCTGGTCTGACTTTGACATATCTACGGCAAAAGTACTGGGTCCTAGGTGGTATCCGAACAGTGCAAAAATATCTGAGGAGCTGCGTTAAATGTGCTCGTTTTAATAGCCATAAACAACACCAAATAATGGCTGACATGCCGGGTCCGAGGGTGACACCATCCCGTCCATATACCCACACAGGGATTGATTACACAGGGCATGTGGAGCTGAAAGCAAATAAAGGACGGGGAATAAAAACAACCCGAGGATACGTCGCTGTCTTCGTTTGCTTCGCGACTAAGGCGATACACCTCGAGCTCGTTTCCGACCTGAGCACTCCGGCATTCCTGGCAGCTTTTAAACGGTTTTGCGCAAGAAGAGGAACCCCGAAACACGTATATAGTGATAATGGGACCAACTTTGTCGGTGCATCACGCCTCTTAAAAAAGGAATACAAAGAAGTACTACAAACTATCAACCATGACCTTTTATCTGAGGTAGCAGAGATGGGCGTGACTTGGCATCTAAACGTCCCAAAATGGCCCAGCGGTGGGGGATTATGGGAAGCAGCTGTGAAGAGCACAAAACACCACTTGAAACGTGTCTTGGGCGAGCAAAAACTGACATTTGAAGAGTTCACCACGTTACTTTGTCAAATCGAAGCATGTCTGAACTCTCGACCATTATGCGCTCTGACGGAAAATGAAGATGACAGCTACCTGACTCCTGGCCATTTCCTTGTAGGAGGACCACTGCTGTCCCCTCGGATGGCTGACGATGACGTCCGATGCATCAAAACGAGATGGCAACTCATTGAAAGGATGCACCGTGATTTTTGGAAGAAATGGTCTTCCGACTATTTACAACACCTGCAAACTCGGTCGAAGTGGAAGCAACCTCGAGAGAACCTTAAAGCGAATGACATTGTCCTGATCAAGGAAGATAATCTACCTCCAACAAAATGGGCCATGGGCCGAGTAACTGATGTTCATCCCGGTAAAGACGACCACATTCGAGTCGTCACCCTGCGGACAAAGGATGGACAACTTAAACGCCCTATAATCAAGCTGATTCCTTTGCCAATCAACCATGACTCGCCAAAACTTACCTCAAACGTAAAAGTTAATGATGAACCAAAGAAAGATGACAACTTGACGCCTAGAAGGTTGCGAAAAAACAATGGCAAACGAACTACATTGGCGAACATAGTATTACTATTACTCATGTTCTTAACACCTGGTATAAACGCCGACGCTACCATCCAACGTCTGAATAATACCAACACATTGTTTTTTGACAAAATAGTTGACGTACGCATCATCCAGGATCAATGGAAACTGATCGCCTACTATAATATGACGGCCTACTGGCAGAGTATCACTGCAGTAGAGAAGTATATTGACATGATACAGAAAACCTGCGATAATGACCACTCATGCGCTTCCATAATTACGCAACTCGCACACGAGATCGATGAACTACGCTACTATAACGAATTACTATCGAACCAACACCACATCCTACAACGAAAGAAAAGAGGTTTGATTAATGGGGTCGGCTACTTAGCGAACACGTTGTTTGGTGTATTGGATGACAAATTTGCTCAAAGATATGAACATGATATTGAAACAGTGAAAACGAGAGAAGATCACCTCCTTACCTTATTTAAGAACCAAACGTCACTGATTGAAGCGGAAAATAACATCCTGAAAAGAAACGAACATATAATGAATACACAATTCGAACAAATCTCCAAAACCTTGCAACTTATGTCTGAAGAAATAAATCAAGTTGGGAAAGTTAACCAAAACGCTTTACACGTCTTTCACATTCTGTCTTCCTTGATATCTGCTGACGTCATTGTGTCTAATCTCCGCCGAACCCAAGACACATTGCTTGACATAGTGACGGACATTTACCATGGCCGCCTAAATATACATTTGTTAACTCCAGAAGATCTTCAACAACAATTAAACGTTATATCAGGTCATTTACAGGATGATGTTGTTGTGCCAACTGACAATTTTCGAGACTTGTACGGTCTCTTGCACGTACAAGCAAAAGTGACGAAAAGATTTCTGATAATAGAAATCAAGATTCCTTTGCTCAACAGAGATCAGTTCGAACTGGATGCTGTTATTGACATCCCTCAAATAAGAGGAGACACCGCCATCTTCACAACAACAGAGACAAAGTACCTCGCCGTCAATGTGAAAAAGGATACAATAGTACCTATGACGGAAT
This sequence comes from Elegia similella, assembly GCA_947532085.1. NCBI lineage: Eukaryota > Metazoa > Arthropoda > Insecta > Lepidoptera > Pyralidae > Elegia > Elegia similella. The sequence continues at coordinate 7,528,313 of OX383937.1, forward strand.
ACGACATAAACACCTGCATAAGACATACACATAAACATATATTATGTTCGTTAAATCATCCTGTATATACAATGCGAATTGGAGAATCATTATGTGATATGAAACTGCTAATCAATGAAAACAAAACATACTGTCGGTCAGAAGCCAAAGCATGTTCCGACCGATGGATCAAGTTACACACTCGCGACACCTGGCTGTACTCGTGTTGCATCGTGTGCTCTATACGAATCATATGTTCGAATGACGTCACAACAAAACATTTGCGTGACAACGGGTTGATAACTCTGGAACCTGGTTGCTCTATCAAAGGTGACTCCTTTATAATTTACGCTCAACATGACTACGCAAGCCAGATATACATGCACCCGGCCATTAACATAACTTTACCTACTGTCTCTACGTTGAACGAGCTTATGAACGTATCACTTCCTGACAATTTTAAGGCAGAAAACCATGAGCAATTATTTACATCGATAACACAGAATGTAAACCATTTGAAACAGCAAGAACTGGAGAAAATGGACAACTATGACTCTACGCATTACATAATTATTTATTCTATTCTAATTGCTATGACGATTGTTTTGACAACCCTGGCACTCTGCAACATGAAACAAAGATGGTGTAAACGATGGAAACCTGAAAACCACAACCACGACACTGCTGCCACGATGAGTGAGACTTCGTTCGGGGCGGTGACAGAGTCTGCGCCACCTTCTTCTTCCCCGCTCCCAAGGACAACACCTGCTTCACGAGGTTCCGTTGCGAGTGTAGACACCGCGACGTCCCCTACTAGTCCAAGAAAAATTCATTTTAATTCAAATTCTAGTACTAATGACTTGACTTTGTGTAATTAATTATTTACTTACCTACTTAATTTTACTTTCCTGACTATTTAATTACAATTTTATATTTTTTATACTTTTATTTTGCTATTACTGTACATTGTTTATAATTTTACGTGTATTATGTTATTTAAGAATGAAATATCTAAGTTTTCTTTTGCTTTTGTGGTTGGAAATATGTACGAGCTAGCGTACAGTATTAGTTTAGGTTGATGACACTTTGACGTCACGCGGGCCAGCGCGTGTAACCTACATACTCGATATTTTGTAATTCTTTCTATTATTAGTGCAATAAATGAATTCCGTGGTATCGGTCGGGTTTAATACTGACATCCTTGACACCTGCACTCTCCATCCCAAGCATACCGTGTCCACCTGACATCTGCATCAGCTACATGTACTGAGACCATACTGTCCGGTACAACTAGTTTGATTCATTAGTTCGACCGTCAAACTAGCGAGATTTTTTCACGTTTGTTCGACCGTCAAACTAGCGAGATATTTTTTTGACGGCATTCATAAATAGGATAAAAATGTTTACATAATAAACAACATTGGATTACCTTGTTCATGTGCTGTATAGTCACTAGGCAACTGAAACAAAATTAAATCGTAATTCTTTATTAGAATTCAAATTACAGTACCTGGGCTGGGCGACGGTCGTGGCATGGTGGTGGTTAGGTGATAATCTATATTTATGAGAAATATATATTGTTATCTCAAACCATAACTACATTTTTTAAACTTGTCTAAAAACAATATTTTTTTTAAATATATAAAATTGAACATATAAAAAAAAGTAAGTCACCGAGCAGGATTCGAACCCGTAACTCGTTTCTTGCCATCCGAGTCTTAAGTCGCTAGACCAGACGGACAGCGGCCGGCAAGACGAAATTAGCGACCATATTCTGCGTGAAATGAAAACCCGAAAAATCGCGTTTTCCGTTTGGGAAAACTCGTGTTTTCGAGTGTCGATAAGACTAATCTAGATCGGTTCTTTACCCCCGAAAACTCCCATATACCAAACTTCAGCGAAATCGTTAGAGCCGTTTCCGAAATAAATTTATATAAATATACAAGAATTGCTCGTTTAAAGGTATAAGATTTACAAATATACATCATACGCGCGAATCACATAAACTTATTGGCATTCGGGTAATTGAACAAGGAAAAGGGTCTAATAAGAAGCTTGCTGACTAACTGGCATGACTTGGTTGTTGACCTAGTATCGTAGGCCATTTACACGAAGACTATTACGTCGGAGAGACGTTTTGAACCCTATATATAAAATAATATAGCAACTCACCAGGAGTAGTCCCAACAGTAGAGCCTAGAGACAAAAAATATATATTTTGATACATTCTGGTGGACTCTTATTAAATTAAGATAGATATATTTAATCGTGGTAGAGCCACGCTACCAGAAGAAAGAATTGCTAGTAGCATGAATAGGCCGGCTCGTCCGGGCAAGTACCACACTCTCACAGAAAATCGACGTTTGAGTAGAAGCTTTACCGATTCTATGCTTCGTTTGGTGAGTGAGAGAGTCTGAAGCCCGTCCTTCCCCCATTTCCTCCCCACCATGTCCTTCCCCCTACTCCTTCAAAGGTCGGCAACGCTCCTCTAACGTGTTGCAGTTATTCATGGGTAGTGCTGATCGCTTACTATCAGGTGACTACAATACAATAACTGCCTCTGTGGTCCAGTGGTTAAGGCGTTTGCCTATAGACCCGGGTCGTGGGTTCGATTCCCACAGGAAGTATATTTTGTTTAGTTATTTCAAGTTTGGTTAGGACATTGCAGACTTGAATCACCTGATTGTCTGATAAAAAAGATGATTCCGTGCTTCGGAAGGCACGTTAAGCTGTTGGTCCCGGCTGCCATCTGGTAGTCGTCAAAGGAACCACTTCAGAGGCCGAGAGGCGGTCCCGAAGAACTTTTGCACCATGCATGGGTCGATTGACCTACTCCAATTAATGATGATGTATCCATGCATGGGTCGATTGACCTACTCCAATTAATGATGATGTATACAATGGTACTTCGTATCTTCTAAAATGACTCTCTGCTAAAATGACGTAGGGCTCGCCTGGGATCTCGATGTATTATGACAAAAAAAAAGTTATTCACTTTACCTGCTGCTGCATTGCTCGTTGCGGTTGCGGCTGCGTTTGCTGTTGTAAAAAGATTAAAAATGAGGATTAATATCAAGAAAACTGTGGCTGTGATAACTTTTAAAAGTTGGTTTTCCCTCTAGCTTAGTTCACGCTAATTTAGATCCCTTGGGCATAGATCTCTTCTCTGGGTGAAAACTATCATGTCTTTTTAGGGTATGGAACCCTAAAAAGACATGATAGTTTTCACCCAGAAGTTTCCGTTTCTACCCGAAGGATAAAAACGGACCCTATTAATTTCGCTCCGCTATCCGTCTGTCTGTCTGTCCGTCTGTCCTGTGGCTGTATCTCATGAACCGTGATAGTTAGACGGTTGAAATATTCACAGATGATGTATTTCTGTTGCCGCTATAACAACAAATACTAAAAAATTTTACGAAATGACTTTTGTTTAGTGATATCTTCACATATCTACACCATTCTAATAACATTTATCGTGGTAGAGGCAGGCTACCGGCAAACTTCATTTTTGTTAGTAGCATGAATGGGCCGGCTCATCCGGGGAAGTACCACACTCTCACAGAAAATCGACGTTTGAGTAAAAGCTTTACCGCTTCTATGCTTCGTTCGATGAGTAAGAGAGCCGAGGCTTGCTCGTTTGCATCCTATATGCATCCTATATTGCATCCTATATATTCGTGTCTATCTTTCTATACATTAAATTCAGATTTGAATCGGTGAGCCCACAACGGCAGAAAATCTGTCTACTGACTGCGTTATAGGTAGGTGCAGCAGTATTGTATACATACATACATAGTACCACGTCTTTTGCCCTTGCGGGGTAGACAGAGCCTAGGTCTATAAGACCTGAAGGCCTCCGTCTAGCTTGTTGGTGGGGATTAGGTGAAAGAAAGGAATCAAAATATTGATGGGTTGCTAACCGCATTGCCTATTAATATGATTCCACGGATTTTTGCCCGTTCCTTCGATCGGCTTATACGATCTGTGCGGGAAGAGAATCAGCTGGTACATTCTACGTTTTTTCTTTTCTCCCAGACCAGCATGGAAGAAGTATTATAGTTATGAAAAATGTCAAAAAGATCTCATAACCTAAATTTCGCGGGCAATTCAATGACTTCTATGCTGGTCTGCGGGAAAAATGCAGATCGTAAAAGACAATCGAAAGAATGGGAATGGAAAAAAATAATAATATAAGGAATCATGTAGGCGATGCGGTTAGCAACCAATCACTATTTTGATTCCATTTTTCACCTAATGTCCATCAACTGGCTAAACGTGGCTTTGAGGTCTTAAAGACCTGGGCTCTGTCTACCCTGCATGGAAAAAAGACGTGATGCAAAAACGATCTTTATATGTTTATCACGCGAAATTGACTAAACCAAAACCTTTTAACTTGGTAAGAGAGATTTTTTAATTTCGAAACATGATTTGACAAATTTTGTATCTCGTATATTTATACGAGATACAACATTGTAAGCGCGAGAAACGCAGACACAATGGATTTTCTATTGTTATGCGGCCCGATCAGGCCGCTTGGTGGTTGAGTTGAGAGGCCAATTAAAATAAGTAAATCTTACTCAAGCTTACCTTGCTTAACCACTGTTGTTGTAGTTGTTTCTTCTGATAAGACTGTGTTACCGCTGGAACTAGCTGCACCTAAACATTGCCACAAAAACATTTATTTAATCCATCTGGAATTCCAATAAAAAATAATCATATGTCGTTTTTTTTATTTGAATAGAAACGTTGTCTCATGTTTCCAAGCGCTGCTTGCTGTTTTAGTTTTCCGGGTTTAGAACGTCCACGCGGCAAAACACTGCGCGGGTTTCACTGCGGGTTTGAAACGTCCAACTGACAGTGGAGGGGATAATTATTACACTGCAACTTCAACGATTATCATTACAATACCCAATTTCAACAAAAAACGCTTATATTGCAGTCACAGAGATGTATAGAGTGGGCTCGGGGGCGAGGCAAGTGCGAATACATTAAAATCAAACTGATTATATCTGTAAAACGCTATCTCTATCGGAAGAATATACATAAAGCTTGGATTTTTTCTAAAATGCCGTATTGTGCAGAGTGTATGTGCAAAATTAGAAGTTCTATTATGAGTCTTGGTATCACTTACCATAAATAAGTATTATAATAATGTGTTTCTAAGGCACTTTGGAACAAAAACTTGAAATTAAGTAATAATATTCTATCGATAATAACATGTCAAAACTAACATGATTTTCGGTAGAATAATTTTACTTAATTTCTATAATAATGTAATAAAATAAGTGGACGCATTACATTGAGCGTAAAGTCTTCCATTAGGGAGAATGAGACTGTTTTGACCACGTAATGAATGTGGCAAAATAAACCGCGTGGTAACCTGCCTGATAGTGTGGTATGGGCGCTGGTTGGCTGAGAACTCAAAAAAAAAAAATGTTCGGCCGCTCGATCACTTGTATGTAAACGTCAAAAAATTTTTTGACTTCCCGGCATTGGCCCCATAGGAAAAGTTGTACAAATCGACGGGCTGAATCACCCCTTCAAGGATCGGACAGGCTTTTCTTTACATATTATATAAGATGGTTTAAAACATGAATATAGGATATACTCACTAAAATGTTTTCTGGTTTATTTTTATTTTAACGAGCTCGATTGTTTTTTCTGTGAATTACTGCTTCCGGGAGGTCGTTCATTATAAAAATGAACTGAATTAGCTTGAAGCCATAATCAATGTCTTCGTTGACCTGAAGCCGTCAAGAAGGCTTTCTCATGACTTAAACCTAGATGGTAGTATCGATATCAATAACTGAGCAAAATATTTACTTATTTGATAATGGTTTCTGATTGCCATGAAAAATGTAAAGTTCCATGAAAACTGTAAAGTTTTCGAAACGTTAGTTGTAAAAATAATGTAATATACGCGATAATACCTTATTAAAGTGATTTTATTTAAATACTTACTTGATTTTAAACTACTTTCCTTTAATTAAACAAATGTATGTGTATAAAGTCAACAATTATATAGGGTGTTAATTTACCCTCGGCCTGAAGGGGTTACTCATCCCGTCAATATTAGAAAAAAAAAATATCGATATTCACATACAAATTGTCAGGCTTACTTAACACTTTAAAGTGTTGATTTCTTAGATTGACGGCTTGAGTCGCCCCTACAATGCTATTAAGAGTAAAATTTACACCCGTTATTAGTTATAAACTCATGCCGAAGTATGCATTGCTAATGAAATAACAGATATTTTGAGTACGTAGGGTCTCACTATATTCTATTAATAATATGACAAAATAAAATGACATTTATAAACAATTCCACTAAAATTAAGTGGATTTTATTTGTAGCGTTTTGATCTGTAATATATTTACTTCTTAAGAAAAACATAGCTTGATAATTCTCTTGAAGAGGTGACTTAGCCCGTCAAAATTACATAAACTTTATTTTTATACAGAAGTGGTCAGCCGGCCCTGTAATTTTAATGAAAATTTCGAATATTTCATTTTGACGGGATGAGTGACCCCTTGTAGACAATGTCAGTGGTAAATTTACAGGCAGTATTTATCTCTTAATAATAATAGGTATTTTACCTCTTTCGATAATAATATTAACGAAAAAATTACTGTGCGCGGTTAGAATCGCTCGTGGTGTGAAACGCCGTCGTCTATAATTTTGGATTTCAATTTATAACTTACTTACTTACTTTTAATTTATAAAGAGATAGAATTTTTTCTTATATAAACTTATACACAAAAAAAAATATTTAGCTGAAAGTACCAAGATTTTCTAGTCAAACTATATCGATGTAACAGTGTTGTCGGCATAACGAATAAAATAATTTCAAATTGTGGCGCCCTCAAATCCTATGGCTTATTCACTTCTTGAACAGAGTTTCAAAATACCTACATCCACGCGAGTGCAAAAGATAGTACAAGATATTCCAGAATTGTGTAATCCACGTAGTTCTAAAGTAAAAAAAATATTTTACGGTGAAACAATCCCGCGTGGGCAGGATTTAAACCAGCGACCTATATTTGCTATACTATAGCAATGTGCATGTTCAAAACCCTCAAGTTCTTTTGTTAAATGAAACAGTTTGATTATACAAAAAGAAGGCACTAAATGTTATAGTTTCTATATAAACTTTATTTTATATTTTTATGTATATTTGACGGCAAACGAGCTGACGATGGAAGGTGGTCACCGTCGCCCATGGACATCTGCAACACCAGAGGAGCTGTTGATGCGTTGCCGACTCTTAAGCTTAAACATGCCTAATTATATGTAAGTAAATAAAAAAAAACATTAATTGTCCAAACAAAAATCCACTTTTACAAGTAATAAGAATGTATGTATTTTAAACAATATGAAATGTATGACAAAGGAATGTCTCTTGTGTTAACCCGGAACAGGATCCAAGCGCTTTTTTTCAGGCACCCATATTACTTCTTTTAACTAAAACCCACAGTGGTATTATGAGCTTTGGCGTTTTCACGAAGTTTTATACACCGAGTTGCGCTGCAATTATACACAGAGTGAGTGACGTGCTACATTTAAGAGATACACATACTGCAATTAAGAGGCCCTTAACAATTGGTTGGCTATCTCGCTTGCACGATTTTGTGATGTATTACTTTGAATATAAACGATTATTATTATTATTGTTATATTATTATTACTAACAAACAATTAGAAAAATTATTAAATAATGTGTCTTGTTTTTACAAAAGTGTTTCCTAATTTTACCAGATAACTGTATCGTAGATATTTAAGACATGTTTTTGTATTGTATCGACATGACTACATCGTAAATTAGTTGATCAAATATTTAAAAGCGTTGATTAACTAATTTACGATGTATTTAATGTCTGATCAGTATAAAAACTTGACTAAAATATCAACGATATAGATAATCTGAAAAAAATTAGGAAACATTTTTTAATATTCTTTAAAAATGTTTTATTGTGCGAACAAGACAGCTAATCAAGAATCAAAATCATTTATTTACTAAAAATAGGATAAAAGATACGTATGTACAAAACTTAAGCATTTTCGATTATTTAATTTATTCAGATTGCACTTTTATCATTTCAATAAATGCATTGTATCTATTTTACGCTTTAACACATTCTAAATACTCTAGTTAATTAAAGAGGGTATTATTACATCCTAAATTCAGTCACTAAGGAGAGGGACGCCGCTATACATGAGAGACACGAAACGAGATATCTCCAATCGTATCTCACGTATTGCGGCGTCCTTCTCATCGGAGACTGAATTCATTCATCATATAGATTAGAGATATAGAGTTTAATAGGCGCTTAACGAGCACTAGATCTACTGATGACTTTTAGAGCTAAGTTTGCCAGAGCATTAAGGGGGTATTATACCATCCTAAATCGGATCCGATGAGAGCGACGCCGCTATACGTGCGATACGATTGGAGATATCTCGTATCGTGTCTAACGTATAGCGGTGTCCCCCCATCGGATCCGATATTCAGAATGGTTTAATAGACGCCTTAGCCTAGAAATGTAATATCTATGCTACAGCTATAAATTTGCTTTATATTGTTAGCTAAATGTCAATAGATCTATATAATATGTACTGTAAAAAAGTTGTATGAAACTCGTAAGACATAAATAAAAAATTATTAATTGGTCTAAGAATCAGCCGACCTGAGAACACTTGTGTTATATTATAATTCATAATGTTTGAGAGTATATTGTTCTATGTAATGTACCTGGTTATTGTTCAATACAGATTGCAAAAAAATATAAGCTTTTTTAATGCAGCTTTTTTATTACAGTTTATTTCTTGCTTTTAAATTCACACTTTGTTCGTTACGTAAGAGAATTTGCAGTTCAAAATTAATAAATTCAAAATTAAGCAAATCTAAAATTAACAAAAAGTAGTTATAAATTGTGAGTTACCTGGTTAATACAGATAGCCATTAAAAGGTTGTACTGTTAAATAATGAAATTAATTAATAAATCTGTTATACTTGATAGACTATTTAAAAACGAATAAACATTTTATTCGATACGAATTAAGTATTTGATAAAGCAATAAATAAAAACTATTTATATAATAATAATGACCAATCTTTTTACCTTTTTGATAAACGGGCCTTCCATTCACAAAAGTTTCAGTCAGGATATATCCCTGAGGAGGGTTGCCATCTACAAATAATTATCTTATATTTAATCATTTACAACAAATTCTAATAAAGATTGTCTAAACTTGTCGAGCATAAAACTGAGCTCCTTCTAGTTGCATTAACACTCACACTAAATACATTGACAAACTTAAAATACTTAGATTTAGCATTTCAAAAAGTCTTAACTATTTATATAAATTTGACTTGGTACGAAGATGGGAAGGTAGTATATTTAGTCATATTTACCTGTAGAATAACTCTCCACATATTGCAGTTCACTTACATCCTGACCATCTGTCACAATAAATAACGTTTTTATCGATTTTTGTAACAAAATAATAATAATAATAATTCATTTATTTCAGGCAATAGTATTGTACTTACAATTATGTACAATACCAGAGGCCCACATTATAAAAACCTTCTAACTAACATACATAATATATATCTTATCCTATATCACACGTAGTGCCGGCGACGTGTGACTCGCGGTGACGTCAGGGATCCGACCTCGGAACCTCCGAAACACGACTCCCTGCGGCCAAAAGTCCTCCTTCATGAAGGTTGGCAGATGATGCGTCGGTACTCTCACCACATAAAATATGAGTTTTAAACTGCAACTAAGCCAACAGTCTCTACATTGATGTCTTTGCCAAGGGAGTCATTTTCGAGTAATTTGAGTAAACTAATGTAACAAATGGGAATGTACCCCTTACTATTGTGACGTTTTAAAAAGGTGATACATTGTATCGCTGTTTTGTAAGACGAAATACCGATAACGCGCAACACGTCACGGTTAAATTTTCGGAGAATACCGATTTCCAAACAAACTGGGGCCTGACGTTACAGGGTTGAAAACTGGATATCAATTACAACATATAAAGATAAAATCAGTGGGCCAATTTTTACGTCGATTTACCATTGTAAATCGCCATTGCCAAGACAATAAAATAATACGTTGAAAATACTTGAGATCATGTCAATTATTTCCGCTTTTTGTAGAAAAACATTCCTTACTAGGGATTTAATAACGGTATACATTGAGACACTTAAATCATAATGTACGGTCAGCTTCAAAAGTGCAGTCAGAATTTCTCACACTAATTGCTTAACAAACTAGTCGCACACTTGTGATTATGAGTTGTTGCTCGTCTCTGTGTGTGCGCCGTCATTGACGTAGATACGATAAATGTTATTCTTAAATTCAATGCGTTTTGCAGATACGAGCTAGCCTAATGGTTAATGGCTGCAGTCGCAGAATAGCGAACTTGCCTGCGGGTAGCAGGTTCGAATCTCATCACACAGTGATGTTTTATTAACGTTTTGTTGGTTTTTTAACATCGTTATTTATGTTATTCGTAAACTGTCTAATACGATGTTTCCGTATCGTATCTCATATGGTGCAGAAATAAAAAGTCTCAGAACAAGGACTAGAAAAGTGAATATTTGACGGTGAATGAAAAAAGACAGATGTTTGTCATTTTACCGAGTTCGTACTCGTTATAGTTGAATCGTGGTGAAGACAAATTGACGTGTGTTTAAGTGATTCTATTTGGGGTGTTAATTACCTACACTTTTGAAAATGCAGGCGAACATAAATATTGAGACAAAGACGAATACTGTTTCTCTGTATAGCAGTGGCCGCAATATATCAGAAATTTCAAATGAAACTGAATTAAGTGTAAGTATTTTTACAGCTTAAAAACAGTCGTTATTTACTTAAAAATTTTGGTTATTAAATTATTTCAAATTAAAGTTTAAGTTTTTAACACATTGTATTGACATATTAATGATGATTTGCTATTTGAATAAGTGTTAGTTTTTGAAATAAAATAAAAAATATTAGGTAAATATAGTCTCAATCACAACGTAATGCTAGCCTTCTTATTTTATTTTAGTGGAGGACCGTAAAATGTTGGGTGACTTGGGTGCAGCGGTTTGCTGACGAGGGTACTCTTGCCAGCTGGCAGCGGAGTGGAAGACCGTCGATTATCTCTGACCATCAGCGCCATATAATGTTGGAAGAATACAAAAGATATGGTTTTATACTCATCAGGCATTCAATGTCTCGTTGCCTACTGTTCGTCGTGCACTTCATACTGATGGTGTGCACCACAGGAAACCGGCAAAAAAACTATATTTAGCACCGAGGCATAAAGAAGTACGGTTGCATTTTGCGAGAGATTATTTGGACTTCGATTGGAAGGCTACCGTGTTTACAGACGAAAAGTCATTTATGTCCAACCAAACGGGAAGACGCAGATACAAGCGACATCTGGAACAATTATTTTCTTACTGTATGGAAATTTGGAACAGTTTTATTGGGACTGAAATACGTGCCAATATAGTGGGATCCATGCGTCGTCGCATACTTAACTATATTGACAATAATGGTGGCTATACAAAATATTGAGTGAAATACCCCATTTGTGTTTAAACAAATCATGTTTTACTTGAAGTATACTTAAACATTTCCTATTACTCAATTGTTTTAAAGCCCCGACAAAAAAAAAAGGAGTTTAAGTTTGACCACCGCTATGTGTCTATTTGTATCTCTTAAACTGATGTGTATCCGTATTTTATATAAAAGTATTTTTTTTTAGCGATAACCTTAAAAATATAGTTTTATACTAACTTGTTCATCTTGTATTACAATGGGATGTGTTGGTTATGTTAATTTCCGTAAAAGTTGTTTGTAAACTGTAAAAGATTGAGGTTAAGTTTCAATCCTCTTTTCGAAATGAAAACGAATAATTAAGCTTTAACCTCAATATTTACTATGAGCGTAGGTAAAATTTATGTGTAATGTAAAAATTATTTTTAATAAATGAAATAAATAAATAATAAATACAGGCCGCAAAAATGTACACGTTTCTTATTGTTTCATAAATTTACACTCGCAATTCGATATTAATAATTGCAATATTAAGTTTCCAATCTAAATCTATCTCAAAGTATATTTCAATCACTCAAACATACAAATATTTTTTCCTTAAATAAAATAAAAACTATAAATAAAATAGAGATACCAACACGTTGCCGCGAGGCAGGATGCCCAGTAAGCTTGACAGTATTGCCTCTCTGCACTGCAATAGAAATTCTTTGGACGAAGTAACTGCCAACCCTTGGATCACCCGTAACCTCACGGAGGCGCGCTGAAATCCCAGCCACCAGGGTTCTTGCTTCTGAGTCCCACGGACCCATTGTCTAAGTCTAAGTTTCTTGTCTAAGTAGTTATAAGTTGTGAGTTACCTGGTTCATTCTGACAGCCATTTATACGTTGTACTGTTAAATAATGAAATTATTTAAAAATCTGTATTATATGATAACCTATTTAAAAACGAATATACATTTTATTTATATTTCATTAAAACACTAGATAATAATAATGACTATTTTTTTACCTTTTTGATAAATGGGCTTTCCATTAACAGAAGTTTGAGTCAGGGTATATCCCTGAAGGGTGTTGCAATCTACAGAATATTGTGTTTTATTTAATCACTTTCTATATAATAATAATACTTAATATAATAAAACGTTTATTTCAGGTTTGTACCCATATTACAGCATTACATAGCAAATTGTCACGATACAATAATGTATAAATCAATTTATATTAAATTTAATTTCTATTTAGATTTTATGTTGAATAAAATCATCTATTCTATTACATGTATCTAAATATTGCATTACATGTTTCTTTATATTCTATTACATGTTATCAAGCATAAAACTGAACTCCTTCTTATTACATTTATGCTCATACTGAATAGATTGGTATACACTTCGATCAAATATAATGGTAGATACATGATTCCGGCAAAACAGCGCACTAATCAAGTTTCAGAGCTGTTTTGTGCACAATTTCAATAAACCGCGCTAGCACTCACACGTCACGCAATGACGAAGGTACAGTGAAAAGATACAAAAACAACGTATCAAAAGTGAAAAAAAAAAGATGGAGGTATACTTTCAGTATGTACCGTTTTTGTCATTGTTTGTATGTATGCATGCTGTTTTGACTAGGGGACATTATTAAGGCTTCATTTTGTATAGATACACAGTATCTACCATTATATTTGATCGAAGGGTATACATTAAATAGATTGATTTCGAATTTCAAAAAGACCTAATAAATGTATTTCTGTTGACGTTTCAATAGAGTTTCATCCATCGTGGTTGCAACGAGACTGTTTATATACATAATTATGTGTTTAGAGCGCAAAATTTTATAAAAGAATATAAAAAAGTCTTGTTAAAAAGGTTGGTCAATCAATCCAGCATATCGCTGGATTGATTGACCAACCTATGAATACAAATAAATGAAACGTGCGCGCGATAGAGCAGACGTGTCATTTGCGTATTCTATTGTTTTTTTTAAATGTGAATTCGCAATTCAAAATTAACGAGTTTCGTAGATAGATGCGGTAATGATGGCAAAGTTCTTAGCGTGTAATACGGTATTCTTTTCTGCAGAATGTAAAAAGATCAAAACAGATCTGTAAGTATATATTATTCGATTTTTTAAACTTTATCGCAACAATGTAATACGTTGTATTTATGCGATGAAAAGTTCACTTGTAAGTTTTGAGGTTATGTGCAAAATATCTTACAACTTTTTACCAACTTATTTATACGTCAAAAAGAAGTCAGACCAAAGATTCTAAATGTACTGTACACATTGCACTTTTGACATTTCTTGCTTTTTATACTAATGACGTCATTATAATGGCCGCTACCTGTTTGGCGCGATTTAGTAAAATTTAAACTTAAACATTTTTTTTTACATTAAGCGATGTTATTTTGCTGAAATTAATATAATAGTTCATTGTCAAATATTTTAAAAATAAAAAAAAATTGTAACAAAACAGCCTATTCTCATGTTCGCGGGTTAAACTAACTTGCAATAGACAAATTTCACTTTTTTTGTTACGCAAAGAAAATCCCTTAGGCTGCCGCACCAGCTACGGGAAGCCAGTGCGGTTATGTGGTGTCACCACTAAAAACTCCGCGGTGTCAACTTCACTTCCGTTTTTGTCAGGGGAGACAAATGTCAACCTAATCTAACTGCGAACATAACAATGATATTAGATGATTTAATTTAAAAATGCATAATTAAATTATATAAAATATATCGATTGTATATTGGGAAAATTATCTTTATTCAGTACTATTCAATATAGTATCAACTAGTGATTGGGATCTCCATTTTAGTAATTAATTGCCCGTGTTTGGAGATCCCTCTCTTTAGTGAAAATATTTACAATTACTTTATATCACATAGTTGATGTAAAGTAATGTTTAACAAAATAAAAGTTATAATAATAATAATAATTCTTTATTCTGACTTTCTGTCCATCTTTGTTAGTAGTACGATTAATCTTAACCTATTGATAGTAATAATATTTATTGCCAATCACTGCTGTACCATCCCATGTGAGATGGTACAACAGTGATTTACATATGGGCAGTCCAGTCTGCTGACCACCATTTTCAGGATGCTGTTGGGGCTGGCCCGTACCCTACGCACCAAGGAAGCACACCTTTTTCGCATAGTAGCAAAAAAGCAATCTACGCGGGCCTCTGCGAACATCCCTAATGCACTATAATACCTAGGCAACCCCATCAGCACCCTAAATGCATTGTTGTACTGGTCTCGTAGGGCGCTGTACGATTTTTTGGAGTAAGTAGCCCACAGACAGCATGTGTAAAAAGACGTACATTATAGAATACAATATAATCTTGATGTGAATATAAGTACATGTTATATTCAAGTTTTGGGTTAAAGGTGTTAGCTTTAATACATTGACACTTTGGTGGACTTTTCGTTTGTTCCGTTTCAATTAGAATTTTGTTTTTGTTTTTTGTGTGTGTACCAAAGTGACCAACCAAAACTGGTGTCAGATTTTTCAAGCTGCCGAAAGATATCTGACATAGCTTATCGACAGCCGCGGCTGTCATCATCATGTCCCGCGGCACAACGGCTTAATGTGCTTCCGAAGCACGGAAGAGCTCGAGACATATATATGCCAATTGCGGTCGCTCATCCAATCCGGGTTGCTTAACATGCGAAAGCGGTTATAATGCTCACGCAACCTGGGCCACCGGGCTCCACAAAAATACATTTGAATTTAGAATTTCGAAAGCTTTTAAAATATAATTTTCAAACATGCAAAAGGGGTTGGTTATAGTTGTGCATTGATATACGTTCGTAACATAACAATATCGACTGATAGAAATTGGGGATGTTGCAAATATTTCTCTTCGTTGTGCATATAAAAAGCTCTCAAAAATAGGGATATCAGCTCAAATGGTGGTTTTGATATTACGGCAAGCCTTTAGCTAGAAGTATTGCAGATTTAACTTCTTTCACAAATACCTAAATACTTTTAAAACATTTCTTTGTTGTAAGCTATCGAAGACATTTAAAGTGGTTGAGAAGTATACCGTTCGGAACATAAAATTATACGATATGTAAAGAAAACCTGACCCTTGAAGGGGTGATTCAGTCCGTCGATATGAACAACATTTCCTATGGGACCAATGCAGGGAACTCGAAAAAAAATTGACATTGCAAAACAAAAAATTATATGGGTGCGTCAAAAAAAAAAAATTGAGTTCCCATCATTGGTCCATAGGAAACGTTGTTCATATCGACGGGCTAAATCAACCCTTCATGGATCGCACAGGGATTTTTTAGATATTGTGTAAGTACTAAGGAACAGAACAGAAATTCGCAGCGTCCTCTGCAATATGGCGTCGTCCCCGCATGTCCCCGCTCCTCTACCCCGTTGTTGGGTGTATTTGATAGCTTTGAAAATAGGGTTGGCTACTACTGTTGCAAGTCACACGTTAAGCGGCATCTCTAATACGTACGTTAGTACTTGAAATCATTTTGCGTTAGTGACCCTGATTATTAATTTAGGGAATTTGATAAAATTTTGTTCTAATAAGTAGTACTTACTAGACATGAATATTCGCATGTACGAAGCAGAACAGTGTCTTGAGTCAAGTGACTTTAAAGGACACTGAGGTTTTTTGTATTGCACTAGTGTTGTAGTGCACTAAAATAGCAGGCAGTGCCTTTGAGACGTCCGTAATTTGTAGAAACAAGCGAACTATACCACTGATTGCAATTGTCCGTCATAGATTTAGGACAGGCGCCTAATAATGTATTAAAGAAAAACATTTCAGGGCTGCCACATTCGTGCCACCCACCATAACGAAATCTCTCTTTAATGATTAAGAACTTTATAAATATTGTAATGTTCTGTCATTATAATATTGTACTGCAAATAATATGATTTACGTAAAACTTACCTCCTGCAGCGCCATTTGTAATCCCACCGGCTTAAAATGAAATAAAAATATATACCTTATCATTTTCATTCTCATATTCATATTTCTATTAATTCCAAATGTTTACATCAGCCAAATCTTACGATCTTAGAATGGAAAGTCAATATCATAAGATTTTCAATTACTATCCGTCACGCTGGTTATCAATACTGCCGATACGGAACTCTTTTTTTGTGTAAACGGAATATTACTTATAATAATTATTTGAATGGCACTCCACTTAAAAAATAATACGATTTTATTCGAATTAATAATTCCTAAAAATAGATTAAAACGTAATATATGTAACCGTGTATAGACGTCACAACGAGTGTTACTTCTCATTCTATCGTTTCAAAAATTAAACTCCTGGTGGTTTTCCGTGAGGTTCAGCTTTCTTTAAAGCATATGAATTATTTTATATGCTTCAAAGAACCTTGCGCAATAAACAAATAAGTAAGAAAATCTTACTTTGTGTCGGAACTCCGTAGTCCACAGGTACTGCAAATGTTACAAAAAAATAACATCAATAAATCGTCTCTTTATTGCATATCGCAGATTGATATTTAAATTAATAAATAATGACAGGTTAAACACACAATGGGCCGACAGACTAAATAACAATTATTTTTTGACTATAAGTATTTATGAAATTTTGCATACCTTCGTAGATCATTCGACATCTTATAAAATGATGTCAATAAGTACTGGAACACTATTTTTGCAATGAATGTGAATCATCTTACTTAATCATTCTTAATAAACAGGTCTTAATCAATCCTATTGATTAATTAAATTTTACTCATTGACGTGCCAGATGTTAGTCAAACTCATATGATAGTAATGTTACTACTACCGAAAGATAGTACAATATTGTAAGGTTCTGTCATTATAATATTGTACTGCAATTAATATGATTTACGTAAAACTTACCTCCTGCAGCGCCATTTGTAATCCCACCGGCTTAAAATAAAAAAAAATATATACCTTATTATATATTTCTATTAATTTCAAATGTTTACTTCAGCCAAATCTTACGATCTTAGAATGGAAAGTCAATATCATAAGATTTTCAATTACTATCCGTCACGCTGGTTATCAATACTGCCGATACGGAACTCTTTTTTTTTGTGTAAACGGAATATTACTTATGATAATTATTTTAATGGTACTCCACTTAAAAAATAATTCGAATATATTCGAATTAATAATTCCTAAAAATAAATTAAAACGTAATATATGTAACCGTGTATAGACGTCACAAACGAGTGTTACGTCTCATTCTATCGTTTCAAAAATTAAACTTCTGGTTGTTTTCCGCGAGCTTGAGCTTTCTTTGAAGCATAAAAATTATTTATATGCTTCAAAGAACCTTGCGAAATAAACAAATAAGTAAGGAAATCTTACTTTGTGTCGGAACTCCGTAGTCCACAGGTGTTGCAACTGTTACAAAAAATAACATCAATAAATCGACACTTTATTGCATATCGCAGATTGATATTTACATTAATAAATAATGACAGGTTAAACACACAATGGGCCGACAGACTAAATAACAATAATTTTTTGAATATGAGTATTTATGAAATTTTGCATACCTTCGTAGATCATTCGACATCTTATAAAATGATGTCAAAAAGTACTGGAACACTATTTTTGTAATGAATGTGAATCATCTTACTTAATCATTCTTAATAAACAGATCTTAATCAATCCTATTTATTAATTAAATTTTACTCATTGACGTGCCAGATGTTAGTCAAACCCATACGATAGTAATGTTACTACTACCGAAAGATAGTACAATATTGTAATGTTCTGTCATTATAATACTGTACTGCAAATAATATGATTTACGTAAAACTTACCTCCTGCAGCACCATTTGTAATCCCACCGGCTTAAAATAAAAATAATATATACCTTATCATCAAAGATTTCTATTATTTTAAATCTTTACTTCAGCCAAATTTTACGATCTTAGAATCGAAAGTCAATATCATAAGATTTTCAATTACTATCCACTACGCCGGTTATCAATACTACCGATACGGAACTCTTTTTTTGTGTAAACGAAATATTACTTATAATAATTATTTGATTGGCACTCCACTTAAAAAATAATAAGATTTTATTCGAATTAATCATTTCTACGCCAAAAATAGATTAAAACCTTATATATGTGACCGTGTATAGACGTCACGACGAGTGTTACATCTCATTCTATCGTTTCAAAAATTAAACTCCTGGTGGTTTTCCGCGTGATTGAGCTTTCTTTAAAGCATATAAATAATACCTCGCGAAATAAACAAATAAGTAAGGAAATCTTACTTTGTATCGGAACTCCGTAGTCATCAGGTGTTGAAACTGTTACAAAAAATAACAGCAATAAATTGACTCTTTATTGCATATCGCAGATTGATATTTAAATAAATAAATAATGACAGGTTAAACACACAATGGGCCGACAGACTAAATAACAATTATTTTTTGAATATAAGTATTTATGAAATTTTGCATACCTTCGTAGATCATTCGACATCTTATAAAATGATGTCAAAAAGTACTGGAACACTATTTTTGCAATGAATGTGAATCATCTTACTTAATCATTCTTAATAAACAGATCTTAATCAATCCTATTTATTAATTAAATTTTACTCATTGACGTGCCAGATGTTAGTCAAACTCATATAATAGTAATGTTACTACTTTTTTCATTACAATCAATACGTACAAGTAACATTTTTGTCTGCGTAAACGAAATATTATTTATCAGAATTATTTGAACGGCAACTTAACTAAGTTTGTGATTTAATTTAAATTAATCATTCAAAGGTAAAAAAAAATGGTGTCTTGTTATCCGAAATAATAGTTGTGAATATGTGACCAAATGTTGGTGTCACGACCGTGGTTTTCATTCTATTATGTCAAAAATTGCACTCCTGGTGATTTTCCAGCGTAATGCGTAGTGATATGCCGGAGAGAAATTATCTGATTCAGGAATTTACGGGAACTTTCCAATAATTCTCGAAAATTTCTCGAAAATTCCTGCACTTGAGAGAAAGAAGAAAAAATTCTAGGAAAAAAAAATTCCGACCTTGTTCTCACCGTTTTCGAAAATTTCGACCACTGCTCAAAACTAGTAATGCTATCGTCTTTGGTAATGCCAAAGACAATATATCGTCTTTGATAATGCGTACTGTTTGAGCTCCAGTAGCTGCGCGAGCAGGGGCTGGTAACCTACCAGTGCTTGAAGCAATTTTTATGACACCTTGCCAAATAAATAAATAAATTTAACCTTCTGTTGGGACACCCTACCCCAAAGGCGTTGAAACTGTGACAAAAATAACATGGATGATGGAATTAATGTATCATTTATACACCATTACTACTACACATGCTACTTATTATACACCACTATTTAATATTATAAAGTAAAATAAAAAGTTGAATATACAACAATGTAATATGAAACAATGCAGAATATAAAAAGTTATTTACAGACATGAACCCTGAAAATATCTCTTTTTTCTTTTTTTTTGGTAGTCATAAAAATCAAAGGACATGGTGTTACGTCTAGTTGCTTTGCGCGCACTAGTGTGAATTTATCAAGACGGATTTATTCGGTGTTGTAACTGTGACAAGAGATTAACAAGATAATGATTAAAATTAACGATGGTTCTTCTGACCTTGTTCTCTAACTAAACTTTTAAATAGTTTACCAATCGACCCCCCTTTTCATTTGTTTTTTTTTTGCAGTATAAATTCGTTAACAAACGTATGTCACTAACTTTACTTTTAGCTTTATCACTGACAAGGTCTGTGATTTCTGAAACACTCTTGCCAAATGTGGATCCTTTAACTTCCTATTAGGATTTGGCCGAATAGGATTTTCATTGACGCTTTTTTGAAATCTATATCACTCGCACACGTCCCTATTGATAAAATTAAACCATTTGATTTTATTTATCTATATAAAACGTAATCATGTCAAACACATTTCATATTCATTTCAATAAAACTTTCTGTCATAAGATACAAGTTGTCATAGGTATATAATCATTGCTACCATTCGAATCACGCTAAAAATATTTTCTGTGAAGTGAAGCTAAATATTATAATTATTCTAATGGCAATAAAGCATGTAAATTCAATATACAAATATCAATAACTCGAATGTTCCGATAAGAATCACAAGAGTAAGTAGCGCATTCGCTACTTACGTCAACATTTTGACTTCATTATATTAATTCAAAAATCGCACTCCAGGTCGCCCTGGAGAGGAATTCCAGATGGGGTCGAAACATATCGGCCAGTAGTTGACTTTGCACCTGAATAATCAGTATATCGCCTATTTATAGAATAGTCTTACCAGCGGTGGCTTCGCCTTGTGCTACAGCGCTCTGACCTGTAATAAATTAAATTATTTACTCTCTCTGTAAGGGTTCATGTGGGGGTAAAGATTAGCCGTGTGGTTTCCGGCAGAGTAGAATAGGACCACTTCAAGTCTTCCCATGGATGTCGTAAGAGGCGACTTAGGAAATACAAAGCTCATAAACATCAATGAGACCTCTCCAACCCGTCTGGCCAGCGAGGAGAGTGTAGGCCAAATCCTCTATCTGCTCGGGCCAAGTATGGCTTCGGTAGTACAGAGAGGGTCATGCTCCTGCAGTGGAGACTAAAAAAACCTGATGATGATGATGGGGGTAAAGATACAATGTATAATATCTTGATACAACTTGTAACATCCAGCTCAGCAGCCCACGTGACAGTGAATGTTAAATTACACAGGAATGCTGGTCAGACAGGGAGGTAGTATTGTAATGTAATACTCAAAGTTCTTTGAAATCTTAAATTCCCCCTGAAGGAGTACAATGGGGGGGTAAAATGTGTGTGGAAATTTTCTAATTTCTGGACTTAGCAATATGGAAATCCCTATATAGGGTCTTGATTACAAATAATTAAGGAAATCTTATGTGCGTAGGCTAATATAAAAAATACGAAGTAGCTTTCTACATATTAGGGGGAGTTTCTATGGGATTTACATTATCTACAAAAATATAACTTGTCACAATCTAAAACTGCAGTAATTCGCTATAGACACAGATAAACATGTCATAATTATAATTAATTAAAACATATACCCTGATAACTAAACTATACGCGGACAAAAGTTAGTTAACCAATAACATAAAAGGGGGGTGAAATATCTTACCATAGGCCAAGTGAGATGTTGAAAGTAGGACAACCAAAACAAGTAGCGACATCTTGGTGTGAATGCGGATCTTGGTGTGAATGCGGTTGTCCCCTAGATCAGTGATGTCTGGCGAGAGCGAAAGAGAAATGATAATTTTTCAGGTATCATTTGCATATTTATACAACAAGGGCAGAAAAAAGTCAGTAACATTTTATGAAGCTCACGTTTTGAGGATTTTCGTGAGTCAAGGCGTCCTTGAAGATGTTTTTCTATGTGGATACAATGTTTTCATTTTTCTTATGGTGTGTTCACACGTATCTACCCTTCTGTGGTCTAGGAGTGAAGAAAACCGCTCAAGTGCGAGTCGGACTCGCGCACGTAGTTCCGTACCGTTATCTATAAAAACGTCAAAAATATCATGTCTGTTGTATGGGAGCCCCATTTAAAATTAATTTTATTTTTATTTAATATTTATTTTTAAAGTGAATATATAACTAAATATACTGTGAATATTTCAAGCGTCTAACTGTTGCCGTTATCAATATCGATCAAAAACAAGCAAAAAAATCACGTTTATTGTATGGGAACCCCCTTAAATATTTATTTTATTCTATTTTTTAGTATTTGTTGTTATAGCGGCAACAGAAATACATCATCTGTAAAAATTTCAACTGTCTAACGATCACGGTTCATGAGATACAGCCTGGTGACTGACGGACAGACAATCAGACAGACGGACAGAGAGACAGCGGAGCGAAATTAATAGGGTCCCGTTTTTACCCTTTGGGTACGGAACCCTAAAAACGGAATGTATCAGCTTGATAAATATGGCTGTTAGGTGTAAGGACCCTAAGCTTTTCCTACCCCGTATTTTTTTATTATTAAGTATTAAATTAGGCATTGTCTCCCATCTCACCAGATGGTAAATGACGATGAAGACGAGGATGTTACGTACCTATCCAAGAGATACCCATTTCTTTTACTTTTAAATGTCTCAGGATTGTACCTATCTGGTCCCCGTTAGAGATAAATACATGCATAATTTATGTATGATTCTATACCTGTGTATGCGTTTAAATTAAAAGGTTGAGCGGTGAGCCGTGCGGTGGCGGAATTCGTTTCCCTGAATATTGACATTCGTGTTCTTAAAATTTTGACATGTTACTTACATACGGTCAAATTCTGCTAATATTATTACCCATCCTACAAAGTGCACTGCTGAAGTAATTTTCAGGTCACGTATCTTGATGTGAGTATAACATTTTTACCCATTGCAAAAAGTGCGCAACGCCGCTCTAGAAATTTTCACTTCAAAAATAATTAAGTATGCATTTACCATATTCACGATTTTTCGGTTGTTTTGTTTTTCATTGTTGTGTTAGCGGATATTAAAAACATATTACTTTAAAGTTAAATATTTTGTTTCTAACCCCGACCATTAAAATAACAATAAAGACCGTTAATTATGACCTAAAAATATAAGTATTTTTAGGTCATAATTAATAAGTATTAGGCAGGCAAGTATTAGGAAATTTGCGAGGTAAGCCTCGCAAATTTTCTTGCCTTACTTATTCTAGAACGTGTATAATGCTATTTGTAAAGTCTTTTTTTTTCCCATGGCAGTGTTTAGCCGCCAAAGTCAACACGCTAAATATAAATAAATAAACAAATATATAGGTACATATCACACAGTAACTGAACTTCTGTCGTAGGATACTAACTCAATGATACTATATTTTATAAAAAACTAGCTTTCGCCCGCGGCTCCACCCGCGTCAATGTCGATCCCTCGGGATTATTACTCTTTCCCGGGATAAAAGTTAGCCTATGTCCTTCTCCGTATTCCAGAGAACTTGTATGCAAAATTTCATGATGATCGGTTCAGTAGTTACGGCGTGAAAGCGTAACAAACAAACAAACAAACTCACTTTCGAATTTATAATTGACCGAGCGAGCGAAGCGAGCGAAGCGTCTCAGTTTCCACTGGCCCAAAATTCTTTTGTCTGTCTGTCTGTCTGTCTGTTCTCGCCTACAGGTCGCATTTCTCAACCGATTCTCATGAAATTTTGTGAGCAGGTTCGGTATTATATAGAATTTTTTAGTCGTGCCAGTTTTTCGAAATATTAAAAAATGGGGGATATATGTGTGTCTGAAACTTAAAAAAACTCATAGCACAGCTATTTGAAAAAAAATCAAAAATGTCATTAGCCTTTTTTGTTATTCTCATTAAGACGCAACTTTTTTGTTTGAACAACTTTTTTATACGATAAACTTGAACGTGTTTATAGTCGGCAATTTGCCCAAACGTTGTCTGAAATCGATTTTCTGTATAATTATGAAAGAAGTTGAAGTACGTGAAGTGGGAGAGGGAGTGAAATTGAACAACTTTCCCTAAGGAACAAAAATCAATATATGAAAAATATTTTTTGGCTTAAAGTATGATACTGCGTATTACTTTTATAATATTACTTTTATAATTAATATAATAACAGTGTTTTCACTGAATAAACTTAGAATCCTGAAATAAAAATTAAAAATAAATAAAAAAGATTCACATGCTATCCTGTGACTTGAACCCAGGGCTTATAGATGCCGGCCACTTCTTAACGTAAAGTTCGCATGTTTATCTGCCATCATAGTTGAAAATTAGCGTCCTATTGAAATTTTTACCAATTGGTAATGTAACAGACACAGTCATTTACAGAATTTTCATCGTTTATTTTTTTAATTATAATACTGTGCTTAGCAATAATTAAATAAAACTCGCTTTGACTTAATGTTCTAAGGAGGGGCATTTATCAATAAAAGAAAAGGATAGCTATATTTGCCTTAGCCATTCAGGGTGAATTAAGTAAAATTCGGAGAATTTATGGGTGTGGCTAAGACAGGAAGATTGGTAGTGACGGGGGTGGACAAAAATCGGGAGTCCGGCTAGGGTTGCGTGTACGCATGGTCGTGGCAAAAATTAATTATTAGAGTTTCGTGCACGGATTGATTTTTTTGAGTTAGTCGGGAGTGTCTTAAAGAAAAATAATTTAAATAACGTAGAATAATTAGAAAATCATATTTAATTCGATAATTACGGGAGACAAGCTTGTTGTTCCGAGTCTTTAAAATAATTTGTATTAAATATCGCGTAAAAATTAATATTAAAATCAAAATTCTTCCTTAAATAATGATAATTAAGTGATTAGTGAAGTAGGGGCGAATCTTCACAAGACTGCGCAGATATCTCCTGGTAAATTATAAACATCACGCTACAAAAGTTGTATAAAATTTGTGTTTTATCATATTATAAATATTATTATTCTATTATATTTCTTCATATATTTGCATGACTATTAACATTGTGTGACAATGTTAGAAGGCGAGGTTGTACAGTCCAGTCGACGTTGTAAAGTGAGATTATGAGTCGCTGCATTATATACATTTGTTTGAGTATTTATTTCTTGTGAATGTTTTGATTTGTGGCTGGAGATTATGTCAATATAGTAATGAATCTGAAATAGTACTAGGTGTTTGATAGGGACGTATTTTCATCAAGCTCTTACTCTGACACTTGCTTTATGTAACATTTCTGAAATTATCAGAAGTTATTACTAAATTTATTTTATTAGTTAGAGCGTCTGATGACTTTTGTAGACTGATTTATGGTAGTAAATATCGTCTCTATCGTCCTATAATTAAAATACAATTTATTTTCCATAATCCACTCAATATCACAACCTCCGTCTAGTTTCGAGTACGCTCGCACCGAGGGAAGCTAACGGAAGACGCCGTTCTAGGGAAATTTTGTCGGAGGAATGTATTATTGAGCTTTGGCGTGATAGCTATAATTATTAACGGTTTAAATTCTCTATGATGCGTTGACAACCTTTTAATTCGGGTACGCCCGCACCGAGGGAAGCTAACGGAAGACGCCGTTCTAGGGACTTTACGTTGATTGTATCACGGAGAATGGAAATTGGTGAATAATTACTTGATTAAATAAATGAACTAGATGATCTAGAAAGGTCACAGGCGTCTAGGACTAGGAAAAGTAGGTTAAAGACGTCTGCAGACGAAGTAGGATAGGAAATAGGGTCTAGGGAATTTAGGTTAGAAGGTCGATCAGTATGGTCGCAGGACACTTATAGTCAGGTGCACGTGGAACATCAGCACCCTCCAATTCTGTCTTGGAACTGGCTATAGTGTGGGCGGGTTGCTAGGATGGATGGGAGACCCGCATATATCCATTTTTTTTATAAGAATTCTACAGGTCTTATGACCTGCCTCAATACATTTTCTTCTAGATGGAGTATTGGAGTTGAATTGGCTGTTAGGTCTTATCTTAAAGTTAAATATTATATGAATATTTTATTTACTATAACATGACCTGTAAAACTCTATCATATTTTTATTATATGAATATAAACTTGTGGGAAAACCTGTTTCATGCGTGAACGCGAATCGAGACACTCCTGATATGGCAGACGGCAGAAACCGCGAGGCGAGATTATCATACCGGCATGATGAGGGCTACTTCACTGAGGCGACGTTATATAACATCACACAGTATCGACGTCGGCAGTAATTCAAAGCTAAGTGATAGTTTTAATCCTGCTTTTATTTCTATACGTGCATTCCTTTAGTCAAATATATTTTATGTACCAAATAACTATTTCGTAACTGTTTTAAACAAAACACAACGTACGGGTCCTTGTAGATAAATAGACTATCACATTTTCTGGCCATGACGACGATTACGCTTGTTTATATAATGAAAATTAGTTTCCATAAATGTTACATGGGGTAGAGGGTGATAGGAAAAATTTAGATAAGGGTAGGAATGTTACAGTAACATAACAACTATGAAACCGGGTACTTAAACTTTGCCTCCCATTCACCCATACCAAGTTCGCTATTCCGATATTTCCGATCTTGAAGAGGATCACTCCAACTTAGTTAATGTGTACAAAAGCATACTAAACATGGTGCTCAAGGGCCGTGTTTCCATACAAGAGTAGTCCCCTGATTCCGCACCGGATAGTACCAATAGAGTTATGATTTTTTACTAATAAAATCCGTATGTTCAAAAACATGAAAAATTGGTACGAATTTTCGTTGTGTTCAAACATCAAGAAAACAAATTTGGGCAATTATATAAGAAAAAGAAACGCAGAATACAGCCATAGCTTATTTTAAATTTTTAATGTAAAAAGAAATTAAATCGGTTAAGTTTTGGAAAAGAAATCGGAGGACTACGAAGCGTTAATTTTGTGTACTTTTTATAGGTATTTTCCGGCCGAGCTACAGTTATCTCTATCGCACTCTGCGGGGTTTGTTTGGGCACGCGGCGCGACAGCAATATATATTATAAATATCTATTTTTCAATAGGCTAGTTTCCTGGGTCGTAATTATAACATAACAATTAGTCCGTCAGTTAGATAATCAAAAAATATTGGACACGTATTTTTTGTTTTGTCAAATAAACAAATAATAATAAAGATAAAGCGTGTCAAAATTCAGGAGTGGGGGCTCGTGACGTCAAAGTTTGCTAAAAATTGTAGCAAACTATGACGTCACACGGAACTTCAAAGGCCTATATCTTTATCATTTTTTGTTCAATCGACAAAAGAAAAAATACGTGTCCAATATTTTTTGAATATCTAACTGACGGACTAATTATATTTGTTTAGGAAACTAGCCTATTCTCTCGAGCTTAGTGTTTCCTCTTAAAAAAAGGGTCTGGTCGGGTCTTCTAGTAAGGGAATGTAGGTTTAAATTTCCGTTTCCTCTGGTACCTAATTAAGAGCAGCGAGGATTGGGAAATAGTAACTGAAGGAAATCATCCTTAAGTCAATTAGCATATCAGTAACAGATATATTTTAGAGCACTGAAGGGCAAATGTGGATGTTGATTGTAAGGACTCGCGAGGTCTACTGTTCTCGCAGAACCACTAGTATTAGTAAGGATAAGGATACATATATAGATAAACATTAAAGATTTGGCCTACACTCTTCTCGCTGGCCAGACGGGTTGGACAGGTCTCATTGATGTTTAGCTTGTATTTCCTAAGTCACCTCTTACGACGTCCATGGGAAGACCTATTCTTCTCTACCGGAAACTGTAGGTTTACCCTAATCCAAAACATCGAAATTTCAATTTGAGGATCAATGGGAGATGTTTCAATATCTGAATTTTTTTCATCGAACAATTTACAAAACAGATTCTTTGGCTGCGACTGCTGACGCGTTGTAGCGATGTCGGAGTATTCGGCATCGTAGCATAGATATTACAATCTTACAGAGATTTTTTTTTTATGACATAGCGCGGCAATCGAGCAAGCGAGTCACCTGATGGTAAGCGATCACCGCTTACATAGACAACTGCAACATTTGGGGTGTGACAAGAGCGTTGCCGGCCTTTTAAGAAATCATATATCGTTTTTTAAAGTTCCCATGTCGTATCGATTCGCGAATACTGCCGCAGGAGGTTCATTCCACAGTTTGGTCGTACGTGGTTGACCTTCAGTTATCCAGGTGGTAGAGATGAAATTTTAATTTATGTCGGGTGATACGATCGTGAAATAAGATTAGCTTTACTAGATATTCAGAGCATGTTGGCTGTGACTGACGGACAGACACACTAGTGACCCTATAAGGGTTCCGTTTTGTCACTCGATCGTACCGAACCCTAAAAAGTCCATCCCATCTCCAGCCTATACTTCAATCTTCAACGGATGTCTAGCATCACTATCTCACTTTTTATATTTTTTTCTTCCTCCACGTCTTTTCTCTATTTGGGATCGGCTCTGTATGTAGAACTCTACATACATATTATTACGTCTTTATCCCTTACAGACAGAGCCTAAGTTCATAATACCGTAAGTCCACGTTTGGGCGTAAAGGTGGAAAACGGAATCAAAATAGTGATGGGTTGCTAGCCGCATCGTCTATTGTCATGATCCTTTAGATTTTCGCCTATTCCCTTAACCGGCTTCTACGGTCTGCGCGGGAAGAGAAGCAGCTGGCTGCTGGTTTTTTCTTTTCTCCCAGACCAGCATGGAAGCAAAGTAGAACTCTCTCCATTTTTGTCTATTTTTCGCTTTTTATGTTTTTTTTTATAGAATGGTGTCAGGGAAGACCAACGACAGGATGTGACTTAGATACATCATCGCCTAATGCTGAGTGACATCCTTTTTAATCGACCCAAAAGAAAGGAGGTTGTCAATTCGGTTGTATGTTTTTTTATAATGTTTGTTACAGAACTCAGACATTTATAAACCGATTTCAAACAATTTTTTTTTTTGTTTGAATGGGTATGCTTTCAAGTTGGTCTCATTTAAATTTCATCACAATCGGTTCAGTAGTTTTAGATTATTTATAAGTCGATTTTTTATATAAAAAAATTATGATGCTCTATTTTTTCATCGTTTTGTCGTAGAAATAAGCATTGTCCTTTTTTATTGAGCTCCAAATAAATTATTTTTGGCGTAAATTCGATGAAAGTTTTCCTCGTCGTCCCGGCGGGCATTCTAGAAAATTGCGATATAAAATTCATGTACTTTTGACAGTTTCATACTCCTGAAGTTAAAAGTTACAAAAATTTTAGTTATATCGCTGTGAAGATTCATTCAGCGAAACCAAAGCGAAGATTTGTGCTAAGATATCTAAAGCGGAGATGTTTTTCAGCTAGAGTGATTCCTTGGTGATTCCACCGAACCTAGGTGCTGATGACAAGAGTTAAATTATATATTTTAACTTTTTATTGCGATTTTAACTATTTCGATTTCGTTTTCCACCGTTACGCCAATCAAAACGCTAAACGTGGCCTTTCGGTCTTATGACCGTAGGCTCTGTGTACCCCGTAAGGGATTAAGACGTGATAATATGTATGTATGTATTTATTTAACTTGCAATCATCACATGAGCCGCAAGAAGTCCACTGCTGGACATAGGCCCACAAAGGATTTCTATAACGACCGGCAGGAGATTGAGTTGTCACCTTTATGTTCAATGGTTGAAAAGTACAACAATAAGTACACAATTATTCCTGTATTATTGTCTACAACTTTATTTACTTCCAGTTTTATGAAACGTCAATTATCATCACAATCAGACATACGTTGTCATCTTTGAATTGTCGACCTGTCAGGTCACGGAAATGTCGAGTTGTATGAAATGGCTATAGCGGAGAGCGTAGCTCGATCGGCCCCTATACAAATATGTCAGAACTCTCACAAGTCTCCACTGAAGCTGAGAAATCAGTTTGTATGAATTACGAAATTTTGTTGGTTGATAACACATCTTGCATAAACATCAATGAGACCAACAGGAGTTGGCCAGGAGGCCAGCGAGGAGAGTGTAGGCCAAGTCCTCTGTCTGCTCTGGCCAAGTATGGCTCCGGTAGTACAGAGAGGGTCATGCTCCTGTAGTGGAGACTAAAAAGACTTGATGATGACTAGTTCCGTGGCGTAGTGGTCAACACGCCAGCCTGCGACACGGAGTGACCGGGTTCGATCCCCGGCCAGGTCAAGATGGAAAATGATCTTTTCAGATTAGCCTGGGTCTTGGATGTGTATCTATATATGTATTTGTTATAAAATATAGTATCGTTGAGTTAGTATCCCGTAACACAAGTCCCGAGCTTACTTTGGGGCTAGCTCAATCTGTGTGATTTGTCCGTATATATTTATATTTATTTATTTATGATGAACACATCTTCTTTCGTAGGCCTAACTGGTACATTTAATCTCTAGCTCACTCTATTTGCACTTTCAGGTAGTTTTTATAGGAAATAATTAAAAACAACGCAATTAGATTTTTGGGATGCTCGTTTATTTAAAGAAAATTTAGATTTAACAATAACATAGAAATGCCAATTGGTAATTTTTTGCTAGTTTATGTATATAGGATGGGTCATAAAACTACGATATGATTTGAGAACAGTAAAAATCCTAAGTGTTTATAATTCATCGTTACCAATATGAGTATGATATTATAAAGTAAGTTTATTATACATTTATTTCTATCCTTATATATACATTGTTTGATAAGCTATCATGCTTTAACTTCAGAACCTATCATCATGAAATTTTGTATAGAGACAAAGGGCTCCTTCCAGAAAAAATAATTTTTCTAAGAGACTAACACGCAAGCGCAGCTGTGGCAGAAAAGAAGCTTACTATATGCTGATTACTACCTATGTGGCAATATTTTTATTTCTGAGAAAGTATCTATAGAACACAAATTCGTAAGAAAAAGAAGAAAAATGGACCTGTACTAATTCACTGGATTATCGGCCGGCCTAATTGCTAACTCAGTGTACAAAGTTTTGATAGTCACTTCAAAATACATTGCGGCTTTCATACGATTGACTATTTTTATTTAAGATGTATAAAACGTAATGTATTATGAAGTGACTATCAAAACGTTGTACACTAAGTTAGCAAATAGGCCGGTTGGTCGAATTTCTATAGTGATCCTCTTTATTCTCCTCTTTATTCTAGTGATTATGTTGCTAAGAGTAATATTGCCCGGAGGGGTTTTGAATCAGTCTATATAAATGTATCTCTTTTAAAAACAGATTTTCATTATACTTAATTTTTTTTAGATTCGGTAATATTTTAGAAATATCCTATTATATCGGTCAATCTTTCATGATGATCGGTTATTATTTAATCTTTCAAATGGTAACATAATATGCTCCACCCTATATTATCATAGTCTTTATCCGTAATCATTGCCATGATGTCTTGATGATGTCGGCGGCTTGCAACATCTGGAAGCAAAAGGAAAAGTTATTACTAATGTACAGTCAGATACTAAGGTACGTACCAGCCCTCCTACCTATATTAGAATTTTCTCTCAAACTAAAAATAATATTAGCATGAAAATGTATTTTTTTTTATGTTATAGGACGGCAAACGAGCAAGCGGTTTACTTGATGGTAAGTGACCACCGCCGCCCATAGACAACTGCAACACCAGGGTGTGGCAGGTGCGTTGTCGGCCTTTCAAGGAGTTGGGGGAAGGAAATGGGGAGGGGAGGGGGAAGGATGGGCCTCCGGCTCTCTCACTCACCGATCGAAGCATAGAAGCGGTAAAGCTTCTACTCAGACATCGATTTTCTGTGAGAGTGTGGTACTTCCCCGGACGAGCCGGCCTATTCATGTTACCAGCAATTCATTTTGCCGGTAACGTGGCTCTACCACGACTAAATATGTTATTCAGAAATGTTATGTATATTCAGAAAGTCTTCATTAAAATCTTTCTAAATAAATATTTTCATTTTAGTCTTAGTTTTCAGATATTTTGGTATCTGACTGTTTATAGCTAAAACCAGTCGCAATAATTAGCTGGGTGGAGTATCTGGAACTCTGGACGGCTGGATCAAGGGCTCGTTATAGAAGGCATTACATCTCGTGCAACAAAATAATGCACCCGTGATGTTTAGCTTGTATAAACTATTGCTCGCTTTTATTTAAGATGTTACGTAAAATAAGATAACGATAGTCAATCAAATCGTTCAGGGATGTCTTTCTCTTTATTCTTAAAAGGCTTAAAAGAGCAATACTATCCTAAATCAAAGTATATTCATCATCATCATCGTCATCCTCAACTGCCTGTCCATCGGGTCCGCGCGCCCGGCCTTTCGAGCTGCTACGTACTGATGGTTTCATTCCCGAAAATCCAAGAAATTCCTATCCTTTCCCTGCTTAAAAATGCTTCCGATGGGCAGCAGTGTCGGAAGCACAAGAAACGAAAGAAACTGCGTTCGCTAACCCACCTACCAAGCGTAGTGAGTATGTCAATATAGGATTTTTCGTTCCATGGGGGACATGGAACGAAAAATCCTTGGGAGAGGCCTTAGTTTAGCGGCTGGAATGATGAATAACAATTACGGTAATAACACAAATACTACAATTAATTTACTAGGCATTCTGGAATGCTGTGGATCTTTCCATAGTATTTCAGAATGTCTAGGAATGTCCAAGGAATTGTAAAAGAAGAAAAAATTTAGAAAAATAATATTCTAATGCCGGCAAAATGAATTGCTAGTAGCATGGAATGGGCCGGCTCGTCCGGGGAAGTCCCACAGTCTCACAGAAAATCGACGTCTGAGTAGAAGCTTTACCGCTTCTATGCTTCGTTCGGTGGGTGAGAGAGCCGGTGGCCCATCGTACCCTCTCCCCTTCCTACTTCCTTCCCCCAACTCCTTAAAAGGCCGACAACGCACCTGTCACACCCTGGTGTTGCAGTTGTACATGGGCAGCGGTGATAACTTACCATCAGGTGACCCGCTTGCTTGTTTGCCGTCCAATATCATAAAAAAAAGGAAACATTTTGTTACGCGGGTCTTGATTGATAATTTATACGGTAATACTAATAAAGTTATACTAAAAATACTACTAGGATAGTTCATATTTAGATTTATTCACTTGTTCTGATTTAGGAGTTAATAATGGGTGGCGCGACGCTAGTTTCGCTCATGTAAGCCTATTAAACTGCCAGTGACTTGACCAGTCACGCTGCTGGCAGCATCTTTTGTTTGGATAACAATCTTCATTTGAGTTGCCCCGTTAGTCTGTATGTGTATGATTACTCTCTGCACTTTTCAATTAGATTTTTGGTATTGTTTTTATATGATTATTTTAACATTAACATATTTTTCAAAACCGCTTTTTTCGGGCAATCAAAAATCTTATCCTGGGTCAGAAAAATTATATGGGATTACGAGTAAGAGCAGCGTTATTCCATTTCGCGATTTTGGAATTCATCTCTTATTTAACGTAGATCGTATGGTATGGTATAGTATGGTATTGACCAAGGCCAATATTATGATTGTATGGTATTGATAACTTCTATGTACATACTGTTTAGAAGACGTTAATAAAAAGGATAAAAATATCATAGACAATTAAAAAGATCAAGTTACCTTTTGTTAGTTCGCTGAATTTACTAGCCAGCTGAAACAAAATTGATACAGAATATTACAAGCAATGGAAGAGATAGACAAAGGTTTATGAGACGAATAATAAAGAAAGTGGGCCGTGTTTATATAAATGATGTTACATTCAAATCCAAACATTTTACATTTATAAAAACCTATACATAGGCGCACTGTAAGTTTCCGGAACTGGCCACTTACATAAACAATATTTAAAAATTTATTGCAACATTTGAAAATAGAACTCTTTGGCTGTAGAATGCAGTTTGTTTCATTTGACTGTCTTTTGTTTTTTCCTTGTAGCGCCATTTAAAAAATTGTGTGTCTGCATCAACATGGATTTAACTCGGGAAAATTTTCGTAGTATGATTTTCTACGATTTTAAGTGTAATTTGACAGCTCAACAGAGCATCGCTCGGCTTGAAACAGCTTTTGGCAATGAAGCACCATGCAAGACAACTGTTTATAGCTGGTTTGCAGAATTCAAGCGTGGTCGTATCAATCTCAGTGACGAATCTTGCGATGGTCGGCCGTCCACCGCTGTGACCAACAAAAACATCGATGCTGTGCGCCGTATGATTGAAACAGACAGGCATGTGACCTACCATGAAATTCGCACATCCTTAGAAATAGGCATGAGTCAAATACAATTAATCCTACACAAACATTTGGGTGTGAGAAAGCTGTGCTCGCGGTGGATCCCACACAACTTGACCGAGGCTCAAAAAACGGACCGCGTCACTTGGTGCAGTGCCATGCTTACCAGATTCAACGAAGGTGCGTCAAATTTGGTGTGGGACATAGTAACAGGTGACGAAACATGGATTTATTGCTACGATCCCAAAACAAAGCAGCAATCGAGCGTATGGGTCTTTCAAGATGAGCCGAAACCAACAAAAGTGGCGCGCGTGAAAAGTGAATCTAAGCGGATGATTGCTTCTTTTTTTAATAAAACTGGACACGTGGCTACTGTTTCTTTAGAGAATCGTCGTACAGTGAATAGTGACTGGTACACGACCATTTGTTTGCCGGAAGTTATTGACGAACTCCGTAAAAATAACCGTAAACGCCGTATCATCCTGCACCACGACAATGCTAGTTCTCACACGGCCAGACAGACAAACGACTTTTTGAAGGCGAAAAATGTAGAACTCATGAGTCATCCTGCATACAGTCCCGACCTGGCACCTTGTGACTTTTTTCTGTTCCCAAAAATTAAGAACCAATTACGCGGTCAACGATTTTCATCACCAGAAGAGGCTGTCGAGGAGTATGAAAAACACGTTTCAGAGGTCACCACAGAGGAGTGGCACAAAAGTTTTCAAAACTGGTTTCATCGAATGAAAAAGTGCATAGACGCCAAGGGAAATTATTTTGAAAAACAATAAATTAATTTTGTACCTTTAATAGTATTTTTTCATATTCATTCCGGAAACTTATAGCATTTTTTTAAATAATTTGTAGATACAAGCCTTTTAACTTAACTACAAATTCTACAAAAGACTGTGTAGCTGTGTAGGGAGAAACAAAAAATTTGCTTTTCCTAATGGATTGCGCTATTTTCACCCACAACATTTATATCTATGTATAGTTGTTAAACTTTTTTAGATACTGGAAGTATCTTTCTGCCGACATTGTTGTGTTATTTTCGTATTATTATTATAGAATCTTTACTTGACTACTGCTGTTACGTTTAGCTATAGGTTCTTTCTGGTGGTATTGTGCCTTTCTGTTTCTATCCCTTGCCATGCCAAGCATGTGATTTCTGGCTAACTTTGGCAGCCATGTCAATCGTTGTGAAGATCTCAAATTATATAGCGTATTTAATGGGTTATTATAATTACTTCTTCTTCCGTTGCGTCTTGATTCATTTGAATTCGAACCTCTTCTTCTTTCTTTACTACTATTTCCTTTATTACTGTTTCCTCTATTTCTATTTCCACTTTGGTTATTTCTTCCAAAATTACTCTCAGATTTATATATATATATATATTATGATATAGAATGATTATTTCTTTGGCTTCTTGATTGTTCTGAAAGTTTCAGTAGGTAATTGTTGCGAAACTTATATAATTTTATTGTAGTTATTATTAAATAATTTTAAACTTATTCTTAGCGTCGCTATAAAAATATATGATTGTAGACTCTTGTTTCTTTTAAAAGAAAAATATTCTTCGTATATGGTACACTATAAAATAAAGTTAAAAATATAATTACCAGTGGCTGCAGAGGTAGAATTAGCCGATGCCATTCCTGATCCGGATGCTACATATAAATTTAATTCTTATATTACTTCCAAGTAAAATATGGGGTATAAAATCAAGTTATTATTAGAACATAGGTCAAACAAGCAGGTATCCTTTGGAAAAGTCTCATGTAATGAGGTTCTCAAAGCAAAAAAACTACTTCGAACCGAGAAAAACGTCAAAAGCACACTTTTTTGTATGATACCCCGGCTCCCGCTCTTATTTTTATTTTATTACTAGCTTTCGCCCGCGGCTCCACACGCGTCAATGTCGATCCCTCGGGAATAGTACTTTTTCCCGGGATAAACGGTAGCCTATGTCCTTCTCCGTACTCCAGAGAACTTGTATGCAAAATTTCATGATGATCGGTTCAGTAGTTACGGCGTGAAAGCGTAACAAACAAACAAACTCACTTTCGCATTTATAATATAATATATATATAGTAAGGATAGTAAGGATATAGTAAGGATAGTAAGGATTTGTTGTTATAGCGTTGAAAGATATGCACATTCTGCAAAATTTTCAAGTCTCTCCCTATTATGGTTCAATATATGCAACTCTGTGACAGACGGATGGATGGACATCGGTGTTAGTAATAGGTTTTTTTGGAACTCTTTGGGAACGGGACCCTAAAAATGAAAGTTAATTTATATTTATGAGAGTATAAGGAATTTCCTTTTATCTACTTTATTAATTTCCATTTCAAACAGAATAACAAATCAATTTTAGAAGATAATACCTGACGCCTGGGCTGCGCCTGAACTGGTTGCTGTAATATTAAAAATATTCAATAATTATCATTCACAAAGGCCTTTATGATGTACTATTAAACATGCTACTCTAAACATTGTTAGTGGATCGCTGAACGTACCCCACGTACAAGCTGCCCTAATTTTTGTAACCGGTCGAAATATGGTCTTGATGTCAAGTTGCGACGTAAGAATTGACCGCTTTTGTACGTCAGTCTTTAAAAACGAAAAC
This sequence comes from Elegia similella, assembly GCA_947532085.1. Lineage (NCBI taxonomy): Eukaryota > Metazoa > Arthropoda > Insecta > Lepidoptera > Pyralidae > Elegia > Elegia similella. The sequence goes on from OX383937.1 coordinate 7,565,153, forward strand.
ATCATTTCTGCTCTTTAGGGATAGGGTTTTTTTGTGGAATGACACATTGTTCAAATTATCTCTATGTCATTGCTGGCATATAGACACTTTTGTTGAAATTTTCTGACTATCTTCATTGACGTTGTGCACGAGTTGAGAAGCAGCTGGTACATTATACGTTTTTCTTTTTTTCTAGACTGTGACTATGACCACCATGAAAGAGATAGAGTGATATATATGGACAACGTTTCAGGTTAAAATTTTTATGAATAAATTTTATCAGCACCTGAAGCTGATCCAGGACTGGGCTGACTGCTACTTGGGTTGCTTGGAGAGCTGCTAGATGGGTTGCTTGAGGAGCTGTTGGTTGGGTTGCTTGGGGAGCTACTAGGACTTCCGCTACTTGACGATCCACTTTGAGCAGCAGCCGCAGCATTTGCAGCCGCAGCAGCTGCGCTGGTACCACCTGCAGGAGAATTAAACAAATTAAATTTTCAATACTATTTTGTAACTGATGCACCGGTTTCTAATTTAGAACATTTTGCCTGATGAGACACAATTTATACCAGCCAAGGATACTTACGAAGGTGTGTCTCCAATATCAAATCGACAATAAAAACCGGTGCTGCGAGTCACATGGATATACGTGGACAGTGCCTGATATTTGTAAGGGGTAGAAATATGGTCTTGATGTCAAATTTGAAACGTAAGAATTGACCGATTTTGTCCATCACTCCTTTAAAATCGAAAACACCATTTTTGCTCATTAGGGGTAGCGTTATTTGTGAAATGACACATTGTTACTTCTAGACCCTGACTATGACGATCATGAAAGTGATTATGTGATATATGTGGACAACATGTCGGGTAAAAGCTTTTATAAATAAATTTTATCAGTACCTGAAGCTGATGATCCAGTACTGGGCTGACTGCTAGTTGGGTTGCTTGGGGAGCTGCTAGTTGGGTTGCTCAGTGAGCTGCTAGATGGGTTGCTTGGGGAGCTGCTAGGACTACCGCTACTTGATGACCCAATTTGAGCAGCAGCCGCAGCATTTGCAGCCGCAGCACTTGCAGCCGCAGCAGCTGCGCTGTTACCAGCTACAACATAATTAAAAAAATTAAATAAAAAAAAAAAATTTAACTGATATACACTGTTTTCTAATTTAGAACATTTTGCCTGATGAGACACAATTTATACCAGCCAAGGATATTTACGAAGGTGTGTCTCCAATATCAAATCGACAATAAAAACCGGTGCTGCGAGTCGCATGGATATACGTGGACAGTGCCTGATATTTGTAAAGGGTAGAAATATGGTCTTGATGTCAAATTTGAAACGTAAGAATTGACCGATTTTGTCCGTCACTCCTTTAAAACCGAAAACACCATTACTGCTCTTTAGGGATAGGGTTATTTGTGGAATGACACATAGTTACTTCTAGACCCTGACTATGATGATCATGAAAGTGATTACGTGATATAATGTGGACAACATGTCGGGTAAAAGCTTTCATAAATAAATTTTATCAGTACCTGAAGCTGATGATCCAGTACTGGGCTGACTGCTAGTTGGGTTGCTCGGGGAGCTGCTAGATGGGTTGCTTGGGGAGCTGCTAGGACTACCGCTACTTGACGATCCACTTTGAGCAGCAGCCGCAGCATTTGCAGCCGCAGCAGCTGCGCTGTTACCACCTGCAGGAGAATTAAACAAATTAAATTTTCAATACAATTTTGTAACTGATGCACCGGTTTCTAATTTAGAACATTTTGCCTGATGAGACACAATTTATACCAGCCAAGGATATTTACGAAGGTGTGTCTCCAATATCAAATCGACAATAAAAACCGGTGCTGCGAGTCGCATGGATATACGTGGACAGTGCCTGATATTTGTAAGGGGTAGAAATATGGTCTTGATGTCAAATTTGAAACGTAAGTATTGACCGATTTTGTCCGTCAGTCCTTTAAAATCGAAAACACCATTACTGCTCTTTAGGGATAGGGTTATTTGTGGAATGACACATAGTTACTTCTAGACCCTGAATATGATGATCATGAAAGTGATTACGTGATATAATGTGGACAACATGTCGGGTAAAAGCTTTTATAAATAAATTTTATCAGTACCTGAAGCTGATGATCCAGTACTGGGCTGACTGCTAGTTAGGTTGCTCGGGGAGCTGCTAGATGGGTTGCTTGGGGAGCTGCTAGGACTACCGCTACTTGACGATCCACTTTGAGCAGCAGCCGCAGCATTTGCAGCCGCAGCAGCTGCGCTGTTACCACCTGCAGGAGAATTAAACAAATTAAATTTTCAATACAATTTTGTAACTGATGCACCGGTTTCTAATTTAGAACATTTTGCCTGATGAGACACAATTTATACCAGCCAAGGATATTTACGAAGGTGTGTCTCCAATATCAAATCGACAATAAAAACCGGTGCTGCGAGTCGCATGGATATACGTGGATTAGTGCCTGATATTAGTAAGGGGTAGAAATATGGTCTTGATGTCAAATTTAATACGTAAGAATTGACCGATTTTGTCCGTCACTCCTTTAAAATCGAAAACACCATTTTTGCTCATTAGGGGTAGCGTTATTTGTGGAATGACACATTGTTACTTCTAGACCCTGACTATGACGATCATGAAAGTGATTATGTGATATATGTGGACAACATGTCGGGTAAAAGCTTTTATAAATAAATTTTATCAGTACCTGAAGCTGATGATCCAGTACTGGGCTGACTGCTAGTTGGGTAGCTTGGGGAGCTGCTAGTTGGGTTGCTCAGTGAGCTGCTAGATGGGTTGCTTGGGGAGCTGCTAGGACTACCGCTACTTGATGACCCAATTTGAGCAGCAGCCGCAGCATTTGCAGCCGCAGCACTTGCAGCCGCAGCAGCTGCGCTGTTACCAGCTACAACAGAATTAAAAAAATTAAATTAAAAAAAAAATGTAACTGATATACACTGTTTTCTAATTTAGAACATTTTGCCTGATGAGACACAATTTATACCAGCCAAGGATATTTACGAAGGTGTGTCTCCAATATCAAATCGACAATAAAAACCGGTGCTGCGAGTCGCATGGATATACGTGGACAGTGCCTGATATTTGTAAGGGGTAGAAATATGGTCTTGATGTCAAATTTGAAACGTAAGTATTGACCGATTTTGTCCGTCAGTCCTTTAAAATCGAAAACACCATTACTGCTCTTTAGGGATAGGGTTATTTGTGGAATGACACATAGTTACTCCTAGACCCTGACTATGATGATCATGAAAGTGATTACGTGATATAATGTGGACAACATGTCGGGTAAAAGCTTTTATAAATAAATTTTATCAGTACCTGAAGCTGATGATCCAGTACTGGGCTGACTGCTAGTTGGGTTGCTCGGGGAGCTGCTAGATGGGTTGCTTTGGGAGCTGCTAGGACTACCGCTACTTGACGATCCACTTTGAGCAGCAGCCGCAGCATTTGCAGCCGCAGCAGCTGCGCTGTTACCACCTGCAGGAGAATTAAACAAATTAAATTTTCAATACAATTTTGTAACTGATGCACCGGTTTCTAATTTAGAACATTTTGCCTGATGAGACACAATTTATACCAGCCAAGGATATTTACGAAGGTGTGTCTCCAATATCAAATCGACAATAAAAACCGGTGCTGCGAGTCGCATGGATATACGTGGATTAGAGCCTGATATTAGTAAGGGGTAGAAATATGGTCTTGATGTCAAAATTAATACGTAAGAATTGACCGATTTTGTCCGTCACTCCTTTAAAATCGAAAACACCATTTTTGCTCATTAGGGGTAGCGTTATTTGTGGAATGACACATTGTTACTTCTAGACCCTGACTATGACGATCATGAAAGTGATTATGTGATATATGTGGACAACATGTCGGATAAAAGCTTTTATAAATAAATTTTATCAGTACCTGAAGTTGATGATCCAGTACTGGGCTGACTGCTAGTTGGGTAGCTTGGGGAGCTGCTAGTTGGGTTGCTCAGTGAGCTGCTAGATGGGTTGCTTGGGGAGCTGCTAGGACTACCGCTACTTGATGACCCAATTTGAGCAGCAGCCGCAGCATTTGCAGCCGCAGCACTTGCAGCCGCAGCAGCTGCGCTGTTACCAGCTACAACAGAATCAAAAAAAATTAAATTAAAAAAAAAAAATTGTAACTGATATACACTGTTTTCTAATTTAGAACATTTTGCCTGATGAGACACAATTTATACCAGCCAAGGATATTTACGAAGGTGTGTCTCCAATATCAAATCGACAATAAAAACCGGTGCTGCGAGTCGCATGGATATACGTGGACCGTGCCTGATATTTGTAAGGGGTAGAAATATGGTCTTGATGTCAAATTTAAAACGTAAGAATTGACCGATTTTGTCCGTCACTCCTTTAAAACCGAAAACACCATTACTGCCCTTTAGGGATAGGGTTATTTGTGGAATGACACATAGTTACTTCTAGACCCTGACTATGATAATCATGAAAGTGATTACGTGATATAATGTGGACAACATGTCGGGTAAAAGCTTTTATAAATAAATTTTATCAGTACCTGAAGCTGATGATCCAGTACTGGGCTGACTGCTAGTTGGGTTGCTCGGGGAGCTGCTAGATGGGTTGCTTGGGGAGCTGCTAGGACTACCGCTACTTGACGATCCACTTTGAGCAGCAGCCGCAGCATTTGCAGCCGCAGCAGCTGCGCTGTTACCACCTGCAGGAGAATTAAACAAATTAAATTTTCAATACAATTTTGTAACTGATGCACCGGTTTCTAATTTAGAACATTTTGCCTGATGAGACACAATTTATACCAGCCAAGGATATTTACGAAGGTGTGTCTCCAATATCAAATCGACAATAAAAACCGGTGCTGCGAGTCGCATGGATATACGTGGACAGTGCCTGATATTTGTAAGGGGTAGAAATATGGTCTTGATGTCAAATTTGAAACGTAAGTATTGACCGATTTTGTCCGTCAGTCCTTTAAAATCGAAAACACCATTACTGCCCTTTAGGGATAGGGTTATTTGTGGAATGACACATAGTTACTTCTAGACCCTGACTATGATAATCATGAAAGTGATTACGTGATATAATGTGGACAACATGTCGGGTAAAAGCTTTTATAAATAAATTTTATCAGTACCTGAAGCTGATGATCCAGTACTGGGCTGACTGCTAGTTGGGTTGCTCGGGGAGCTGCTAGATGGGTTGCTTGGGGAGCTGCTAGGACTACCGCTACTTGACGATCCACTTTGAGCAGCAGCCGCAGCATTTGCAGCCGCAGCAGCTGCGCTGTTACCACCTGCAGGAGAATTAAACAAATTAAATTTTCAATACAATTTTGTAACTGATGCACCGGTTTCTAATTTAGAACATTTTGCCTGATGAGACACAATTTATACCAGCCAAGGATATTTACGAAGGTGTGTCTCCAATATCAAATCGACAATAAAAACCGGTGCTGCGAGTCGCATGGATATACGTGGACAGTGCCTGATATTTGTAAGGGGTAGAAATATGGTCTTGATGTCAAATTTGAAACGTAGGTATTGACCGATTTTGTCCGTCAGTCCTTTAAAATCGAAAACACCATTACTGCTCTTTAGGGATAGGGTTATTTGTGGAATGACACATAGTTACTTCTAGACCCTGACTATGATGATCATGAAAGTGATTACGTGATATAATGTGGACAACATGTCGGGTAAAAGCTTTTATAAATAAATTTTATCAGTACCTGAAGCTGATGATCCAGTACTGGGCTGACTGCTAGTTGGGTTGCTCGGGGAGCTGCTAGATGGGTTGCTTGGGGAGCTGCTAGGACTACCGCTACTTGACGATCCACTTTGAGCAGCAGCCGCAGCATTTGCAGCCGCAGCAGCTGCGCTGTTACCACCTGCAGGAGAATTAAACAAATTAAATTTTCAATACAATTTTGTAACTGATGCACCGGTTTCTAATTTAGAACATTTTGCCTGATGAGACACAATTTATACCAGCCAAGGATATTTACGAAGGTGTGTCTCCAATATCATATCGACAATAAAAACCGGTGCTGCGAGTCGCATGGATATACGTGGATTAGTGCCTGATATTAGTAAGGGGTAGAAATATGGTCTTGATGTCAAATTTAATACGTAAAAATTGACCGATTTTGTCCGTCACTCCTTTAAAATCGAAAACACAATTTTTGCTCTTTAGGGGTAGCGTTATTTGTGGAATGACACATAGTTACTTCTAGACCCTGACTATGACGATCATGAAAGTGATTATGTGATATATGTGGACAACATGTCGGCTTTTATGAATAAATTTTTTAGTACCTGAAGCTGATGATCCAGTACTGGGCTGACTGCTAGTTGGGTTGCTTGGGGAGCTGCTAATTGGATTGCTTGGGGAGCTGCTAGATGGGTTGCTTGGGGAGCTGCTAGGACTACCGCTACTTGACGATCCACTTTGAGCAGCAGCCGCAGCATTTGCAGCCGCAGCACTTGCAGCCGCAGCAGCTGCGCTGTTACCAGCTACAGCAGAATAAAACAAATTAAATTTTCAAAAAAAAAAAAATGTACTGATCCACTGTTTTCTAATTTAGAACATTTTTCCTGATGAGACACAATTTATACCAGCCAAGGATATTTACGAAGGTGTGTCTCCAATATCAAATCGACAATAAAAACCGGTGCTGCGAGTCGCATGGATATACGTGGATCAGTGCCTGATATTCGTAAGGGGTAGAAATATGGTCTTGATGTCAAATTTGATACGTAAGAATTGACCGATTTTGTCCGTCACTCCTTTAAAATCGAAAACACCATTTTTGCTCTTTAGGGGTAGCGTTATTTGTGGAATGATACATTGTTACTTCTAGACCCTGACTATGACGATCATGAATGTGATTATGTGATATATGTGGACAACATGTCGGCTTTTATGAATAAATTTATCAGTACCTGAAGCTGATGATCCAGAACTGGGCTGACTGCTAGTTGGGTTGCTTGGGGGGCTACTAGGACTACCGCTGCTTGATGATCCACTTTGAGCAGCAGCCGCAGCATTTGTAGCCGCAGCAGCTGCGCTGTTACCACCTGCATCAGAATTATACAAATTAAATTTTCAATACAATTTTGTAACTGACGCACTGGTTTTTAATTTAGAACATTTTGCCTGATGAGACACAATTTATACCAGCCAAGGATATTTACAAAGGTATGTCTCCAATATCAAATTGACAAAAAAACCGGCGTGATATTTGTAGGGGGTCGGAATATGGTCTTAATGTCAAATTTGATACGTAAGAATTGACCGATTTTGTCCGTTACTCCTTTAAAATCGAAAACACCATTACTGCTCTTTAGGGATAGGGTTATATTTTGTGGAATGACACATAATTACTTCTAGACCCTGACTATGACGATCATAAAAGTGATTCGGTGATATATGTAGACAGCATGTCGGCTTTTATGAATAAATTTTATCAGTACCTGAAGCTGATGATCCAGTACTGGGCTGACTGCTAGTTGGGTTGCTTGGGGAGCTGCTAATTGGGTTGCTTTGGGAGCTGCTAGATGGGTTGCTTGGGGAGCTGCTAGGACTACCGCTACTTGACGATCCACTTTGAGTAGCAGCCGCAGCATTTGCAGCCGCAGCAGCTGCGGTGTTACCAGCTACAGCAGAATTAAACAAATTAAATGTTTAATACAATTCTATGACTGACAAACCGGTTTAAGAAACCGGTGTTAATTTTAAAAGATAATTTGAAAAGATAATATCTGCCGCCTGGGCCGCACCTTGACTGGTTGCTGTAATAATTATGAAATATATTTAATAATTATTATTCACTAATGCCTTCATGATACGCAAACCGTTGGTCCGGTTTTATGACAAGTGAAAAATTATTATATTGTGTTATCTTAATCATTCGTCGGGTATTAGCTGTAAAAATAGATTAAAACATAGATTATAAAAAAAATGGCGCCTCTGTTGAACATAAATAGAATAATAATTTAAAACTTTAGTTTGTTTTCTCCCGACGAATCAAAATAGTGATACTTGAATTTTAAAACGTAATAATCGTTTCATTTCTTGTTTTAATTTTTTTCTATATTTGTATAGAGATTTTATTAATATTTATAGATTATTTATTTATGAATTGAATTGCTGCAAACGAAGTCAGGTCAGGTCCTTTCATCTCTCCTTTTAAAGGCTATAACTGATAGCCAAGGAGTTGCTCTTCAAATTGTTTGAACTATTTTATCTTGGGGTTAGTCAGAAAAATATGCAGCCACGCCATCTATCCTGTGTCAACGGATATATACAATTTGTAAAGAAAACTCTATCCGACCCTTGCAGGGATGATTGATACCAGCCAAGGATATTTACGATTTGAAATGCCCCTAATTGAAGAAACTAGAGATGATCCGGATGCTCTATATAATAAAATGTTTGGTGTTATTGAATCGGAATTTAACAATACATTCAAAATTAAAAAATGTACTATACGTATCAGTTAAATTTAGCGAATGGGCTACAACTGGTATTTACGTTAGTAGAAACAGGTTATACGAATTATTAGCTATAAAAGCTTACAATAAAAATTCTGAATTTATTAATTATGTTAGAACTTACTCTAAGGTTTTTAAAAAGGCGTGCCTGTGCGCAAAATCTTTATATACAAGAAAAGCTATTCTAGATTCTCATGATAAGATAAAGACCACTTGGAAAATTATTAACACGGAAACCGGGAAAACTAAAAATCGTGACAACAAAATAGAATTAAAAGTAGATAATAAGATCCTCAGTACTAATAAAGACGTCGCAAAATATTTCGAAGATTTCTTTACTAACATTCCCGTAAATACTACTGCCTCCTTACGTTCATCATCTGAGGAATCTAAAAAACTATTAATAAGCTGTATACCAGAATGTAACAATCATTTAATATTTCAACATGTAACACCTCAAATATCATTGATACATTTAAGAGTTTGAACAATAAGAAAACTGGAGATTTGTGGGATATCTCTGTAGCTGTCATTAGTAATATAATTGAAGCAATTGCACCATATTTAGCTTCTATATTTAATAAGTGTGTAGATACTGGGAAATCTCCTGACTTGATGAAGTTAAGTAAAGTCATTCCTTTGTACAAATCTGGCGATAAAAATGATCCCACTAATTACCATCCCATTTCTATTCTGCCAGCGCTTAGTAAAATATTTGAAAAAATGATTTTTAATCAGTTATTAGCTTTTTTAAACTTAAATAGCCTTTTCCATCGTGAACAGTATGGATTTACAAAGGGTCGGTCAACTACAGACGCGGGTGTAGCTCTGTTGAAATACATATATGAGGCTAGGGAGGGAAAACAAAATGCTATTGGTGTTTTTTGTGATCTTTCCAAAGCCTTTGATTGCGTAGACCACAATACCCTTCTCTCCAAGCTGGAGCACTATGGAATAAAAGGTAAATCTCGCGATTTACTTGAATCTTATTTAAGTGGCCGAACTCAAAAAGTTAGTTTAGATAGGGTACAATCCTCCGGATCATCGGTTAAGATGGGCGTACCCCAGGGCTCAATCCTAGGGCCTCTGTTATTCCTCATTTACATCAATGACCTACCTTACTGTGTCAATACATGTAAGGCTGTACTATTTGCCGATGACACTTCTCTTGTCTTCAAAATTGATAGACAAACTAATTCTTTTGACGTGGTTAATAGTACTTTAGCTCAAGTGTTGGATTGGTTCACAGCGAACAATCTATTGTTGAACGCTAAGAAAACGAAATGTATTAAATTTTGCTTACCAAATGTTACAAAAATTCCAACACAAATAGTAATGGATAATGAACCACTAGATTTAACTGATAAAACAACATTTCTTGGAATAACTCTTGATGCCGGGCTTCAATGGGGTGCCCATATTACTACGTTAGCGGGTAAACTTAGTTCTGCAGCTTATGCTGTCAGGAGAATTAGACAACTGACTGATGTTGATACTGCACGTTTGGTATATTTTAGTTACTTTCATAGTGTTATGTCTTATGCGATTTTACTATGGGGTAACGCTGCAGAAGTAAACACCATATTCGTCCTGCAGAAACGCGCTATTAGATCTATATATAAACTTGGTGCTAGAGAATCTCTTAGAGAATTGTTTAAAGATATAAATATTCTATTTAAGATATAACTTTACCTTCTCAGTACATATTTGCGAATATTATGTTTGTGCGCTATAATCTTGATTTATATAAGAAAAATAGTGATATCCATGACCGAAACACGAGAAATAAAAATAAATTAGCTACACCAGTATTGCGATTGCAGAAAACTATGGATTCATTTCTGGGTCTAGGAGTACGCTTCTATAATAAAATTCCTGCAGACATATTAGGTCTGCCTTTACTTAAGTTCAAAACGATTGTAAAAAACCAGTTAATAAAAAAGGCTTATTACTGCATTGATGATTATAGAACTGATAAAAATGCGTGGAAATTTATATAAATTTATTTAATGTTAACAATTTAATCTATAGTATGAAAAATTGTGTTTAATGTTAACAATGTATTCAGAGCCTTTCAGGCACGTAGGGACCAAGTCTGGATTGAGTTTCTTTAGGCGTATTCTTCTCACCAGTGGTCGTTCCGAAACGCTAGTAGTATTTCAATTTTGCATATATTAAAAAATATATAAGAAATAAAAATATGACGTTCAAAAAGAGATACATGTATCCAATTTTGAATAAAAATCTTTGACTTTTGACTTTTTTGACTTTTGATTCAGCCCGTCTATATGACCACCATTTCTTACGGATCATAGCTTGGAACTCAAAAAAATTTACATTTCCAAACAAAAATGTTCGGACCGGTCATTTGTATGGGAACGTCAAAAAAAATTTGAGTTTCCAGCATTGGTCCTATACGACAATTTGTTCATATCGACGAGCTGAATCACACCTTCAAGGATCGTTCAAGGTTTTTTTACATATTGTATATAGTATACTTTAAGGCAATAATAATAGTGACGTTCAAACAATGGGCCACTTGTTATCTTGCTCTAAATGCCCCAGCACCTGCACGGGCGACCTGATAGCTGCTAATGCAAGCGCCATTCAGGTGGCTAAGTATTGGCAAAATATAATTTAATTTACGATTTTACGATTTGCCACCGACTCGTAAAGAAGAAGAAGAAAAATAATAATAGTAGTTCAGTTCAATAATGCTTTCACACATTTATGAAAAAAAATAATAGGAAAAAGATATTTAGCAGTCGATATGATTAAACTTTGGCCTGTACAATGTAAAAACGCAAAACCTTAGACACCCCAACTTTATTTTATTATAAAAGAATTATATCAATTTAATTTTCGCAAATTAGTTTCGCGGATATTATTTGAAGATAGATATCAGTTTTTTTTTTCTAGTGTCTGTTGCAAATCAAAAGTCAGGTAATAATTACACGTGATCTAGAGCGACGTTGCCGCTTTGCGTGCCGCCGCGAGAGTACAAATTTTTCATTTGTGGAATCGATTCTACTCTCCATTCTGAACAAATTAATTTCAGGTTTGATCAGATAAGTTTTGCACCTGAACTTGATTCCGGATTGGTAGGGTAGATGTTCACGATGATAGTTGGAACGCTGGTTGCGCTGGTCGGCACATTGATCCCAATACTTGGCGGGACACTGGTCGGAGCGCTGACAGGGACGCTGGTAGCTAAAAATATAAAAGCCTCGTTTATACAGGACTATTGTGAGAAGTTTTATAATTATTTTTGGCTTCTTAAGCCAGTCATCATTGTGGTTAACATTGGTTTGTTGATAAATTGACTTATTATATTGACTTATTCATCATATCAGCCGCAAGAAGTCCAGTACTGGACATAGGCCTACCCCAAGGATCTCCAATACGACCGGTTGGAAGCGGCCTGCGTCCAGCGCCTTCCTGCGACCTAAGTCACGTCTAAGACTGACTTATTATACAACCTGAATTCACTTATTCATTGGCCGTACCAAAGCTGTATGACAACTGTTACGAACGACGAACTGCTTTGGAATGCCATTGAGTATTGTTAAATCTCTTAACCGGCGCCCGAGGAGTCCAGATGGTGGATGGTTGATGTAAGCATAATTTATCCAGTTTGTTACGCACTGTATAAGAGGATTTCATTCTCAAGAACCTGTTGCTAAAAACACGATGGCAAAATTAAAAAATAAACAATTACGTATCTGCAGCATTAGCAAAAGTAACAACTTTGAATTATTTTATTTCAATGATTTTAAATAAAGTATTAATAAACCGATTTTTTGTAGGTATATTTGACAATAAATTATTTATAGCAGATGTTTTCTTTACCATTTGAATTGGCAGGAGTTGTGCTGCTAGATCCTGTAAAATATAAGATTGCATCAAACATTTCTGACAGTAATTCTAAAGTGGAAAGAAAAAAGCGTCGGTTTACGGACGATAATTTTACGTGATAAAGGTGGAACATAGCTGCGTCACAAGCAAACTTACACCCAGAACGTGACACTTTTTGTGCGTGCAGCTGGCGTTCGTTGGTTTATAAGAAGTTGTCACGTCAAAAAAATTAAGATTTTCTAATGAATCTATAACAATCATTAAATAGTTAAATTCATGATTCTTTAACTATAAACCAGTTATTTGAACGTCAACATTTCCATAATCGTTTTTCTCTATATCTCAGAGATAAATAAAATTATACGCTCTGTTTCATCTCGGAAATATTACGTTAAATGTAGGCTGTGGACGACCGTGTTGAAGTAACAGCATTACACTTAGCTGAAAGTGCATAAATGCTTGAACCAACGTAAAATAGTTAAGTAATTTTGTGAAAAGGATCAAAATATTATGCGATCTACATGGATAAAGTGTAAAAAAAAGTAATATTCCAAAAGCTGCTTATGAACCTGAAGCTGAAGATCCAGGACTGGTGCTGCTTGAAGAGCTTGTGGTCGATTGGGACCCGTTGTTGGAGCTGCTTGAAGAGCCTGTGGTCGATTGGGACCCGTTGTTGGAGCTGCTTGAAGAGCCTGTGGTCGATTGGGACCCGTTGTTGAAGCTGCTTGAAGAGCCTGTGGTTGGCTGGGAGCCGTTGTTGGAGCTGCTTGAAGAGCCTGTGGTTGATTGGGACCCGTTGTTGGAGCTACTTGAAGACCCTGTGGTTGGCTGGGAGCCGTTGTTGGAGCTGCCTGATGGGCTACTTGTCGAGCCGCTACCAGAACTGCTAGGGGAGCTATCACTACTGCTGCTTGGCGTTACACTTTGAGCTGCAGCTATTAAAAGTGAAAATCTCATTTATAAACATTCAAAAGCGAAATATTCAAAAGTCCTTCGATATTAAATGTAAGAAATAGGAACTGTTACTAAAATTGCTTGTAATTTATTAACATTTACAGTTCCTGTAGATGTCGCGCCGTTACTTCCTGCTACTCAAATAAGAAAAAGTTATGTTTAAATTGTAGTGATAGACCTTTTACATTCTTCTTTGTTAGCCATTTTCTACGAAAGCTATTAAACGCCCTTTAAATTTGTACCAGTAACATTTGCTTACCATTCGCATTGGCCGAAGCTGTGCTGCCAGTACTGCCTGTAAAAGGACATAAGTTCGCATAGTAAAAATATCTGCCAGTACCTGATGAGCACTGCTTAAAATCGCTTAGAATATGATTTGACGTTAAAAGCAAATGTTTTTATAAAAATTAAGTTTCATCACAAACTAAACAAAACTTATATTTTTGGGCATTATAATATGATGCAGAATATAATAAGATGCAGAATACAATAAGAGAAACATTGAAGTGGAAGAAAATCAATTTCTTAAAACTGTACCTGAAGCCTGAGCCGTGACTGCAGTGTTTGCTGAAACAAATTCAACTTTATCATCAACGGCTTCCGTGACACAATTGTTATCACCCTACGCCATAAATCAGCGAGCTCTGAGTTTGGTTCAACGCATGAGCAAATACTTGTACTACACTTAGGTCAACAGATAAATATTTGGGGTTCTAGATCGGTACGCAGGTATATTCAGTAATGATTGGCTCAGAGTGGCGATAGGCTGAAATTTATTGCAGCTCTGTTTTATTTTAGCGTTTTCCCAGTATTTTTCTAACTGAGATGATTCAGAGCACTTTACCTGCTGGACAATGGATAAGCAAACAACCAAGAAAACACTTGGGAGAGGAAACATTATATTATTATCTTTCATCTGAATTTCTGAAGGGGATATAGATTTTGTTTTCAAATATGGTGTTTTCTAATGTTTTTGCGATTGTAGCACATTTAAATTAAATCACTTAATACGGTTATATTATACGTTTATTATATTATATTTAGAAGTGATGTTTTGAAAACTATGCAGTTTTCATGGAGGCAGGATATTCATTATATTGAACAAAACAATATATGCGTTGTCTCATAGAGAATAATAGGAAGACAGTATTTAAAGAAAAAAGCTTTATGCTCATACGCCCTTAATTTTTAATAAACAAAATCACGTTTCTGATTAAAACTAACAGTTATGTATCTAAGAAAAAAATTGGTAATATTTTTTATTTGTTACACAAGTAAAAATTTCTGATTATGACTAAGAGTTTTTGTGACACCACGTAGATAAAATTTAAAAAGATACAACTTTCAAAACTTTGCAAACTCTAAATGGTAGCTCTTTTCGTACAAACGTGGTTTTTGTAGCGTTTGGTACTTAAACTAATCGAAAAAAGATTTTTTTTTAAATTAACATTATTAAATATCATGACAAAGGACAGTAAATAAAAAGAAAAATAAGCTAGAAATCTTTGTACAGGACCAACAAATTATGTTTTAAATCAAATGAAATATTGGATTCCAACAATAAAATTCAGATTTAAGCATCTGAATTTCTTTGTTGGAATCCAATATATTCAGGAATCCAAAATATTTGTATTAAAAAGGCATGTCTGTTACAGATATAAAAATAGTCGGCTTTGTTCTAACTCAGCAGGACATAATCTATAGAAGTGATTAAATCAAATATAGGCTATGCATGTGTTGAAGTAGCCAAATAACGCACACACATTTCAATTGACGTAAAAACGTAAGTTTTGTGAAAAATTTTGTGAAGAAAATGATCAAATATTATGAAATCTTCATGCATAAAGTGTTAGGTGAAAGTAATATTTCAATAAGCTGCATAAGAACCTGAAGCTGAAGATCCAGGACTAGTTGAGGTGCTGCTCGGCTGGGAGCCGTTATTCGAGCTGCCTGAGGGGCCTGTGGTCGGTTGAGAGCCATTGTTTGAGCTGCTTGAAGGGCCTGTGGTCGGTTGTGAGCCATTGTTTGAGCTGCTTGAAGGGCCTGTGGTCGGTTGAGAGCCATTGTTTGAGCTGCTTGAAGGGCCTGTGATCGGTTGAGAGCCATTGTTTGAGCTGCTTGAAGGGCCTGTGGTCGGTTGAGAGCCATTGTTTGAGCTACTTGAAGGGCCTGTAGTCGGCTGGGAGCCGTTGTTGGAACTGCCTGAAGGGCCTGTGGTCGGCTGGGAGCCAATGTTTGAGCTGCTTGAAGGGCTGCTTGTCGAGCCGCTGCTAGAACTGCTAGGGAAGCTGCCAGTACTACTGCTGCTTGGCGATCCACTTTGGGCTGCAGCTATCAAAAGTGAACGTCACTTTAAAAACTGTCAAAAAGTAAAACATTCAATAGCCCATCAACTATAAAAAGTGAGAAATAGGAACTGTTATTAAAAATAACTTTTAGTTTATTACTCGTAATCTTGCTAGCTTTGCTCATAGTACATAGCTTTTGAAACCACTAGTTTCAGGCTTTAAAGTGACAAATAATCCTGAGAACCTCTTAAATAAATGACTTATTGAGGTAAATCGAAATCAGCAACAATTATGACTGAATTGCATATGAAGTGTTTTTTGAAATGCAATGTATAATAAAAAGAGATTTTATTCTTGAGATTCTTATTTGTAAACCTTTATCTACGACAGCTAAATTAAAAAAAAAATACAAACTTCTTTTAAAATGTTTACCTGCAGCATTGGCTTAAAAAACGACTTTATTGAGTTTTTAATTTTAATATTATGTTAAACAGTTTAATTCTAAGGAATGTATTCAAAAGTAGCTTGTAGCTTTTTGAAAGTCAAATTGTACTAAAAACTAATTAAACTAATTTATTAGGTGGTATTATTATATATTAGGTGTTTTTATTACCATTTGCACTAGCAGCAGCTGTGCTGCCAGATCCTGTATATAAGTTCGTATATTAATAAACATCTTCCAGTAACTCATGAAAACTGCATTAAATCGCTTAAAGTATGATTTCAGGTTAAAATCAAGTGTTTTCTTTTATAAAAAATAAGTTTCATTAATCACCAAGTAAACAAAACAATATAATGATGCAGAATAAAAATCAAATAAAAATAGAAGTAAAAGAAAAGCAATTTTTTAAAACTGTACCTGAAGCCTGAGCCGTGCCTGCAGCGTTTGCTGAAACACATCCAAACAACTATTATCATCAACGGCTTCCATGACACACTTGTTACCACGCTACGCCATAAACTAGCAGGATCTAAGTATAGCATGAACAAATACTTGTACTACAATAAGGTAAACAGATAAATGTCTGGTGGACTGGATCTACACTCAGGTCTATTCAGTAATGATCATCTCAGTGGCGATAGACTGAAATGAATGGCAACTCTATCTTAGCGCTATCCTAGTTTTTTCTCTAGCTGAGATGATTCAGATCACTTTGCCTACTGCACCATGTATATGCCAGTGACGTGCACAGACATTTATCATAGGGTAGACAAAATTATAAAACTTACCTTACAAACATACCACCTATATACCTTACCTTACTATACGGCTAGTTATCTACAACTCGTTTAATATTATGATAGTCTTTCGATCTTCGACCGCAAAAGTATTCAAAACAAGCGAAAGATAAGAGATATGATTACAACCTGCGAGCCACGTACACGTAAGGTTTAAGATTAAACGTGGATTAAACTTTAGAATAACTAACCATAACTAACCGGTTAGGTACTTGATTTGTTCTTTTGCGTGTTCACAAAACACTTTATATTTCGATTTCGGCATGCAAACACTAAGCGACACAACTTTCACATGAAAATATTTTTGTCACAAATGAAATTTAACTGATAAAGCATTTAATTTTTAAATAAAACTTTAATCTTGGATTGTTAGTAAACACGTTAATCAATGACATTTACATAAGTATGAATAATATCTATAATGACATTGACAGGTGACGTTGACATTAATATCGCGCGCGGCAGCCAATAGAAACCTCGGAGACAGTGTCTCAAATTCACACACACAGCGCCAATTTGCTTTGCATGTGTGAGCCGATGAAAGATGTTTACTTGTACTACTACAAAAGCAATTTCCTATCGGTGTATAATAATTTTCTAAGTGTGCGTGAAAAGTCAGACCTTTGAAATTTTGTCTTACGCGGCTTACGCGTATAGATCTGCTTGGCGCGGGCACGCGCGGACCGCGACCGCAGCACCGTACTTGATCAAAATCGACTATAAAGTATTTGCTAGCAGAATTTTGCAGGCGCACCGAATATAATTATTTTTTTGTAAGAAAAAAAATTGTATTTATTTAGCGACTGCAGGGTAGACATTGTCTAGTAGTCTATATAGACTGCACGTCACCTGAATATGCAAATAATCAAGAAAACGCTTGGGAGAAGACAACATTCAAATAATGATTATTATCTGATTTGCTGACAAGGATTTACATTAATATAACACTATATGCGATGTCTCATACAGATGTATTCGACAAGTGTACATTTTTGTGTTTGAAAGCAAAAAACATAAAAAAAAAAGTTTTTATTCTTAATGGATAATTTCTATAAAAGTATACTAATAATAAAAATTTCTATAAAAGTATAATAAAAATTTCTATAGAAGTATACTAAATCAATTGTGTGTTGTAAACGTGTTGAATTAGCAGTATTACATATAGCTGAAAGTGCATGAATGCCTGGACTGACGAAAAATAGGTAAGTATTTTTTTAAAAGAATCAAATATTATGAGATTTATTTGCAATACGTGTTAGGTGAAAGTAATATATCAATAAGTTGCATAAAAACCTGAAGCTGGAGCTCCAGGACTGGTGCTGCTCGATGGGCCTGTGCTAGGTTGAGAGCCCTCGGTGGAGCTGCCTGAAGAGCCTGAGGTCGGCTGGGACCCATTGTTGGAACTGCCTGAAGAGGCTGTGGTCGGCTGGGACCCATTGTTGGAACTGCCTGAAGAGCCTGTGGTCGGCTGGGAGCCATTGTTGGAACTGCCTGAAGAGCCTGTGGTTGGCTGGGAGCCATTGTTGGAACTGCCTGAAGAGCCTGTGGTCGGCTGGGAGCCGTTATTGGAACTGCCTAAAGAGCCTGTGGTTGGCTGGGAGCCGTTGTTGGAACTGCCTGAAGAGCCTGTGGTTGGCTGGGAGCCGTTGTTGGAACTGCCTGAAGGGCCTGTGGTCGGCTGGGAACCATTGTTTGAGCTGTTTGAAGGGCTGCCTGTCGAGTCGCTGCCAGAACTGCTAGGGGAGCTACCAGTACTACTGCTGCTTGGAGATCCAGTTTGGGCTGCAGCTATCAAAAGTGAACATCTCTTTCAAAATTGCCAAAAGGTGAAATATTGTACAAAAGTTTTGTTAAAATTTTGGTGATTGTCCTTTTTTTTATACACTATTATTTAAATCAGAAGGCATAGCTTTATATTTAAGGGCCCAAAAAGACATTTTATGAATCTTTCTAGCTTTCGTCATAATACTTTAAGATTTTTAAACCAGTAGTTATAGGTTCGAAAGTAACAAATAATCCTGAGCACCTCTTTAATTAATGACGTATTGAGGTGAATTTAAATCATCAACAATTATTGAATTGCAATGGAAGTGTTTTTTGAAATGCGATGTATAAAAAAATTGGGGTTTTTTTTTTGAGATTCTTCTTTGTAAACGTTTTTCTACGATAGCTAAATACTAACAAATATAACACGATCTTTAAATTTTTACCTGCAGCATTTGCTGAAAGAAACAAACTCATTAAGTAAATTTAATTTTAATAGTTTGTTAAATATTTAAATTATAAGGAATATATACAAAAGAAGCTTGTATCTTTTTGACGTATGTTTGGAAGTAAGTTTCTTATAACCAATTTATAACAGGTGTTTTCATTACCATTTGCATTAGCAGAAGCTGTGCTGCCAGATCCTGTAAAATGATATAGGTTCGTATATTAATAAATATCTGCCAGTAATTTATGAGAACTGCATAAAATCGCTTTGAGTATGATTTCAGGTTAATCAAGTGTTTTTATAAAAATTAAGTTTCATCAATCACCGAGTAAATAAAACAATATCATTTTTGGCAGTAAACTAGTAGCTGTTTTTCATATCATGGAGAATAAAAATAAGAGTAAAATAGAAAAGGAAGAAAATCAATTTGTAAAAACTGTACCTGAAGCCTGAGCCGTGCCTGCAGCGTTTGCTGAAACACATGCAACTTTTATCATCAACGGCTTCCGTGACACACTTTTTATCACACTACACCATAAACTAGCAGGATCTACGTTTAGTTCAATGCATGAGATATGCTTGTACTACAATAAGGTAAACAGATAAATATATAGGGTTCTGAATCTACACTCAGGTCTATTGAGTAATGATTAGCTCAGAGTGGCGATAGATTGTCGTCATCATCATCAGGTCTTTTTAGTCCCCACTGCAGGAGCATGACGCTCTCTGTACCACCAAAACAACACCTGGCCAGAACAGAGAGAGGATTTGGCCTACACTCTCCTCACTGGCCAGACGGATTGGAGGGGTCTCGTTGATCTTTATAGCTTTGTTTAGCTTGTATTTCCTATGTCGCCTCTTACGACCTCCATGGGAAGACTAGGAGTGGTCCTATTCTACTCTGTCTGAAGCCACACGGCTGTGATAGATTGTAATGGATTACAACTCTATCTTATCTTAGCGCTATCCCAGTTTTTTTCTCTAGCTGAGATGATTCAGATCACTTTACCTACTGCACCATGTATAAACAAATAATCAAGAAAACGCTTGGAAGAGGACAACATTGAAATAATAATTATCATCTGAATTGTTGACACATTATACGTTATAAACTGTGTACGATATACATTATATTGGATATAACACTATACGCGATGTCTTATAGAGATGTTATGTGCCTTCGACAAGTATTCATTTTTGTGTTTGAAAGCGCAGAACACTAAAATTAAAAAAATTAGTTCTTATTCTAAATGGATAACAAAATTTCTATAGAAGTATATTATATCAATCGTGTATTGTGCACGTGTTGAAGTAGCAGCATTACATATAGCTGAAAGTGCATGAATGCTTGAACTAGCGTACAATAGTTTAGTAATTTTTTTTAAAGGATCAAATATTTTAAGTTTTATATGCAACACGTGTTAGGTGAAAGTAATATTTCAATAAGCTGCATAGAAACCTGAAGCTGAAGCTCCAGGACTGGTGCTGCTCGAAGAGCCTGTGCTAGGTTGAGAGCCCTTAGTGGAGCTGCCTGAAGGGCTTGTGGTCGGCTGGGAGCCGCTGTTGGAACTGCCTGAAGGGCCTGTGGTCGGCTGGGAGCCGATGTTGGAACTGCCTGAAGAGCCAGTGGTCGGTTGGGAACCACTGTTTGAGCTGCTTGAAGGGCTGCTTGTCGAGCCGCTGCCAGATCTGCTAGGGGAGCTACCAGTACTACTGCTGCTTGGCGATCCACTTTGGGCTGCAGCTATTAAAAGTGAACATCTCTTTTAAAACTGTCAAAGGTTGAAACTTTGAACAAAAGTTATGTTTAAATTTTGGTGATAGTTCTTTATACACTATTATTAAACTTAGAAGGCATTGATTTAAATACAACGTTTTTGGGTCCAGAAAGACATTTTATAATTATTGCTAGCTGCGGTCATAACACTTTTAGTTTTTCAAACCACTAGTTATAGGCTTCAGAGAAACAAATCATCCTGAGTGCCTCGTAAGTAAATAACGTATTTAGGTCAACTAAAATCATCAACGATTATTGAATTGCAATGGAAGTGTTTTTTGAAATGCGATATATAAAATATAGGGTTTTTATTCTCGAGATTTTTCTTAGTAAACCTTTTTCTAGGACAGCTTATTTCTAAAAGAAAAATATAACAAAAGTCCTTTAAATTTTTACCTGCAGCATTTGCTGATAGAAACAAATTCATTGAGTTATTTTAAATTTAATTATTAGTAAAATAGTTAAATTGTAAGCAATGTATACAAAAGTAGGTTGCTTTTTCTCGAATGTTTGAAAGTTAGATTTTAATAACTAATTTATATCAGGTGTTTTCATTACCATTTGCATTAGCAGAAACTGTGCTGCCAGATCCTGTTAAATGATATAGGTTCGTATATTAATAAATATTCACAAGTAATTCATGAGCATTGCATAAAATCGTTTACAGTATGATTTCAGGTTAAAATCTAGTTTTTTATAAAAATTAAGTTTTGTCAATTACCGAGTAAACAAAACAATATAATGATATTTTTCATAATAGTTATTTATATATTGTAATAGCTATTTATATAATAGCTATTTTTCATTAAAATAAATATATACGGACAAATAACACAGATTGAGCTAGCCCTAAAGTAAGTTCGAGACTTGTGTTATGGGATACTAACTCAACGATACTATATTTTATAACAAATACATATAAAGATAAACATCCAAGACCCAGGCCAATCTGAAAAAGATCATTTTCCATCTTGACCTGGCCGGATATCAAACCCGATCACTCCGTGTCGCAGGCAGGCGTGTTGACCGCTGCGCCACGGAGCTAGTCATATGATGCAGAATAAAAATCAAAGAAAAATAGAAGTGGAAGAAAAGCATTTTTTAAAAACTGTACCTGAAGCCTGAGCCGTGCCTGCAGCGTTTGCTGAAACACATCCAACAACTATTATCATCAACGGCTTCCGTGAAACACTTGTAATCATGCTACGCCATAAACTAGCAGGATCTAAGTTTAGCGATAGCAAATACTTGTACTACAATAAGATAAATAGATAAATGTCTGGTGTTCTGGATCTACACTCAGATCTATTCAGTAATGATCACCTCAGAGTGGCGATAGACTGAAATGAATGGCAACTCAATCTTAGCGCTATCCTAGTTTTTTCTCTAGCTGAGATGATTCAGATCACTTTGCCTTCTGCACCATGTATAAGCAAATAATCAAGAAAACGCTTGGGAGAGGACAACATTCAAATAATAACTATTATCTGATTTGCTGACAAGGATTTACATTAATATAACACTATGTGCGATGTCTCATACAGATGTATTTGACAAGTGTACATTTTTGTGTTTAAAAGCGCAGAACATTAAAATAAAAAAAAATAAAAAAACAGTTTTTACTCTTAATGGATAATAAAATTTCTATAGAAGTATAATAAATCAATTGTGTGTTGTGCTCGTGTTGAATTAGCAGTATTACATATAGCTGAAAGTGCATGAATGCCTGAACTGACGAAAAATAGGTAAGTATTTTTTTTAAAAGGATCAAATATTATAAGATTTATATACAATACGTGTTAGGTGAAAGTAATATATCAATAAGCTGCATAAAAACCTGAAGCTGGAGCTCCAGGACTGGTGCTGCTCGAAGGGCCTGTGCTAGGTTGAGAGCCCTCGGTGGAGCTGCCTGAAGAGCCTGAGGTTTGCTGGGACCCATTGTTGGAACTGCCTGAAGAGCCTGTGGTCGGCTGGGAGCCATTGTTGGAACTGCCTGATGAGCCTGTGGTCAGCTGGGAGCCATTGTTGGAACTGCCTGAAGAGCCTGTGGTTGGCTGGGTGCCATTGTTGGAACTGCCTGAAGAGCCTGTGGTCGGCTGGGAGCCGTTGTTGGAACTGCCTGAAGAGCCTGTGGTTGGCTGGGAGCCGTTGTTGGAACTGCCTGAAGAGCCTGTGGTTGGCTGGGAGCTGTTGTTGGAACTGCCTGAAGGGCCTGTGGTCGGCTGGGAACCATTGTTTGAGATGCTTGAAGGGCTGCTTGTCGAGCCGCTGCCAGAACTGCTAGGGGAGCTGCCAGTACTACTGCTGCTTGGAGATCCACTTTGGGCTGCAGCTATCAAAAGTGAACATCTCTTTCAAAATTGTCAAAAAGTAATATTGAACAAAAGTTTTGTTCAAATTTTGGTGATTGTCCTTTTTTTTTATACACTATTATTTAAATCAGAAGGCATAGCTTTATATTTAAGGGCCCAAAAAGACATTTTATGAATCTTTCTAGCTTTCGTCATAATACTTTAAGATTTTTAAACCACTAGTTATAGGTTTGAAAGTAACAAATAATCCTGAGCACTTCTTTAATTAATGACGTATTGAGGTGAATTTAAATCATCAACGATTATTGAATTGCAATGGAAGTGTTTTTTGAAATGCGATGTATAAAAAAATTGAGATTTTATTTTCGAGATTCTTCTTTGTAAACATTTTTCTACGATAGCTAAATACTAACAAATATAACAAACGATCTTTAAATTTTTACCTGCAGCATTTGCTGAAAGTGTCAAATTAATTGAGTAAATTTAATTTTAATAGTTTGTTAAATAGTTAAATTGTAAGGAATATATACAAAAGTAGCTTGTATCTTTTTGACGTATGTTTGGAAGTACGTTTCTTATAACCAATTTATAACAGGTGTTTTCATTACCATTTGCATTAGCAGAAGCTGTGCTGCCAGATCCTGTTAAATGATATAGGTTCGTATATTAATAAATATCTGCCAGTAATTCATGAGTATTGCATAAAATCGCTTTGAGTATGATTTCAGGTTATTCAAGTGTTTTTATCAAAATAAGTTTCATTAATCACCGAGTAAATAAAACAATATAATTTTTAGCAGTAAGCAAAAACAGCTACTAGTTGTAGCTGTTTTTCATATGATGGAGAATAAAAATAATAGAAAAATAGAAAAGGGAAAAAATCAATTTGTTTAAACTGTACCTGAAGCCTGAGCCGTGCCTGCAGCGTTTGCTGAAACACATTCAACTTTTATCATCAACGGCTTCCGTGACACACTTTTTATCACACTACACCATAAACTAGCAGTATCTACGTTTAGTTCAATGCATGAGATATGCTTGTACAATAAGGTAAACAGATAAATATATAGGGTTCTGAATCTACACTCAGGTCTATTGAGTAATGATTAGCTCAGAGTGGCGATAGATTGTCGTCATCATCATCAGGTCTTTTAAGTCTCCACTGCAGGAGCATGACCCTCTCTGTACCACCAGAACAACACCTGGCCAGAACAGACAGAGGATTTGGCCTACACTCTCCTCACTGGCCAGACGGGTTGGAGAGGTCTCGTTGATCTTTATGAGCTTTGTATAGCTTGTATTTCCTATGTCGTCTCTTACGACCTACATGGGAAGACTATGAGTGGTCCTATTCTACTCTGCCGGAAACCACACGGCTGTGATAGATTGTAATCACAACTCTATCTTATCTGAGCGCTATCCCAGATTTTTCTCTAGCTGAGATGATTCAGATCACTTTAGTTACTGCAACATGTACAAACAAATAATCAAGAAAACGCTTGGAAGAGGACAACATTCAATTAATAACTATCATCTGAATTGTTGACAAGGATATACATTATATTGGATATAACACTATATGCGATGTCTCATACAGAGTTATGTGCCTTCGTCAAGTGTTCACTTTTGTGTTTGAAAGCGGAGAGCGCTGAAATTAAAAATATCAGTTCTTATTCTAATTTCATGACAAAATTACTTTCAGAATTTTCCTTGAATATTTTTCTCTTTGTCTCACAGATAAAAAAACGTCCGCTTTGTTCCATCTTGGTATAATATCCCAGAAATATATTAAATCAATCGTGCGTTGTGCACGTGTAGAAGTAGCAGCATTACACATAGCGCAAAGTGCATAAATGCCTGAACTGACGTAAAATAAATTAGTAATTATCTAAAAGGGTCAAATATAATGAGATCTATATGCAAAACCTGTTAGGTAAAAGCAATAATTCAATAATTCCTGAGCTGATCCCAGAACTGTTAGGGGAGCTACCAGTACTACTGCTGCTTGGCGATCCACTTTGGGCTGCAGCTATTAAAAGTGAACATCTCTTTTAAAACTGTCAAAGAGTGAAACTTTGAATAAAAGTTATGTTTAAATTTTGGTGATAGTTCTTTATACACTATTATGAAACTTAGAAAGCATTGATTTAAATACAACGTTTTTGGGTTCAAGAAAGACATTTTATAATTCTTGCTAGCTGTGTTCATAACACTTTTAGTTTTTTAAACCACTAGTAATAGGCTTCAAATAAACAAATAATCCTGAGCACCTCTTAAATAAATGACGTATTTAGGTCAACTAAAATCATCAACGATTATTGAATTGCAATAAAAGTGTTTTTTGAAATGCGATGTATAAAAAATAGGGATTTAATTCTCGAGATTTTTCTTTGTAAACCTTTTTCTAGGACAGCTTAATTCTAAAAGAAAAATATAACAAAAGTCCTTTAAATTTTTACTTGCAGCATTTGCTGAAAGTAACAAATTCATTGAGTTATTTTAAATTTAATTGTTTGTAAAATAGTTAAATTGTAAGCAATGTATACAAAAGTAGGTTGCTTTTTCTCGAATTTTTGGAAGTAAGATTTTAATAACTAATTTATATCAGGTGTTTTCATTACCATTTGCATTAGCAGAAACTGTGCTGCCAGATCCTGTTAAATGATGTAGGTTCGTATATTAATATATATTCACTAGTAATTCATGAGCATTGCATAAAATCGCTAAGAGTATGATTTCAGGTTAAAATCTAGTGATTTATAAAAATTTAGTTTTGTAAATTACCGAGTAAACGAAACAATATAATGATATTTTTCATAATAGTTATTTATATATTATAATAGCTATTTATATAATAGCTATTTTTCATATGATGCAAAATAAAAATCAAATAAAAATAGAAGTGGAAAAAAAACATTTTTTAAAACTGTACCTGAAGCCTGAGCCGTGCCTGCAGCGTTTGCTGAAATACATCCAACAACTATTATCATCAACGGCTTCCGTGAAACAATTGTAATCACGCTACGCCATAAACAAGCAGGATCTAAGTTTAGCGATAGCAAATACTTGTACTACAATAAGATAAATGTCTGGTGTTCTGGATCTAGACTCAGGTCTATTTAGTAATGATCACCTCAGAGTGGCGATAGACTGAAATGAATGGCAACTCTATCTTAGCGCTATCCTAGTTTTTTCTCTAGCTGAGATGATTTAGATCACTTTGCCTACTGCACCATGTATAAGCAAATAATCAAGAAAACGCTTATGAGAGGACAACATTCAAATAATAACTATTATCTGATTTGCTGACAAAGAATTACATTAATATAACACTATATGCGATGTCTCATACAGATGTATTCGACAAGTGTACATTTTTGTGTTTAAAAGCGCAGAACACTAAAATTAAAAAAAAAACAGTTTTTATTCTTAATGGATACTAAAATTTCTATAGAAGTATACTAAATCAATCGTGTGTTGTGCACGTGTTGAATTAGCAGTATTATATATAACTGAAAGTGCATGAATGCCTGAACTAACGAAAAATAGGTAAGTATTTTTTTTTTAAAGGATCAAATATTAAGAGATTTTTGTTATACGTGTTAGGTGAAAGTAATATATCAATAAGCAGCATAAAAACCTGAAGCTGGAGCTCCAGGACTGGTGCTGCTCGAAGGGCCTGTGCTAGGTTGAGAGCCCTTGGTGGAGCTGCCTGAAGAGCCTGAGGTCGGCTGGGACCCATTGTTGGAACTGCCTGAAGAGCCTTTGGTCGGCTGGGAGCCATTGTTGGAACTGCCTGAAGAGCCTGTGGTTGGCTGGGAGCCATTGTTGGAACTGCCTGAAGAGCCTGTGGTTGGCTGGGAGCTATTGTTGGAACTGCCTGAAGAGCCTGTGGTTGGCTGGGAGCCGTTATTGGAACTGCCTAAAGAGCCTGTGGTTGGCTGGGAGCCGTTGTTGGAACTGCCTGAAGAGCCTGTGGTTGGCTGGGAGCCGTTGCTGGAACTGCCTGAAGGGCCTGTGGTCGGCTGGGAACCATTGTTTGAGCTGCTTGAAGGGCTGCTTGTCGAGCCGCTGCCAGAACTGCTAGGGGAGCTACCAGTACTACTGCTGCTTGGAGATCCACTTTGGGCTGCAGCTATCAAAAGTGAACATCTTTTTCAAAATTGCCATAAGGTGAAATATTGTACAAAAGTTTTATCTCATATAATATATAAATGTAATTATTTAATCGTCATACGAATATATATTTATTTGTTTAATGCAAGTATATTGCATATATGTACTTATGTTTTATGTATTTTTGTATTATTTTCCATGTATTCATCTATTGAGTAAAGCACATGTTTGTAAGAAAGTCTTTTAACTTTTTACTAAATATAGAATTTTTTACCTCACTAATAATGTCTTAAGGTAGTTTATTATACAGTTTTAAAGCCATATTATGTGGACTATTTTGTAACATTTTTATTCTGGATGGTGGTAAGTATAGTTTGTTTTTGTTACGGGTATTTACATTATGAGTTTCATGTATTTTTGTGAATGTATGTAAATTTTTATGGACAAAGGAACATAAATCATGTATGTATATAGATGTCAATGTGAGTATTTTATATTTTATAAAGAATGACTTGCAACTTTGTATATTTTTAATCTGGGCTATTATTCGAATACATTTTTTTTGGAGTATGAATAGTTTTTGAATATTTACGCTATTTCCCCACAACATTATGCCATATTTAAACCAAGAGTACGGATAAGCATAGTAATTGCAATGGAAGTGTTTTTTGAAATGCGATATATAAAAAAATTGGGATTTTATTCTCGAGATTCTTCTTTGTAAACATTTTTCTACGATAGCTAAATACTAACAAATATAACAAACAATCTTTAAATTTTTACCTGCAGCATTTGCTGAAAGAAACAAATTCACTGAGTAAATTTAATTTTAATAGTTTGTTAAATAGTTAAATTGTAAGGAATGTATACAAAAGTAGCTTGTAGCTTTTTGACGTATGTTTGGAAGTAAGTTTCTATCCAATTTATAACAGGTGTTTTCATTACCATTTGCATTAGCAGAAGCTGTGCTGCCAGATCCTGTAAAATTATATAGGTTCGTATATTAATAAATATCTGCCAGTAATTCATGAGAACTGCATAAAATCGCTTTGAGTATGATTTCAGGTTAATCAAGTGTTTTTATAAAAATTAAATTTCATCAATTACTGAGTAAATAAAACAATATCATATTTGACAGTACACTAGTAGCTGTTTTTCATATCACGGAGAATAAAAATAAGAGTAAAATAGAAAAGGAAGAAAATCAATTTGTTAAAACTGTACCTGAAGCCTGAGCCGTGCCTGCAGCGTTTGCTGAAACACATTCAACTTTTATCATCAATGGCTTCCGTGACACACTTTTTATCACACTACACCATAAACTAGCAGGATCTACGTTTAGTTCAATGCATGAGATATGCTTGTACACTAAGGTAAACAGATAAATATATAGGGTTCTGAATCTACACTCAGGTCTATTGAGTAATGATTAGCTCAGAGTGGCGATAGATTGTCGTCATCATCATCAGGTCTTTTTAGTTTCCACTGCAGGAGCATGACCCTCTCTGTACCACCAGAACAACACCTGGCCAGAACAGACAGAGGATTTGGCCTACACTCTCCTCACTGGCCAGACGGGTTGGAGAGGTCTCTTTGATCTTTATGAGCTTTGTATAGCTTGTATTTCCTATTTCGCCTCTTACGACCTACATGGGGAGACTAGGAATGGTCCTATTCTACTCTGCCGGAAGCCACACGGCTGTGATAGATTGTAATGAATTACAACTCTATCTTATCTTAGCACTATCCCAGTTTTTTCTCTAGCTGAGATGATTCAGATCACTTTAGCTACTGCACCATGTATAAACAAATAATCAAGAAAACGCTTGGAAGAGGACAACAATCAAATAATAACTATCATCTGAATTGTTGACAAGGATATACATTATATTGGATATATGCGATGTCTCATAGAGATGTTATGTGCCTTCGTCAAGTGTTCATTTTTGTGTTTGAAAGCAGAGAACATTAAAATTAAAAAAAAAAACAGTTCTTATTCTAATGCATGACAAAATTACTTTCAGAAATTTCCTTAAATATTTTTCTCTTTGTCTAACAGATAAAAAAAGTCCGCTTTGTTCCATCTCGGTATAAGATCCTAGAAATATATTAAATCAATTGTGTGTTGTGCACGTGTAGAAGTAGCAGCATTACACATAGCGCAAAGTGCATTAATGCCTGAACTGACGTAAAATAGATTAGTAATTTTGTAAAAAGGATCAAATATTAAGAGATCTATATGCAAAACCTGTCAGGTGAAAGCAATAATTCAATCATCAACATAGCTTCCGTAGTCCAGTGGTTAAGGCGTTTGCCTGTTGACCCGGGGGTCGTGGGTTCGATTCCCACCAGAAGCATACTTTGTTTAGTTGTTCCCAGTTTGGTTAGGACATTGCGGGATTGAAACACCTGATTGTCTGATAATAAAGATGTTTCCGTGCTTCGGAAGGCACGTTAAGCCGGTGGTCCCGGCTGCCAACTGGTAGTCGTTAAAGGAACCACGTCAGAGGCCGAGAGGCGGTTCCAAAGAACTCTGACACCAGGGTTCGCATGGTCGATTGACCGTGACACCTACTCGAAATGATGATGAATAATTCAATAAGTTGCTTAAGAACCTGAAGCTGAAGATCCAGGACTGGCGCTGCTCGAAGAGCCTGTAGTAGGTTGAGAGCCGTTGTTTGGACTACTTGAAGGGCTGTTTGTCGAGCCGCTGCCAGAACTGCTAGGGGAGCTACCAGTACTACTGCTGCTTGGCGATCCACTCTGGGCTGCACCTATTTAAAGCGAACATCTCTTTCAAAATTGTCAAAAAGTGAAACATTCAAAAGTCCGTCCTATAAAACGTAAGAAATAGGAACTGTTACTAAAATTGCTTGTAATTTATTACCGTTTGCAGATCCTGCAGCTGTCGCGCCGTTACTTCCTGCTACTTGAATAAGAAAAAGTTATATTTCAATTGTAATAATAGACATTTATTTACAATTACTTACAATTTTATACACAATTATTTAACTCAGAGGCATTGTTGTTACCACGAGATTTTTGTCCACAAAAAGTTTAATTTTTATAGTTTTTTAAATAGTTTAATTTTAAGCAATGTGTACAAAAGTAGCTTTTAGATTTTTGGAAGTAAGATTGAAATAACTAATTTATAACAGTTGTTTGTAATACAGTTTGCCAGAGAGCGATGGAGCGAAGCATCCTGGGTGTCACCAGGCTAGATAGAGTGCCAAACACTGTGCTTCGCTCTAAAACTGGCATTGTTGATGTGGGGCACAAAGCCGCCAAGCTCAAATGGGATTGGGCGGGTCACGTTTGCCGAATGCATCCAGACTGATGGGCTACTATAGTTACAAAATGGACTCCGGAAGATGGATACAGAAAAAGAGGTAGGCCTCGAAAGAGTTGGTGTGATGATATCACGAGCCATGAAAAGAAATGGTCTGAAGTGGCACAAAATAGGGATGTTTGGAGGAAAATGGGGGAGACCTTTGCCCAGTAGTGGAACAGTATAGGTTAATAAAAAAAAACTGTACCTGAAGCCTGAGCCGTCCCTGCAGCGTTTGCTGAAACACATTCAACTATAATCATTAACGGATTCCGTAACACGCCATAAACTAGCAAGATCTAAGTTTAGTTCACTGCATGAGCATATACTTGTACAAGTATAGGGCTCTGGAATTACACTCAGGTCTATTCAGTAATGATTAGCTCAGAGTGGCGATAGACTGAAATGAATGACAATTCTATCTTAACGCTATCCTAGTTTTTTTTCTAGCTGAGATGATTCATTCATCACTTTGCCTATTGCACCATTTATAAGAAAATAATCAAGAAAATACTTGGGAGAGAACAACATTAAATTAATAACTGCCTTCGTGGTCCAGTGGTTAAGCCTGTAGACTCGGGGGTCATGGGTTCGAATTCCACGGCAAGCATAGTTTTTTTAGTTGTTTCCAGTTAAGTTAGGACATTACAGGCTTGAATCACCTGATTGTCTGATAATGAAGATGATTCCGTGCTTTGGAAGGCACGTTAAGCCGTTGGTCCTGGCTGCCTTCTGGTAGTCGTTAAAAGAACTACGTCAGAGGCCGAGAGGTGGTTCCGAAGAACTCTGACACCAGGGTGTGCATGGTCGATTGACTGTGACACCTACTCGAAATGATGATGATGAATTAATAACTATCATCTGAATTGCTGACAAGGATATACATTATATTTGATAATAACACTTCAATGCAATGTCTCATAGAGATGTTATGTGCATTCGATAAGTGCTCATTCTTGTGTTTGGAAGCGCAGAACACTAAAATGTTTAAATTTTTTTCACTAAATGGATGACAAAAATTTTCTAAATAATTTCCTTAAATATTTCTCTCTTTGTCTCAGAGATAAAAAAAAGTCCGCTATGTTCCAGCTCGGTATAACATCCTCTATAGAAGTATATTAAATCAATTGTCTGTTGTGCACGTGTAGAAGTAGCAGCATTACATATAGGGCAAAGTGCATTATTGCCTGAACTGACGTAAAATAGATTAATCATTTTGTAAAAAGGATCAAATATTATGAGATCTATATGCAAAACCTGTTAGGTGAAAGCAATAATTCAATAAGTTGCATAAGAACCTGAAGCTAAAGATCCAGGACTGGTGCTGCTCGAAGGGCCTGTGGCAGATTGAGAGCCGTTCTTTGAGCTGCTAGGAGGGCTGCTTGTCGAGCCGCTCCCAGAACTGCTAGGGGAGCTACCAGTACTACTGCTGCTTGGCGATCCACTCTGGGCTGCAGCTATTAAAAGCGAACATCTCTATCAAAATTGTCAAAAAGTGAAACATTTAAAAGTCCGTCCTATAAAACGTAAGAAATAGGAACTGTTACTAAAATAATAATTGCTTGTAATTTATTACCGTTTGCAGATCCTGCAGCTGTCGCGCCGTTACTTCCTGCTACTTGAATAAGAAAAAGTTATATTTCAATTGTAATGATAGACCTATTAACACAATTATTAAACTCAGAAGCATTGTTGTTAACACATAGTGTATTTTTGGAAATAAGATTGAAATCACAAATTTATAACAGGTGTTTGTAATACAATTTGCATTGGCAGAAGCTGTGCTGTACAGATCCTTATAATAAATATAAATGAGAATAATAAGTATGATTATTCTCATTTATACTTATAAAATAAATATTAATTGAACATGTTAGCATTTTTTATGGCTATGTTACTTCTTTGTAATTTTTCTTCAATTTTATATTCTAATGTGATTTTTTTTTGCTTATTTTTTTTATAATCATTGACTACATTGTTTTATATTTATTTTCTGAATTATTTATTCGTTTAGTATATTGATTTAATTTGTGGTTTGAAATATTTTATAGTATCCGGCTACATTTTATGACATATAATTACGAGTAGCTTTTAAAGTAAGTTTATGGTAGCAGCATTTATAAATAATATATTCCCTTAGTTATCCATTCCAATTAAAATCTAGTTGAAATTGCATAAGTCATTTTGTGAAAACATTTAAATATTATGAGATCTATATGCATGAAGTGTTGGGTGAAAATAATATTTCAATAAGCTGCATAAGAACCTGAAGTTGATGATCCAGAACTGGTTGAGGTGCTGCTCGGTTGAGAGCCCTTATTTGAGCTGCTTGAAGGGCCTATGCTAGGTTGAGAGCCCTTGGTGGAGCTGCCTGAAGAGCCTGAGGACGGCTGGGAGCTATTGTTGGAACTGCCTGAAGAGCCTGTGGTCGGCTGGGAGCCGTTGTTGGAACTGCCTGAAGAGCCTGTGGTTGGCTGGGAGCCGTTGTTGGAACTGCCTGAAGGGCCTGTGGTCGGCTGGGAACCATTGTTTGAGCTGCTTGAAGGGCTGCTTGTCGAGCCGCTGCCAGAACTGCTAGGGGAGCTACCAGTGCTGCTGCTTGGCGATCCACTTTGTTGGGAGCCGTTAGTGGAGCTGTTACTGCTGCTTGGCGAACCACTTTGGCCTAAAAATGTAAAAAGTGGGCAGTTGCTTTTAAAACTGTCCTTAAATGATATACAATTTTATATTAAACTAGCTTTTGCCCGCGGCTTCGCTCGCGTTAGGAAGTATAGTTTCATACAGACTCTCATCTCCTATTTTATGACCTTGGGGGTAGAATTGATCAAAATCCTTTCTTATCGGATGCCTACGTCATAACATCCACCTGCATGCTAAATTTCAGCCCAATCCGTCCAGTGGTTTGGGCTGTGCGTTGATAGATCATATTTAGATAGATAAAAAGTGAAAGAGAGGGGGATATTACTTCCTCTCCAACGCCGCGCCGGCTGTTTTAGGTCACGTGTCCGTCTTAAGAATTTTCGACCAGGTTACATGTCCTGACGCGAGATTAACATTTTTTACCCATCCCAAAAAGTGCACGAAGATCTCACTTCAAAAACACATAATTAATTTTTTGTGTTCTTTCCCACCAATACGTACTTGGAGCGACCTCTTATATGTTAACCCTTTCAAAAAATAAAAATGTGACTATCTAAGAAAAGTAAGAGGGATAAGTCGATAAATTATGAAAAAAATGTGTAAAGAAAAAAAAACCGCGGACCAAGAGAAGGACAGACATGGCGAAACTATTATGGTTCCTTATTATCATTTACCATTTCTCATATATTTTTTTTTCTAAACTGAAGAGTGCGCGAGAGACACTTCCACATTGGTAAAATGCCTGCACCTCTAAGTTCTAAAGAGAATGATAAAACTAAAAAAAAAAGTACATTGATAGATTGATCCATGCCAATATGACCCAGGCCAATCTGAAAAAGATCATTTTCCATCTTGACCTGACCGGGGATCGAACCCGGGCACCCTCGTGTCGCAGGCTGGCGTCTTAACCACTGCGCCACGGAGCTGTCAATTTTATATATGTTACTTGCTGCTACGGAACCCTTCATGGGCGAGTCCGACTCGCACTTGGCCGCTTTTTTCTTTTCTCCCAGACCAGAATGGAAGATTAAGTTTGCTTACCTGCTGCTATTGCTTCAGCTGTAAAGATATATAACGTTTTAAAATAGAAGTATTATGACGCCATTTTTTAAGATCTATGCGTTTTAATAACTGGTATTTTGTTTCTTGCCTTCTTCTATATCAATAGCGTATAGGGTAACCTATACGGAAGCGTATAGGGTAACCTATACGGAAGCGTATAGGGTAACCTATACGCTATAAGTATACGGTACACACGTACGAGGTACGTCAGTTTTAATAGTTATCTGCTGAGGTAATTGATCGCCTTTCTAAAGTTAAATATAGTTGAAATATTGCTAACGCATATATAAACATAGTGTTTATAAAATATAAAGTTTCCAACTAAATATTTCTTACTTATACAGGGTGATTTTGAATTCACTAGCAATATTTTTATGTCGGAATCAGAATCCGTACTAGAAACACCCGCAAGAAAAAAGGAATTCACCAATCAGCTGGACACATTTAAAAAAGAAGTTTATTATTTTAAGTTACCTTTTTTGCGGATGTATATTCTTGTAGGGATTCAAAATTACCCTATATTAAACCTATATTATAAATGTAAAGGTGAGTTTTTTTTTTATTACCTTCTCATGTTTAAATAATGAAGTGTACTATTAACTAGTCAAGTTCGAACTTGCCCTATGGGGCGACATGACTATAAAAATTCCATTGTGTCTGCGTTTACTGGCTTGAGTAGCTAAATTTATGTTAACTATTCATATACGTTGTCGTATAACTAGTGTTCCAGTGATATCGATATAAAGGCGTGTGTAAAAGCGGGCGATAGCTAGTGAGATGACGAATACGTCCTCAACACTAAATACGTACAAAATATTAGAATACAATACAATACAATACAATACATTACAATACAATACAATACAATACAAGAACGCTTTATTGCACCAAAAATAAAATACAAAATACGAGTACAAAGTAACACAAAAATAAAACATGGTATACAACCGGCGGCCTTATCACTTAAAGCGATCTCTTCCACGCAACCGTTTAGTGATAGAGAGAAGATTATATGATCAAATGGGTGGCGCAGATAATTGTTGGTATTTTCAAATTGTTATACATACAATAATATACCTACATCATCATCATCATCAGGTCCTTTTTAGTCTCCACTACAGGAGCAATAATATACCTACATAAGACTAAAATAATTTACTCACATTAACATACAAATATACATAGACTTATACAATATATGTCATTTGACAAAATAAACGATGGATACAAAATTAAATTTCAATATCTTTTTCTGACTTGCCAGAATGTACAAAAAAAAATAATGCATACTCAGGGTGATATAACAATTCCAATGATCCACATGAATTCAGGCAATAAGAAGTTATAATGGAACTAGGGACCCACCCCGGCTTCGCACGGGTGCGATAAATTATACACGTAAACCGTCTTTTTGAATCACTATATCTATTGAAAAAAAAACAACGGGTTGCACTTCGGGTATGCCGGCGGAAGTGAAATCTCGCCTTTGCGACGGTCTCAAGCCTCGTGGCCATCTTACGAATTTTCGATCAGGTCACATGTCCGACGTGGCGAGTTTAAATTTTTTTACGCCGGTAAAGAAGTTTTCATAAACGGCATCAAAAGTTTTGAAGATCTAAGATAGGGTGAGCGGGAAGCGACTTTGTTTTATAATATGTAATGATAAAGAAACTAGAATACATTCCTGAACTCTAAAATCAAACAAAACGACTGCGACTTAATGCCTATATTAAGTCGCAGTCGTTTCAAAAGAACAGTTAATAAAAAATAAAAACTATTTAATATTACCGTTAACGTTACTCGGTCCTGATGTACCATTAGCCAAACCCGCAGCTGTAATAAAATGTAAATCAATGTCAGTAAACTCACTACAATCGTTATCCGGAGGCTTAGGCTTAGCTCTTTATATACAGGATGAAATTGAATTCATTAGTAAACGTTTCAGGAGTGGCTCTCACGAATTTGAACAACTTTAATTATGGGAACAACTCCGAATTTGAAAATTAGCTGTTTTTTAGATTCTGGCCAAGTAGATATTCCACTTTTGTATGATATTTTTTTCACGATATTTTTTTCACGATGTCGAAATTGGTCCCATAATCAAAGTTGTTCAGATTCGTGGTCTGAGTCACTCCTTAAACGTTTGCCAATGAATTCAATTTCATTCCCGTATGTACAAATAAATATGATATCTTACATATAGCATTCCCTCCGCCGATTCCTGAAAATTGAAGAAATTAAAATAAATAGACAATGGTCGTCAATTAATGTCGCGTTTAATCGCATGTAAATCCGCTAGAGGCGCTGGTGTAACGTGAGGTATCCGAAATTACATTTAATAGAACAAATCATCATCATCAGGTCTTTTTAGTCTCCACTGCAGGAGCATGACCCTCTCTGTACTACCGAAGCAAGATTTCACCCGAACAAACATTGTTAGATAATAAAAACCTTGTAAAAATAGTAGAGACTTTCCAAAACAGGATATTCTGCAAAACCGAAACCTTTGGTTTGGATTTAATAATAATAATAAATTAAATTTATTTCAGATACCTTAAGACCCATATACTTTCCAAATTACTAACTAATACATATAAAAAACAATAATACATTATTAATAATAAATAATAAAAGTCAATAAGTTAAATAAAAGGATTTGAGTTTCGCCGAATCCATAAGCGAAACAAATTCTAATGATCATCATCAGGTCTTTTTAGTCTCCACTGCAGGAGCATGACCCTCTCTGTACTACCGGAGCCATACATGGCCAGAGCAGACAGAGAATTTGGCCTACACTCTTCTCTGTTTGGCTTGTATTCCCTAAGTCGCCTCTTATGACCTCCATGGCAAGGCTTGGAGTGGCCCTATTCTACTCTGCCGGAAACCACACGGCTAATATAAAATAGCACAAATGATACCTGGAAAACCAAGATATGACGGAAAATGTTTTTCTAGATATGAAAGTCAGTTATATCAATTTTTCGCCCCCAATAACAGCTATATACTAAACTTTCTGATGTCGCGAATTCGTCCGCGGCAATTTCTGTATGATTAATGAATAATTTTCCCCCGTTTTAAAACATTTTTCTATTGGTTGCAGCGTGATGTTTTATAGCCTAAAGCCTTTCTTAATAAATGGACTATCCAACACAAAAAGAATTTTCCAATTTGAACCAGTAGTTCCTGAGATTAGCGCGTTCAAACAAACAAATAAACAAACTCTTTAGCTTTATAATATTAGTATAGATTAGTATAGATTTCATCAAAATTATATGGAGTCACCTCTTATATGAGAATCGCTTGTTTAAAGTAATAAGATTATATACAGTATATGTAGTAAGAAAAGCCAGCCTGCGACACGAGGGTGTCCGGGTTCGATCCATGGTCAGGTCATGATGCAAAATAATCTTTTTCATATTGACCTGGGTCTTGGATGTTTATCTATATAAGTATCTGTTATAAATTATAGTATCGAAGAGTTAGTATCCTAAGACACAAGTTCACAACTTATTGTAGGGCTAGCTCAATTTGGGTGATAATTAATTTATTTACTACAGCGTCGGTCCAAACGAACTGGCCGCCATGACAGGTTTTACAATTTGATAGGAATACAATAAGTGTACAAAAAATGGAAAATGAAAGGTGTCAATATGGATTTCGGCCAGGTCTAGGGACCATGGACCCAATTTTTGCCCTAAGGATCGTCATGAAGAAATACAGGAGAAAGAACACGCCTCTTCATTTCCTGTTTTTGGATATGGAGAAGGCCTTTGACTGTATTCCACGAGAGATGATCTGGTGGGCATTAGGTTCAAAGGGGTGTCCGAGATCTATATTGACATTATCCGCGATATGTGCCGTGACTCAGATTCTTTGTTCAGGACTGCTGTTGGTGACACTAAACCCTTCTCCGTCATGTAGTTATATTTCACTCTCATATCAGCGGAATCCTTACTAATATTATAAATGCGAAAGTGAGTTTGTTTGTTATGCTTTCACCGCAACTACTGAACCGATCGTCATGAAATTTTGCATACAAATTCTCTGGAGTACGGAGACTTTTATCCCGGGAAAAAATACTATTTTCGAGGGATCGACGGATCGGCGGAGCCGCGGGCGAAAGGTAGTAAGAAATAAATGGTTCTTCGTCTTGGCTAAAATATTCCACCCGCCCATATTTATGTGTTTCAAGAATAATACTAGCAGCCCTCCCCGTATTTAATTCTATAGCCTATGTTCATAAGGGATAATGTAGGGATCTAATGGTGAAAAAAATTTTCAAATCAGTCCAGTAGTTCCAGAGCTTATCCTTATCCTTACTAATATTATAAATGCAAAAGTGAGTTTGTTTGTTTGTTTATTTGTTTGTTTGTTTGTCTGTTACGCTTTCACGCCTTAACTACTAAACCGATTATCATGAAATTTTGCATACAAGTTCTCTGGAGTATGGAGAAGGACATAGGCTACCTTTTATCCCGGGAAAAAGTACTATTCCCGAGGAAAAAGTAGTATCATCGACATTGACGCGGGTGGAGCCGCGGGCGAAAGCTAGTTCAATATAAATAAACAATTTTTCCTCTTTATAATGTTAAGGTAGATACGTAAAAAATTGAAGATTGCAGTTTCGTGACTCACCAAGAGCTGTAGATACTGCAGAATTGTTTCCAGATCCTGAAAATTATACATTTATGAACCGACTTCGAAAGAGGGTAGGTTCTCAAAACATCGGATTTATTTGATACATAGTATCACGTCTTTTTTCCTTGCGGGGTAGACAGAGCCACGGTCTATAAGACCGTATGGCCACATTTAGCATTTGGATGGGCGCGTAGATGGGAAACGGAATAAAAGTAGTGATGGGTTGCTAGCCGCATCGCCTATTGTCGGGATTCCGCAGATTTTCGCCCATTCTCTCGATCGGCTTATACGATCTGCGCGGGTAGAGAAGCAGGTACATTCTTCGTTTTTCCTTTTCTCCCAGACCAGCATGGAAGAAATTTATTTGATAACGTCTTATAAATCGATGAACACTTGAAAAAAGTCTCACGTTCCATGTGCAAGCGAGAGCGCATTTTCATATTTATATATTTTTTTTTAAATAAGATAGGGACCGCAGTTATCTCGGATTGTAGTCCCAGTTTCCAGATTCATTTTGTTTTATATTTCTACCGGCGACAGGGACCATGCATGAATTAAAAAACATCTGTTGTAATTTTTTTCATTTGTATGGGTTAAGTCCTCAGGTTAAGGGCCCGTACTACCTCACACTGCTTTGCATGATTGACTGTTATATCAATAATAATGAAATACTCAAGTTGAAATAAAAATGCAGCAAAGTTCAGGACTAACTCTGGTATATGACTCAAAAACACGATTGCGTTAAATTTTCTCGATAGAAAAAAATTGCAAAGTTGCCTCCAAATCACGTCTAATTTACTCGGTATATAGTATTATTCACCAAATACATTAAAATTAACCTTGAAACTTTTGATTATTATTGCATTACAGATAAGGCAGCCATCATGTTTTTCTTTTTCGAATAACCCTTGAATATTCCTAAAAAACTAAAATATCCAAAGTAGCCAACGCGTTTAGACCATCCGCGTTTGTATCGCCACGCCGCCTGGCATATGGCGGGCTCTTAAGTAAAAACAGTACAGTCAAACAAAAAAAATCAAGTTACAAAACTCTTTGATTCAATAATCTTTCTTTTGAAAACAAACTACGAAAGCAACTCGATGAAATTTAAAAAAAAAACAATCTGAATGCATATCCTTTAAAAATAAAAAGATTGTTTCAAATCGGTTCATTAATATAGGAGATATGAGGTAACAAACATTAAAAAAAAAACAACCGAATTGATAACCTCCTTTTTTTTAAGTCGGTTAAAAATAACATATATCGTCTCAGTAATAGGCCAGTTTATACCCTTTGGGCATGGAACCCTGAAAATGATTCCAGATGTAGTTTTCACGAAATATTCTCAATACTATATACTATACTAATACCTCTTTAATTGACTGCATACGTTAATATGCTAGTCGTTGCACTCAAGAGGCACTAGGTTCGATTCCCAGCGTGGGCAAATACTTGAATTTCTTTTTTACAAGTCTTTGTCCGCATTTTTAGAGTTACCCAAGGAGGGTTGACGTCAAGCAAGTGACCGGCTGTAAAACCTTGCCGAATTACTACAGTGTGATATACTAACACGCTGTCTAGCGTATTCTTGACACCGTGGCAGTGGCGAATTATCTCCGAGGCAAACTAGGCTCGTGCCTAGCTAGGGGCTTTAACAGCCTCCGTGGTCCAGTGGTTAAGGCGTTTGCCTGTTGACTCGGGGGTCGTAGGTTCGATTCCCACTGGAAGCATACTTTGTTTAGTTGTTTCCAGTTTGGTTAGGACATTGCAGGCTTGAATCACCTGATTGTCTGATAATAAAGATGATTCCGTGCTTCGGAAGGCACGTTGAGTCGATGGTCCCGGCTGTCATCTGGTATTCGTTAAAGGAAACACGTCAGCGGCCGAGAGGCGGTTCCGAAGAACTCTGACATCAGGGTGTGCATGGTCGATTGACCGTGACACCTACTCGAAATGATGAGCTAGGGGCGCGAAGTTAGGAAGGGGCGCACGTGACGCATACTGTCCATCGCCACCGCACGTCTAGGCAAAGCTTGATTGAAGACGGTAATAGAAAGCCTAGGGCTGATAAAATAATATCTGCTAAGTCGTTGCACGTCAAATTGTAGATGGGCAAAAATTTTACTGCCTATGAGCTGAAAATCTGTAGATCCACCCCTGCCCTAAGGCATTTTCCTGTGCGTTGGAGACCAGGATACAGCCAGGAAAATGTTAAGGTGAGAAAAATCTTTCATTCATTAAAGCCGAAGTGCCAAGCAAGAAGTGCATAACTGAACATAGACGTCTCCTAAAAATTTTTCGCTTTTTGGGAGTTTATTGCCATACTCACCACGCTTGGTAGGCGTTAGTCAGTTATTATTACTATAAATTTAAAGTTATAATTTTAAATACTTGCTTACCACCTTGGGTTTGAGATAAAGATGCTGCAGAACTGTTTTGTGTTGCTGGAAAATATATGTTTAAATAGTTTTTCGTACGCTTGGTATACAAAATGACATTAATAAGACTAAGAACTTTCCTACTTTATTCTATACTAGCAGCGCCCGCAACTTCGTTCGCGTATTGTTGTTGTTGTATGTTATATTTGTGCCCTACAACGTCTTATCATAACTGAAGAAAAAATTGAGTAGTCTATCCAGTGTCCTAAGGTCTAAATGTTTATCTTCCAAGTTTCATAAAATTCACTAATTTGTTTAAGAGTTATGGAGACACATTCATACATATACATACAAAAAAAATCTAAAAATCGTCAATTTAGTTTCAGTATCATGTATAAAGCTTATAAACAGCATATCTTGGAAAATAAAGTAACTTACCCCATGACCAACCCTTACAGATTTACTATTAGTATTGATGATTGATATTGATGATCTGGTAGTAAAATACGGAAAAAAACTCAATGAATCTTTCACCAACTGCTTTCTATCTAGTATGTATGTATACATAATCCTACTCAACAGACTCCGAGTTTTCAATGACTTACCAAGTGCTGTAGATACTGCGGAATTATCTCCAGAGCCTGAAAAATAGATGTTTTAACGAAATATTAGAAAAAACGCTGTTTCGGTTTTATACTGATTTAAACCAAAGACAAAATTAAAATGTTATTTCCTTATAAGATTAGTAGGAACTTGTTTTGGCCCAGGCCAAAAGTTTGTCCTTAGGTTGTTTTTGAAGTCTTGAACAAAAAGTATGAATCTTCTTTTTTTTATGATATAGGACGGCTGATGGTAACCGATCACGGTTGTTCATGGACAATTGCAAAACCAGGGTGTGGCACAAGCGTTGCCGGCCTTACAAGGAGTTAGGGGAGGACATGTGGGAGTGGAAATGGGCGGGAAAGATGGGCCTCCGGCTCACACTTACCGAACGAAGCGTATAAGCGATAAAGCTTTAACTCAAACGTCTATATTCTGTGAGATTATGGTACTTCCTGAGACGAGCCGGCTCATTCATGTTACTAGCAAAAAAGAATTTTGACCGGTAGCGTGGCTCTACCAGAAATTACTTGTATGGGCGCGTTGAGCATTTTTGAAATGAGACACCACCATTTCACTCTTTACTCTTGACTTTTTTAACGGATATCACAGCGTGCCTATTGGAGGTTACAGGAGACCCAAGGACCCAGTTATTTTGCTCAGCGGATCAGCCTTGCAATACAGCGAGGAAATATTGCCAGTATTTTGGGTACGTTGCCTCGATGCGGCGGATATCATGATCATCATCATTATCAGGTCTTTTTAGTCTCCACTGCAGGAGCATGACCCTCTCTGTACTACCGGAGCCATACTCGGCCAGAGCAGACAGAGGATTTGGCCTACAGTCTCGCTGGCCAGACTGGTTGGAGATGTATCATTGATGTTTATAAGCTTGTTGAGCTTGTATTTCCTAAGTTGCCTTTTACGACATCCATGGGAAGACCTGGAGTGGTCTCCTATTCTACTCTGCCGGAAACCACACGGCTAATATAGTATAAGTAACCAAATGTTCAAGTGTTCATTTCTGTCGGCGCTCTATAAGTGCCACTGTTTTTTTTATATAATGTAGACGTACCTATATGCATTATATCTGGTATACATTTTTTGTAAATTAATATGATCGCTTACCGCCTTTGGCCGTAGATAACGCTTGTGAAGAACTGTTTCCTGTAGCTGAAAATCAGAAACTTTAATTTGAGATTTTGTAAAATCATTTTCACTGTTTAGATTTTGTGCTTTCCTTATTACTTGTATATAAATATATACGGACAAATCACAAAGATTGAGCTAGCCCCAAAGTAAGTTCGAGACTCGTGTTATGGGATACGAACTCAACGATACTATACTTTATAACAAATACCTATATAGATTAACATCCTGAACCCAGGCCAATCTGAAAAAGATAATTTTCCATCTTGACCTGACCGGGGATCGAACCGGGGCCTTCGTGTCGTGTCAACCACTACGCCACGGAGCTTGCTTGTGATTCCGTATTCTATTAACGACACTCATTACGAGTTTTAAATATTGCCATTGGGTTCATAATCAGCCAGTATTATACTGTTATTTGTTGTAAATATTTATGCTGTTATAACTGAATAATGGCTTTGTGGTCTTAAAAACCAAGGCACTGTCTACCCCGCAACGAAAAAAAGACTTGATACTATGTTATGTTTATAACTGAATATTTTTTTATGACATTTTAATATTTTTTTATGACATTTTAATAGGAATTCAAAAA
This sequence comes from Elegia similella, assembly GCA_947532085.1. Taxonomy (NCBI): domain Eukaryota; kingdom Metazoa; phylum Arthropoda; class Insecta; order Lepidoptera; family Pyralidae; genus Elegia; species Elegia similella. The sequence goes on from OX383937.1 coordinate 7,608,807, forward strand.
TATACATAACAAAAATATACCCTACAAATAAAAATATTATTCAAATCGGTCCAGGCATCTTTGAGTAATCGGGGAACATAATTAAATAAAATACAAAAGATTCCGACGAATTGACAACCTTTACCTTTAATCAGTCGGTTAAATATTTAAATACTCCTTACTGAGTATTTCGGAAGATACGAGCAAGTATCACATAATAACAGTTGGCAGACTTTCCATGCTTGAAACACTTGATTATGTCTGTGTCTGACAAAACAATCAAAGTCATCTGTTAAGGAGCTATGATGGCGCAGTTTCATAAATTTTGATAATTGATAACTGAGAATGTTATGTCTAATCTGAATCATTCAATAAGTAATTAACTGGGTACGGATATAGCCTTAAGCACGAAGTGATTTTTTTATATTATGTAGTAATAGTGATTACTCACCAAGTGCTTGTGACTCCGCACTAGTAGTTCCATTGCCTGATCCTAAAAATAAACACATTGTATATATTACTGATAGAGATAAAATTTCAGCTTGATAATTTTACGCGTGTCTAAGAAAAAGGATCTTGACGGACAGACAGACAGACGAACAACAAAGTGGTCCTATACGGGTTCCGTTTTTTTACTTTTGGGGTACGGAACCATTAAAAGATAAATACACTCATATAATTAACATCAATTCCCATAATAGGAAGACGCTATATCTTGGAAAACAGGAGCACCGTGTACATGGTGAAAGTTTTATCGTTTTGGATCCTTAAAGGGGTGACTCAGACCATCAAAATGAACAACTTTTCCTATCAGAACAAAGCTGGGAACTCAAAAAAAAATTTCGTCGTTTCCATACAAAAGAGTTCCGCTGTCCCGGCCAGTTTGTATGGGAATGTCGAAATTTTATCAAATACTCAGGTCTACTGTCCCTTGGAGCTGTGGAAAAATCAACCTTCTAAGCCAATACAATCATAAGATACATCTAGTTATGCCACTAATTTTTGTGGGTTTTTGACATTAGCAAGGGAATCAAAACCTACAGGGCTTCCCGTGAAGTCATAATCTTGGAATTTAGTACGAAGCAACGTCTTATAGCACAGATACAGGATAAATTGCGAAAAGTATAAATTTTTAGCTATATCGTATACCTAATAAAAATATTCTTAATAATTTTAAACTTATTAGAGAGAATGGTACGGAACCCTTAGTACGCGAGTCCGAGTCGCACTTGGCCGGTTTTTTTCTTTACTCTCAGACCAGCATGGAAGAAATAAGTTTAGTCTTCCCTTTTTTTGCGTTAGTGTACAGTCGTAAGCAGCTAAAGCTGACCCCCCAATTTAAAATCTATTTCTAGACGGGTCAGTTTTATCTGCCCCCGTCTCTACAACACTAGTGATATTTATTAGGCTGCCACTCTTACCTTAGCGGTGCAAATTGGCCCATTCGTTAACAGTACTTGGGTGATCGACTTTAGACCTTAAGTAAGTTACGACTAAGAATAAAAACATTACAAACCTTCCGCTGATGCTATTGAATAAAAAAAAGACATTTTTAAATATACGGAACAATAATTGCATGTTCATAAATATTTTGACAGTCTTATAACGATTGTAGTGTTTTTAAATAAAAAGATTGTCACCGCCGCGGAATAGCTGGCAGATGTGAAACTTCGAAATTATTTTGAACATCCATAAACTACACTACTACATACATACATACTCGTACTATATACAAGGTCCATTTAAAATAAGCGCAAATATTTTAAGGGCTGGTTCTCATAGATCAAAGTAAGTTGACAAAATTTCCAAAATCGACACGCTAGTTTTTTTTTTTTAATTTTTTCATACAAAATATTTTTTTTTTATTAAAATCTATAAATCAGCTTTTTTGATTGTCGACGTCAGTGACGTATCTATACCTAGTAGATAATAGTAAAAAGTGGTTGTAGCCCAAAGCCGAGGTCCGTTATCCCTGGGGGCCCCATTTGGTGATGTTGTCTATAAAGGATGAAGGGCACTGTGCCTTCGCTTCAAACGCTCGGTGAAGTAGTAAAAAGCTCATTTGGAGCTAGATACATAGTCGATGCAATAAAAAAACTGGCGGCCTCTTTCGTCTGGGCAGCTGGTGAAGCTAAGTGCCTCAGTTTACGCCCATCATCGACCACGGAAATTAACCCTTGAACCCTGAGATTCTGTGACACTCCTAATATTGTAAAAGATATATATTGCAAATTACATTCGGCTATCTGTTCGTTTCCTTATACCACCTCAACGTCACAACGATACTTTTAAGAAAATTACCTGCAGCTTGCGCGTTGCTACCATTTGTAGCAGCAGCTGTAAATTCAATAATTTCGTTAATACACTGAATGATAAATAATATATGAAACACGTGCTATTTTGGCGTGCGTCTCGCATATCACGAAAATACTTGCCTTGAAAATTGACCCCTGATGAGTCAGAATCCCGACAAAATAGAACGTGAGAAATCCGTTTTTAAAATTTAATGTGTTTTTAAATGATTTTATAGTAATTTAATTTAAACAATATTGACTTATTAGTATTGTAAATCTATTTCTGTGTAATATAAATTGTTTTTTCTTTTATTAATCTGAATATGAATCTTTGCTATCCGAAATAAATGAATTCTATTTATTTTGAATTTTACACACTGCATTGGCATCCGATATATATGTGAATGCCATTGTGGCGATTTTGTATGGGAGGCCAATCTTGTTTTAGGTTTTTATATTTCCATCTTTCTGTTTCTGTATTCTATTAGCCATTGTGATTCGAGATTACAGTACAGTTAATTACGCTGTATCTAACTTTGTCTGCCTTCATTATCAATGTCTGAAAAGACAGTGAATAGGGAAGTGGCGACAAAACAAACATACCTTGAGATATTGCATTTGCTCCATTACCGGTCGCAGCAGCTGATGATAAAATTACCAATTAAATCGTGTTTTAGATACTAGCATTTTTACGCACCTTAATTCGAGTAAATTATAGCAAATAATAAATAAATAAATATATACGGACAAATCACACACATGGAACTAGTTAGCTAAGTTGTAATTCAGCTATATTTTATAATATAGAGATATATACACTGACTGATAGTCATCCAAATAAAGGTTGCACCTTTGGCTGTAGAGATGGTGATGCATCCAGAGGTGTAGCCTTTCTTTCCACATCATTAGAAATAGCAAAATAGCAGAAAAGCTATCGCCTAGCGATGGCCTGCCTTGGCCGGTATTTCCATACCGGCGGATCAAAGGAATGCTTTTCCAAAATCGACACGCTAGCTTTTAATTTTTATTTCTTTTCGTACTAATTTTTTTTTAATTAAAATCGATAAATCAGCTGTTTTGATTGTCGACGTCAGTGACTTACATAGTATCTATACCTAGTAGATAATAGTAAAAAGTTGCTGGGGCCAAAGCCGAGGTCCGTTATTCTTGGGGGCCCTTTGGTGATGTTGTCTATAAAGGCTGAGGCACTCTGCCTTCGCCTCAAACGCTCGGTGAAGTAGCAAAATGCTCACTTGGAGCTAGGTACATAGTCAATGCAAAAAAAAAAACGAGCCGGCCTCTTTCGTCTGGGCAGCTGGCGAAGCTAAGTACCTCAATTACGCCCATCATCGGACCACGGGACCTAACCCTTGAACCCTGAAATTCTGTGACACTCCTGATATTGTAAAAGAATTCCCAATAAATTATATTCGGCTATCTGTTTGTTTCCTTATACCACCTCAACGTCACAACGATACTTTTAAGAAAATTACCTGCAGCTTGTGCGTTGCTACCATTTGTAGCAGCAGCTGTAAAATCAATGATTTTTTCGTGAATAAACTGAATTATAAATAATATATGAAACAGGCTCATCATCAGGTCCTTTTAAGTTTCCACTACAGGAGCACGACCCTCTCTGTACTACTAGGGCCATACTTGGCCAGAGCAGCCAGAGGACTTGGCCTACACTCTCCACGCTGGCCAGACGGGTTGGAGAGGTCTCTTACATGTTCATAAGCTTTGTTTAACTTGTATTTCCTAAGTCGCCTTCTACGACATCCATGGGAAGATTTGGAGTGGTCCTATTCTACTCTGCCGGATACCACACGGCTAATGAAACAAATTACTCACGTGCTATTTTGGCGTGCGTCTCGCATAGCCCGAAAATGCTTGCCTTGAAAATTGACCCCTGATGAGTCAGAAACTATAGTCGCAATCCCGACAAAATTGCACGTGAGGGATCCGTTTTTAAAATTTAATGTGTATTTAAATGATTTTATAGTGTTTTAATAATTTAATTTAAACAATATTGACTAATTAGTATTGTAAATCTATTTCTGTGTAATTTAAATTGTAATTTTTAATTATTTTATTAATCTGAATATGGATCTTTGTTATCCGAAATAAATTAATTTTATTTATTTATTATTTATATTAATCATACGTAATATATTGATCTAACGTTAGTCAGTTTTAATGTATGATTAATATTATTGTGCATGGTCGATTGACCGTGACACCTACTCGAAATGATGATTAGAAACAGCCTAGTTAGTTCAGTACGTATAATTTCGAATATATTAATTGAAAACAAAATGCGGTCGAGTTTTGTTGAAATGAATTGTAACTTTCTATTTAGCATTTAGGAGCTATCAGGCAAGGAGCTTGTTCACATCATCACACTGCATTATCATCTGATATACATGTTTGCTGAGCTGATGGTCGATTTTGGATGGGAGGCCAATCTTATTTTAGGTTTTTATATTTTTGGCATAATTTATCGTAACAGTTACACTATACACAATTACATATACATGCACCACCATATTTCCATATTTCTGTTCCTGTATTATATTAGACATTCTGATTTAAGATTACAATACAGCTAATTACGCTGTATATAACTTTGTTTGCCGTCATTATTAATGTCTGAAAAGATAGTGAATAGGGAAATAGCGACAAAACAAACATACCTTGAGATATTGCATTTGCTCCATTACCGGTCGCAGCAGCTGATGATAAAATTGCCAATTAAATCGTGTTTTAGATACTAGCATTTTTACGCACCTTAATTCGAGTAAATTATAGCCAATAATAAATAAATAAATATATACGGACAAATCACACACGTGGAGCTAGTGCCATATTAAGTTGTAACTCAACTTTTATTTTTTGACAACTTTGGCACTTTAATATATTTACAAATTACAATCATTTGATTGATGTACAACTTAGAAACCTGTAATTAAAAATTAAACCTAAATTAAAGCAAATATTAAAATAAAATAAAATAAATCTTAATTAAAGTCAATCAAAAATGCCACCCCGAATCGTTCCAGGCACAAAGGTACCCATTCTGCTAGCTGAATTGCCTCTCTGAATTGCTATGGATAACCTTTGAACCATCCGGAGCGGTAGTCATAATCTCTTTCCCTCAAGCGACGCCCTATCTAATAGCCCTATCTTATCTCACCAATGAAAGCCTTGGCTTCAAGACACCAAGGCCCTGCTGTTTCGACGGCGACTGGAACGAACTGGTACTGCGTAGACAAAATTGAGTATTTAGTAAATTCATGTTCAGCCGCCGTTTTTGCAGCTGCTCCGGCTAATCGTATGGTATTGGTGAGATAGGACGCCGCGTAGGTACTGACACCAGTTGACTCAACTATATTTTATAATATAGAGATATATAGACTGACTGATAGTCATCGAAATAAAGGTTGCACCTTTGGCTGGAGAGATGATGATGCATCCAGAGGTGTAGCCTTTCTTTCCACACTGATTAGAAATAGCAGAAAAGCTACTGCCTAGCGATGGCCTGCCTTGGCCGGCATGGAAGTACTTAAATCGACTGAGAACCCAAGTCGGCCGCTACAGGGACGACTTAGTCAGTTGAGGCTATACAGAATCCATTAATAATATCTGCCTGTGGTGTATCTGTCGCAGACGTATAAAAATTGATTTCGGAAAAAGGGCAGGGCAATTACGCGCCTAAGTTGCGGGAAAATCTCGTCTCCAATGATTCTGTAAATAAGTGAGAGAGAGGTAAAACATACCATCAGACTGTACATTTCCGCCATCGCTGGTAGCTGAAAATATAATACATTTATGAAGTTTATTAATCCATAATAAAAAATAATCTAGGGCTTTCGATTCATTAAGAAAGTCGTCCATAAACATGAATTGTATTTAAAGTGTGACGTCATTTTAAAGGGCGCTCATTGACTTACAAAGGTTACAAAGGCACCGGTGGTTGAAGGTATGGCATCGGGTACGCATACCCCGCATCCCGAACTGTTACTAGCATTTCCCCATTCATCCTAGTATACCAATACCTTCACTCTTTTTCCAAATCCAATAAATTCCTGTCTTTCCCTAGCTTTAAAATGCTCTAGCAGCAGCGTCAGAAGCATAAGAAGCCAAAGAAACGCTCGCCAACTCGCCTGCCAAGCGTGGTGAGTATGGCAATATCCTCTCATGGAACGAAGCATGGAACATCTCAGATTGGCCCTTCAGGCTATGCATGCACGTAATCGCGACTCATCAGGCAATATGAGAGTTTGCTGTCTCTCCAAGCCTTGCACACACTCCCAACGTCACCAAAGGGTCCCCCTTTGGTGACGTTGTCTATAAAGTCTGAGGGTACTTTGCCCTCGCCTCAAACGCCTGGTAAAGTAGCAAAAGCTCACTGTCTACATAGTCAATAAAAATAAAAGCACGGGGCGTATGACGGAGTATCTCTAGGAGAGGCCTTTGTCCAGTAGTGGACATTTTACGGCTGTAATGATGTTGAATGAATATCATTTATATTATGATAATTCATTCATCATCATTACAGCCGTTATATACAATAGCCTCCGTGGTCCAGTGGTTAAGGCGTTTGCCTGTTGACCCGGGGTCGTGGGTTCGATTCCCACCGGAAGCATACTTTGTTTAGTTGTTTCCAGTTTGGTTAGGACATTGCAGGCTTGAATCACCTGATTGTCTGATAATAAAGATGATTCCGTGCTTCGGAAGGCACGTTAAGCCGGTGGTCCCGGCTGCCATCTGGTAGTCGTTAAAGGAACCACGTCAGAGGCCGAGAGGCGGTTCCGAAGAACTCTGACACCAGGGTGTGTATGGTCGATTGACCGTGACACCTACTCAAAATGATGATGATTTATATTATAACTACATAGAAAGCGCCTTCTTTCTTGTTTGGTTTTGATGGATAAAATTCGTGGTTTCTTCATAACAATAGGCAATAGGGTGCAGCTAGCAACGCACTAATATTTGATTCAGTTTACCTTTTTATATTCATTTCATTTATTTCGCATAAGTGCATTTACACCTAGCTGTTTCCAGCATGCAAAAGTAAAATAAAAACTAAGTAGGTACAATCAACATAATTGTCACACTGATATTAAGATATAACATGAATATAGAGCTGGGCTTTGTCTACTCGCAAAGGAAAGAAGACGTCATATACTAGCTAGTAGTAGTTAACTACCTCCTTGGTCCAATGGTAAAGGCATTTGCCTGAATGGCAACACTAATGTGTTGCGCAAAAATCTGGCAGCTCTTATGTCACCAGCAGCACCAATAAGCCGTAGGGAGATCTTTTCAAGAGACCTCTTAAGTTAGTTGTTTGTAAAGCCTTCACGCACTATCTATTGAACCGATCGTCATGAAATTTTGCATACCATGTCTGAGTTACGGAGAAGAATATAGTTTATATTTTATCCCGGGAAAAAGTACTGTTCCCGAATAGACATTGTCGTGGGCGGAGCCGCGGGAGAAAGCTAGTTTGTGAATAATTTGGAAAATAAACGATGCCCCCTGTTTATCATCATCAGGTCTTTTTAGTCTCCACTACAGGAGCACGACCCTCTCTGCACTACTAGAGCCACACTTGGCCAGAGCAGCCAGAGGACTTGGCCTACATTCTCCACGTTGGCCAGACGGGTTGGAGAGGTCTCATATATGTTTATAAGCTTTGTTTAGCTTGTATTTCCTAAGCCGCCTTCTACGACATCCACGGAAAGACTTGGAGTGGTCCTATCCTACTCTGCCGGATACAACACGGCGTACCTTGTTTATCAGCTCCCGTATATTATAATAATATATCCACTTACCAATAGCTTCAGCGTCTGCGCCGGCATTACTTCCAGTACCTAAAAAATTAAATATTATCATCATTTACATAGTATCACGTCTTTTTATACGCCTCGGCCCAAAACTCACATTAAGCATGTTGGTGGGCATCAGATGGAAAACGGAATCTAAAATAGTCATGGGTTTGCTAGCCGCATCGGCTAATTACATGATACCTCGGAATTATGCCCCGAATTATCATCGCTTGATAAATAAAATAGCAAAAACTTGCTAAATTTCCAACTTATTCTTCTATCGTGTCCAAATGATTAAATGAATCTCGCCCAGAATTATGCAATCTTTACAGCCGCATCAGTGGCTTTCGCCAAATCCTCTCTTGTACAAGAGGATTTCCAACATTTTCTGTATATTTCTAATACAAAATTAGTATGTTTACGCGACACTAATATGTTCTTTTTTGGTTCCGTACGACCGAGTGACAAAACAGAACCCTTATAGGATTACTTGTGAATCTGTCTGTCTGTCTGACACAGCCTCAGCTGTTTTGTCTCAGAATCTACTAGTAGTAAGTACATTGAAAAGTTACATTTGGGATTATGTTTGTCAGAAGACGCAATGTTATTTTTAGATATAAAGGGTGGGTTAAAAAGTGGTATAAAGATATAAAGGGGGTTGGTGTAAAGTTAAATCCAAGTTTTTGGGAACCCTTGTCCCACGGCCGCCATCTTGGAAAAAGGAGAAAATGCAAATTTTTTACGGTTTATCTACCAAAGTATAGGTCTCACAAATAAAATTTTGCAAATAACATTATCTACTACTTTAGTCCAGTAACTTTTAGTCATAAGTAGCACCATAAAAAAAAATGTATACGCGAAAATCCATAAATATTTGAGAATTTCTATTTGTCGATATAACTTTTTTACTAATCATTTTACAAATAAAATTATATCAAGCCATTTTTATAGATGGTGTTTTAGGAACAATTTTCTGCCGTGGTACTCGTACAAGGGTTGCAGCTCTACATACTTGGATTTAAATTTATACTAACCCCCTTCATATCTAAAAAATTACTAAAAAAATGCAACATTTGGACTACTAGCCTGATTAAATTGAAATTAGGCACAATTATTATTATTACATTCACAGCAGTATACAGCGTGTAATTTAACCAACGACGTTTCCGTGAAGGGCTGACTCAGCCCGTCAAAATGAACAACTTTTTCTATGGGATCAATTCTGGGAACTAAAAAAAAATTACATTTTATACAAAAGTGTTCGTCCGGCTCGGCAATTAGTATGAAAATGTCAAAAAATTTGAGTTCCCACCATTGGTCCCATAGAAAAAGTTATTCAGTTTGATGGGCTGAGTCACCCCTTTACGGGAACGTTGTTGGTTAGGTTATACGCTGTATAAGCAACCTCTAATCTACTCCAGTCCTTTCAGTGTTTTGTGTTTCACTTCCACATTAGAAGAGAGTGATTAAGATCTCATCTAACGGTTTCCTAAACTTTTGATTTCCCTAAGTGTGTAAGCATTAACTTTAAACCCTTATAAAATTACCTATCTATCTTGCTTCCGTTCCCCCCTACATATTTCCTTTTTTGCCGTCGGCGGCCTGTGATTGGTCGCCCGAAGAGTCGTAAAAATATGGCGATCGAGTCTTGTGGAGCGCGTCGCTTGCGCTGATAAAATAACTAAAAATAACGTCTCCTAAGAGCTTCGCTGGCCGAAAACAACCCGTGCGTGTGTGTTGGTGTACCACTAGTGTCAGAAGCAAGAAAATAATAAAGTTCAAGCACAAGGGTCGTCGGCCGGTCGACCAGGTCCCGTCGAAGGCGAATCCTTTCGAATCCTGTTCACAAACGAATCCAGGTGAGTGTTTACTGAATTTTCCCTTGCTGTGATTCTGGGGTTGATCGGAGAGTGCAGTGACTCTTTCAGGAAGACGCAACATTAATTTATGGTGCCTCCTGTGAGGACATTCCTCACGTACTTATTTCAAATTTACCCACTTAATTTCAATATTTCCAATTAAAGTTATTTCCAAATATGGATAACTAATTACTATTCATAAATAGACTTATTATAGATTCAAATTAACTAGGTACTTACCCACCTAGCATTTGTCTATTTGTCTAACAATCTCGGATCAAACAGGAAATTTCATACATGTGCCATACCATAGTAAATACCTATTGCTTACGAGTACATACTTCTTATCTCGTTAATTCCCTTGTAATAATCCCTTAATCGTTCGATTTGTATGCCATAAGGTACTATCTTGTTACTCAGGCTTTCGAACTATTTTGGATAGCCTACATACCTACCTAAGGTTAATTAATAGCAGCGAGGTGTGTATTTATGATTATAAGTAATAGTCCGTAGTTTTAAAACCTACGTGTTTTGTGATTATCTGTTCCATTACTCAGTTTCCATTTAAACTTTTGCTACCTACCTACATTACTCGTACTTTCACAATCAGTGTTTAGCGAAAACATGGCAGAAGGAGAATTAATGTCAACCATTAAAAAACGTGAATATGAGTTTAAAAATATGCAAATACTTTATGACTTAGCAAAAATTACGAAAGAAAATAAAACTAAATTAGCATCCTTTCGAGCTAGGTATAAAAGAATTGATAAAATTCGTGATAATTTCATGGAATGCAACGATCGTGTAAACCAGTTGCAACTTAAACTAAATCCTCAATTTGTTATCGATAATAATGCTTTGTTGTCATTTGACGAGTTATACTATTTTGTCATTGAGTTTGCTGACTCTCTCGACGTCAGTTCGCGCTCGGAACTGTGTCAAGGTCATGCGCATTCTAACTCTCAAGTGAAATTACCTAAATTGCAAATAGCTAAGTTTGATGGTAATATAGAGAACTGGCAGACGTTTAAAGACAGTTATACGTCGCTTGTGCATAATAATGTTTCGTTGTCGGACACAGAGAAATTTTACTATTTGTTGTCATGTCTGTCCGGGTATGCCCTGACACTAGCTAAGGGTGTTCCTATAACATCAGCTAATTATTCTGTTGTTTATGCAGCGTTGCTAGACAGATATGATAATAAACGTATTTTAGCTACCGCTTATTTAGAAAAAGTAATAAAATTAAATCCGATCCAACGGCCATCATTATCAAACTTATCACAATTAACCAACACACTTTATGAATGTGTTAGTGCCTTGCGCGGGTTAAATATTGATGATTTAAGTGAATTTCTTTTATTTTACATAGCATCTCGGCCGCTTGATACAGAAACTAGGAAAAGGTTTGAATTACAAAATACCGAAGAAATTCCTAAATTTAATAATTTGATTGTTTATTTACAGAATTATATAAAGGTATTAGAGGTTAGTCAACCTAGTAATTTACAGTCATTCAATTCTACAAATAAACAGAACCACAATAATACAAAGAAAGATAATTTTTCTCGGCAATCAAATTCTTCCTTAATTACTTCTTCGAACTCAAATAATAATAAACCTAATCAGGCTGTCTGTGCGTATTGTCATGAAAATCATTCAATGTATCGCTGTGGTAAAGTACATTCTATGAATATAGGACAGCGACAACAATTAGTTAAAGAGTTACAATTATGTCAAAACTGCTTAAGGCCCGGTCACACTAGTGCAGACTGCAAGTCTAAGTCCATGTGTTTCATTTGTAACTCAAAACATAACACATTATTACATGAAGAACATAAAAGTTTATTAGCTAATACCATTGACCTTAAGGTTTCTGAGAATTCCCATATGAGCACTTCCCTAACTTGTACAACTCAGCCAAACATATCAAAGTCACCTATGAGTACCAAAATTATTGGTTCAGCAGTGGTTCGGTTGAGAAGAGTGGATGGTTCATTGCAGCATGCTCGTATAATCATAGATAGTGGTTCGATGGACTCTTTCATTACAAGTAGCTGTGTGCGACAGTTAGGTTTACATATAAAAAAGTGTAATTTAAATGTAACCGGTCTCGGTCAAAATTATGTATTTAATATTAAAGGTTGTATAACCTTTAATATTAAATACATAATTTTGATACACAATTTTTACGATTTTTACATAATTTTCATTTGACCTAGGCACAATAGAGCCAAAAGTATTTTTGGCTCTATTGTGCCTAGGTCAAATGACTCGCCCCAATTTGATATACCATTAGTGGTTTTGCCTAAAATCACTTCAATGGTTCCTTCAACCTCATTACCATCAGTTGTCAAGGAAAAGTTTAAACATCTGGATCTCGCCGACCAAGATTTTGATAAATCGGGTCCGATCGATCTGTTGTTAGGAGTAGACTGTTTTGACCAGATATATACTGGTTCACGTTATTGCCCAGGTCCTGGTTTTCCATGTGCACTGTCTAGTGTATTCGGCTGGGTGATAAGTGGTCAGTTTCTTCAAAACGTGGTGGCTCAAACTCCAGCCACACCCGTTACGTCACTCATCGCGTCTTCTAGTGCGCTCGATGAGAGCGTTCAACGGTTTTGGGAATCCGAAGAGCCGTCGAAATGTAAAATTTCCGGTCCTAAGGATGAAATATGTGAAGTGGCTCAAACTCCAGCCACACCCGTTACGTCACTCATCGCGTCTTCTAGTGCGCTCGATGAGATCGTTCAACGGTTTTGGGAATCCGAAGAACCGCCGAAATGTAAAATTTCCGGTCCTAAGGATGAAATATGTGAAGTGGCTCAAACTCCAGCCACACCCGTTACGTCACTCATCGCGTCTTCTTGTGCGCTCGATGAGATCGTTCAACGGTTTTGGGAATCCGAAGAACCGTCGAAATGTAAAATTTCCGGTCCTGAGGATGAAATATGTAAACAAAAATATAAAAATGGCACATATCGTACCTCCGAAGGTCGTTATGTTGTACCAATTAAGCTTAAAGATGATACTCCAGCCTTAGGAGAATCATATCATCAGGCTCTTAACCGTTTTCTCAACTTGGAAAAGCGTCTTGCCAGCCAGACTGAGTTGAAAACGGAATATAAGGAATTTATGCAGCAGTACGAAGATCTGGGACATATGCAGCCTGCTGAATCTTTGTCTACTGACCGTTATATTATTCCTCACCATTGTGTAATACGACCCGATAGTACAACGACACGTTTACGAGTAGTCTTCGATGCCAGTAGTCGGACCTCGAATAATCTGTCACTCAATAATATTGTTCATGTGGGTCCTAAGCTGCAAGTGGATATTGTCAATTTAGTGACAAAATTTAGACTTCACAAAATAGTTTTTACTGCCGACATCCGTCGTATGTATCGGCAAATATTGATAAGACCCGAGAAATGGACTACTAACGCTCCTCGTCTTCTTAAGGATGTTCCTCCTGAATTTTGTCAAGGTTCCAAGTCCTTCGATGAATCGGGAAATGAGTTTGTCAAAATATTAGGGATACGATGGAATCCCATTAATGATTCTTTTTCATATGCCTTTTCAAACTCGTTCGAAGTCAAATTTACTAAAAGATCCATACTCTCTTTATTAGCTCGCATTTTCGATCCACTCGGTTGGATATGCCCAGTAGTCTTTGCAGCAAAATCGCTGTTGCAAAAAATATGGCGGTTAAATTTATCGTGGGATGAGACTATTCCAAAACATGTAAACAAACAATGGCATTTAATAGCGGCCAATTTGTATGATTTACAAAAAATTTCTCTTCCGCGGCTAGTGATACCTTCCAATCCGATGGAAGTACACTTGGTAGGTTTCTGTGATGGTTCTCTGAAAGGCTATGGTTGTTGTGTGTATATTTGTGTGGTTACTAATGAGCCCAGAATTTCTACTGCGACTAGTTTACTGACTGAAAATCTAGAGTAGCTCCTTTAAAACCTACCACGGTAAATAGACTCGAGCTAAGCGCAGCGGTGCTTCTGGCAAAAGTTCTATCGCACATGTATAATTTGCTCAAAGACCATATAACTATTAATTCTATTCGAGCTTATTCAGACAGCAGCACTACCTTGTCATGGCTTAATACAGCCCCTCATTTGTTAAAAATGTATGTAGCCAATCGTGTCATTCAAGCAACTGATTTGATTAGTACCGATCATTGGTATCATGTTTCTTCTAAGGATAACCCGGCCGACTGTTGTAGTCGCGGAGTGTCCTGTCCAGAGCTTATAGACCACCCTCTGTGGTGGAAAGGTCCTTCTTGGCTACAGGATTTGCCTAGTCAATGGCCTAACAAACGGGTTCTACTTCCAAAAAAATACTTACCCGAGTTTAAATCACTAGAAACTAAAAGCCTTCACGTGATTAATGTGAGAAACCTACTTCTGGACTTAATTGCCAGACATTCCTTTTTTACAAAAATTCTAAGAATTGTAGCATGGTGTATTAGATTTATTTCAAATTAGAGGGTTGCAAGGCAAAATCGAATTCTTTCATTTCTCAGTAGTACTGAACTCGAGAAGTCTACTAAAGTATTATTTAAATTGAGTCAGTATCATTATATGTCTTCCAAAGTCAGTCGAGTGCGAGATAATGAACCATGTGTAAAGTCCATTCAAAAACTTTCACCTTTCCTGGACGATGATGGGGTCGTGCGGGTGGGGGAACGCATCGATGAGGCTAATCTGTCACCATCTGCGTTACACCCTTTTTTGTTACATAAACAATGTCCAATATCTAAAATTATAATAAAACATTTTCATAAAAAATATTTGCATTTTGGACCTCGAACCTTACAATCTCTTATTCAACGCCAGTTTTGGATAATTGGATTGAGACTTCTGATACGTACCGTGCTGTCAAAGTGTGTTAGATGTTTTATTTCGTGTCCGCGCTCTCGTTGGGTCATGCTTAAGAAAATTACCCAAAGATTTTGGCGCGTATGGCAGCGTGATTATCTTCATACATTACAACGAAAGAACAAAAGGTTCGTACATGAACCAAATATTAAAATAGATAACTTAGTCATAGTTAACGAACCTAATCTTCCGCCGATGTTTTGGAAGTTGGCACGTATTGTGCCAGTGCATGCTGGTTCGGATCAAGTAATTAGAGTAGTTACTTTCCGAACTGCTAACGGAAAGACCTTTCGTAGGCCGGTAGTAAAGGTTTGTCCCTTACCAATTAGTTAAGATAATTTTTTTTTCATAAATTACTAAAACATAAATACACACTATCCTTAGGCTAGTTAAAACTTATTTATTACTTTATCTTTCGAAAATAATATTTCTGGATATTCTTGCAATAGTGCGTAGCTATTGCTTTTGTTTTTTTATCTTTCAATTTGCATTCTCTGTGAAACCCTTGTGGATTTCAGGTGGGGGAAAATGTGTAAGCATTAACTTTAAACCCTTATAAAATTACCTATCTATCTTGCTTCCGTTCCCCCCTACATATTTCCTTTTTTGCCGTCGGCGGCCTGTGATTGGTCGCCCGAAGAGTCGTAAAAATATGGCGATCGAGTCTTGTGGAGCGCGTCGCTTGCGCTGATAAAATAACTAAAAATAACGTCTCCTAAGAGCTTCGCTGGCCGAAAACAACCCGTGCGTGTGTGTTGGTGTACCACTAGTGTCAGAAGTAAGAAAAGGAATACAGTTCAAGCCCGGGAAATTGCTAGCCAGCCGCCACGAGGCCTGCCGCCGGCGATTTCTTCCCAGAGCCCTGTCCACCTGGATCCAAGGTTAGTGCTTACTGTTTCTCTTGCTGTGATTCTGGGGTTGATCGGAGAGTGCAGTGACTCTTTCAGGAAGACGCAACACTAAGCTTCCTCTAGAAACTTTAGTCGAGCAGTAATATTTTTACCATTTTGATTCTGTCTTCATCCTAACATTTTAATAAGTTGTATGTTTGTGATATTGTTTTTAGTTCGAATAGCGATTTGGGATAAAACTTGGCATATAGGTAGGTAGGCTATATCTTGACTTTATATATAGTTTTAAACCCAGGAATTTGTTCTTAAGCAATGCAGGCGGACAGATTCATGTACAAAAACGAACGTTAAATAAAATAAATATGTTCTTACTTGGAGCTGTACTAAAACGGAGCTTTGGGAACGAAAAGCCGCCGATACTGAATGGAAAAGCTGAAAAAAATAAAACAATATAATTAATTGAGAGTCATCAAGAATTGTGAAAGTAGATATGTACATACATATGTAAAGACGGTATGTTAGCATTTTTGGTGAGATACCTGAGAGACCTGGTCGAAATGTGTATCAAATGTTCTTAAACTTAAGAGCTTTTTCATTAAAAAAAAGAATGTGGCTTTTTGAAGACATGAATAAGTACTTATTATCTTTATCTTATTTTTATTGTTAAACTTAATGTAAGGGGAACAAATATGTTTTTTTTATCAATAATAACGTTTTAATGAGAGGCTTTCATTATTAGCGAAATAATACTGTGACATTTTGTGACAGGGCTATTAATGTCTGAAATACTCCAACTGGGCAATTCGCTAATATTAGGCAACTATTTTACTGTTGAAGTTGTCTATTACAGTTACTATATCTCAAATAAAAATAATCAAACATACGAAAGCCGCAGTGTATTTTAATAGTCAGATAGTGAGTAAAGATCTCATTTATATTTGACTTACACAAACATAAGTTCTTTTTTTTTAATGTGTGAAAGTGGCCAATACTGGTATCATATTTTTAAGCTACCTAAAGGCATCTGACATAGCTTAACGACTGCCATCAATGATGACAGCCAGGTCCAACGGCTAGACCACATTACACTTCCAAAACTAAAATGAGATCACAATCAAATTTAGTTCTACATTCTATGCCTCCACCAACCTGGGCTTGGAGCGTAGTGCGGTGTTCTCCGTGCTCGTGGTACCTCGGACCTATCCTCCTGCCCTTGATTGCTCAGGAGCAACCACCGACAACGTTCATATGGTTGCGTTGTATAACGCAAAGTGCTTAAATACACGATCTTGCAAGCATCCATTAGCTCAGCTGTGTAAGTTTATAATACTCTTCTATGATCACCAAATTGTTGATAGGAATATAGTACAATGAGTATATATATACTTATAATACAATACTGTTATGAGCGATATTGATGATTGCATATCTTTTTTTTCCAATATATTTTATTTAATATATTTATTAATTTTAAATCCAAAAGCTTCAAAAATATGGTAAAGATTTTGTTTGTCACATGGGAAACATTGTCTTGCCATAGTAAAAAAATATTCTTTTACCTCGAAAATAGTTTCCTGAGCGGGAAAAATCTTATTGAAAGACTTATATTTTATGAAATTAAAATGCTCTTAAATTAACATTTTTTTATCAGCACAAATTATTTTATAAGCATTTCATTGACACTATCTGTATCAGATTCAGGTGATTTTGAATTCACCCGGCGATATTTCAATGTCGGAATCAGAATCCGTAACAGCAAAAGTTTTCCTCCTATAAAATTCGCTGAACACTGGTCAAATTTCTATGGGAATCCATTTTTTTTACATAAGTCGTCTTTTTAGGGTTCCGTACCCAAAGGGTAAAAACGGGACCCTATTAATTTCGCTCCGCTGTCCGTCTGTCTGTCTGTCTGTTTGTCCGTCTGTCACCAGGCTGTATCTCATGAACCGTGATAGCTAGACAGTTGAAATTTTCACAGATGATGTATTTCTGTTGCCGCTATAACAATAAATACTAAATAATAGAATAAAATAAATATTTAAGGGGGCTCCCATACAACAAACGTGATTTTTTTGCTTGTTTTTGCTCGACATTGATAACGGCAACAGGTAGACGTTGAAATATTCACAGAATATTTAGTTATATATTTACTTTAAAAATAAATATTCAAATAAAAATAAAATTAATATCAAAGGGGGGCTCCCATACAACAGACATGAACGGTACGGAACCCTTCGTGCGCGAGTCCGACTCGCACTTGGCCGGTTTTTTATTTTTTTTCTTGCTGATGCGTTTCTAATAGGAGTCTGATTTCATCATCAAAACTTTACTTTACTTACTTTTACTTTACAGGATAATTATGTACTCATAATCATCCTGTAAAAGTATAAATAGTCCGTCAAATAGATTATCAAAAATGGATACGTATTTTTTCTTACGTCCATTAAACAAAAAATGATGAACATTTGCCTATTGAAATTCCATTTTGCTATACTTTTAAGCAAACTGTTAAGTCACGCGCCCCAAGTCATGAACATAGACTTCAATATGTCACAGAGTATAAGTTTTTTATAACTAAGAAATTTTAATAAATTGCAAATATATATTCATCATCATCATCATCACCTGATGATGATGATGATGATGAATATTTATTTGTAGTCTCCATACAGGAGTATGACCCTCTCTGTACTACTAGAGCCATACTTAGGCCAGAGCAGTCAGAAGACTTGGCCTCCACTCTCCACGCTGGCCAGACGGGTTGGAGAGGTCTCACAGATGTTTATAAGCTTTGTTGAGCTTGTTATAAGTAACAATTTTTTAATGAGTTACATTTATATATTATTTTACATAATTGGATTATTTATATAATAATATTTTGGCACTTTCTTAAGCTAGCTCAATATATATATTTACACATAAAATGTACGTAATTTAGCAAAAAAGGTGACCAAAATGCTGGCAGCGTTGCCACGCTGGATCGCAATAGCCATCCTTTGCAAGAGAAAGATTTATTTTTTAATTATTTTAAAATGAAAGTCTACTTACGGAATTGAGCGCATGACCCTCTAGGTTGGGTTGCTAAAAATAATACTACCGGTACTAATAATTTAAAGAGGGCCATTTTTTCGAGCCCCAAACTGATGACTCTTTCAAAAAACACACCTTATATACAAAAAAAAGCCATAAACTTGTTATATAAATATTTTGCTTTATATTTTTTATACGACTGAATTTAGTGGTCACGAATTTTATTTTTGGTGATTACACTGAGCAGTCTTCACTGACATTGCTCATTATACTCCAATATAAATACAATAAATGTTAAACAGCCAGGTCCAGGATTCGATGCGCCAGACGAGGATAAACGTGGTCCTATGGGCCTCATAAGAAAGGTCAAGGTTGCTCAAAGAGCTACGGAGAGGGCTATGCTTGGAAGAAATGAGGAGATCCGTAGAAGAATAAAGGTCACTGACATAGCTATTTGAAGTGGCAGTGGGCCGGACACAGCGCGAAAAAGCGATGGTCGATGAGGCAGAAAGGTGCTCAAAAAATGACCACGTACCGGCAAGCGCAGCATTGGATACCCGCCGACCAGGTGGTCGGACGACCTAACCAAGGTCGCAGGAGGTAGGCCGCTCCCAACCGGTCGTATTGGAAATCCTTGGGGGAGGTCTATGTCTAGCAGTGGACTTCTTGCGGCTGAGATAATGATGAAAATGAGAGCTACGAGTACAATAGTAAAAAATTACAATACTTAGTGGTCGTTCCGAAAAGCTACAGCAAATATCCCGGCTGGGTCGACATATAGGCATTTATCCTGAAAAAAGTACTGTTTTAGCAGGATTGGCATTAACTGAACCGAGGTCAGAGGAGTAATGATTTGATACGTAGAGCACTGATATCGGCGAATATCCCCTGTCAATTAGAACTGCCTGGGCTATCAAGGACAGATGGGAAGCGTCCTGACGGGCTCACTTTGATTCCGTGGCAGAGGGGAAGATGTGCTCTGTGGGATGCAACCTGCGTCAGCACTTATGCGGCGTCCTATATTAATAGCAGTGTTAAATCACCTGGGTCAGCTGCGTGGATGGCGGCTGGACAAAAATGCACTAAATATTCTCTTTTAACACAACAATATGAATTTGTTCCAGTCGCCGTTGAGACGGCTGGCCCATGGTGTCTTGAGGCAAAGAGCTTCATTTCTGAGATAGGGCGCCGTCTAAGGGACCGCGGATATGACCACCGCTCCGGATGGTACCTGACTCAAAGAATATCTATTGCCATTCAACGAGGCAACGCAGCCAGTGTAATGGGTACCTTTGAGCCAGGAACTATTCGGGGTGGCATTTTGGTTAGAAGTATTTTTTTTCTTTTTATAATGTTTATTATTCATTGCATGTAACCAATTATGACACTTAGGTGTTCGACAAGGCTGTATTTTGTCACCGTTGCTTTTTAACGTGTACTCTGAAGCAGTAATGTCCGAGGCCCTTGAGGGGTTGGAAATAGGAATTAAAATGAACGGCACAGTTGTCAATAATCTACGTTACGCTGTCGACACAATACTTATTGCCTCCTCAGGAAGTGACCTGCAAAAGATTTTAGACAGAGTGCATGAAAGTAGTAAAAGGGCTGGTCTCTCTATTAACATCGCGAAAACGAAATACATGGTAGTGTCGCTTGGCAAAGGATAGAGAAGAGTTTGGGAAGCTGACGGCCAACATCCAGTAATGGAGAGGCACTAAAAGAAGAAGAAGAATTATGACACTTAGTTTGCTAAAATAAATAATAAGTATCGTAATAATAAAGAAACTAGAGTTTTCTACATTTTCTTACATATATTGCTAAAAAAGATTTCATATTCATCGATGGAACAATTTTAGTATAGCTTACTAAGTCCTTGATACAATAAACGAGTCATTTTACTCTTGCAATAAGGGTCGTAACGACTACACCGCTCTGCATTTTCAATACTTTCCCCACTCACAATCTCAAAGAAAAAATCAAAGACGCCACCCCGATATCTGTGAAAAAGATTGTTTAAAAATGCGTACGAATGTATTTTTATTTAACTTAACTTTGAGGTGTGAATCAACAAAAAAAATAAATACCCATATTTGGGTTAGTTCTCATGGTTCCTATTAGATTGGTTACCATAATTGGCATCAATATTTCTCTAGCTTCTCCGTACTTTGGAGAGACGCTTAGCTGTTGGTCCCGGCTGTCTTCATTAGATGGCGGTCGTTAAGCTATGTCAGATGCTTTAAGCAAACTTTAACTAACACTAACACAAGTGTTGGCCACTTACACATACAAAACGCAAGCATAAATAGTTTAATGGTTCAGAGTAAGAGCAATAGGCATTTGTAACAAAATAATAACATTAGAATCAAAGGTTTATTATGGAAAATATTTATGAAATTAATGGTCTCCAGAATGATACAATAAGGCTTGTTTTATAAATAGACCTTTAGAAATTAACAACAGTAGTAATCATTATTTAATGTAATTATTGATTAAATATGAATTAAATAATTATAATGAATTTCGAACATATTAAGATCAATGTATAATACTAAAATAATAGTACCCAGTATCGTTCGTTGCGATCAGTCTCATCTTTTCATTTTATCGAAGCTCACAATATGAATGTAGACATCTTGGTTTTATGGCTTCAAGTGGAGGCGAACGATTTCAATATTCGTGCCTATTGTCATTCGCAGCTCCATTCCGCGATTGCAGCACACCATAATTCTGCGATTTTTAGTGAAATTGAGGTGTATTTGTATTGGTCTAAAGGATTTTAATGGAAATCTATCCAAAGTTTTTCGGATAGAAATATATCATGTGTTGATTCAAGTAGTTCTTTGTTGAGGAGTTATTGTTCAAACTTACTCGTTTATATCATATTCTTTCATTAAAGTAACATAAATAAGCAAAATTTCAGCTCAAATTCACTTCATTCTTATCATTTCAGCCGTAGAAGTCCATGCCTCTCCCAAGGATTCGTCGTTCCATGGGAGGATATTGCCATAATCACCATGGTTGGCAGGCGGGTTGGCGAACGCAGTTTCTTTGGCTTCTCTTGCTTCTGACGCTGCTGGCCATCATAACGCTAGCGATAGTAGCTCGGGAAGCTGGGTGCGCGATCCCGATGCTATACCTGGTCTGTACACGAAGCCGGTGCTAGCGTCTGCTCATCTAGCACCCGATCTCCAGTCAGGTCAAGATGGAAAATCATCTTTTTCAGATTGGCCTGGGTCTTTAATGTTTATCTATATATGTATTTGTCATAAAATATAGTATCGTTGAGTTAGTATCCCACAACACAAGTCTCGAACTTACTTTGGGGCTAGCTCAATCTGTGCGATTTGTCCGTATTTATTTATTATATTTATATATCTGGTTCAAAGTACTATTTAAATAAAGGTAAAAGATTGTCTCCTAGGATCATAAGTTGTATGATCACTTATCAACATCCACGGCCAATCACACGACTGCTTTCCTTAATAATTAAAGAAAAAAAAACAAAACAAATTAATTTACATGTATTTATTAGTAGATGCAAATTTATGTGTCTTGACGATAAATTAAGATTAAGTTCTCGTGAGTAAGTGATAAAATATTATAAGTGTGAACACAACAGTGTCTGATAATATATATATGACAAAGTAAAATCTACATTTAATAATAAGAAACAATCGTGTCTTACAATGTGAAACCCCTTATTGCTACAATTTACCAGAGTACTTTTTTACAATACCGCCAACACGCTAAACGTGATTTTTGGGGCTTATGGCATTAGAATCTTGCTACTCCGTAAGGGATAGAGACGTGACAATTTGATACGGTGGTCATAATGGGTCTAGGTCATAATATCATCAGTCACTACATCGCCGGTCGCTGCATCGCGCCCGTTACATCGACGGTTTAACGTAGCGAAGGTACACAATATCGCTGGTACGCTGCATCGACAGCCCGCCATATCGATGGTAAACTGCATCGAAGGCGCATAGTATCGATGGTACACAGCATTGATGTGTTTAAAGCAAAAAAATTTATGTTTTTACTTTTTCAAATAATGTGTTTACCGAGTGAATCTTAAAATGCATTTGATAGTACTGGTAAGTTATACCGTGTGTTCCCAACGCTTATTATAGATGGCGCCATAGGTTTATTTACAACTATGTAGCCACCATAAATTAAGATTAAATAAGTATTTATGAAAAAAAGTTATGCAAGATTAATAGCAGATTGTTGCACCAAGCAGAAAGTAATTTATTATTGCACCGAGTAGTTATTTGAAGCTCGAGCGTTAGCGAGGGCTTTAAAAAGCACGAGTGCAATATAAATTACTGAATGCGAGGTGCATAATCTGCTTTTCTTTCAACTACTACAAAAAAAGTAGGTATGTAAAAATAAAACTGAAGATAAATTACAATCAGTGAAAATTTTTTGTTTACATGCCCGTCTTTTTTTCTTTCTGGCCAGTATTTTTTTAGCCCAGGCAATGTCCCTTCACAACTTACTCCGTGCTTCACAAGCTACTCCATACGGCCGTTACGTTGGCCAACCTTTTTTGGGACAAGTGACACTTATGGTTACGCGATTTAAAAAAAACTAAACAGTGCAGTAAAGGATTTCCATACATTTTTTCTGCTCTAGAGCAGTAAAGTTCCGCTTTGTGCTGGTTAAGTAGTGCAGTTATAATAGAATTGCAGCGTAGTTGGAAGAAAAAAATATTTTCGGCTTATGTTAAAATAATATTTTTCAGTTTTACTTTGTTTTACAGGCTAATCCAACCTAATGATGGGCGCAATAGTATGTAACTATTGCACTGCAGCGCACATTTATACATGGTGCAATTTATATCGTTTTGGACCCTTAAAGGGGTGACTCAGACCATCAATATGAACCACTTTTTCTATGGGACAAAAGCTGAGAACTCAAAAAAAATTTCGTCTTTTCCATACAAAAGAGTTCCGCCGCCCGGCCAGTTTGTATGGTAATGTCGATGTGTTTTTTTTGAGTTCCCAGCATTGTAGCCATAGGAAAAGTTGTTCATTTTGATGGTCTAAGTCACCCCTTTAAGGGTCTTAAACGATAAAAATTTCACTATGTATTTATAGGCATAGGATGAGTTAAGAATGGAAGAGTGAATAAGTAGAATGTGAATACTTGGGTTTAATACGGAACAAACTCATGGCGTTTGCGTTGAAACCCATGGCGCCATCTATGTGCTATAGTCAGAACAAATAGTACACTTTAGGAATGAGGGTATCACGTGAGAATTCCGCTAGAGGCGCTAGTGTAGCGTGACGTATCCCAAATTATGATTTAATAGGAATAAGGCCGCGTTCACACGTACGTGATTTCTACGCGCGCGACACAGAAACATTGGAATTAGATGCATATATTTTTTTTAAATAAAGTCCAAAATATTTCGACTTAAGATGCGTGCGCGATCGCGTGTATCTTCTGTCAAAATATTATGAACTTTATTTTACAAAAGATAAGTATCTAATTCTAATGTTTCTAACTGTGTCGCGCACGTAGAAATCGCGTTTGTGTGAATGCGGCCTAATACTTAGGAAACGCTGATTTAGACGGAAATACGTATTTTACAAGATATTATGATTATGAGCCCCAGCTTTATCGAATTTTTGCCTCCAAACGTATTTACTAAATTTCATCGAAACTCTTGAAGCCATTACTTAGATAATTTTTTATCTTCTAAAGTGTATAAGAATCGCTTAAGGTTTCTGATGTTTTCGCGATTGTTACACATTTAAATAAAATTACTTGAATACGGTATTATCGCGTATATTACATTATTATTACACGTAACTGGTAGACTAAGTTGACATTTTCCTTTGTGTTATAAGAACTATACAAAACTACCGCCTACAATACCTATTTATTGATAACGTTCCGGATCCGACCGGACCGAAAGAATCGCTTATTTTGAGTGATAGGAATATACCGAAGGCTAATGCCTTTGTCTACATAAACTATTTATGATTCAATTGTAAACTTTGTTTCCAAATTTGTCATAAAAAGCTTTTTCGAAAGCTTACTCAACAGTAGCGCAGTAGTGGCCAAAAAAACAACGGGTTGCACTCCGAGAGCGCCGGCAAAAGTGAAAACTCCGCGCGGTAGAAAGAGAGGGGGCTATTACTTCCTGACACCGTCCTACGCTGACGGTATCAGGTCACATGTCCGTCCTACAAATTTTCGATCAGGTCACATGTCCTGACGCAAGTCTAACATTTTTTGCCCATTCCATAGTGCACAACGCCGATAAACAAGTATTCTTTTAAAAAAAAACCGTAGCCCTCATTGGGACGGCATGTTCAACATGTACCCTACCTATGTGTATATTTTTTTTCTTCTCTAGCCTACCCTTACTATGAATTCCTAACTGCACCAAATACTAGCTGTATTACTCTTAATCTACTTTATCAACCTACATACCCTATTAATGTTTTGTTTCTTTGTTCAAATCTATATGGCATGATCATATCTAGCGGAAGTAACCCTTGTTTTATCATAGTAACCCCTGGACCTTCTTAAATGAAGTGATTTTGACCTTAACCTATGGTGAGGAAGCCTAGTCCTATCTTATGCTATGCCTAAGGTTGCTATCGGCCTTGTGTATGACTAATTTTTACTTATAAATAAGAATAACCTTATCGTAAGGTACGCTTATGTTTTTCCTAATAAATATTGTTCAAATTGCACTTTGTGTTATTTTCTGTTGCCTGCTATTTCACATTAATATAATTGCCTTATTTTATGAA
Source organism: Elegia similella (assembly GCA_947532085.1). NCBI lineage: Eukaryota > Metazoa > Arthropoda > Insecta > Lepidoptera > Pyralidae > Elegia > Elegia similella. The sequence continues at coordinate 7,634,319 of OX383937.1, forward strand.
GAGTTGGTTAATTATTTTCATTAAGGAGCATATTGCTTATCTAGCATGGTTCATTCTACAGAAATTGTTCCTCTACCAGCGGCTTATAGATATAGTATTGAATTTCGGATATGTATAGTAAGTATTAGAATGTAAGTATCCATATTGATCTATAATGAGTTATAGATGTCCACAACTGTAGATATTGGATAGAAGTCTAAGGTAATAGTTTAATATTGTCATTGTATGTATTAGTCAGTGGTGGTAGATATACATTATAGTGAATGTACCCAGCATTTTGGTGTTACGGTTTACTGTCGAGCCCCGCCTTCCGCCCGCCAGAGTACCACTCGTCATCCAGACTTGGACGTGATTCCTCCGTATGCTAATTTCTTTTGGAAAGCAATAGGGATACCCATTAAAGAGTAAATAGTACCTGTTCCCACCTAATAGTAGGATAGGCAATTTGTCAGTAAAATTATGTCTGACTATTAATTCAGAGACAAGAGGGTAGACTAAATGTCTTCAAGCGTATTACCTGCTACACAAGCATTATGCTCTCATTGTGTTCGCTGGGATGAGTTCAGACTTATTTACTTTGAAATAACACCACGGAGGTGTAAAAGCAAAGAACTCAAATTATGAATTTACAACAAGCAGGTAGTATTAGGCACTCAGATGGAGTTTTATAGCAAGGGTTTGTTTGTCAGTCAAACTATACCTCAACCTTCACTGTAGAAAAGGCATCCTTACATGATAATACTTCCTGTAACAATTGTTACTCATTATCCTATTATTTTCAGGAATTATGTAGCTATGTATGTAAGCATGTAAATGTTATGCCATGCTGTTATGTATAAGCACTATTATGCACTAACTCTAGATCTTAGAGATAGATGGAGATGAAATGTCTATTAGTATTTAAGCACATTTACATCAGACTTATTTGTCTCAGTGATTCAATCAAATTTACGTGTGAGGATTGTAATATTCCTGTATTTCAATAAATAGGGATTGGAGTCAACCTTACACTCGCCCTTGGTAGTATATAAGGAACATTACTCTCCCAGAATTCACTATTCATTCCAGAATTAGATGAATCATATGGTATATATGTGGATTGTCAATATCTCAACCTTACAGAATTTACATGACTTCCATGGAACCAACAGACCATCCCCTTCAGAGAATGATTATCATGATAATATATTGTCAGAGAGTTATGAGATTTCACTGGACTAAACAAATCTGAATTTTTCAACAAAATAGGTAGATCAAGAAGGTATTTATTTAGTAATTAAATAGACAACTCCGACTCAATCCATTGTCAAGTAGCTATGAGATTATGCCACAAGTTATGATATTAGTTGTTCATGGCCAATCTATGTGATTTTACAATATGAAAATCCCCAAATCATTCAGGTGGATACTCTATACACTATTATATATCAGGGCCTTGTACATAAAAATTAAGGTTAGGAATTTCATACCTTTGTTAGAAACAGATTCTCTGAATCTTTCACAATCAGAATACGCACATTTCGTCAGCATTATCACTTGTCACTATCACAGAACCAACTTATGCCATTTTGTTATCAAATTTTCACATTCAACTTCACTTTCATATTAGATACGACTATCTAACTTAAAATTACTGTCGAAGATTAATTGTTTGAATTATTAACGTCCTACCCACCAGCAGCTTGGATGGTTATATTGCTACCACCGGATTTACCGTGAAAACGAATGGAATTTTATCTCCTATACCCCTCTTTTCCTTATCCTGACGCAACCGTTAATGGGCCTAATCTAGTCCCTATCAGTCCCTAATTTCTAGTCTAAAGGTGTTAAGTTACTGTCCCCCCATCCCCAAAGTGTGTGTGTGTGTAGAACGAACTCCGGTGTAAGAGATCGCTCCCTAATCTAGCTAAAAAGATTTGAGGAAGCTTCCCTCGCCCTCTTCCCTCGCCCTATTTTAATGATTCTACCTGCCTGACTGCTCCTAAAATCAGATTTCCTACTCTGGTAAATAGATTAGGTTCCTAGCAAGGATCCGTCACCTCTAAGCTGTAAAAGGGAGCCAGAGTTTGGGCCCACGAACCTATTATTCCTATCACTCTTGGGTTGTGGTCATCTCTTGTGGTCAGGATCGAGACTTCCACGCCCTAACAAAGGTTTGAGGTCCCAGACGTGTCCCCAAGTGGCTAGGGAGCTGAAAACTAGCGCACCGTTCGGACCGTAGGTTTCCGTAGGCACAGAGGCCGTCTGGACGCCCCAAGTAGCATAGCTAGGCTGGGAATTTCAGCCCATTCGACCAGCTACAATGTCGAATTATTTTACTCCTACTTGGCCACTACCCTCATAAAGAACAATCGCTCTCATAAGGAATAGAGGTCCAGCGTTGATCTTGGCCATGTATTCCCCAATTCGACACAAAACTCTATTAAACTTACATTAAAATCAAACAAATAGAAACTAGATATCTCAGATTTGACACGGAGAAGATTTCGAAGAATCAAAGATCTCCCCAACATCATTTCCTCAATATCATTCAAAACTTTACAGTATATGAAACTATTATGGTGAATTTACTCTGGACAAGCTAATATTCATATATTTCAAAAGAATCTACAATATTTTAACTTCAGAACACGATACCAATGTGCTTCTTAGCTAAAATATTTTTGCAAGGGACTTCGCGGGACTTTTCGATCCTAATTTGCCAAGATAACGCGATAACCCACACTTTAAACTACTTCTTTCTTGATTTAAAATAAAACTTGCAGTGGCGTTCTGGCAGCAATTCCTCTTGACTCTTCAAATTCCCGATGCGTAATCCCCCAGACTAATGGCGCCGTAGCCTTTTATACTCGCTACCGTGCGGTTCTCAGAAATCACACCACTTCGACTGAAAAACCGTTGGCCAATATTTTTTTTAAAAACCTCATGCAAATATCTAACTAATATCTCTACATTTAATAACTAATCTGCCTTGCTCATTCCTGTCGATAAGACCTTTTTCATTAAATTCTCAATTGAATAAAGTTTTTCCATTGGTTAGTTCCAAAACTTTCTAAAACATTCCAAGACTACCTGTCTCTTTCTTCACCCCTAATAGTAACGAAATAAAGGTCAGCGTGCCTTGTAACAAATTTAATTCCATAGACAATCTCATAGCTTTCTTTTAATTATTAGTGTTCCCTGTGCTATCTATAGAATCCCTTGAATCGACCTATTAGCATAATCTGGTATCACGAGATATTATAATAAATTTTACCATTTAAATTTCTTTTACGCTGAGTATTAATTTATTTTAATATTTATTTAATTTTGATTGAATCGATTCTCTCGATTATCCGTAAAATGCTTACTTTTTTTTCAACTAGACAAAAGAATAAACTAATTATCAATTATTTGATCAAATTTTTGTTATCATCATGATTATTTATTTCCTTGTTCTTACTTAAAGATATAAAGTCAGTCAAACTATACTTTTAATTTCATATTTTTAATTTAAGTTCTACTTTTCATAGATCATAGATCAATTTTCTTCCTCGCGTCAATTATAGATAAGACAAACTGTCAATGTCATTCTGCTTCACAACAAACAAAATAAGATGGATATAATGAATTATTGTGGAACAATTTACAAAGGACTGTATTTATGATTGAATTTCAGTTTTCCAGTTAATATTTGAGAATCATGAACGAGAACATAAGTGTTCCGTTACAGCCGACCCTTCAAATTTAGACGAAAGCGACTTTCTCAAAGGACCTGGAGTTTAAATTTTACCAAATTTAAATTTTAAATTAAATTCTCAAATATTACTATATATGTTAATTATTTAAATATAAGCAAAACAACCCCTTTTTTTTCAATTCCCCCCCTTTTCCAAAATATTATTCTCCCAAAACCTTCAAATGGTGTAGCCCTCATCTGTGTATGTGTGTCCCTAAGCTAGTGTATAGTGTATTTAAACCAAGGACATGTTTTTCATCACCAAAGCTACGGATTTGAACTAATACCTTTATTTATAACCGACAATTACCCTTCTCAAGTTATAGATCAACGTCCAGGATGGAGTAGGTTGTGAGGCTACTGACCCTAGTGGTCCTATTATGGGCATATGAATTGATTCTACCTTACAATCAAAACTATATCCGCCATAAGTATCCTTCCAAGAATCTGATCTGCCTTTAAGGAGAATGACCTTTGTAAGCCATACCTAAAAGTCATATTCAAAACTTTCGCTCAAGCAAATCTTAACATCGCCTTGGAGAGTGTGTAGTGTGAATTTGTAGTAGCTCTCAGCTTCTTGTAGAGTGTGGAGTTTCATACGGGTGTTATAACACTTGGGATTATTTCCAAGAGAAATGTCTCTGAAAATTTAAAATTTACCCTAACACCAATATTCCCCCCGTATAAAACTCGTTTGTGATGTGTATATTCAAGGTCTTGGGCAAATAACATTGGTAATCTGGCTTCACATCTGGTATACCAAGGCCCTTCCTAGACGTTATTCCCCCTTCCCTTTTCCCCATCCCTGTTCTAACCACCAAGTTCATTCCTTCATACTCAATCATTCTTGCCAAGAATACATCAGCGCTTCACCAGATCACTTGCAACAATATAATATATTTCCATTAAATATGTAAAATAATCAATAAATAAGTATATCATTTCACTCATGTTGACCCGCATGACCCGCATGCTCCGCATGAACCACAAGTTCCTCGTCATCCGCATGAACCGCGTGATCCGCGTAATCCGCATAATTTGCATGACCCGCATAATCCGCACGAACTGCATGAGCGCGTAAACCTTAGGAACTGCGTGAGCCGCGTAGACTGCAAGATCTACGTGACTAGACATGAATTGAATGAATTTAAATCAAATCTACTTAAATGAAAAAATAATTATTTGAATTTATAACATTTTAACTAAATATTTTTGGACTAATCTGTATATATTTTTTTTTTTTTTATTTAAATTTATTTGAATTAATTTTAATTTATTTTAATTTATTTGAATTTATTTGAATTTATTTGAATTTTTTTTTTTAATTTATTTTAATTTATTTTAAATTTATTTGAATTTATTTTAATTTATTAGAATTTATTTGAATTACTTTGAATTTATTTTAATTTATTTGAATTGATTTTAATTTTTTTGAATTTATTTGAATTTATTAGAATTTATTTGAATTTATTTGAATTAATTTGAATTTATTTTAATTTATTTGAATTCATTTTAATTTTTTTTTGAATTTATTTGAATTTATTAGAATTTATTTGAATTAATTTTAAATTATTTTAATTTATTTGATTTTTTTTATAACTAATAATAAACCTGGCGAATCTCATACCACCGCCCCCTTAAGTAGCCGGGTAAAATATTAGGCCAATTTTAGAGCGCCAACCACCATTACACCAAATTCCATCAAAATTTGTACAGCCGTTTCGAGCTATCATTTATAATAAAACATTCAGTCAAACATAGAACCTCCTCCTTTTTTTTCTTTAAAGTCGGTTGAAAATTATCTCTGTGGTTGGATACCTCTAATTCATATACGCTGGACTACCTACTATCTGCTATAATATTACTACAGAGTACCTACGTCTATTACCGTGTTTCCGAAAATTTAAATATCCCGCCTTTTAGAATAGTTATGCTCGCGAAGTATACAGAAGTGCTATTCTCGAAATGATGCTGTCCGCAAACGAGCGATTCATCTATATCAAATGTACCCGAAGACAAGTGTCACAAAAATAGTCCCCCTAAAAGCATCGCATCGATTGATTTCTGATTTCTGAACAGACTATCTAAACATCCTATGTCATTTTCAACATGGCCGTCGTCAAATGAAACTTGGATCCCTATTTAGTTTGTGGTCAAATGAACCTAATCAACAAATCATAGTAAATACCAGATTATTCAAGGAATTAACGCATGTACGATCTCTAACCAACCTATAATGTGTTAGTATAATATACCTCGCCGCATCAAACGGTACAAATGGATAACCAATATCAATGTATTCAGGACAATACGCTTTAACAATCGTAAGTATTTATGGACCCTTTTATCGTTAAATCTTTTCAATAACACAGTAGGAATAGTAGTAAGAGAGCTATGTTGAGCATATAAATGCCTTCCTATCTATAAACTCATGAAAGTAACAGTTTACAATACTATTGTGATACTAACCTAGAAATAACTTATTCATACTATCTATTCAACCTAACCTCTATATAAAAATACATAAAACTACCCAATGACTCGTCATAAAGATACATCCTTCAATAATGCGACTCCTTTAATGATTTACATTAACTTCTTGATCAAATTGTTGTAAAAATATATAAACATAACCCTACTTCTATTGTTTCAGATAACCTGAATAAGCATCTATCTGTGCAGATCTATGTAATGCTACGAGAAATCTAATCAAGTCCTACATATATTGAAAGATCTGAAGAGCCTATAAGAAGTCATCGTCGGAATGTGACCTAAGTGTGAACTGTGACATAAATGTTATAGCCTTATTTATAATTAGTGAATCTATTTGAATAAAAATATGTTTTACTCTGTCTAAAAGATTTACTATGCCATACCTTGTAAACATTTAAGGTACCTATCATGTAAGTATGAGGACCATTATGTATGACCTTTTACTACATAATGTATTGCCTAAAGATATCTTAGTTGTTTTGAGACAAATTCGAATACTTGGATTAAATTACTGTAGTTGGACTCATAGTACTAAATTTATATTAAAGAAAACAAACATCAGCACATGATACAAGTAAATGGTTCGCTTTAGTTATCACATCCTAACCCTTCTTGTAATGAGTGGTACTATTACATAACCGTCAGTGTACAGCACCTAAACCGAACACTTCACTTTAATTTGAACACTATCACTTTACTTTGAACACTATCACTTTAACTTTCACACTTTCACTACATATTCCTTATTCAATCTAATTATTTTATGTATATAACTATTTTATATTAAAATTCCCCCCCAGAAAAGCCGCCACAACTCCCCTCTATCTGACCTTACGATTAACTCTGAGTATTTTTACTTTACCCTGACCTTAAAAATTCAACTTAACAGAGTTTATTTACTTTATGTTATGTTCGTTAATTTAAATTTAATTTAAACAATAGTATATTCCAGGTTTTCCTATAGAAAATATGCATGTATGAGAGTATCTTTTCAGCTAGCCAAGAGCGTTTTGAATTTCCTCTTGCGCATGGCAATTTTTCTTTTTACTCAAGCGAGCTAATTCCCATAATGTCAGATAGGCTTTTCCCTAAGTCCACCAGATTCTACACAAATCTACCCCTGAACTTTATTTATTAATTCTTATTAAATGATTCTTATTCAAATTACAATATTCAACCTTAATTAGCTAATACAAAAATATAAAGATCAAAATTAAACCAAAACATAACTTTTTTATAATAAATTTCTCATGTACATGTATACTAATGTGAGGGAAAACTTATATTTGATAACTTTTAGACATTTCAACTAATTAAATTATAACTGTATGTTCCTCACATTCTCCTAAACTTTTGTCTACAATCTTAATTTTCATCTATGATCACTTATAATACCTCGACAGATGTATAGTGTTAAACTTTCCTCTTTCTTTATTTGTCACCGGATCAACCAACAGATAGACATTTTTATAAGGGTTGGCTGCAATCACATATGGTCCTTCATATAACGGCTCAAACTTCTTTGTTATTTTCATCTTAGCATCTGATCTATTTAACCTTCTTAATTTAACTAAATCTCCTATCTGGTATTGTATAATTCTGTATCTTCTATTAAACTTGTCAATCCGTACCCGACTTGCCTTCTGCAAGTTCTCTCTAACCTTTTCCCTAATAGAATCCACAGTCTGAGTTCTTAAGTCAACACCAATTTCCTCATCAAAAGTTAGTTTTGTAGATTCACCATACAAAATCTCACAAGGTGTAAACCCAGTACTCTCATGAAGTGTGTTATTATATAATATTTCTATTTTTGGCAACACAGTCACCCAACTTTGATGTCTTGCACTACAATAGGTTCTGAACAGTCTGCCTAACTCCTTATTCACTCGCTCCGTTGTGTTTGGACGTGGGTTTCTAACTGTTGTATAAATAACCCTAACACCATACTGACTCATAGTTTCCTTCCACAACCTGCTAGCAAACTGAGACCCATTGTCTGACATAATAGCCTTAGGCTTAATTATTTTAAAGAATTGTTTAGTCTTATTAATAACTGAAACCGCTGTTGCTTTCTTAAGGTCAAATAATTTTACAAATTTACTAAATGAATCCTGAATCACTAAGATATAGTTCATTCCAAATTTCCCACTGGGTAAAGGGCCATATAAATCTATCATCACTAAATCTCCTATATTTTTAGATATTATTGATTGACAGGGCCCTACAAGCTTAACCGTATCGCTCTTTGAAATCTGACAATCATGACAACCCTTCAACACACTTTTGACCTGCCTAGTAAGTCCCCTCCAATAAAATCTATCTCTAATATATTTAATAATTTTATATGCCCCTTGATGTCCCATTTCTATATGAACTTGCCAGGTAATCTCCTCCCTTAGCATTTGAGGTAAATAAAGGACTTGATTTACTATTCCATCTGGTAAAAAATATAACAACCCATCTTTCAACATATATCTTTTAAGCGTTGAATTAGACTGACTATTTACCCCCTGTTTTCTTAATTCTGAAATTATTTTACTGATCTCTAAGTCATCCTGTTGCAATTTAGACATTTCTTTCAATTTACTTAGTAATTCCCTATTTGGCCTAACCTCAGTATAAGATATTTTGGGCAAATCATGTTTATCTTCCTGCAAAATATCATTTACAGGTGGATACCTGGATAAAATATCCGCTACTATATTATCTCTCCCCTTAACATGCTGTACCTCATACTGAAACTGTTCCAAATAGTTAATCCATCTAGCTAACCTTGCATTATATAATTTACAGTTTTTCACGAAGGTTAAGGCTTTATGATCAGTTTTAATTATTACTTTAGATCCTCTTAGGTAAGTTTCAAATTTTTCTAAGCAACAAATAATTGAATAGAATTCCTGTTCTGTAACAGTCCAATTTAACTGCGCTCCTTTCAAAAGTTTACTATGAAATCCTAATATCTTTATTTGCCCTAAGTTATCTAATTGATACAAAAACCCAGCTAAGCCTATTCCTGAGCTATCTGTTTGCAAATAATATGGTTTACTGAAGTCTGGGTGGTTTAGTTCTACAGTTTTAATAAATAATGATTTTACCTTTTCAAATGCAGCCTGTTGGTTTTCTCCCCACTTCCAGGCGCTCGCTTTCTTCAGTAAATCACACAATGGTTGAATATGGAAACTATAATTTGGTATAAACCTTCGATAGAAATTACACAAGCCTAAAAAGGCTCTAACTTGTTTTAACTTTTTTGGAACTGGGAATTTTTGAATTGATTCTATTTTGTCTGGATCTGTTTTAAGTCCAGAAGTGGAAATTATGTATCCTAACATTTTCACTTCACTACACAAAAACTTACACTTTTCTAGGTTACAAGTTAGCCCAGCTTTTGCTAACTTTCCCAATACTATATCTAAATGCTCTAGATGGTCTTCTAAACTTCCAGTAGTTATTATAGCTAAGTCATCTAAATAATTAACACAAAAATCACTAACTTCGTGTCCCAATATAAAATCCATAGCCCTACTAAAACTTCCGACTGACGTTTTTAATCCTTGAGGTAGAACATTGTATACATATGACTTTCCGTTAAATGAAAACCCTGTGTACTTCTTACTATCTCTCGAAATAGGGATCTGAAAATATGCGTTATTTAAATCTAAAATACTAATAAATCTGGCTCCCTGAAATGAATTTATTACATCTAACTGTAAAGGAGGTTTCTCGGTTTCCGGTACCATATGTTTATTTATTTCTCGAGCGTCTAATAGAACACGAATTGTACCATCCTTTTTCAAAGTAAATGTTAATGGGCTACAATAAGGAGTGGATTCACGACTAATAATTCCCTGCTCTAGCATTTCTTTTAATTTATTTTCTATCTTTTCCCTATAAGCATATGGGATTGGATAAGTTTTCCTCACTATTGGTGCATGAGGTTCCATGGTTATAACATGTTCATAACAATTACTACGTCCCAATTTTGATGAAAATAACTTGGCATGTTTTAATAATACCCTTTTAAGCTCTACTTTCTGATAATTACTTAATTTTAACTGAGTTATTAAATTTTGTATGTTCTTATACGAACTCTCGACTACTTCGTTCACTTCCAACGCCTGTTCCGGACATACCACACTGTTAATTTGCCGACTCTCATGGAACTTAAACAGACGCTTTTCCTGACCTATTAATATTTCGATCCCTTTTTCATGTTCGTCTAACTTAATAGAAACTTTATTTTCCTTCATCCAGTCGAAACCAAGAATAAGGCTGGAGGTAAGCCCTGGAATTATTAATACAGAAAGGTCACTTTCAAATGGGCCTATCCCTAATTTAACTAAAGCTATTTTACGAATTTCTATATTTTTTTGTCCTACTGCTATTTTAATAAAGAAAGGTTTAATAGGTAAGGAAGGTATATTAGGATTTTTAGAAAGTAAAAGATTCCAAAATTCTTCTGACACACACGTTATATCGCTACCTGTATCTAAGAGAGCAACTATCTTTTCGTCAAAGATGTTCACTAGTAACTCAGATTTAAATTTACGACTGCCCTGTGATTTTTCGACCCTTTCATCGAAAACCGCTGACACTAAACTGCCCTCATGTATATCAAATAATGAGTGTTGACTATTTAATTTTAAAACCTCTACTATTTGACCAGCTATATCTTGCGTTTCAAAGTCTAATTTCCCATATCCTAATCCTTGTCCGTCATAGTTAGCTCTTAATTTAAGACATATGGGATATTTTGACCCAGTACTAAATTTCCCTAACGCTTGACCCGGCCTCCAATTCATTCGAACCATCATATGATATCCCCTGTCCCCTGATGTCGGAGTTGATCCGGAGACTTTATCAACCCTCTCTAGTTTAACACTACAGCATCCGCACTGTTTACATTTTCGACTGAATTTACAGTTTGATTTTGTTTCGACTGCGACTCCTGTTGAGGTTTCTGCCAATGACGATATGCTTGTTGTTGCGTTTTTCTCTTAGATTCCCAAGTTTTAGTGTGTTTAGGTACTGCATTATTTCCCTGAAACTCCTGTTTCTGTACATCATCCATCTTCCTCAAAAATTCTGCAGTTCCTATAATGGTTTCAATATTGGACGTAATCCAACCTTGCTGTACATATCTAGGATAATGCCGCATTATATCCCCAACTAATTGTTTTTCAGGCATATTGAAACTAAGCATCCGCGCTCTACCGGTTAGATGAAGGAAGTGTTGAGTCATGCTAGGAGTACTAGTCCTATCCCACGTTCCCTGGACAATCTTTCTACGCAACTCATTTTGCTCGTTTTCCCCCCAATAAGCCTTGAGGAAATCCCTCTTAAAATCTTCTAATGTATTCCATCGTCCCTTATAGATTCTTGCCCAGTCTCTGGCATGACCTACAAGACACTCTTGGATTAAATCTAACTGATTCTCAGATTTCCCTGCCTTTTTTAAATAAGTTTCCAAGTCTTCTATAAAAGTAACTGGATGGGTTGCCACCTCTCCGAATTTAGGTTTTTCTAAGTTAATGTTTTTAACATTACATATTACGTATTTTTTCTCACTTGAGGGCATTTGTTCTTCCTTTTGTAAAGATTCCATATCCTCGTTTATTTCCGTTAATTCCGGATTATCATTAGTCACTATATTTTTACTCGTGTTAGTTTCTGTATTATCCGGTAAGGCTGCTCGTGTACGTTTCACATCTTCTCCTAATTCGTTTATCTTTCTTGTCAATAACCCTACGGTTCTCCTTAACATAGATTGCATTACAGCTATTTCTTTTGAACCTTGTTCTCTACGCATGGGTTTTACTATACGCCGACATCTTCTTTTCGTTAGAGGTTGATCTAAATTAGTTTCATCCACAAGTGGTATTTGTTCTATCACTGGTTCTTCTAGAGGTTGGGATAAATTAGTTTCACCCTCAAGTGGTATTTGTTCTATCACTGGTTCTTCTAGAGATTGAGCTAAATTAGCTTCACCCTCAAGTGGTATTTGTTCTATCACTGGTTCTTCTTCATTTTCCCTATTAGAATCCTGAGGTCCATACCTTCTCGGGATTTTACGTTTACGCTGAGGTCTAACCATCTTATAGGTTTTCAGCACGATTTAGGATCAGATAATTGTTACCCGTATCGTAAGGTCAGATCTGACAACCAAAACAAACCACATATCAATATCCCTTCCTTCAATAATAAATCCCAGTGTCCGAATATATACGCATTAAATCCGTAGTAATATATTAAAACGATAAAAGGTATAATTATTTTGTAATAAAATGTTTTAGTATGTAGATATTTTTTCTTTAGTTTTATGTAGTTTTCTACCTAGCTCAATATGCAAAATTTTTTTTTTGAAAAATAAATATTTAGGAATATCTATTTAAATATTAAGGTAATTTAAATAACGCGATGCTTAGAACTAATATCAAACCGTACTATCAATAGTTCAACTAGTGATCACTAGATGACGCCGGTGATATAAAACATTTTCATAGCCGTAGATAATGTCTTAATAATTTCATACTATTATTTTGTTTAGTAGCTATGCAAAGTTACCATAATTACGAAATCGTTTTTATTTCTAAGTAAATTCTAATTGTTATTGTTAAATTATGTTAACATAATCCAGCAAACAGAAAACAAATCAACATTAATTCTATAGAGATAAGAATCTGCTTAAAATATTCTCGCATAGTGTAGAGCCTCACTCGTATGGCTGCATAACACTACTTATCTTTGCTTAATATACCAACGAAAACGACAACTGTCAAACGTGAAGATAATGACAGATTCACAATATCAAAATGCGTAGTAGCAAAATTAAGCATTTATTTCCTTTTTATTAAGCTATTTTATTTGTTTCAGGTATCTAAATTGACATATAATACAACTCACAGAAAATACGACCCTACTACTTTGCTTACGGTTTCGAGTGATGTGAAATGTGGCTTAATCCAACACGATTGAAAAACATGAAACCATTTCAACAAAATCACAACATCTTTTCCATGTCTCGGCATCAAAATGTGACCAAACGAAGCCATCCTTATGGAGAATCGCCTGTCCAGTCACTAAGCGGGTTTGAACAGTGAAACAAAACAATAAATCGAACATTTCTACTATCAAATTAACCTATGTATGTATACACTGCTATGCTAACACTTTGGATTATTGGGGCCGTAATCAATCAAAATACTATTACTAGTAATACAGCTATCACACCAGATATCCTGATCACGGGACAGTAAAATTGTACCCTACCTATGTGTATATTTTTTTTCTTCTCTAGCCTACCCTTACTATGAATTCCTAACTGCACCAAATACTAGCTGTATTACTCTTAATCTACTTTATCAACCTACATACCCTATTAATGTTTTGTTTCTTTGTTCAAATCTATATGGCATGATCATATCTAGCGGAAGTAACCCTTGTTTTATCATAGTAACCCCTGGACCTTCTTAAATGAAGTGATTTTGACCTTAACCTATGGTGAGGAAGCCTAGTCCTATCTTATGCTATGCCTAAGGTTGCTATCGGCCTTGTGTATGACTAATTTTTACTTATAAATAAGAATAACCTTATCGTAAGGTACGCTTATGTTTTTCCTAATAAATATTGTTCAAATTGCACTTTGTGTTATTTTCTGTTGCCTGCTATTTCACATTAATATAATTGCCTTATTTTATGAAGAGTTGGTTAATTATTTTCATTAAGGAGCATATTGCTTATCTAGCATGGTTCATTCTACAGAAATTGTTCCTCTACCAGCGGCTTATAGATATAGTATTGAATTTCGGATATGTATAGTAAGTATTAGAATGTAAGTATCCATATTGATCTATAATGAGTTATAGATGTCCACAACTGTAGATATTGGATAGAAGTCTAAGGTAATAGTTTAATATTGTCATTGTATGTATTAGTCAGTGGTGGTAGATATACATTATAGTGAATGTACCCAGCATTTTGGTGTTACGGTTTACTGTCGAGCCCCGCCTTCCGCCCGCCAGAGTACCACTCGTCATCCAGACTTGGACGTGATTCCTCCGTATGCTAATTTCTTTTGGAAAGCAATAGGGATACCCATTAAAGAGTAAATAGTACCTGTTCCCACCTAATAGTAGGATAGGCAATTTGTCAGTAAAATTATGTCTGACTATTAATTCAGAGACAAGAGGGTAGACTAAATGTCTTCAAGCGTATTACCTGCTACACAAGCATTATGCTCTCATTGTGTTCGCTGGGATGAGTTCAGACTTATTTACTTTGAAATAACACCACGGAGGTGTAAAAGCAAAGAACTCAAATTATGAATTTACAACAAGCAGGTAGTATTAGGCACTCAGATGGAGTTTTATAGCAAGGGTTTGTTTGTCAGTCAAACTATACCTCAACCTTCACTGTAGAAAAGGCATCCTTACATGATAATACTTCCTGTATCAATTGTTACTCATTATCCTATTATTTTCAGGAATTATGTAGCTATGTATGTAAGCATGTAAATGTTATGCCATGCTGTTATGTATAAGCACTATTATGCACTAACTCTAGATCTTAGAGATAGATGGAGATGAAATGTCTATTAGTATTTAAGCACATTTACATCAGACTTATTTGTCTCAGTGATTCAATCAAATTTACGTGTGAGGATTGTAATATTCCTGTATTTCAATAAATAGGGATTGGAGTCAACCTTACACTCGCCCTTGGTAGTATATAAGGAACATTACTCTCCCAGAATTCACTATTCATTCCAGAATTAGATGAATCATATGGTATATATGTGGATTGTCAATATCTCAACCTTACAGAATTTACATGACTTCCATGGAACCAACAGACCATCCCCTTCAGAGAATGATTATCATGATAATATATTGTCAGAGAGTTATGAGATTTCACTGGACTAAACAAATCTGAATTTTTCAACAAAATAGGTAGATCAAGAAGGTATTTATTTAGTAATTAAATAGACAACTCCGACTCAATCCATTGTCAAGTAGCTATGAGATTATGCCACAAGTTATGATATTAGTTGTTCATGGCCAATCTATGTGATTTTACAATATGAAAATCCCCAAATCATTCAGGTGGATACTCTATACACTATTATATATCAGGGCCTTGTACATATAATTAAGGTTAGGAATTTCATACCTTTGTTAGAAACAGATTCTCTGAATCTTTCACAATCAGAATACGCACATTTCGTCAGCATTATCACTTGTCACTATCACAGAACCAACTTATGCCATTTTGTTATCAAATTTTCACATTCAACTTCACTTTCATATTAGATACGACTATCTAACTTAAAATTACTGTCGAAGATTAATTGTTTGAATTATTAACGTCCTACCCACCAGCAGCTTGGATGGTTATATTGCTACCACCGGATTTACCGTGAAAACGAATGGAATTTTATCTCCTATACCCCTCTTTTCCTTATCCTGACGCAACCGTTAATGGGCCTAATCTAGTCCCTATCAGTCCCTAATTTCTAGTCTAAAGGTGTTAAGTTACTGTCCCCCCATCCCCAAAGTGTGTGTGTGTGTAGAACGAACTCCGGTGTAAGAGATCGCTCCCTAATCTAGCTAAAAAGATTTGAGGAAGCTTCCCTCGCCCTCTTCCCTCGCCCTATTTTAATGATTCTACCTGCCTGACTGCTCCTAAAATCAGATTTCCTACTCTGGTAAATAGATTAGGTTCCTAGCAAGGATCCGTCACCTCTAAGCTGTAAAAGGGAGCCAGAGTTTGGGCCCACGAACCTATTATTCCTATCACTCTTGGGTTGTGGTCATCTCTTGTGGTCAGGATTGAGACTTCCACGCCCTAACAAAGGTTTGAGGTCCCAGACGTGTCCCCAAGTGGCTAGGGAGCTGAAAACTAGCGCACCGTTCGGACCGTAGGTTTCCGTAGGCACAGAGGCCGTCTGGACGCCCCAAGTAGCATAGCTAGGCTGGGAATTTCAGCCCATTCGACCAGCTACAATGTCGAATTATTTTACTCCTACTTGGCCACTACCCTCATAAAGAACAATCGCTCTCATAAGGAATAGAGGTCCAGCGTTGATCTTGGCCATGTATTCCCCAATTCGACACAAAACTCTATTAAACTTACATTAAAATCAAACAAATAGAAACTAGATATCTCAGATTTGACACGGAGAAGATTTCGAAGAATCAAAGATCTCCCCAACATCATTTCCTCAATATCATTCAAAACTTTACAGTATATGAAACTATTATGGTGAATTTACTCTGGACAAGCTAATATTCATATATTTCAAAAGAATCTACAATATTTTAACTTCAGAACACGATACCAATGTGCTTCTTAGCTAAAATATTTTTGCAAGGGACTTCGCAGGACTTTTCGATCCTAATTTGCCAAGATAACGCGATAACCCACACTTTAAACTACTTCTTTCTTGATTTAAAATAAAACTTGCAGTGGCGTTCTGGCAGCAATTCCTCTTGACTCTTCAAATTCCCGATGCGTAATCCCCCAGACTAATGGCGCCGTAGCCTTTTATACTCGCTACCGTGCGGTTCTCAGAAATCACACCACTTCGACTGAAAAACCGTTGGCCAATATTTTTTTTAAAAACCTCATGCAAATATCTAACTAATATCTCTACATTTAATAACTAATCTGCCTTGCTCATTCCTGTCGATAAGACCTTTTTCATTAAATTCTCAATTGAATAAAGTTTTTCCATTGGTTAGTTCCAAAACTTTCTAAAACATTCCAAGACTACCTGTCTCTTTCTTCACCCCTAATAGTAACGAAATAAAGGTCAGCGTGCCTTGTAACAAATTTAATTCCATAGACAATCTCATAGCTTTCTTTTAATTATTAGTGTTCCCTGTGCTATCTATAGAATCCCTTGAATCGACCTATTAGCATAATCTGGTATCACGAGATATTATAATAAATTTTACCATTTAAATTTCTTTTACGCTGAGTATTAATTTATTTTAATATTTATTTAATTTTGATTGAATCGATTCTCTCGATTATCCGTAAAATGCTTACTTTTTTTTCAACTAGACAAAAGAATAAACTAATTATCAATTATTTGATCAAATTTTTGTTATCATCATGATTATTTATTTCCTTGTTCTTACTTAAAGATATAAAGTCAGTCAAACTATACTTTTAATTTCATATTTTTAATTTAAGTTCTACTTTTCATAGATCATAGATCAATTTTCTTCCTCGCGTCAATTATAGATAAGACAAACTGTCAATGTCATTCTGCTTCACAACAAACAAAATAAGATGGATATAATGAATTATTGTGGAACAATTTACAAAGGACTGTATTTATGATTGAATTTCAGTTTTCCAGTTAATATTTGAGAATCATGAACGAGAACATAAGTGTTCCGTTACAAACACTCCATCTGTTACTGGTTATAATTTTTTACAGGGCTGTCCTGTATTTAACACAATTTTTCATTTAAAAGCATTCCGTGGTCCAGTGGTTAAGGCCTGTTGACATCGGGTATGCGCTCCTACATGACCCGGGGGTCGTGGGTTCGATTCCCACCGGAAGCATACTTTGTTTAGTTGTTTCCAGTTTGGTTAGGACATTGCAGGCTTGAATCACCTTATTGTCTGATAATAAATATGATTCCGTGCTTCGGAAGGCACGTTAAGCCGGTGGTCCCGGCTGCCATCTGGTAGTCGTTAAAGGAACCACGTCAGAGGCCGAGAGGCATGGCAGGCAGGTGCATGGTCGATTGACCGTGACACCTACTCGAAATGGTGATGATTTAAAAGCTTGTTTGTTTTACTCGTACACTTGACGTACTAGATTAAATAGTTGAAAAGACAGACTGCATATCTGAAAAGAAATAGTCTAATAAGTATCACTTATAGGTCTAATAGATAAGTCTTTAATAGTCAAATAGATAACGTCTTATAAATTAGCTCCGTGTGCAAGACAGAGCGCGGAAAAATACGGATAAAGAGGCACGAACGACCTAAGCGTTCGGCATGTGACACATCTATCTCTCTTCCACCGTTATCACGTAAAATAATTATCGTCCGTAAACCGACTTTACAGCCGATCAATTTTTTCACTAGTTTTTACTCGCGGCTCCGCTCAGATTAAGGGGCTTAGATCAGCGAACTAGTGCCAAACATAATTTTATTTTTCCTCCTTATACCGATCAAATTGAAAAATCGAAATGTATTTCAGTAGTAAATTACTTGTAGTATTTTTGACATTACTTTATTGGTATTATCGTATTACAAATTATCAAACGCAAAATAATAACAAAAGTAGCCACTTAACAACTCTCTTAATATGTAATAGACCCCTTTAGTTAGGATGTCTCTTATGTTTAAATTACTTTTTAAAGATTCTTTTTATCTTCAAAAATTAATAAATAATTTATAAACATGACAGATAGAACATAAAAAGACATAGATTCAAAAACATATTGCTAGTGAAAAATTGCTTGTTATAATATTATTTCATTTAAAAAAAGCCTTTGTACTAACAAAATACATTTAAACAAACTTATTAAGTATATATTTATTGTCAGATTTTTTACTGTTGTAAAAAAATGATTATTTTGGAACAATAAGATTTAATACATAAAATAAAACTAGATATTTAAACGTACCCCACTAAAAGTATCAAGATTCATATTTAAGTACCCCTTAGCTGTGTACTGAAAAGGCTTCTGTGCTCTGACCATGAATATCATCAGCATCATCTTGGTTTCCGTGTCAGCGTGAGGCCAATCCGCGGAGTATATTGAATGAGCTAGATTTTCACTCTGAGAAAGATATAAAAACATTAAATGTTTAGCTATAAACTTTAATTGAGTCTTATATGTGGTTCTTGACATAGAACTCATTGTAGAATATTGTAATATATGTAAAATATCTCGTATATTTAACTTTACCCTAGGAGAGTTCAGTAATTGACCGTTTCGTCCCATGTAGTTTTCGTCCCAATCACAATGGGCCGAAACGTCCTTTGGACTTAAAAAGTATAGTCCCATTGTGATTGGAATGAACACACAAAAAGTTTTTAGAATTCTGTGTGCGATTCGTTCGATTGATTTATTGAAAGTAATGTCAGCAAAATAGTGAAAAAAATAATATTCCATAGCTTACTACCTAGTAAAATTTATTTATGTTGTAACAGGTTTTTCTATGTCGATAATACCGACATCGATAAATTAGAGACGTCGATAAAACAGTCTAAACAATCATAAAGTAAAGTAAATTTTAAGTAACCCTTATGTTTTGACAATATTAATTATTTGACTCATGCTTATTTACTTTGACATTTTTGAATGACTTTGTTTGTATGACAATGACACAGTAAGCTAAAGAAGACTTTTTATATAATATCGTCAGCATTACTGACTAAAAGTACGTGTGTAAATCTAGTGTAAAT
The DNA here is from genome assembly GCA_947532085.1 of Elegia similella. Taxonomy (NCBI): domain Eukaryota; kingdom Metazoa; phylum Arthropoda; class Insecta; order Lepidoptera; family Pyralidae; genus Elegia; species Elegia similella. The sequence continues at coordinate 7,653,965 of OX383937.1, forward strand.
TACAACAAACATTGCTTACATGATCACACAGAACTTGTCCAATCATACAGTGATAAAAGCAATCGATTATTAACGAACAGCCCATAAAAAAGTATCTCACGGCTTTGTACATATTGTCTTCTATCTGTAAAGTAAGAAGAAAATTACTATTACGCCGTTCACTACGAAACTTATATTTTTCGAACACATTATCTTATCTGTATACTAATATATTGTGTTGTATTGTACTTATAGGCAATGAATACGTTAAAGAAAGCTTGGAATTGATAGATTTGTGATTTCAATAGTGACTTTTAAAATATCCGCATTTTGTTCTGTAATCTGAGTCCGCATAAATACCAGTTGCATTTTTGTAGTTTTCAAATGAATGATGCTATGGCGAACTAAATTGTTATTTCTTTTTTTTAAAGTTTAAAAATGTCTTAACATTTCATAAACTTTTTAGTGTATGAGCGTTTCTGAGCTGGCGCTGCGCAAAAAGATGGCGGAAGGATGGAAGAGTAGGAAAATGATACAATATAGACGGCTGCGGAGTTGTCATTAAAAAAAATTAACGTTTCCCTGCTAAGGATCCGTACAATTTAATAATATCAAAGAAAGCAATGCCACAATGTCAGACAATGAAATGAAAATGACGATCGAATTTGCCGAGTGCCTATTACACTAAAATTAAGAATGCCTGTCTTATAATTTGTTTTAAAAAAATTACGTAGCGGGAACGCTGCGTATGTAAAAAATGTTCGGCTTCAACGGAACAAAATTCAACCTTCAATACCATTTGAGATAATTTATTTATATGCACTGACTATAAACATCGTATCAGCCCTCTCAAAGCATGACGCTTATGGTGTGCTTCTACGTGATGTAAGCTTACATTTTTTTAGTCGTGTATAGTCATAAAAAAAGAAGCTGCAGGGATGAATGATAGCGAATTGTTTCTGTTGCTATATTGTTTATGATAAATTTAGCTGTTACCAGACTTATCTATCCTATACTGGTCTTTGGTTCAAAAAGTTAAACAAGAACTTACTGATGCAGTAAAAAAGGTCAATCCCATGAAAACTGATCCAAAGAAGTAAGTAAGGAGCATGCTATCCCCGAGAACTGTGTTCAAACCAGATGAAATTCTGAAAAAAATGTTACATTTATTAAGAACCGTCAAAACGTCCAATCAAGGAATCAAACCCAGCTCTGTCAGGTAGCTAAAAATGCCTTAGCAACTACGGTACAGTGAAGTTACGTAAACTGAAGTAATTTGACAAAAGTTTATGGACCAAAAATATGAGATATGTTGCTATTGCTTTGACATGTACTCGTATGTCATTCCTATTTTTTACTTAATAGATTTGAGTATGGTTTTTAGCGTTGTAATCTGATTATTGTTCTTTATTCCCTTCCCATTTTCTATTAGAAATACCAAAGGATTTATACCGTTTTTTTGCTTGCACATTTTGATTTTCTGTTGTCGCGGTCATTTAAACTACATAATACAGAACACATGAAACATGAAACATATTAAACCACGTACTATTTGTTCAAATCAATCATGATTATGAAACAGCAAAAATCAAAATCCACGCAGAAGTCGCAAAACATACAAAACTAATACATACTCAGCCAGAAACTGGTGACGCCTTGCGATATTGCGCAATTTCTTTTTAATCGTTTCATGGGTATTATAAACATCAATATTTTGTATAATTTTACTGGCATCTTCTACTGAAATAATGTTTTTTATACCATGTCCAAGAATTTTAAGCTCCATGCAAATGAAGGAAGTGTACGCAGCGTGAATTGAACTGGTGACCCCGACGATCCCAATAACCAGAATTGTCATACAACATTCCCACAAGTAAGCGACATAGTACCACTTTATTTTATCAAATGGGTACCATCCATCAAATGGATATAAATATTGCTTTTCCTTCTTTGCAATATTAGTTTCATAATACATTATGATTCTAGGAAAAGAGTTAATAATTATAACTAAAGGTATGCAATAATAAAACAGGAATCTAGTCACAAATTTGGTGACTATCGTAAACTTCATGATAATTTTACGATAGTGTTGATCATCTAATGCCATATCCCATAAGTCGTCACGGAAATGATAGAAAATTTCACTATAAAGCTTTCTGTGAACATGAATTTTGATGAGTTTTATTAAAGTCATCAAAACAACGCCCAAATTTGGTGTTATGTTAATTAATTCAAAATATTCGGATGTAGTAATAGCAGTGACAATTAAAGTAGTAAATAATTGTATGGATGTCAGAGTAACTAGAAATGATATTATAGCGTAACATATCAGAGAAAATTTGGACCGTTCTAAAAAAGGATATACAAATATTTTTCTGCCAATATAACTCAAGTAATCTAATTCGAGCAAAAACTCGCTTTTTACAAACTTGTATGTTTTCTGCGACATGCTTAATGTATTTGATTTCCGTGAACAGTGCATTTAACATAATTTTAAAAGTAATATAATTATAGTAAAAGGGAGTTTTATATGTTACGACTAGAAAATCATTGTTCATAGACGATTATACATATAAAAGACTATCGGCCCAGCTTTTTTTCTTTGGTAATATTTTCATACCTTGGGCTACATTATCGAAATTCTCATACGGATCCCTGTTTTTGAAAATATTCTAAAGTCTGTAATCATCAGGTAGGGTAGGATCTAATGATTAAATATTTTTTAAATTGGTCTAATAGTTTCAGAGCCTATTGAACGCAAAGAAAGAAACAATCAAGTCTTTCCTCTTTATAATTTTCGTGTAGAAGTCGCCATTGACTATACGTCCAGTCCGGTTCGGCCTTTAGACATATCAAAGGACCTGTAGATAGTGAAAAAATTCAATAGTAGGTAGGTATTAAAAATTTTAGTGGGTAAAAGCCTATCGTAGGTATAGATTCTTATTAAATCGTTAATATTTACAAACTAAAGGAATGGTGTAAAGAGGCTACAATTTATTCAAGGACAAATATAATTGATTGAAATTGCTCTGATTATTGCCTCTTTATGTAAACGTTTTAATTTGATGTAGTTACAGATTACAGAACAAGGTATATTATGTTGTTATTTATTTCATAAAGGACTTTTCTATGCCTACCTTGTAATTTGATAATTGTAATAAATAAGTTGTTATTTTCATAAAGGACTTTTCTATGCCTACCTTGTAATTTGTTAATTGAAATAATGTAATAAATAATAGAGCATCCATGTAATTCTTGGTCTAGGCTATACAATGTGTAACGTACATACATACATAGTATCACGTCTTTGTCCCTTGCGGGATAGACAGAGCATAGGTCTATAAGAGCTCATGGCCACATTTAGCATATTGGAGGGCGTGTAGAAGGAAAACGGAATCAAATAGTGATGGGTTGCTAGCCGCATCGCCTATGACATGATTCCACAGATTTTAGCCCTGTCGAGGATTTACAATGTGTAAACCGGAAGAGGGACGGACGGACAGCTGGACATCGGAAGCTTAATAATAGGATTTTTACCCTTTAGCCACACTTTCATTGACTTGCTCTGCCTGTAAATATTAGTTGTTATGTCAGCAAAGTATTTTATAAATTTTTTGTCGTGTTCTTATACTAAGAATATAAAATACTAGCTATTGCCCGCGACATCGTCCGCGGCAATTTCTGTTATTATGATTAATTAGTGTTTTATTAGTATAGATGAATAATTTTACCCCGCTTTCAAAACATTTTTAATTGCTGCTTCGGTCCTATTGGTTGCAGCGTAATGTTTTATAGCTTAAAGCCTTCCTTAATAAATGGACTATCAAACACAAAAATAATTTTCCAATTTAAACCAGTAGTTCCTGAGATTAGCGCGTTCAAACAAACAAACTCTTCAGCTTTATAATATAAGTATAGATCCTTACTAATATTATAAATGCGAAAGTGAGTTTGTTTGTTTGTTTGACGATGAAGACTTAGTATAGATTATATTCTTATAGCACAGGGTAGATCACAGGTATACAATACAATACAATACAGTACAATACCCTTGATTGCACAAAAAGGAACAGTTTAAATAGATATAAACTTATATAACTATTTAAACTGTTAATTTCTTCCTGGCAACCAGGCAGGAATGCAATATTAAAAATCTTATCTCTATGGTTAAAACATGGCTTGAGTGAAACAAAAGTAAATAATTCCTTTGTCAAATTCAAATACGGTTCTAATTTATTCTTATCCTAATCCTTACTTAATATTATAAACGTGAAAGTGAGTTTGTTTGTTTATTTGTTACGCTTTCACGTTGTAACCACTGACTGAACCGATCATAATGAAATTTTGCATACATGTTATCTGAGGTACGGAGAAGGATAAAGGGTACATTTTATCTTGGCAAAAAGTACTGTTCCCTAGGGATCGACATTGACGCGGGCGGAGCCACGGGCAAAAGCTCGTTGTTAATAAATCATTTAAAAAGGAAAATGACGTCAATATTCATAATATGTCAGCCGTAATAAGTACGTTTCAAATCTGACAGCGTAATTCCAATTCCATGCTCATATGAGGCTGTAAACCCCTCACCCCTTTAAGGCCAGGACATAAGATACATTTTCCCTTAAACTAACCAGAAAACAGGTCAAGATGTGCTTCTAAGTAACGATTGCTTATAATTTCCCGGTATTGCGAGTTGTAGGTGCAGGTTCTGTCTCCACCAAAGCGAAGATACTGTGAGATGCGATGCGAAGTCAGCTAGCGGTTGTACCACCGACATCGAAACGTAATAGAGAGAGATGCAGGGCCGCCATATAGCGATACAATCGCTATATGGCGGCCCTGCATCTCTCTCCCATTCTTGGGTGATTATGTTAGCTTTGAAAAACAGGGTAAACTGTACTGCTGTTGGTAGTCGCATACGTAACGCGTCGTAACGCGTCATCTCTTATATGTACGGTAGTACCTTTTTTGTACATTTGACGACAAAAGAGCAGATGAGCCATCTGATGGAAAGTGATCACCGTCACCCATGGACATCTGCAACACCAGAGGAGGTACTGATGTACCAGCTCTTAAGATACCTGTAAATACGCCTTTTGAAGCACCCCAAGTCATAGCACACTGCTGTACGAGGGAATAAACCATGTGACGCTCTGACATTTTTATAGACCCAAGTGTCAAAGAAAAAGAAAGATACGCTAATTATTAACACAATACCAAAATCAAGTTTTTCTTTGTGACCTTTTATATTTTACTTACCGATGAAATGATATTCCCTTTCGTTTGTTGCGGACCGGACCGTATTGCGGACACAACATTTCCTTCATTTTGAAACCGGTTAGACACAAGTACACAACTAAAATACACTATGACAAAATATTAATTTAATGGAAGCGTTTGCACACAAAAAAAAAAAAATTTAATACAAAATGGCAAAGTTTTTGCGGCTGGCCTGACGCTAACCCTTACTGTAAGTCTAGAATGCAGACAAATACTAGGCTAGCTCGCACTAGGATTTGAACACTGAGCCCCACGTGTGAAAGTTCAGTTCAGTTCATTTATTCATAAAACAATTTATAGTGTGTCCTCAACACAATGTAAATTGTTTAGCCATTGTGTGTGTGTTAACTCGTTGGCGTGTCGCAAAAAGTTTTTATGTGTAAAATTATATAATAAAGTTGAATTTAATACTTTATACTATTTATGAACTAAGTGCCTCGTATATTTTTTTAAGACATATCTCGTTGTTTTACTGGAGAAGGGCCCTTATTTCCCGTATTGCGAGTTTAAATCACAAGGGCACTCAACAATGCTATTTGGGGCCTTTGATGCATAGATAATAAGTATGGGAATTAATCCTATGAGTGTATGGTATCCACTTCATGCAAATTTTGGAAGATGGCTTTTCGGCTTAACGTACCCTTTGCGTGTTCCGGTTCAAATATTGAATTAATTTTGCTGATTGTGAATTATGTTTGATGATGGGAATAATGGATATGTAATGCGTTGTGAGAGGCCAATTTTCTTATAAGTGGGTAAGTTATATATTCAAGATAGATAATATATATTTTTCAGACTAAATTAGTACCTATGTGTAAGACAAAAGTTACGAATGTATCATGTTGGCGAATAGATAAACTTAAAAATGGAAGCGCCGAAAAAAAGTGTTCAAAGTTCTAAAACTATTCCTAGAGTAAATTATACGTCAGGCAGGCAGACGGCCTTGAAAACTTTGCCACATCATAAAACATCATGAATGCTGATATAACAAGTTATAAAGAGCAAGGTACTTAAACTATAAGGAAACAAAAGTATACAAAACACGTATAAGCTCTATCATCTGATACGGAAAATCTAAAGCATCATCTTTTATAAACGATATTAATTCGGTCTTATCCCAGACATATGTGAAATATGACGTCATTACGTCGAACCGAGCGAACAATGTTCATTCAAATTGCAAATACTGAAACGCATCTATCTTTAAATTGTATTCATTTGTGGGATACATTTTCAATCTTTATAAATGTGGATCCTTATTTGCGATTGTCCTTTTGAAATACCAACATAAAAAGAGCCTTATTTTTCAGATATATGGATAAAGCCTTCCTAAATAGATGCGATATTAATGCTCGATAATAATATAGACGTTATAATGATATTAATTTTAACTCCTGAACAAAAAAAGAGTTATAAGCTCTTTTATCTTTTATTCTGTTTCTGTTATAATAGGAAGTACCTGTTAGCCAGTGTTTGTAAATATATAATAATAAATGGTTAATTTATGTAGACGTAGCATAGTAATCATTTACATAAAAGTGCCAGTACATTTTACCTCTGTAAGGCGTGGGATATTTATTTTATGAGTAGGTATTATGTACAGAATATTATTCTTAAAAAATACTAAAATATGTCCAAAATATCAATGCTAATAATTATGTCATCAATATCAATACTAATAATAAAACTGTTTTTTGTATGTTCTCCGTAACTCTTAAACGAATTAACTGTAATTTTATGAAACTTGGTAGATAAACATTTAGACGTACAGGACACAAGACAGGGTAATTAATTATATAAATATATTTTTTTCTCCACCTATGAAAAGACGTGGCCCCCATACATGTATGCGAACGGATTCGCGGGCACATCAGGTGTGTTAATATAATACAATGTATATTTAATTAATGACAGGTATTATAAAACACAAGCGATTTTATCGGTTGATTTATCGCCGCGATATGGTTTAGGCTTAAAGAGTTCGTTTGCGGGGAATAAAGAGGTCTCTGTTTTCTGGTTCAAGATAAAGGGTATGTGCGCGCTTTATGTGTATTATTCAAGAGCAATGACGTAGAGCTTGTCACAAAGAAATATTGAGCAAATAATACCGTTCTATCAGAAGTAGTTTTCTGCTAGAATACACTACAATAGATATATGTGTATTAAATTTGTAAGTAGAGGTGAATACCTACCTACTTATAAAATATTTCATTACTTTTTTTTTTTACTAGCTATTTATGTCCCACTGCCGGGCAAAAGCCTCCCCTTTATTTTTCCACTTTGCTCTATCTCTTGTTATCTCTCTCCAAGTTTCATCAAAAGCAGTCAAGTCGTCTGTCCATCTTGTTTTTGGTTTGCCTCTTGACCGTTTCCCATCAGTAAGTACCCATTAATTTATTAAATACTAGCTGTTGCTCGCGACTTCGTCCGCGGCAATTTCTGTCATTATGATTTATTAGTATAGATGAATAGTTTTTCCCCGATTTCCAAACATTTTTTATTGATGCTTCGCTCCTATTGGTCGCAGCGTAATGTTTTATAGCCTAAAGCCTTCCTCAATAAATGGACTATCTAACACAAAAAGAATTTTCCAATTTGAACCAGTAGTTCCTGAGATTAGCGCGTCCAAACAAACAAACAAACAAACTCTTCAGCTTTATAATATTAGTATAGAAAATTCAATCCCCGGTCAGGCCAGTTCAAAATGGAAAATGATTTAGTTAGATTGACCTGGGTATTGAATGTTTTTTGATATAAATATCTATTACAAAATAAAGTATCTGGCAGGTGGTACATACAAAGTATAAAATAACCCTTGACATTCTCGTAAACTAGTGATTCAGTCCATCGATATGAACACGTTTCCTATAAGAATATGTCAAAAATAAATTGATTTCCCAGCATTGGTCCCATAAGAAAAGTTGTTTGTTTGGCGGGCTAAGTCACCCCTTTCAGGGAAAGTCGGGTAAATTTAAACGTTGTATACCAGGTGATTTTGAACCTATGAACTATATTGAAATTCTGGAATCAATATCCCTAATGAAATATAGAATTACAAGAAAAAAGCTGAATATCCCTTGCTAGGTTTCTGATACAAAATCGCCGATCAGCCGGACGAATTTCTATGGAAGGTAAATTTTTATTTCGATTTTTGCCTTTTTTTCTCGCACTTCTGTATTTCATTAGTGATTCCAGAATCGCAATTAAGATCAGAGGTTCAAAATCACGCTGTATATTGAAATTCTGGAATCAATATCCCTAATGAAATATAGAATTGCAAGAAAAAAGCTGAATATCCCTTGCTAGGATTCTGATACAAAATCGCCGATCAGCCTGACGAATTTCTATGGAAGGTAAATTTTTATTTCGATTTTTGCCTTTTTTTCTCGCAATTCTGTATTTCATTAGTGATTCCAGGATCGCAATTAAGATCAGATGTTCAAAATCACGCTGTATATATTTTTCCATTCATAATACCTACTCTTAAGGTACCTAATAAAAATCAAATGAAGACATGACAAATAATAGCGTACTATTGTAATATTATAAGGTAGTTGCGTCACCTCAGCGCTCACAATAGACTTATTTGATCCGAACGGGGTTCACACGTCAAATTTCACATCCTGAATGGCGCCCTCTCCGTGGAATCTTTACAAATAGTTGTAAGAAACGCGCTTAATTTGATGGAAATCCGGTGAATGCATACCGGGGAGTCGGTGGACTGGAGTTCGTCGCTTGATTTAATTGAGCTTTAATGCGATTTTGTGATAGACTGGGCTTAGAGAACCGTCGTGGCAAAAAGTAATTAGTATGTTTTTTCCTTAGCAACCCGAATTGTACGACTTTTCTTCTTTTCGAGTCAAAATGTCTATTCTTTAACACTCGTCTTGACAACAAACTGTCAAACTGCCTCCGTGGTCCGGTGGTTAAGGCGTTTGCCTGTAGATCTGGCGGTCGTGGGTTCCATTCCCACGGGAAGCATACTTTGTTTAGATGTTTCCAGTTTGGTTAGGACATTGCAGACTTAAATCACCCGATTGTCTGATAATTAAATGAAACTAGGATGGAAATATATTGAACTTTTTATGCTTCAGATCGGAAGGCATGCGAAGCCGTTGGTATTGGTGGCATCTTTGATGACAGTTGTTAAGCAATGTTTGTCAGATGCATTTGGGCAGCACTGTATCAGACTTAAAACACGAAAAACAAACAAAATATAAAACAAATGGGTAATTTTTCAGATCGTCAGCATTATTTTTAGCCGTCAGCAGAATTAAAGATGTTTGAAAGTTCACGGTAATATTACTTAGACAATTAGCGATAAAAATAATACACCTTGAACGAATACAGGAATAATTGTCCAATTTATGTGTTAGAAAATTAATTAGCAGTCTTACAAATAAATATTTCAAATCGATGAGATAATTGATGAGAAAGACAAAAAAGCGTTAATTTCTCCAAGATAAACTTTCAATATATTTAAAAAGGAAAATTCTTGAACAACTAAAACAAAATAAGACATCGTTAGTACAGAATAGCGCAATGTAAACAAAAGAGTAGCACCAGAAGATGGCTTGTAGCAACGAGCACTTACCCATTTCTGAGAACGATAAGTACTACATTGTATTAATTAAAGACTGCAAGCATGAGTACTTTGAGAGTATCACCATAGTCGAAGAATACAAGTAGGTAACCTTTAAATTTATATAAGTGTCCTATAATTAAAATCAACGTAAAATTACTTAAAATTAGAACTACTATTATAAATGCAAAAATTACTGACACTAACTATTGAACCGATAATTATGATCTTTTGCGTACACCTGTCAGAAGTGTACTGGTAGCTCATAGGGTTTTATCCAGAAAGAGCCCAACAAGTGACGCATCATTCAAATCTATACGTCTGGTGTACAATAGGCAACAGTCTGGAAACCCAAAGCGATAAAGCAAGTTGGTAACGCAATGAATGGTGAAATAAAAAAAAATATATATTGTTCCCGATTAATAATTTTTCAAATTGTCTACAATACAATGACGGTCTGATCCACAAGTTGGGTCTCGAGACGTGGGGCTGCAAAGCGCTTAGACTTGGAAGTAATAGCTTGTTTGACATCGGATATTTTTATTGTAATAATATAATGTTTTTAAAGGCTGTAGGTGTTGTGTTGGCTGACTGCTGGGCTAAGACTTATATAAATGAGTTATGAGTGGTCATTTGCAGTAACCATAATATAAATTAAGCCTACCCAGACAACCTGAATATTTACACCTACTTATAAGGAAATTATATCAGATCACTGCATTGATTTGACACAAGAAACTGTACTTAGCTGTGTTTTTTTTTCTCTCTGCGCCCTAAACCCTCAGTAATGATGTACAAACAAAGATTTTTATTAAAAATTTGATACATGTATCTCTTTTGGAACGTCATATTTGTATTTGTTATATTTTGTTTAATTTATGCACAGTCGAAATACTACTAGCGTTAACGACCACTGGTGAGAAGAATACGCCGAAAGAAACTCAATCCAGACTTGGTCCCTATGTATATAAAAACTGCTAAAAAGGTTCCTACTCTAGAATACATAATTTGTGAATGCTTATTAAAAATGATAAAATAACACTCAATAAAGTTATCTAACTGCTTTTGAACCTTTTACTATGGTAAATATGAACGTTCTGAGAGCGTTATGCAGAATGCAGACCGTAAATAAGGTTGAAAATTAGTTTGTTTCTTAAGTTTTTCAGTTTGCGAAGTATGCATTTTATTTTCAAGAGGCAAAGGGTATTTAAAAACTCCCTTTGTATTGAAATGATGTCTATGAGTTGCATAATTCTGTCATATTTAAATAGCTACTGCGGGAAATATTTTTATTTTCATCGTTGCTATTTGATGAGGTAAACTGTGTTTATCAGTCTTTGTTCTAGGTGTAACAGAAGATACATTATGACCAGTGATAGATTGACGTGGAAATAACCGCCACGCTGTTCCTACCCCATATAATACTGAGTTGTTCTACCACTTTACACTTTTTGCATTTTTTTGTGTCTTGCTTGAATAGTGTTCATTTTTATATGTATACTCGCGAACCGCTCGGGCTTTGCACGGGTAGGTATAAGATAGACATATGGATTTTGTTGGTATTGTATTTACACTTTGGGTTACAATACGGAAGTTTTTCAGACGGATCCCTATTTTTTTGGAAAACAAATATATAGCCTATAGTTTAATGATGAAATATTTTTTCTAATAGGTCCAGTAGTTTCGAAGCATAATGCAAACAAACAATCAAATCTTCTTTACAATATTAGTGTATATAATGTAGATTTATCATGAATTTAGCAAAAATACAGGTCACCGTCGTGTTATTATTGAGTAAACATCAATATAAATATTGCACTGTCTTAGAATCTTAATCTAAATTATAGACTAATTCAAGTATAAATCGGAAAAGAAATTACTTGATAAAAAATTTAACAAACGCAGTTCAAAACATTTTATAGCATTTAAAAGATAATGAAAAGCCGTAATACCGTGGAGAAAATTTAAAATGGCCCTCGCATTGCTCACACACAACATCGCGGAGGACCTTATTAAAGTTTAAAGGTCTCACCCATTATTCATGAGCGAGGCCGATTCCCCACACACGTAATAGTCGCTATAAATTGGGCGAACTTTATTGCCTATTAAAATAAATAATGATATGGTCTTCCTGTATTCTACTTGTGATACTATTATTGCGAGATCAAAATGACAGAATATCTTGTTAGATACATTTGTACTTTTTTTCTTTATTCATCACAAAAATAAAAATATTTACATAAAATGCCGTACAATTTCAAATAATATAACTTAAATAGAAGATATCTTCCAACTCGTCGCATCGTCGCAACGTGCCCAATATACTGGCAGAATTTCTGCGCTGTATAGCAATACTAATTCGCTGAGCGGAATAGCTGCCAGCTCTAAGGGTCTCCAGTTGACTCAATGAGACGAGTTGTGATGTCCTTACATTTGTATTTCACATTGAGCAGTGTTACTTTCACTCAAATATTCACAGTAAGGTGCGCTTTCTATAAAATAACAAAAAATAAAAACATTGTTTTACTCATTTTTGTTCAAGACATACCTACACTATTTAAGCAACCTTTGAGTATTCGGCCGTTAGTTTAATGTAAAAACACAAAATAAAGAAAAAAGATTAATGTAGGTAAGTATAAAAAAATATTTTAGTAACGGTTTCCTGAAATGCATAATACTTAATGACAGCAGACTAGCCGTGTGGTTTCCGGCAGAGTAGAATAGGACCACTCCTAGTCTTCCCATGGAGGTCGTAAGAGGCGACTTAGGAAATACAAGCTAAAGAAAACTCATAAACATCAATAAGACCTCTCCAACCCGTTTGGCCAGCGAGGAGAGTGTAATCCAAATCCTTTGTCTGCTCTGGCCTCCGTGGCTCTGGCCGAGTATGGCTCCGGTAATACATTACAGAGAGGGTCATGCTTCTGCAGTGGAGACTAAAAAGACGTGATGATGATGATGAAATGATAGCACTGAGACGCAGAGTACTATGAGCGGCTATCATTGGGTTATTTTGACAAGCAGCAACAACTGACACATAGTTGCCCAATAACAGCTTACCAGACTCGAAGCCTCACTGTTGCCACTCGCTTGCACACAGAACGTGACACTTTTTCGCGCGTGCAGTCGGTGTTCATTGATTTGTAAGACGTTATCACGTCAAAAACACGAAATATGCGAAATAGCTAATAAATTGTGATGTTTATTAATTGATTAAGCCTTTTGTCTCTGATAATTTTGATTACATCTCTTCTATATGAATATGAACAGATAAAATCGCCATAGAAAATACGAAAAGAAACTTAGACCTAAATAATACAAAGACTACATTTTGTACTCGAGCGAAGCAGGATCACGTCGCTACTACCTTAATAAAGTAATTCCCAGCCCTATCGATCGCCTCCACTCTCAGGTAATATCGAATCTCATAAATAGATTGTCATTGAAGATCAAACGTCTATCGGCTAACTGCATTGTGCAAGGTGCATTCACCCTTGTCTACGGCAATTCGTTATTGTAATGTTGGTAATATGTCCTCGACCTCCGCCATAACTCAACTCGATGTAATGTCGCGGCTGTTCAAAATGAGCATTTATGAAAGTGTTAGCTTGTTAAGTTGCAGTTGATAATGTTTCCTCGTAATCCAGCCAAGTTTTAACTATTTCAGATGCATTTAAACAGCTTCAATCTGACACTAGTGTTGGCCAGTTATACACACGAAAAATAAGAAAAACAAAACACAACGTCGATTACACTTATAGTACCTACTTCGACGTGTTACGTTAGTTACAGAGTTGGTTGGTAGTCTAGTACAGTCAGCCACCAAGATACTCGGTCGATTGACCGTGACACCTACACGAAATGATGATGATATCTGGTCTGGTACAGCTCAATACCAACTCCTTCCTTTTGATTCCATCCAACGCCGGGCAATTCGTATTGTCGATGATCCCACACACACAGACGATTTAGACACCCTCAGTCTACGGAGAGACGTTGGCTCTCTGTGTGTATTTTACCGTCTATACTTTGAAGAGTGATCTGAAGAACTTTTTGAATTGGTACCACCGTCATCTTTCTATCACCGCACCACTCGCCACATGAGTAAAGTCCATCACCACATCCTTGACGCTTGGGTCTCTAAAAATGTCAGAGCGTCACGTAGTTTTTTCCTCGTACAACAAGATTGTGGAACGGACTCCCTCCCGAGGTTTTCTCTGTGTGCTATAACTTGGGGACCTTCAAAAGAGAAAAAATCTCTCTGAATTATACATTGTCATGCCAATGTTATTTCTTGTTTAAGAGAAAATTCAAGATACAGGTAGAGGGCGGGGTCAGGTTGACTGTACAAATAAGCTTTTCTCTTTATGGTACGTTGCTGTGTCACATAAAACAAAGTGGAGTCTTGCCCCGTGAACTAAATTTAGTATTAGTTAAAAATGGTTTGTTTGACACTATATGTGTGAATCAAGGATCATATTTTGTCCATAAGAATGATGTATAAAAAAATCTACATTTAGACTAATTAAAAATTTTCATTTTCCCAAAACAATGCTATTTTTGTCAAATTTTCAAGGCTATTTTTGCAACTCAGTAAATAAGTTGCCAAGTTAATAATATCACATAAATCTCTTACCGCAAAACACCTCTATTACAACAATAAAGCAACTATTCTGAGAATGCGCTCAAAAAGCTATATAATAATTAATTGTCTATCCCCGGCGACCGCAGAATTTATTGCGGAATTATTATTGAAAAGGGTCCTCGGCCGGGGCAAATTGTAGCGGGGCGGGGGGTCATATAAGATTATTATTTCTACAGTATCAAATCGTAGTGTGTCAAAATGTAATGTCACTAACTGTTTTATCTTTTTCGCGATAAGAAACGGAGAGACACGGGTTTCACCTAAATCTACTTCGCAGTCTACTACCACTCAGAATAACCTAGCTTACAACTCTAATAATCCTATTATAGTCAGATCATGAAATCACTCGATCCCGTTCGTATGTTTCCACAATCGTGACACAATTTTACTAATAAATAATTGAATTTCCGTATGCGATACGGTAATTATTATATAAGAATTGATATTACATTCAATTTATTTATTGCTCTTTCATATTTTACTGGTATAATCTAAACTTAATACTACAGTTACTTTTGAAATTGTAGGTACAACATGAACCATGAACTATATTATTGTAGGCTATCCAATGACATGAACAACGAATTATTATCCTATGGCAATAACCGTTGTTATTATAATAATTATCATAATCGGTCTTTACGATTCAATGCTGCCTTCTACTGATAATCATGTCAAACCCTCATTTAAATTTTCAAACTAATTAAAATTGTAGTTTTGTTACTAAAGCGCTCCGCTTGCAATAGCTTGGGTATCTGGAAAGAATGAAGGAGGATCGTGGCGTCAAGGCAGCATATATGGGAAAAGTATATAACATATAAGCATATAACAAAAACTAAATTTCTAGAGGTAGAAAGGGGCCAGCGATATCTGTTAAAGGTAATGTTCTTCAAAAAACTCAGATTTCCTACTAAAGACCTATATGAACTCAGCAAACTTTTATCAGTTAGGAAACTATTTATTCTATTGGCAACATTGAGACTACATAAAACAATACCGTTTAGTCCGAATGAGCAAATTGGAAGGAGAAGGCGCAAGGTCGCTCCTGTTCATAAAAACAATACTGCATACTGCTAAAAGACAATTTTACGTAATGTCAACACATTTATATAATAAACTAAATGAATTATTAGATATCCATAAAATCAGTAAATACAAATGTAAGACCTCAATAACTGAATGGCTATCTACATTAGACTATGATGAGATTGAAAATTTTATAGCTAATCTGTGATATTGAAGAAAAACAAAATACATACATATATATATATATATATATATATATATATATATATATATATATATATATATATATATATATATAATTATAAACTAAATAAGTAACTCAATGGAGACCACTACTTATTGCTGGACTAACTAGCTTTGACAACAGTCCGCTAGTGGTCTCTGATCCCAAGATTTTATCGCAGGGTTGAGTAGTACTATTCCGTATAATCTTATTATTATCTAATAATAATAATGTCAAATCGGCCATCAGTACACAGACGCTTATACACAGACTCTCTCATACACACACACCCTCTCACCAATACACACACCCACACACACCCACACCAACACACACCATCACGCACACACCTTCACCCACACACACACCTTCACACACACCTTCACACACACACCTTCACACACACACACACACACACACACACACACACACACACACACACACACACACACACACACACACACACACACACACACACACACACACACACACACACACACACACACACACACACACACACACACACACACACATACACACGTAAGTAAATAGATATATAATCTTCTGCTCTAACTTTCATCATGTATTTACGTTAACTAGGCCTAAGTTATTATGATGTGTTCTGGAAGAGCGGATCCACCTGTCACAGGCTTTATCTAAGCTTACTAGGTGGGTCCCAGAAATATGTATTTTTATAAACTAAGGCTTGGAAATAAAGATTTTTTCATTTTTTTTTTTCATGGGAAAAGTATCAGGCCGAAGACCAGTGGGCTGCCCCAGATATTGCTGGAGCGACACTGTGCAGGCTGATCTGCGGGAAATGGAAGCAGTTAGCTGACAAGATATCGCTCAGAATAGAAAATTGTGGCGCTCTTTCGTAGCGGAGGCCAAGATCCTCTTCGAGTCGCTGAGCCAGCGGAGTAAGTAAGTAAAATTGTAGGACAAACAAAAATTAAAAAGAAAAAGATAACTAATATTTCCATAATGAGCATATTTCATAACACTCTGTATTGTTAACATGGGAACAAAACATGTGAGAGTTAAAGAAATATATGGCGATTGGCGTTTTCAGCAAAGGCGTTTTTATGAATAGAAAACGTTTTTTTTGGAATATTCCTTAAAAAATACAAAGACTTTATATTTCTGTTGCTGTTCAGCACCTGAAATTATTCCCAAGAATATTTTGTTTCAAAACCTTGCGTAGGCTTATCAAAGACTATAAAGTCACGTATTGGTATATTGTTTTAAATATTTTCTCCATGAATGCTTTAGATTTTTTTATTTAATCTAGTTTAAGAGTAAAAGAAATAAAATGATCGGTGGCGTTAGACAGCTCACGTAGTTTTAACAAAATTATACTATAATCGATTTATGAGAAAACTAGCTTTCGCCCGCGGCTCCGCCCGCGTCAATGTCGATCCCTCGGGAAGAGTACTTTTTCCCGGTATAAAAGGTAGCCTATGTCCTTCTCCGTACTCCAGGAAACTTGTATGCAAAATTTCATGATGATCGGTTCAGTAGTTACGGCGTGAAAGCGTAACAAACAAACAAACAAACTCACTTTCGCATTTATAATATTAGTAAGAAAAAACATGGAATTTTGAGCAAGGCTTAAGTATTATAAGTCAATAAGAATGCATTCAAGACCTTTTATTTCTTACGCATGTTGTTAGGGATTTTATATATAGAATATAGAAATTGGTATAGAAATATCATTCTTAACCAAGTCATCGCTTTAAAAATCAGTTTTCTAGACAAGGGTACCCTCCCGGGTAATTTTATTATATATTTCTATATATAGGGTACTTTTCAGATACATTCCATCGCGGAAAAAAGTACTGTTTAAAATGTTCATCATATTGAAGAGGGTCATGCTCGGTTTTTCTTTGCAAGGTCGAATCTAAAATGAGGAGATTCTAGAAAGAGCTTAGGTGGAAGTGGGCGGGCAGGGCTCATAGCGTAGAAGCGATAGCCAATGACACAGCGATGTACTCTAATGGCAACCACGTACTAGCAAACGTAGTGTTGGACACCCACCGACCAGCCGGCCTATTTGCTAACTCAGCGTACAACGCTTTAATAGTCATTTCAAAATACATTACGTTTTATATATCTTAAATAAATATTATCAATCGTACGAAAGCCGCAATGTGTTTTAAAGTGACTATCAAAACGTTGAACACTAAGTTAGCAAATAGGCCGGCTAGTGGTCGGTGGATCTGACCAAGGTTGCAGAAAGATGCTGGTGGAGCTGTACCAGTGCGACACACGAACGATCTTAAACTGATTTAGAATTACTTTACTTTTTTGTAGAAACCAATTACAGAATAACAAACACATAAAAAAAAATAGTAATCTTTAAATATATAAACAAATTGAAATAAAAACAATAAGTTCTCCAAACATGGACCCAACGCGCTGGTCTTCCGTTAGGACCATAGACGATGGTATCTCGGACGCTCGTACAGAGTACATAATATCTATCCCACGCAAAAAAAAATTAAAGGTAAACAAACCTTCTCGACACGGTTGTTGGCAGATATTTCTTCAATCACACAATACTTTCGAACACTAACACTTTAAAACGATGCTTTGTAATGATTTACGCCTTTTTAAATGAATGTCACTAGATTTTACCTATAAACTTTTACTGAAATCGTTATTTTCGATTATGGCGTTTATTACGAGGTTATAATTTGTACTATTTTTCTGTATATATGACAATTTCAACCTGACTGCATGAACAAATAAATGAAATTATTTTGCCAGTGTTATTTCCTCCGAAATTAATATTGTAACTTATTGTAACCGATTTGCCACAAAGGAGTAACGAGTTTCATGTAATATTTATTAACTTGTTATTTTGTACCGTGTTTATTTGTATATTATAGTATAGTATTTTTTCATTGTTTGTTTGTTAATTCGATAGACCAATTTGATGCACATTGATAAAGATATTTGAAGATGGGAATAATTCTAGGTAAAAAATGATTTTGTTTTCTAATGTAGGTACGGTACTTGAAATTATGTTTTTGATAGTTTTCAACCGACTAAAAAAAAGGAAGTTATCAATTCGGTTGTTTTTTTTTAAATGTTTGTTCGTAGCTCAGAACTCCGTCATTTATGAAAAGATTTTAATAATTCTTTTTTTGTTTGAATGGGGTTGAAATTGAAGTTTCTTGCTAAATATACAAAAAAAATGTTAGAACTTGCGTTACTTTTATGGAAAAATGACTGGCAACACTGACTTCTTTTTTAATTTTTCCGCGAAAAGTACCTGTCAGTTGCACAGATTGCCTATAAGTTGTCAAAGCATTGTTTACAATTAATTTTTTTTGGAATGGGATATAGATTACGCCCTTTACTCATCATCATCATCATCATCATCTCAGCCCGTCTACCGCCCACTGCGGAGGACGGGGCCTTTACTCTTACTTAACAGCCTCCGTGGTCCAGTGGTTAAGGCGTTTGCCTGTTGACCCGGGGGTCGTGGGTTCGATTCCCACCGGAAGCATACTTTGTTTAGTTGTTTCCAGTTTGGTAAGGACATTGCTGGCTTGAATCACCTGATTGTCTGATAATAAAGATGATTCCGTGCTTCGGAAGGCACATTAAGCCGGTGGTCCCGGCTGCCAACTGGTAGTCGTTAAAGGAACCACGTCAGAGGCCGAGAGGCGGTTCCGAAGAACTCTGACACCAGGGTGTGCATGGTTGATTGACCGTGACACCTACTCGAAATGATGATGATGAACATAATTTTAACATATAACCATTTCCTTTTATATGCATTAATGTAGTTATATAAAATAGCTACATTAATCCATATAAAAGAAACTGGCTTATATGTAAAGGTTTTCTTTATACCTCTAAGTAATTGTTTACTTATGAATTGTACATGTGTTTCTTATGGTTTAACAAAATGCTATAAAACTAGCATTTGCTTGCGGCTCTTCCCACGTTATTGTAGATTCCTTTGGGAACAGTTCATTTTTCCGGGATAAAAGGTGCCCATGCCCCAAACTACCGCCATGTCATCGCAATTGGTTTAATAGTTGAAGCTTGAAGCGTGACAGACAAACAGACAGACAGAATTTCTTTCTTATATATATTATTAATATGAATTTAAAGAGCAATCAAGTATTTAAATGATGGGCAAAAAAGGTTAAATGTAAACAGAATCACCCACTATACCTGTAACCATGTTACCCTATCAAAGACGGACAAAACAATAAGCATGTGGTCATCCTCGGAAATTCAATAAATTCGGACAACTGGCCCCCGCGTCCATCATCTGGAAACTTTGAATAGCCGTCAGCAACGGAGGGGCCTTTGTCCGCAAAATTACCTTATTTTGTGGTGCTCCTACAATAAGGGCCTCCAACTATCAATTTGAGTTGTAATTGAGTCTCTGTGCTCTTTGATGTATGAAATACTGACATGTTTGATATCGTATCGCTTGGTTGGTCCAGTTTTGTATACAAAAACTCCAATTTATTTTTCATATTGTGTAAATAAATAGATTTTGATAGGATCTAAGTGGCTTTATTGTGTTTGACAGAGTACACTGATGTTGAAAATCTTTGTTAGATGGGTAAGTACATTTTTAATATTATGAGCAGTTACAGTGATAGTATAAAAAGAAGAAAAATCTAGAAAGAAAGCTAATATGTCTTTACACTTACGCTGACGCTAGTAAAGTATTAAACAATCGATATTCTTGTAATTAATTTATGCTAAACAGGGTCTTTTTGGTCTCATAGATCAAGGCTCTGTTCACACCGAAAGGTAAAAATATATAATAGTATGTATGTATGCGGGTTAAGCTAAGGCACGACAGATAGGAGCTACTGCAACTCATAATGATGGGCAAAGTCGCAGGGAAAAGAAAAGTGGGTCGGAGAAAGAAGTCTTGGTTGCGTAACACCAGAGAGTGAACTAGTATCGCGAGTGCAGCCGAACTTTTTCACCTCGCTGGAGACAAGCAGAAATATGCGGAGCTGACTGCCAACCTTCACTAGTTGGAGAGGCACTGTTAGAAGAAGAAGATACGGGTTAAGTTTAATTATATAAGGCTCGTTTAAATTAAGCGCTTATATTTTAAGGGCTAGGATACTAAGTCACTGACGTCGACAATAGAAACAGCAGATTTATCGATTTAATAAAACTTATAACTATTTTGTATGAAAAATTAAAAAAAAAACTTTAATATTTCTTTATATTTGCTACTAAATCATTCTTAGACTAAGTAATGATTTAGTAGCAAATTTAAAGAAATCTTAAAACATTTTTTTTTTAATTATTCATACAAAACCAGCTGCTTCTATTGTCGACGTCAGTGACTTAGTATCCATAGTAGGTAATAGTAAAAAGTTGTTGGCCAAGAAAGTGTTTTTTGTACGCAAGGTGTTTTTTTCATCTGTTTTTCCTAAATATTTAGGTCCAAATCTCAAGAACTAGTTTCGATTTTTTTTTATTTTGCTTCTAAATCATTTTTATAGCTTATGGGCGCCAGCCTTAACAATATTTGCGCTTAATTTAAATTTACCTTATATAAGAATACCATGCATAGAAAACATGTGATTTTAAAGGATTACAGCAATAAGTCAGGATTCATTAGTGTATTTTTTGGTTTTTCATTAATTCTTATCGAGTTAAACATCGCTTTATTGTTAGGACTCCTCATTAATAAAATAAATGAGATGGTACTTACAAAACCGAGCTAATTTATCTTGAAGAAACAATAAAATCCTAACTAATATTATAAATGCGAAAGTGAGTTTGTTTATTTCTTTGTTTGTTACGCTTTCACGCCGTAACTACTGAACCGATCATCATGAAATTTTGCATATAAGTTCTCTGGAGTACAGAGAAGGACATAGGCTACCTTTTATCCCGGGAAACCTACCTTTTATACCTTTTATACTATTTCTGAGGGATCGACATTAAAGCGGGCGGAGCCGCGGGCGAAAGCTAGTCATATATATGTAAACATAATGTTATTGATCTATTGTTTTTTCCTATCTATGATACCATTTGTAAATATAACGTTAATATTTTGAAATCATAACATACTTGCTTGTGTGGAAGGAAAGAAAAAACGTAGAATGTACCAGCTGCTTCTCTCACCGCGCAGATCATAAAAGCCGATCGAGGGAATGGGCGAAATTCTGCGGAATCATGTCAATAGCACGCGGCTAGCAACCCATTTAGATTCCATTTTTCATCTACACGCCCTCCAACATGCTAAATATAGCCTAAAAGTCGCATAGACCTAGGCTCTGTCGACCCCGCAAAGGAAAAAGATGTAATACCATGCATAACATGTTTTCTTTATTATATTACGTATTGATTTCCTGAATGGGGGTTCATATAATATTTATAAGTAAGTTAATAGAAGATCAGAATTGAATGTAGCCAATTTGAGGTTAACCAATAACTTGAAGATACCCAATATTAAAGTAATGTAAATCCAAAGCATTTCAATATTTATTGGGTAGATCAAATTTGTAATTAGATATCTCCCGTGTCCATAGGGAAATCGGAGTCGGTTTGGCGTGACTCAGCATAAATTACGAATGACGAGTATTCGCCACAGATCAAGAGGTAAAGCTGGTTATCCAGCGACTTGATGTGGTTGAATCGAGGCATCGGCATTTAATCAGAAACAAATGACAGCGAATGATTTTTTTTATAAAATAAATATATACGGACAAATCACACAGATTGAGCTAGCCCTAAAGTAAGTTCGAGACTTGTGTTATGGGATACTAACTCAACGATAAATAGTATCGTTGAGTTAGTATAACAAATACATATAACAAATACATATAAAAATAAAAAATCAAGACCCACGCCAATCTGAAAAAGATTATTTTTCATCTTGACCTGACCAGGGATCGAACCCGGGCACTCTCGTGTCGCAGGCTGGCAAATCACTGCGCCACTGAGTCCGCCAAAAATAAAAAAAATAAAACCAACAAAAAACACGTTAGGATAGTCAACTTAGGGTTTAAATTATTAATTTGTTCCATTAACAAATTCTTTAGATAGGTAATGAGGCAAGGGATAATCGCATAGATATACACCTAAAAGTGCGAAATATATAGGTTGGTACTTGGTAGCAGCAATTCAAGGATATCATTCAATATAAAATTGAAAGAAAATATTTACCAAAGGGTAACACTTCAGAGTCTAAAGGACTTTTACATTTATAGTTTCTAGAGTAAAATAGATTTTAACCAGTAGTTTACTGTGATAGTGCTCATAAAGAGCATTTTTAACGTATGTATGTACTATTGTCAGAATCGCATGGTTTTATATTATATTAGTCTAAATCAGCTTCTTAACAAGTGTACCAAACATAAGTGTATTTATGTATGTTTGTCCACGCATAGTTCAAAAATAATTTAAATATTGCTATATATCTTTTTTAAGTTAAACTCTTTAGGTACCAGTGTAATTTTCATCAAAATCGATTCAGAAATTTTTAATTTATGACTCTTTGGTTAATTTTTTTTATTACCTTTTTCTTGTTTACGATAAACGAATTAAGTAAATTTATATGTATGATGACCTTTGCAAATAAACATTTCGTTTCATTTCATTTAATTTAATTTAATTTAATTTAATTTAATTTCATTTCATTTCATTTCATTTCATTTCATTTCATTTCATTTCATTTCATTTCATTTCATTTCACTTAATAAATTTTTGTCACAAGATTTTAAACATATCTGTCGTACTTCGTTTTACCAGTGGAAAAACACCTTAACAACTTTTGTTCCCACTTTATTGCAATAGTATAGAGACTTAGGAAGTTGTTGCTTCAAGGCGTGGTGATTGTGTTAGTACAACACAGTAAGTATGCTTAAAATGAATAGATAATTTATTTCAACGATTGGTTGATAGGGATACTGTAAATGGTACGTTTACCTTGAATAAATAATTACAATCTGTAGGTTTTTATTAATGAGGCTGATACTCAGTGGCGCAGTGGTTAACACGCCAGCTACAGGAGGAGCGACGGGGTAGGTTCCCGGCGCGGGAAAATACTTGTACTTGATTTTCATAGGTATTTGACCGCAGTTTTGGAGCTAGGTCTGAGTTGGGTTAGCGTAAGGCAGGCGAGTGACCGTAAAAACTATGCTAAATGATATTACAGCATTAACCCAGGGTCCGCTATTACGACAGCAATAGCGGACCCTGGGCTCCGATGTGCCATAGCTGACCGGGAATAACGCTCGGATGAGAAAGATAGAGTATGTGCTACTGTGTAGTTGTTATTTTATTTGTGAAAAATATAATAGACATTTTTTTTAAGATAAACCCGTAACAAGCTTAAAGTTACTGAATTTGAATAACTTGAATAATTCCGCAGCTACATTTTTTTTTAAACTTTCTTTTTTTTGCTTGTATTTTCAAACATTCATTTGAAAATCTTGTTTGAAATAAATCGACATTGACCAAATACACGCAAGCGAAGTATGTGAATCCAAATCAAAGAGATAAAATAATTCCTTCCAAATCCGTCGTGTTTTAGCGGCCAGCAAAATTACTATGAAAACTCATATCTGCCGTGTAATTCAAAAATGGAACAAACGGTTAATTTTAAAGTAATTCTACCATGGAGGTAGACTATCAAAGACAATACGAGTATTTAAAATTCGAAATGGCTTGCAAATAAAAAAAAAAAAAATGAACATTTTGGCGCTTGATGAATTTGTTTTGTAAATTTTGATCATCTTTATAGTAAGGGTTTCTTCCTAATAGAAACGAAAACGACTTTGTTTGAACTTCTGCGAATTATTTGAGATCTCACTTTCAAAAAAGCTAGGCATCTATAATGCCTAGCTTTTTTACATTCATTTGCTGGCCGCTGCAGTTATGTACTGTATTTTGATAATTATGCGCCGCTTGTTTCATAAAACTCTTTTACGTCATCTGTTCCCACAGATTAGATAGATCTTTAACTAAAAAGTAATACAACACATACTTATATCATATGAAGCAAAATTACCAGCATATAAATACATACATATAGTACCGTCTCGACCCTAATTTGTCGACTCATTATTTTATCCGACCAAGCAGAAATCAACATGTACAAAAGAGCATATTCCCATTGATTAGTGTAACTATTCAAAATTTTAATTGGGTCCAGTTAAGAAGGGTATGTCCAGCTAATTGGGGCTATATTGACTCCTCCTGAGGCGATCGTGTTGTAACTGACCATTTCGTTACACACAGATGTTGAAAATGGAAAACATGGCTTTTACAATAAGTATATAACATACAGGATATTATCAAAGTTGAAAATATGTGATGACATTAATTATATACCAAGCATTGTGATGCTATAAAGATAAATAAAAACAATTTAATTATATACAGAATGTTAGGGTAAACACCGTTGTCCTTCTAACCAGCAAATCATCCCTTCATACAAAAGCGTTCGACCGACCCGACAATTTGTAAGAAAATTTAGATTTTTTAGTCCCAAGCATTGGTCGCATAAGAAATTAATAGTGTTTTAAAAGCTTTAGAATAGGTACTAGCTAATCCCCAGACATTCGTCCGCATGTTTGTACCTACCTATGTGCCGCTCTCAAGTTGAAAAAAGAAATTAATTTCATGTCCCAAGCATAAAAAAAGCCAGAAATTGTAGTATTAGTGTTAAACTAATGTCATATAATATGACGATAGTTATTTAACTTAATTATCTTTTGGTACAATGTGTTAAATGAATCATTGCGGTTAATGAATAAACTTCTCTACTTCAGTCAATATAACCATAGGCCTTTCTTTTAGTTCACAACAATAACAATCCTTGTCCTTACTATCCTACTAATATTTTAAAAGCGAAAGTGAGTTTGTTTGTTACGCTTTCACGTCTTTACTTCTGAACCGATCATGATGAAATTTTGCGATTGCATACACGTTATCTCAGGTACGGATAAGGACATAGGGTGCATTTTATCCCGGTAAAAGTACTGTTCCCGAGGGATCAAAATTGACGCGAGCGGAGCCGCGGCCCTAAGTTAGTTATCCTATATTTATAATTCACCATCGACAAGAGCTATACTCTTAAATAAGAAGAAGAAGATACATAATTACAATTAAATACTCGTGCGTGACTCAGAAATAAATTTTATAAACCCCATTGCTGTCTTGTTCACAGATCCGTGTATCACAACAAAGATTGCAAAATGAGCATCAAGGTGGGGTAAGTGGAACATTGTGCGTCTGGGATTCGAACCCGATATAATCCGAGATGAGAGGCTCAGCCCAAATCCATTGTTAATGAGCCCCGTGACCACCGGGGAAGTGCGAATTGTTCAAATTGTTATGATTTCTTTAGATTATTATCTTCTTTAACGCTACTTAATTTCGTTTTTATCTCGTATTGTTAGTTTGGCAATTACTGAAGGTTTTTTCGTATTGCGGTATTATGTTATTTTAAAATTTTAAGTCTTAGTACTGTTCAATAGATACTCTCTGTAACAAACGGACATCGGAGACTAAGTAACAAGGCCCTGTTTTTATCTTTTCGTTACGGAACTCTAAAAAGTAGATAAGAATTATCATTTTGTGACCAAACTTTTTCTCCTAACGAGAAATACACTATGTCCGCTGCGTAATAAATTTTCTATTCTTGGACCGAGTCAATAAATTCTCAAAGCAAAACAAAGATCTAGTAAAAAAGTTCTTGGATAAACAGTCACCGTGAAAAATGGTTGTTCAGTGTTTACTTATACAATCCACGTATCACCGCTATACAGATGTTTTTGTTTTTTTATTCATTTATCATCATTATAGGCGTAAAAAGACCACTGCTGGGCAAAGGCCTCTCCCCAGGAAATCTCGTTCCACAGGAAATCGAAACAAGGCCAATCAAAATATGGCATATCAAACAAAAAAAAAATACCGCTTCATAAATGACCAAGTTATGCGTTTACAAACATAAAGAAAAATACAACTGATTACCTCCTCATTTTTTGAAGTTGGTTAAGAATAGATGAAAAGGTGGTCAGGGGTATCATGTGATCAGGGGTGTCATCCTCACTCAACTGCCTATTTGCGAATATCGTAACACATAATATGCCATTTGTTAGGATATTCGCAAATATCTGAAGTTACTACCTAATGGTATTGCTTTGCTATCCCACTACTTAGAATTGTATTTTACCATCAATGCCGTGTATAAAAAAAAATCGTGGGTATTTTTTATCAATATTCTTTTTTATAACATAAAAATAAATTTATAAAGATAAACAGTCAAATAGTCCACGTGAAAAATGTATTTTCATAAAGAGGCTTCCATGAGCGAAACTAGTGCCGCCAACCATCATTGTATTACTTTACTCCTAAATCAGATCAAATTGAAATAAATCTCCATCTGTACTTCGCTACTAAAATACTTATAGTAGTATTTTTAATCAACCGACTTCAAAAAAGGAAGAGGTTCTATGTTTGACATACGAATGCAAAATAACGAAATGTAATACCAAAAAACAAGTAATTTATAAGTACAGATTCAGACTATTCATCATACATTTTAACATGATTAAGAATTTAAATAAAATATTTTACAAATAGAAAAGATACACCAACACCTCGCCGCGAGGCGAAGCACTCAGAAGGCTCTCTGCAACGCGATAGAAATTCGTAACGCAAAATAACTGCCCGCCCTCGGATCACCTGTAACATCGCGGACACGCGAATCGGAATGAAGAAATTAAATCTCAGTCACAAAAGATTAAGCTTCTGGGCCACATAGACACATTGTCTTTACGGCGAAAAATTTAGATTCTTTAATTTTATCTATATAGTAAAATAAAGTTCTTCCATGCTTGTCTGGGAGAAAACAAAAAACGTAAAATGCACCAGCTGTTTCTCTTCCCGTGCAGGCCGTAGAAGCCGGCCAAGGGATTAGGCGCAAATCTAAGGCATCATGTAAATAGGCGGTGCGGCTAACAACCCATCACTATTTTGATTCCGTATTCTATCTTTAAGCCCATTAACATGCGAAACGTGGCCTTTCGGTCTTATGGCCTAAGGCTCTGTCTACCCCGTAAGGGATAAAGACGTGATAATATGTATATACATACATACATATTATTTTTCTATAATATGGAATTTAATTTAATTTATTGAACTGTAAACAAAGTGTTACATCACCATGTTATTACGTAATGAATAGGATGGAAAAGCGAGATTCTCTAACATAAGCATTTATTTGCTTAAAATAGAACCTCCGTATATCTGTAGCAAAATGTACATGTTGAGAGAAATAAATAATATTAAAAATATTTAAAAAAAAATAACATTAACACGTCTTTATCCCGTATGCGTGACATTTTTTTTATAGATAACTTTTATAGTTATACTAGTTATACTTAATAATATACAGTTATACTTAGTTCTAGTTGTTAATAAGTATTATAATGTCAGAATTAAAATCTCTAGTATAATATACTGTATGAAGTAAAATCATAAAATTATGGGCATTTATTTCGCTCAAGTTAGCCTCTTAAGCACACCACGGTCAAACCGGCGTATCGCCGCTACATCAACCAGATCGTTTGTTAGGATATTCGTAAATATTTCAACTGTTATTGCCGCCATCAACATAATGTTATGGGGCGAAATTTTACAAACGGAAACATAAGATATAAAGCAACGACGTGCCGAATATCTTTATTTAATGTTGCGGAGCGTGTTATTTACAATCGACTCGTTGTTGTTATATTTTCTAGTGTATTTATGAAGTATGTTTGCTGTTTTCTTTGTTTATTCGTTTACTAGGTTTTGCCCGGTACCTGTTTTAATGTAGATCTCTCGGGAACAGTACACTTTTTCGGGACGAAAGGTACCTTATGTCCTTCTCTGGGCCTCAAAATATCTCTGTTTTAAATTTAATCGCAATTGGTTTAATTGTTAAAGAGCGAAGAGTTACTTTCGCATAATTTTGAACCTCCTAGCTATATCTCCGAGCTATATCTAGAATCTCGGAATCAGAATCCCTAATGGAATAGAAAAAGCTGAT
Source organism: Elegia similella (assembly GCA_947532085.1). NCBI lineage: Eukaryota > Metazoa > Arthropoda > Insecta > Lepidoptera > Pyralidae > Elegia > Elegia similella. The sequence continues at coordinate 7,682,745 of OX383937.1, forward strand.
TACAAAAAACAAATTAGGTTTCCCATACAAAGTCGCCGATCAGCTGGACGAATTTCTATAGAAGGTCAAATGCGCACGCTGTATAGTGATATAGTTTAGCATGGAAGAATGGATTTAAAACCAACCGGAACCTAATTTCTCTTGGACGAATTAATTTCTAGATTAAAAGAATACCTATAGTTAATTCTTGTTTATAAGCCATTATTGAAAATCTTCAATTTATCATTGTAATATTCAACCAATCCTATATTATGTAGGTAGAATTGGTTTTAAACTTAAAAGATTTTTAAAAAAGTTTTTTGGTTGGTAGTTTATTACAAAAATACTATCTTGTGACTTTGATCTTTTCTAAATAATTAAAATTCCATCTTTGAAGTGCTGAAAAAGAAAATATTTTTCGTTCGTCTGTGAATTTTATCAATATTAATTTTCAGACAGCTGCGTTGATACATTTTAGATGCAGCTTGAAGCAAACATCTTGGAAAATAAAAACAAATTTGTTTAAAAATAAACACTATTTTTCTCTTTTTATCTTAAAAACTTTAAGAGCATTAGCTATCTAAAGAACATCACTAGTCTGATTCTTTTTGACAAAACAAACGCGAAATCTCTTTTAAATTGCTCAAGTGAAGTGAAAAAGATAGTACGCGTCGCGAAAAATGCATGTGAATTTAAAACAAATTGCTGTAGGTGCAAATGGCGCGTGCTGGCTTTATTGTTACAGAAATATCATCGACCAGAAGGCAATCTTCATCTTTAGAAGGATTTTTGTTGCGGTAGAGCCACGCCACCGGCAAACTTCATTTTTGCTAGTAGCATGAATTGACCGGCTCGTCCGGGGAAGTATCACACTTTCACAGAAAATCGACGTTTGAGTAGAAGCTTTACCACTTCTATGTTTCGTTCGTGAGTGTGAGAGTCGGAGGCCCATCCTTTTCCCCCTTCCCCCATTTTTTCCTACTCCCAATGTCCTCCCCCCAACTCCTTGAAAGGCCGGCCATGCTCCTGTCACACTCTGGTGTTGCAGTTGTCCATGGGCAGCGTTGATTGGTTAACATCAGGTGACTCGCTTGCTCGTTTACCGCCCTATAACATAAAAAAAAAACCATATACTGCAGTGGTCGGTTCCGAAACGCATTTGGACAATGCTTTTGAACAATAATTAATAATTTGAATATAATTTAATAAGTATTATTTGAAATGTGTATTGACGTGAAAACGTGCCTGAAAAGGCCTACTTTCTGAATAAATCTTTGAATCAATGTGTTGCTTATTCACTTCAACGTAGTTCGCGTAAATACTTAATATCATATAACTCGTTGATAATGTAACTTTATAAACGACTAGCCCTCGGGAACAGTACTTTTTCTGGGTTGAAAAAAGGGTAGCTTATGTCCTTTTCCTTACTCCAGAGAAATTGTATGCCAAATTTCATGATGATCGATTCAGAAGTTATGGTGTGAAAGAGTAACAAATAAACTCACTTTCGCATTTATAATATCAGTTAGAATTAGTTAGTATTAAAAAAAGTTTGTGTTTGTAGATTACTATTTTTATTTGAGTTTATCCATCAAAAACAAACACACACAAATTTTTTGACACTATAGTAAGTTGAAGTAGTTGGTTTTTCCATCTTTTTGCATTTTGTACGTCAAATTATTTGACTTGGTCTGAAAGTTCAGCTACGTGAAGACAATCTTGACTTCCATCACGAGAATGTTCCTCATCCTAAACTATCTACAATACAACCCTTCTAAAAGACCTGTGTAGGCTGAGTGCGTCATTGATCGAGCGAGCGTCAAGCGCCTTTACTTCAGTTCGGGCAAAAATCTTTCATAATGTCTGTATAATTTTGTAAACAGGTTCAATAATCGATATTTTAAAAATCGTTTTAATTTTTGGAATTGGTACAAAAAACCTTAGAGCCATTATCAGCGCGAGGTCTACAGATCACAGTTTATATTTTTGTGTGTTTATTTTGCATTCACAATGCTATTTCAATATATTATTGTGTACAATATATATTATTATACTCTTATTTAATTAAGAAATAAAATATGATGAACAAATTTCCTAACACCCAACCTAAGATGTTGGTTCAAGCCCCCGTTTCTATGAATTTTTTTCACCATATTTTGTTTCTTAATTTAATAAGAGCCACTAGTTTAGTATGGTATTATTATAGAAACATATATGGCATAAATAGTGGATATAAGTACTCATAAAATTCTGTAAAGGTGACATTCTGCTTCCTAGTATGTACTGTTATTGTTATACTCTCGCTTGGGACAAATGACACGAAATTGTTCTGATACAGCACCTGAGCTCTTTCTATAGCTGTGAACAGCAGACTAGTCCATCTCCATTATGTCTCTTTGTCTCCGGGAATTGCTAACCCGTACTGGGGTGTTAATTTTTTATCAGCGAGAGAGACTCCTAAATATTTAAGTATCGATATCGATCTTTACTTTAGTCTTGTCGGGTTAATCCTAGTAGGTACATTATGTTTGTATGCCTGCATTACTTGAAATCAAAAAAGGAAATAAAGAAAAGGATGAATAGTCATAAAATCAAAAGAGTTGTAGAAAAAAGTTTATTTTGGCGTTTCTTCTCTGCATAAAAAAAATTCTAAATTTGATCATTTGAAATCTGATTTGACGTGACAAAGTTCCAGCAAAAGCTGATTTTGATTTGATTTTTAACATAATTCTGTATCTCATTAAGTATAAAGTGATTGAAATTGTGTAGAGTAAAATTTTATGAAAGATTAACGGTTATATATTAAATTTACCAGTTACTTCTCTACATAATTTGTTTTAAAACCTAATATCACGAAGAAAAGTGAAAAAAAAGAGAAATTACGTTTAAATAGAATAAACGGGAAAATAAAATAACGTTAAAACTAGATCTTGCCGTTTTGATCTTATTTATGTAGAGTATACTTTACGAAAAAGTATTTATCATCGATGAACGAAAATCACCTTTACTCTATTTCTGTCACCATGGTGGTAACGACAAACTGTATCTGCATCTTTGTAAGCATTTATGCAATATCCACGATATTGCATAAATGCTTACAAAGATGCAAAAAGTAAATTGTGGTGTAAAAAGATAACAAAGGCAGTCACTTTATCATTTGTAAAATTTGTAACGATAAGGATAATTAATTGATTTTTTTTAAAATTATAATGAAAAAAATGATAACACGATGCGCATACTACCCCTTTCTATCCCTTATTTACAACATTTAAATAACTAGATTCTTACAACGACCTATTATAAATGAAATAATCTTTCATGTAAAAAAACGATTTCGAACTACTAAACCGATTGCGATGAAAGGGACTAACTTGGAAGCATACTGTTTCTAACAAAAAATATTAAATTAGTTCATGAATGAGTTCTGAGGTAACAAACATTTAAAAAAAAAACATTAGAAAAACATTGATACGCTCCTCTTTTTTCAAAGTCGGTTAAAAATGCAAATACCTTAAAAAGATATAGATAGATACTTATAAACCCACAAAATAAAAGCTATTTAAAATAACATACAATACAGATTAAACAGCCTTAACCATAATTTCTTACCACAATTAACTTCCTAAACGGTGGAAAATGAGCGTAAATAGGCAAAAATAAACTCGAGATAAATGGAGGAATAATCATAAACAAATGCGCAGCCTAAACCGCATAAAATCCGTCCCTGCTTGGGCAGGAATTCGGCCTAACCCTAGTTTGTTCTCGCTGGTACTTTTCATTTGCGCCTACTTATCATGGCGAGCTCGAGACACGAGAGCGCCCGGGTTCGATCCCCGGTCAGGGCAAGATGGAAAATGAGTTTTTTCGGATTGCCCAGGCCAACCTGAAAAACTTCTTCTTTGATGGTTATCTATACATGTATTTGTTACAAAATATAGTAACGTTGAGTTAGCATCCCATAACACAAGTCTCGAACTTACTTTGGGGCTAGCTCAATCTGTGTGGTTTGTCCATATTTATTTATTTGCTCTTCTGACAAGGGATATAGATATTACAGATGATGATGTATTTTACATGCCTGCCAAAAATGAGTGTTCGGTTTTTAGAGATATGTATTTGTGTATTTAAAAAAATATGTTTTACAGTATAGTAGTATTATAGTAATCTACACTTCTAGACTAATATTATGATGAGAAAAGATTTAATTTTTTTGTGTGTTTGTTTGCATTGAATAGGCTCTGAAATTACAGGACCGATTCTTTTACCATTAGAGTCCTACATTATCTCTGATGAACATAGCCTATATCTACTATATCTTCTTAATTAAAATATAGGAATAAATACCTATAGATACCCGTGCGACGCCGAGGCGGGTCGCTTGTTAACTATAAAAGTAGTATGATGCTGAGATCTGATTAATAAAAAAATATATACAGTAATTTCTAAATGTCTGAGCACGTTAATTTGTGAAATGCTACAACTTTCTTGCCAGGGCAATCATCACTCATGGTTTTATTTTTTTATGATAAAAATATAAATAGGATGTGTATATTGGCCAATATTTTTATGAGTGTTTTATTTTGCAGTCACAATGCTATTTTGATATACTCTTAATATAATAAATCAAGAAATAAAATATGGTGAAGAAATTTTCCGCATAAATTTTTTTCACCATATTTTGTTTCTGAAACTAAACCTACCAGAAAAACCCTAAATTAGTGACAAAGGGAACTTAAAAACATATCATTACTAATAAATAATAATAATAATTATAATAAATAATTAATAATGATTATAATAATAATAATTATTATTAATAATTATTATTATAATAATAATAATTCATTACTAATAATTTTGTTTCTTAATTTATTAAGAGTTAATTGTCCAAGTTGGACGGAGTTTGGTTAAAGACCAGGATTATTTCGGTTTCAATATTCCTAACCGACCACTCGATGTAATTGCTCGTGTTAGACTTTTAAATTCATCACATTAATAAAATGCCATATCTGTTCCTCTTTCGGAATTTACTTGTGTTTATTTGAAATAATGGATAAGCTGTTTTATTACCAGATAGGGATCGTTATACAATACATTAAGAACTCTGACATCAAAATCTTTAAGAGATTTTCCTTAAGAGTTTCGTAAACAAATAAAGCAGATGTACCAAAAAACATCTTCTTAATTAAAACCAATAAATATATTAGAACAAATCACAGTGATAAGCTAGCCCATCACTAAGTTGTTTATTAACATTTAATGATTCAGCAGAGGAGCGAAACTTATCGGAGCAGTAAGGACGACACCAAGCCAGCGCTAAATTACGCCATATTGACTGAGTTATTTGATGTGCGGACTTCACGTGCATTTTTGGTTATTATTATTGGGGCTTACACCGCCCTGGCCTAATCCAATGAACTCTCATTACTGCGCGTCCCGGGCTCAGTTTATTTACTTGCTACCAGCCTCTTGATATCCCTAATAGACAATATGGAAGCTCATTCTACCCCGCAACGTAATTATTAAAAATTGCTTCCAATAAAGCGGAAAATGTATTTTTTATTTAATTTCATGATTTATGAATTCAATTTTCTTACGGTTCCACACAAACTTTTTATCACAGAATCCGTTTATCTTGTTGAAAAAACAGAATTTTAAAATACAATGCTGACTTTGTTCAAAAAGCTTTCTAAACCAAATCCGCTTGAGAGATAAATTCGCTTTAAAAATTAAAAGTCTAATTTAAACTGTTAATGGACAGGGAAGCGCAACATTTTTTAGAACACAGACGGGCAAAGACTGGGACAAAATTGAACTTTACCGACGAGTCTAGTTCACATAGGGAAAGTTGGATGGCTAGTGGATATTATTAGATGAATCATCATTTTAGTTCAAACCGGAAAAGAAGAATAGCAGTTAAAGTCATATAAGCGATGTATAAATGTTGATGTTTTTGAAATAAATAAATAAAAAAAATATAAAATCGAATTAAATTGAAATTTAGCTGCTCCTTGGAGGTGAGATGGGTTCCAGACGGCTAGCTAACCATTGTATTTATGATTTTAAAGGGTTTAGATGGGACAAGTAACGTACGGTCGCCTGCAAACATTGAGCTAGCCTATAATAAGTATTGAACTTGTCTCAAGTCAAGTAAAAAAAAAAGTTAAAGATTTTTATTCAAATTGGACACAGGTACCTCCTTTTAAAGGTAATATTTTTATTTTTTATATAAGAAAATCTACTTGCATTTCGAAACGACCACTGATGAGAAGAATATGCCAAAAGAAACTCAATCCAGACTTAACCTGACCGGGGATCGAACCCGAAAAACCTGCGCTTCAAAGCACTTACAACACCACCGAGTCACAGAAGTCATCAAAAGAAAAAAAGAATAACAACCAATCTCATACGAGTATAAGAAAGGCATAAAGACTAGAATGAAATTGAACTTTAGCCGTTAAGTAGAGGCGGGGGGTAGCCAGCCGTACGGCTAACCATTGCGTTTATGACATCTATAGGGTCTATACAGAAAAGCTGCTATACTCCTATGAACGAGGCATGCTATGATAATAAAATAAAACTTTAGCCGTATAGTAAAAAACAGGACGGGGTATCAGACAGCTGGCTAACCACTGTGTTAATGACTCTAAACGGTCAAGGCGGTAAAAAAGGATAGCAACTAAACTCATCTAAGAGAGGCATAAAGGCTAGAATGAAATTGAACTTTAGCCGTAAAGTAGAACCAGGATGGGGCATCAGATTCTAAAGGGTCAAGTCAAGAAGGAAAAAAGAACTACAACTAAAGGGTCAAGTCAAGACGGACAAAAGAATTTTAACTATACTAAAGTCATGTAAGCGAGGCATAAAGACTGAAATGAAATTGAACTTTAGCCGTTAAGACGAGGACTCAAATGTTTGGTACCTTCGCTCGGCAAAGGACTGATCAAGTGCGCGCAAGGGATAGCGCTTGGCGGTTTAGCCCGTGAATGATGAGATAGGAGATAGTCTCGAGTCGGTCAAAGAAAAAAACGTAAGCGCCAAATTCGTTATTTCTATTTTATATAAAATCAGACCGGTTAATTGTATTTTCATATTTACATTTTGATGAATTACTAATAACCTATCTTTTAGTCTAAAAATCATTATTTCATTCGTCGCATTTGAGCTACAATAACAAAAACTCTGCGAACGAAGACCATTTTTCAAAAAATATTTCTATCGAGAAAATTTTATCAAAACGTGTTTCCATCTTCAATTTTTGGAGATGAAATAGTCAAAAATCATATTACTTAGATTTGAAACTCCTAATTTAAGTATTTTGCGAGATAAATAAGGTTCAGAACGACCTTATTTACAGTGGTATCGCCTTAAGTAGAGGCGGGAGGGGTATCAGACGGCTGGCTAACCGTTGTGTTTATGACATCTATAGGGAAATACCGCGACAGCGCCAGTAAATGGAAAAACTTTCACACATGTAGGCGATACGGCCATTTTAATATTTTGCGCGCCCGATGAGTTTTTTACGTTTATGCCCTCGTAAAATGGCGGTAGTTTGTCTACAATGTAAGTGTTTACGGAATATTACACTTTCAATGTCTATTTATTGTTACGCCATGATACCGATTAGGATATTTGGCGGTTTTCACGGTCGATTCGTGATCAATTTTGTATTTTCAATAGACTTAAAAACAGAAGGTTCTATAATATTTGTTTAAAATCTTTTAGAAAAATAAACGCCTATACGCAGTACCCATACTACTTAACAAATTTTGAACAATAAATGGGACCAATTAAGAAGTATAGGTACCATTACAAATACTGAATTCACATATATCAATACATATAATAAAAGAGTTAAAAAATGTGTCTGTAAATTTAATATATTACCAAAAAAATATATAGGGCGATGGAGATATATTAATAGAGTAAGAATAAAAAAAAAGTCTATTTATACGCGCTAATCTCCGGAAATACTGGACGGATTCGAATAAAACTTTTTTTTAATTGTATAGCTGATAGCTATATAAAAAAAAAGCCTGAACAAAATATAGATAATAATTTATTTTGAAAACTGGAACACCTAATGCAGAACTATAACGGTCCAGCTAAACTATAAGACATATAAAAATGATGCCTTAACAAAAGTTGTTTAGCCTGATGAGCATTTTCTGCGGAGTCGTAAAGTCCACGCGAACGATGTCGCGTTTAGTAAAAAATAAAATTAAAAAGATTCCAAATAAAAAAGAAGATAGACCTCCTTCTTTTTGAAGTTGTTCAAAAATCTTTGTAAGATTAAAACCGGCTCAACAAAGGTATTGGTTTAAAAATATATAAGGCCGAAAAAAAACCGGTTCAACAAAGGTGGTGTTTTATAAAGTCTGTTTATTTATTAAGAATTTTAGTCCTTTGGGAATTAAAGATATACAAACAAACATTTGTATCCGATTCACCACTCTATCACGAATCTACTTAAACTTAGACTTAGTAAACAAAACAATCCTAATTCAATATTTAAGTAACTAAGAACCTGTGTAAGTACATTTTTACGCCCAGACATCAAAAACCCTTCGGGACACAACATGGGCACGGGACAGACACACAAACAGGGTTTTAATCAATACATCAAACAAAACTTAGCCACTGCAATAATAATTAAAAGCGAATCATTATGAGGAATATTTGCTGAGGACCGGAGGGTCGCATCTGTGCCTCGGGCGTAGCAGTGGTAGGGTTGTCACTTGTGCGAAAATGTTCGGACATCCAAATACAACATACACTGTGTAAATGTACCACTCACAATCCCTTCAAGGGGTGACTTAGCCCTTTAAAATGAACAACTTTTCCAATGGGACCAATGCTAGAACTTATAAAAAATCATTTTTTTTAAATACAAAAGTATTCTTCAGCCGGCTCGGCGGCCATTTCAATGAAACTGTAATTTTTTTGAGATCCCAGTATTGGCCAAGGTCTAGGTTAAAAATATTATCAAATTTTCACGGTGCAAAAACAAACTTAACACAAAATTTGTGGCGATCAAAAAGTGGATGGAATAAAGACCGTATGTAAAGTACTACAAAATATACTCCTAATTCTAAACAAACATACTATTATTTATATATGCAGTAGATTTATTTTAATAATATTATTAGCAACCCGACACGTGGGTGCTTAAAAAAAAACAATTATACACAACCGAAATTACTTTTAATTTTAAAAACAAGTACAACACATAAAAAATATCAACTGGCATTAATTTGCCATAAATACAAATTTAAAACAAAACAGAAAAGGCAAATCGATACAGCATAGATTTTACTATAGTTGTTGCTCCGACGAGAAATGTGTCTCAACTGTTTTTTTTTTTTTTTTTTGAAAGGACTATGTGGCTAGCTCCAAGTGAGCTTTCGCTACTTCACCGGGCGTTTGAGGTGAGGGCAGAGTGCCCTCAACCTGTATAGACAACATCACCAAAGGGCCCCCAGGAGGGACGGACCTCGGCTTTGGGCGTTGCCTGTGTGCGCAAGGCTTGGAGAGACAGCAAACTCTCATATTGCCTGATGGGCCGCGTATGCGTGCATGCAAGCCTGAAGGGCCAATCTGAGAAACAATGGCAAAAGCCTTTAGAGAGCAGCAACTCTCATCTTTTGCCGTATGGGCCGAAAGCTACGTTGCCAGAAGGGCCTATCCTGGGTGCAAGTCACCCGGGACCGCCGGGCGGTCACCAGTAATCGGAGCTAATCCTACTCTACGCACTCTATTCCGGTGGCGAGTGCGACGGGGTCGGATAGTGGGATTCCTCTGGCTATTCGGAGCCGAAGAGGGGTCGGGGCGGGCTTGTGCGATGTCAATAGGATCATCGGGATCGTCAAGTACGTTCCTAGGACGTCTACGACGTAAGGTCGTATCGTGTAAGTTGGGGGAGTAGTTAGCAGCTTGCACTACTAACGGGTTGGGGTGGCGTGCGGCTTTCTCAAAGTAACGCTTGGAGGCGTTTTTGAGATAGCCGCGAATGGATGGGAGGTCTAGGTCACGGTGTAAGTCTGTCATGCGCAAGTACCGTTGGTTACTCGTATTCGTGGCTCGGGTGACTGTCTCAACTGACGCGTGCAGTGGCTTATATAGACACGCTCCCACCACTCTCGTTACCCCCGCACTGGCGACCCACGGATTTCTCTGCTAACACGGCCTCTCCTGACTTCGGTGCGTCCCGAACCGTGTCTTGATGGCTCCGATCGTCTGGCGCTGTTGGCGATAGGGTTCGATCGCCATGAGCCAACTCCTCAGTTTCATCTGCAGACGGTAAGAGTGCCTCAGCCGAAGGGTCATCACTGCCGTCATCTGAAAGATGCAAAAACACATATACGACATCTGACAACACTATGTCCTCGATTTTTTTTCCTTGCTTTCATCTCATTTGTGGCCTTCAGTCATAAAACACTCATAAGCAATCATAGACAATCGTACATGTAAAATGAAATAGTCTTTTCGCTTTAACGAATAGCTGCCTAAGTCATGACATGAAGATCAGTAAACATTAACTGTAGCGTCCTTTTGCCATGGGCAGATGCTTTATTGAAGCATGTGACCTGAGCAGAGGCATCTTCGAACTGCAAACCCGTTATCCCGCCGCTGGGCAGAGGCACTTTAAATCGCATACCCGTAATCCCGTCGCTGGGCAGAGGCACTATAAATCGCATACCCGTAATCCCGTCGCTGGGCAGAGGCATTATAAATCGCATACCCGTAATCCCGTCGCTGGGCAGAGGCACTATAAATCGCATACCCGTGATCCCGTCGCTAGGCATCTTTGAACTGTATGTCCAAGACGCCAAGAGAAAATAACACTCAAACCCAATATTTGACTGTATAAGTGAAACTGCTCGTTACCTATATAGTAGTGTTGTCAGTAGAGTTGGTCAGATAGTTTCATGGCATTAAGAGATAAAAGGGGACTTACTTATCATAATGAAGACAATTTTAGTTAGGATAAAGGGAGGAACTCATCGGATAAAATACGCAGTTAAAGCAACTACACCCATACAGTAAATATTGATAAGAAAAATTAAAACACTTACAGTCAAAAAATGCAGCGCAAGTGTCAGGTGTCCATTCACCTCTCCAAGGTATCACATGGCACAGCAGTGCTCGTTCGCTTCCGGTTTGTGCCAGCCATAAGCCATCATTGGACATGACCCTTACAACTCAGTAAGGTCACATCCCGTGATCTAACTTCCTGCTGACTGCACATACTTCACGATGAACACCATCTCACTCTCCTTACAGGTGTAAGGAGCCTGCGTATTTTCATTTACCATCGCATGCCAGGAGCCAGAGGCAACTGGATTTTACTTCAACCGTTCGGCCGTCCTTTGTCCAGCAATTTCTCTTTATAATCAGTTTCGTAAATGGAAGCAAGTGTCAAAAATAACTTGCCCAGTCCAGGCATAGGCTTGAACTTACTTTATGGTCTTTGAAATCAAAGTAGCTACTTAATTTTGTACTTTTTGTTCGCTCGGTTGTACCTGACCATAAAATACGCTGTACTTGGTGCGACCCAAATACATATGTTGAGTAGTATTGCGGCCACTGGCAACACAGGACGTTGCAGTGCCGTACGGGGTCATGGATATACGTCACTACATAGAAGGACTTTTGGGACCTAGCCATCGACACGGCATGACACCATTTTATCTTTCATATTTTTGTGAATTCATAATACATCTTATGTCCAACACAACGCCTTCCATTGATACAATCTGCACCCAGCAAACTATCTATATTCCATCTGCTTATACAGCATAAAATAAACATTATGACTGAACAGCCTGGATCAATCTAAATCAGAAGCAACTTCCGAAGAATCATCCTACCCAATGGTAATCATGGACAAGCATTGATGGAGAGTTTAACGTGTTCGAACCTTTATGCCCTATCTGGGATAGACCCACCGCAAGTGCGACGGTACGTAATCTATGGGGTGGAAGTATACAAACAGACACAAGACAAAGGACACCTGCTCTACGGACAGATTCCACCCCCATCGCGCCTTAAGAGCCGAAACAGTTTTATGAGGCAGCCCAAAATAAATACCAAAGAAAACCAAGCTCATAGAGTTGGGATAGAATGTACCCACCGTGTCCGTCTGATATTTTACCTGTCGAGAAGCTTCCACCCGGAATAGATCTTCCCGTCGGTTCAAGTCGGTTACGGGACTTCCAGACTGTCCAGTCTGGAAGTCCCGTAACCGACTACGGACTGGTGTAGGGAGATGTCGACAAAACGAGTTACGTGGAGTTTCTCTACCAACAATTTGTGCGACTGCGGTGCCAATCAGTCCATGTCTAACCTTCTGTCATGCCCCAACTGCCCCACTAGTTGCACGGTACAGGACCTTAATGAGGCCAACAATAAAGCGATCAGCGTAGCCAAACACTGGTCGAAGGAATTATGACCAATTGGAGCCATTTACACTCGGAAAAGAAGAGTGGATCTCTGTTGCCAGATTTTTGACAATGGAAAACAATATTTGCCCGAATTCAATTTCAATAAATCAATGAATATGCACTCGTACCATTTGTTTTAACTAATAAAGTAATCTTCATCATCATCATTTAGTGTAGGTGACTCTGTCAATCAACCATGTACACCAAGGCTCTGGCGGTTCTTTGGAATCGCCTCTCGACTACTGATATGGTTCCTTTTAACGACTACCAGATTGCCGGAACTAACGGCTTAACGTGCCTTTTGAAGCACGGAATCATCTTTATTATCAAACAATCAGGTGATTTAAGCCTGCATTGTCCTAATCAAACTGGAAATAACTAAACAAAGTATGCTTCCCGTGAGAATTGAACCACGACCCCTGGATCTACAGGCAAACGCCCTAACCACTAGACGACAGAGGCAGTTACAACTAATAAGGTAAACTAGCCACAAGCATGGCCAAAAACTGGTAAGGAAAAATGAAATGACTAGAAAACAAAAATAAAACTGTGCTCGCAGACACAGATTCCGACTCGTGACTGTTCGTTGCACGAAGATCTTTGATGATCTTACACAACCTTTCAAAATCTCCGAACAACAGACTAAACGGCATATAACAGACATGTGTACTGCTATTCAACTTTATTAACATGTTACCGGTATTGAACAGGGCCAGAAATAAAATATTTTGAAAAATCGTTCATCATATTAGGAATCTCTTAAATCATCGCCTACTAAAGGAGTGTAATGCACCATACGAGGCTTGCAGGAAAGATACTGATAGTGACGCGTACGTACACAAGTAACACCCTCTCTGTTCTACACATTGGTTCCAACAGCAATGGCAGCACTCATAAGCTTAGGGGACACCGCACTCAAGTCCACTTCCAGAGTAACCTCACCAAATTCTATTAACAATGTTACGAAAAATAGGTAGACTCGATTGTCTGAGCTCCAATAATCAAATACCGATTCTAATGAAGAGGAAATTGTTGGTCGATTTGCATATAAATGAGAAAGAATTCGACCAAATGCTTTAATAACTGAAATATGGATTTGGAAGTCAGAATAACAATAGCTGAAATCCACTCATCACTTAGACGTCCTAACGATACGATCTGTGAGTATAATTAACATATGTTAGGTATTTATCGAAACTGTTGCTCAATAACGTCGTACAGAATGTTCGCAATATCCTGTTTTTTAGGGCACAGAGGTTATTGCTTAACATTGACCAAACTATGATGGTTTCTAACTAGTTCTTTCAACCAGGTCCGGGCATAAATACTTAGCACGGTTTACTGCGCCGCACCATGTGTTCGTATCGGCGATGCTTCGATCATCATTTGAAATAAAGTAAGTTTGGTTGGATCTCACCGCAGTATTTTGCTGTCCATGACAGCACTAACATAGCGCGCTGCCAACGACAAGGCTCAGCCACTGACTCACGACGCTCAGCCGCTGAATTACGACGCTCAGCCGCCGAATCTCGTCGCTCAGCCGCAGGCTCAGATACACGCGTCACGCGGCTCCGCAATGAAGATGGCTTTCAATGACGTCACATGACTCACCAAAATAAACAGCTTAGGAATGGTATACCACCCTTACCACTAAGCTTACCACTATAATCACTGTAAAACAGACACAAACACAAAAAACCGTTACTTTGTGAATTTGCACACAACTATAACTATGACGAATTGCCTTTTTTTTTTACAAAATTAAAGCAACGCGGAAATGGACGTGTGAACGGGATAAGAATCCCAATTCTGATATTAGCAACCCGACACGTGGGTGCTTAAAAAAAAACAATTATACACAACCGAAATTACTTTTAATTTTAAAAACAAGTACAACACATAAAAAATATCAACTGGCATTAATTTGCCATAAATACAAATTTAAAACAAAACAGAAAAAGCAAATCGATACAGCATAGATTTTACTATAGTTGTTGCTCCGACGAGAAATGTGTCTCAACTCCAATCCGGGTTCTTCTCACACTCTCGTTGGAGAGTCGGGGATGCTGTGCAGGACCGTGTCCTCTTCAGCGGATGCTGCCGCCGCCTGCAACTACAGGCGGGTCACATAGCTGTGGCCGTGGCGGCCACGTCGGGTGAAGTCTTGACTACTGGGGATGCTGTGCAAGCGCCGCACTTGAAGCGGCGCCTATGTCGGCGGTCGGCGCTAAGATGGCAGCTCTGGGCGAAGGTTTGTGTTTTCCGTCGGGTGGGCGGGCGTGTAGCGGCGCGATCCCTCGGAGATGGGGGTGCGCCGAAGAGTCCGCCCTGGAGTACATGGCCTTAACCTTATTTAAGGTCCCGCTGTATGACGTCGTTCCTCACGTAGCGTGGGGCCCCCGTCACTGCTCGGAGACATAGGTTCTCTTGGGCCCGGAGACGACGTCGGTTCGTCTCCGAACTGTCTCAACTGACGCGTGCAGTGGCTTATATAGACACGCTCCCACCACTCTCGTTTCCCCCGCACTGGTGACCCACGGATTTCTCTGCTAACAATATAATATAACCATTAAGTTTTTCTTGGGCCAAAATCAATATGACATTATCTCCTCGTTCTTATTATGAAAATCACGTGCAGTAGAAAACATTGAGATAAAGAAGAACTACTTACACTAACCAGCGCATAAAATGTGTGTTTACATTCTTCTTCTTTTTGAGTCGACATTGTTCCATTTCATAACATTTCAGTCTATAATATTCAATTATGATTTTCTTACTAACATAGTTTAAAAGTTAAATTGTTTATAACAAAAATAAATTGGATCCAAGTTATCTGAATAACAATAATTTAATATATTTATTTTTATTAGAGCCCAACTAAAAAAATATTTAAAAGAATAAATATTTACATGATAAGAAGACAACCATAACAAAATTGATCACTTCATATTAATAAAGGCAAATAAATAGTCTTAAAGGCAATTAAAAGATAAAACCCTTCATTTCAGTACTCAGTAAAAATACCCTTACTAAGTTAATATGATCTAACACATAAATATATTCAATATTTTGTTTAAATATATATGTACCTTGTCAGGCATTGCAATGGGACAAGAGACCATATAATGTCCTTATAACTAAGAATCAAATCATGTATATATTCTGTGACGGAATAATAGGATTTTTTATAAGATATTGTTTGAACGATTTCAGAAACTTTTTATTATTTGTATAATTCATACAAAAGACACATATGTAGCAACCCTGCCATTAGTATGAGTATAAGTAAGATAGTTCGTATAATCCTTCGCCCTCATGTAATCCTAGTACGCAAGATGATGATTGCGTCCCATTTTAGTTTACAAAAGGTAATCCTTAGGAACAACTATTGGGGAATTCTGATAGGAAGTTTGTTTACGATGTAAATTTCTCGGTAATATCATAAACCTCTTTGATTGGGACATGTAGGGTCAGTTTGCAGCAGTTTGAATAGTGCGCTTTGATGTATGGACGTTATGTTAATAAAACAATCAAGGTATTAAGTGGTATTTCATACCTGCTGACCATTTGTATATACGCTTATGTTCGAGTAAACTCAGAATGCGTAAATAATATTTAAATTAAAAGATTTTTATTTTGTAATATACAATGTGATTTTGAACCCCCTAGCTATATTGAAATCTGGGTATCAGAATCCCTAATGGAACACAGAATTGCATCAAAAAAAAAGGTAAAAAAACGAAAACGAAAATTAGGTTTCCCATACAAAGTCGCCGATCAGCTGAATGAATTTCTATGAAAGGTTTAATTCTTTTTTTTATTTTTTACCTTTTTTACTTACAATTCTGTATTCCATTAGGGATTCTGATTCCCAGATTTCAATATAGCTAGGGGGTTCAAAATCACGCTGTATAGAACGATAGGGACCAAATTAGATAAACAGTCACATGGTCTCAAACAGTTCTTTATTTAAAATTTTAAAAAAATCAACATATTGCACTCTGGAAGTGCCGGCAGAAGTGAAAACTCGCCTTTGCAGCGATCTCAGGTCACGTGCCCTGAAGCGAGTTTAACATTCTTTTACCCATCTCAAAAAGTGCACAACGCCGATGAAGAAGTTTTCACTTCAAAAATGTTAAAGGAAACATTTATCTTTCTGTTGTTTATTTAACATACATACATACATAGTATCACGTCTATTTCCCTTGCGGGGTAGACAGAGCCTGGGTCTTTGGTCTGTTTATTTAATTATGCGTATAAATGAATCTACCGATAGTAAAGAGGTTGCTCTGCTTCTCAGAAAATTATAAAAATGACACAGAAAATTAAAGCAGATTGTTTGTAAAATTGTTGATATTAAATTAGCGTTTTGAATATGACGCAAATCGTAAAAGCCAGTCAAGGAGATCAGGTAAAACACCTACTAATCAATAGGCAATGCGGCAAGCAACCCGACACTATCTTAATTCCCTTGTCCACCAGTTCCACCACACGCTCATCACGCTAATCATAGCCTTTATGGCTCTTACGGCCAGCCAGCCTATTTGCTAACTCAGTGTACGTTTTTATAGTCACTTCAAAATACATTACTTTTTATATATACTCGTATCTTGAATAAAAATAGTAAATCATACAAAAGCAGCAATGTATTTTGCAATGACTATCAAAACGTTGTACACTGAGTTAGAATATAGGCCGGCAGGGCTCAGTCTACTTTGTAATAATGACGTGTTTGTATGTATTTGTTAATAAGAAAGATGAAAGGTAATTTATAACGCAACTGATCTTAGGACTCAAACTTTATTTAAAAAATAATCACGCTAATCATAACCCTTATGGCTCTTACGGCCAAGGCTCTGTCTACTTTATAAAAATGACGTGTTTGTATGTATTTGTCAATAAGAAAGGTAAGAAAGATGAAAGGTAATTTACAACGTAACTGATCTTGGGACTCGAACTTTCATGTGAAAAATAATCATTTGCATAAATCTATAAAAAAAATCCCAACTGCTAGAACACAATTATTAGAATACGCTCCAATGACGCGGGCTGTAAAAACAATGAATAAACTGTCCCGAGATTTACATATCTGTGTAACAATTAAGAGGTTATGTAAAGCAAATGTAATTACTATTAGTCTTAGTTTGTCTCATGTTATGTATAGCCGTGTGGTTTCCGGCCGAGTAGAATAGGACCACTCCTAGTCTTCCCATGGAGTCGTAAGAGGCGACTTAGGAAATACAAGCTAAACAAAGCTCTTAAAAATCAATAAGACCTCTCCAACTCGTCTGGCCAGCGAGGTGAGTGTAGGCCAAACCCTCTGTCTGCTCTGGCCAAGTATGACTCCGGTAGTACAGAGAGGGTCCTGCTCCTGCAGTGGAGACTAAAAAGATCTGATAATGACGATGTATTATTGGCTAGTCTGTAAGGTGACACGATGATATGAAAATTGATAAATAAAATAAATTTGCAACTATAAAATAACCAAATAAAGAGACGTGTGTCTATTCAGGTTGAATGGAGCCCAGACGAACACCATATTCATCTTCTATTCAAGCTAAACATGTCTATAAATATATACTTATATTATTAAGTAAGTACGTCATTAAGTAGAAAACGTTGAAGCACTCCTTTCAGTATTTTCTGCCAATACTGAGGTATTTTACATAAAAAATAAAAGTTTGCAAGGCTTATAAAAGGCCCGGCAATTGTCTGGAACTCGGCGTACGACCTTAGATCGAGTAAAGATGGAAATATACTTACTTATTAAAAAATATATATACTTTTCTTAAGTTCTGCGCAAACAAGGAATAATGGCGCAAAAAAGTACGCGGCGCTCTTATTAGTTCTACAAAAGGTTGCATTTTGTACGAGCAATACCTCGTGTTGCTTTCGCCACTGTGATTCGTCTGGGTAGGCCGTTATTTAAAAAAGTAGACCGTAAATATCAAGTATGTAAGGATGTATGAATGGAAGATTTTTATTATCTTTTTGAATAAATGAGACGTCACCTCATTTGTCTCGCTAGCTCGATGTTGTTAACTTATTTTCTAACAAAGATCTACAGGATCTGCAAGTACTATGTTTCTGTCGGTCGGGAAAAAAGGGATCGACCTACATTATTATATATTGGAAATGATAAATACAGTTTGTAACATTAAAACCTCAAAAATAACAGCAATAAATGTTTAATTCTTTTGGATTATTTACAAGAATGACTTAATCGTTATCATATCAACCGCAAAAAGTTCCACTGCTGGACATAGGCCTCACCAAGGATTTCCAATACGAACGGTAGTAAGTGGCCTGCATCAAAAAAAAAAAATACCGTATACTACATATGCTTTTTGTTTTTATCGTTAAGACTTACCGGTATACATACAGTGCGATTAGATAATCTTATTTTAGAGTACATATACAGTATGGGATAACTCCTTTATTTCTATGATCTGTGGAACACCCTCATCAGAAAGCGTTATATTATCAAAACAGGCATTGTCTGAAGGAGTATCTGGTTTTGTAGGACTTACGTGTTTTTGACGGTACGTAGGTAAGTACAGTCGCTTACAAAAAAGAGTAAAGACATCTTGACTGTTATAATATAAAATCATTATATGTGCTTAACGTTTCATTTTTATTTAAAAAATATATAATAGCCACCTCTGGTGCCTAGTAATCATGGCACGCTATCTCACTGAATCACACAAGATGAAAAATTATCTTTTTGAGATTGACCTGGGTCTTGGATATGTATCCATAAATATTTTTGTTTAAAAATATAGTATTGTTGAGTTAGTATCCGATACTAAAACTTTCGAATTTATGTTGGGGTTGGTCAATCTGTGTAATTTATCCTTATATAATTATATTTATTTATTTACTTATATAGATTAATATCCAAGATAAACTCCAATATGAAAAAGTTTTCCATCTTGTCCTGACTGGGGATCGAACGCTATCTCACTGAATCACACAAGATTAAATATTATCTTTTTCAAATTGACCTGGGTCTTGGATATGTATCCATAAATGTTTTTGTTTGAAAATATAGTATTGTTGAGTAAGTATCCGATACTAAAACTTTCGAATTTATATTGGGGTTGGTCAATCTGTGTGATTTATCCTTAATATTTATTTATTTACTTATAAAGATTAATATCCAAGATAAATTCCAATCTGAAAAAAGTTTTCCATCTTGTCCTGACTGGAGATCGAACCAAGATACGTGCGATTCAAAGGCACTTGCAGTAGGACTGCCACAAATGTCGTCATTTTGAACACTACAAACGTTTCTGGCATAAAATTGCTGAGCTAGTAGTAGTAGTAGCTCAATCGAATTACATCAGTTATTGGTTCTAATTTAGCTTCCCACTCAAATACATACTAACACGGCAAATTAAGTAAGAGCATGTAAAAAAATAGGCAGACCATTTTTTTTGCAACCAATAATTTTATTCGGCACAAATAAAAATGGGTGCTAATTAAACAGGATTCTTTTTAATAGCATTATCCGCCTCTAAAAATGTATGTTGCCTTCTAAATTACTAAGTCAGCCACAATTAACGAGTATCTAAATAATACCATCTTAGCCACTAGTTATCTTCTATGTAAGCCACTCTTAATACAACTCAGCCTGATGGTTATTATTTAGCATCTAAATTTGTAACTTGCATTCTAACAGTAAACTTCTAAAATATTAATATTTGACATCAAAAAATATATTTATTTAGCTTCTATTTTTTTAACTCAGCATGTTTAAAATGTTACTTATCCCAAAATAATTGATCGTCAATATTTAGCTAAAATTGTTATCAAATAGTATATTATGGCCACTAATATCACCAGTAGCTATTGAGAAGAGACAAAATAAGACTTTTTTGAGGACATAGTTTTGATGCTGTAAAAAGGAAAATGGTGATGAAATATAAAATCCGTGGCCGAGTTAGTAAATTAGGTGGCAACGTATAAATAAGAAGGACAAGTCATAATAATTGATGATCTTTATTTGACGCTTTCTATAGAATATTTAGTTGCCGGTGTAAAAAAGACGAATTAGTTTATTAGAGGCTATGTCATTTTTCCGTTGCTTAGTTATGAAATTAGAAGTTTGCTCCCGTGGCCAATAAATAATTTTGTGGCTTGATTTATTATTATTTCCCAATAAAAATTATAAACATTTGTTGTCGACTGTACTTCCTCTTGAGCATAAAAGAGCATTTCATCGCGGTATATTCGCGTCGAAAAGGGTAGCTCACAAAGCCGTTTTTATAATACTTTCGGCATGCATGTGCCTGTAATGAACTCCCTTTCTTATAATTTAAATGGCGAGTGTGTAATTTTAATGAGTGTTGTTCCAAATGAAATTCGTAGATGATTTACAACAAAGGACATGATATATGAAAACAGGGGTTTGTCTTTCAAGAGATTATTCATTGAGAGAATTTTCTTTGTACGAAATTGGTTTTGTACAATGAGTTCTTAGCATAAACATAACGCCTGGTTTTCGAGACACATTCTATTAATTAACTAGTAGTTCTGTGAGAACAGTAGACCTCGCGAGTCCTTACAACCAACATCCACATTTGCCCTCCAGTACTCTAAAATATATCTGTTGCTGTTATGCTAATTGACTAAAGGATGATTTCCTTCAGTTATGACGACACAGTTACTACGCACCATTTTCATACCTTGTTATACCATACATTTGTATTTACGACATCATACTGAATGCACTAATACAAAAAATACACAGAAAATCGATTTCAGACAACTTTTGGGCAAATTGCCGACTATAAACACGTTCAAGGTAATCATATAAAAAAGTTGTTCAGACAAAAAAGTTGCGTCGTAATAAGAATAACAAAAAAGTCATATGACATTTTTGAATTGTTTTTCAAATAGCTGTGCTATGAGTTTCGGACCACCATATTTCCGCCATTTTTTTAAATTTATTCAAGATTCTATATAATTACCGAACCTGCTCACACAATTTCAAGACAATCGGTTGAGAAATGCGACCTGTAGGCGAGAACAGACAGACAGACAGACGGACAAAATAATTTTCGGCCTGTCGAAACTGAGACGCTTCGCTCGCTCGGTCAATTAAAGCGTTTGATTCTCAAAAGAAAAAAAAACCTGTGTCCAAAATTTAAAAAATATATATTTTCCAGAAATGTGAACAAAACAGGAAGTGAATAAGTTGTCAATAGAATGAATAAAATACTATTTATTGCACCATAACATAAATAAGAATAAGGAATATTTAACTACATATTTCAGAAATAGGTACAAAGGCGGACTTTTAGCTATGCAATTTAAAATAAACGGCCAAATGCGATTTGGATTTGCGCACGAAGGGTTCCGTACCATCTATAATAAGTTTAAAATTAATAAACAATATTTTTATTATATAATGTGACAAAAAAATTATGCGTTTCGTAATTTTTCCTTTATCTGTGCTATAAGACGTTGCTTCGTACCAAACTGCAAGATTCTGAGTTCACGGGAAGTATCCTGTAGGTTTTATTTCCTTGCGAATGTCAAAAATTTGCGGCAGAAACAGCTGTATCTTTTGACTGCGTTGGTTTAAAAGTTTGATTTTTTCACATCTTGAAGGGACGGTAGACCTGAGTTGTTGATGTAAATTTCAGCTTGATACCTCCACGCGTTCCTGAGAGGGACCTGAGGGTCCTGACAGACAGACAGGCGGACAACATAGTGATCCTCTAAATGTTCCGTTTTTTTCTGGAGGAACCCTAAGAACGCCCTCTGATGTATTATACGCACGAGATTTCATCTTGATCTCATTATATTTCATGCACCCTCTTTTGTGAGGTTAACCAAACTTTTTGCATGGATATTAATGTATTGAAATACCTGTCGTTAGACGATTCATTAGTAAAAATATTAGCATCTTTGACAGACTCGACATAGACCCTATAAAACGTTATTGTATTGAACATTTTATCAGGTAGGTAGTTGTTGTTTTAGCGGCAATAGATATACATTCTGTAAAACTTCCAAGTGTCCATTACGGCTCAAATAGCCTTGTGTTAGACGAAGGCACGGATATAGAATGTTTGTAAATGAAATACCACCCAATTGCTACATGAACTACATATTTCAGCTTAAAATTTCAACCGCAGTCACTTCAAGGTCAAGCATGATTAAAACTTACATATCTTCATAAATACAGTCCGTGCGTCCCTAAAGGCCATCCAACGGACAATCTACTAAATGTACAAAGAGCTATTTAATAAATAGATGCAACAAATGACATTAATACGAGGGACGACGTCTCTGGGGAGGCGAGATTGATTCGGCGCCACTTTATGGGCTTATTTTACTTGCATGTAATTTTGTTCGTGAATTAAAATACTTTTTAAGGAACGATATTTATTTTTGACCAGTAAATTGAGTAATTCTTACTTTTTCTAACCCATTTCTTGGCGAGCTCCCTGACGTCGCTCGAAGACGGTTGTCATAATTTCATAAATTGTACTTCTGGTCATGATGAAAACAATATTTTTCAGATTGATCTGGGTCTTGGATGTTTATCTATATGAGTAACTATTATAAAATATAATATCGTTGAGTTAGTATCCTACGATACAAGTTCACAACTATCTCTGGGGCTAGCTCAATTTGTGCGATATGTGCCTATATATATTTATTTATTTCTGAATATTCAAAATTAATGATATTCAGTTCAGAATTAATAAAAACAAAGAAATACAATTTCTTTCTATAGAAATTTTACCAGCTGATCGCTCAATTTATATGGGAGGAAATGTTTTTTTCTTGCAGGTCTATTATTAGAGATTCTGATTCTGACATTCAGTATTGTCAGGGTATTCAAAATCGTCCTGTATTTGTATACACTCACTTTCGCATTAACAATATTATTTTTAATTTATTTACATTTTCGCTGTTACTCGCATGTGTACATTTCTTTTTCGTGTATTTCGATTTTCTGACGCAGTCTACCCTTAGAGACTTTCTTAATTTTCAAGTGAAAGGTAACGATTATATTCTTATAAAAATTAAAATGTATGATGATAAAAAAAGCTCGCCACAGGTAAGATTCGAATAAACGCGCCGACATTTAGGTACGTCCTAATAGTCTAAGATCTGGCAGCAAAATTACTACGTTCATCTTGTGGTTAATCAAACTATTTTTTTACATATTTTCATGAATAGGACCCAATCAAAATGAGAAATGAATGAATATGTAAAAAAATAGTTTAATTAACCCCATGATGAACATAGTAATTTTGCAGCCGGATCCTGTACTATAAGTGTGTTCTAAACAACATCACCGTGACTTCGAATAACCGTGTCAAATTCTCTCATAACCATGGACCTAAGAATAATATGGACCGGGCGTGAGGAACGTCAAAGTGAAGCAAACTTTGGTTACATGTGTGCAGTATAGGGTGACCATTGTCATCAAAAATTACCCAATAATTAAGAGTAAATAAATTGTGAGTGGTACTGATGCCTAGTAGCACTAATATTATTTATATTTTTTTTACAAAATGTAACATCTATATCAGAGAAGTATTATGAATTTAGACATAATGATCCAGAAGGGCAACTGTGAATCAATCTCATCTTTGAGCGACCTTAGACGTTTGGGGAACTTGATAAAAGGAATAAAAGAACGAAATTATAGATAACATTTTTATTTTACTGTGTTTTAAGTTAATAAATAACAATACATATAATTTTACTTACAGAAAAACAAACCCTCGAGGCCTTATATTGGTGGTAAATTTTAAAATTACTTTTTTTATAATTTTGCAGATTTATAGATTCATCCGTCTATAGATTATTAGTGTCATCAATAAATCAACAATATTAAATTCAGAAATTGTTCTAAGTTAAAATCTTTTATTCTGACGTCGGCAAATGATAATAAAATACTTTCACATTTACATATAAGTATAAAATATAAACATTGAATATCTCTATCTATAAAAAAAAAACCGCATCAAAGTCCTTTGCGTAGTTTTAAAAATCTAAGCATACATAGGGACAGACGGACACAACGGGAAGCGACTTTGTTTTATACTATGATCCCGAAATTGACGCCACTTGTGTGATCTACACGCCAAAATACCTCGAAAATATCACCCCTGTTCTGCATCCCATAGGTGTTGTTTGTGATGCACCCAAAAATAACTGAAAAGCGACACATAAGACATATTTAAAAAAAAATAGTGACAGTCATCTTGAGTCCCAACACAAAATTGACGTCAGTTTTACCCCGAAATACTCCGAAAACGTCACCCAAGTCGAATTTCCATAAATAATGGTGATGGCCATCTTGAAAACTGAAAATGACTTCATTTTTGTTGATATCCCAAAAAATTCCAAAACGCCAATAAAGTTGACTTTAAATGAAAAGTAATGTCAGCCATCTTGGATTTCAAAATCATCTCACTTCATACATTTATCATCAACACATACATCGATTTTCCAAATTTAGTTCATAAATGATGGAGTTATGACGTAAAAATATGCAAAATGAAATACAACTGGAACTGCTCCTTTTTTTGAAGTCGAGTAAAAGTATTAATAAGAAACATACCTTTTCTGGGCACGCGAACTTAATCAACCGGCGATATGCTCCTTTTGTCATATAAAAATTGCTATTTTTAAAATGTTCGGAACAAACAAATGAATAATTTGATGGTACCCATGATGCATCCTTTCTATTTCTTATAATAATATCGATCTATTATTTTTTTACATAAGCATCACGAATGGGGAACCTTAAAAAAATAAACAAAATAAAATTTTATATTAAAAATAAAGAACAGGAATCTTGAAATCATATTCTGGCAACACCGACAGTCCGACTTAGCGCTGCGCTGTCACCGGGTCATTGACTTTTGCGGCGCAAAGAAAATTACAAAATCATATTAGTTTAATTTAAAATTGTAGTTGAAACGTGTGTTTAGGTTACCAACCAATTCGTACATACGAGTAACTGTGGTGTTGTGTGTGTAAATAGTATAATTAAACCAAGAAAATATGCGATTGAGTGAAATACTTACATAGTCTCGAAAACAACAAGAGGTTTGTACTTACCAATGATACGTGATATCGTCGGACTTTTTGTGTAGTTTACTATAATTTTTACACCCTTTTACCACACAGCTCGGCATTATTTTATGTTTTTATGCTTATTTTCAACGAGTTTCAAAAGGCACACCAACTTCGCGGTAAGTACAAGTTTGACATTTCGTGAGTTTGACATTTCGACCGGGGAAAACCTGCATCCATTTGAGTGCCGATGTGTGCGTGAATTTCGTGTCACGACACGTCTGCATACATTGTGATTTGCTTCACTGCCACATTCTCAAGGTCCTATCCTGATTATTCTTAGATCCATGCTCATAACATAATTATTACCCTATAGAATAGGTGCATGCGTACTTCTTTATAATGTTTTCAGTTAAAGAATGACTTATCAGCATAGATTTAAAAAAAAAAAATCGTCTCTCTGAATAGATGTCACATTTCGCCATTTTTGTATGGGAACCTAGTGTGTCATTAGCGGGGGTGTGAGGCAGAGGAAAGGGAGTCATGGTTTCAGGGGTGCTATTTGTAAATGAGTGACTCGATGAAGAAATACAAATTTTCCATACATCATCGGTCGTTTAGTAAACACGTCGATTCGAAAATAGCACTCATGACGTTTGACGCCGCTGTCATAAGAGATGTAACAACACCGTGTAATATCGATATCGAGAAAAACCCACAACAAGATTTTGTTTCAGTTTGACTTCATTTAAGTAAACAACATATGAAGTAGTAATAATTATATAGTCATAATCATCTAAGAGATTTCCTGGTTCCTTATACTCCTGGCATCTTCAGTTGTGCTGCGTCCAAGCCCGGGGTCCGCTATTATGACAGCATTCATGCTGTAATAAGAAGTATATATTCCATGCTGGTCAAGATGAAAAGGAAAAATTGAGAATGTACCAGTTGCTTCTCTGATACTTGATCTACTGCTACTCTGATCTCTGATCTTGCGACTAGCAACCTATTACACCTTTGATTCAGATTTCCACCTACATACGCCAACAAACACGCTAAACGTGGCTTTTGGTTTTAGGCAGAGGCCTACACCGTAAGGGTGAAGATCGTGATAATATGAATGTATGTATGTTTTACGGCCCAACGCCAATTCTCCTTATGTAACTCCAGTAACGCGGACATACATAAATATGAAACTGAAGTACAAGTTTTAAATATGAAACTGAAGTACAAGTTTTGGCCTGCGCCGGAAATTTAACCCGGTACCTGGCTCGTTAACCACTGTACCATGGAGATTGTCATTATCATTTATGATATTGTAATTAAATGTCCTTTGCATTACTTACATGTAAAAAGTCACAGGTTGTGGTTTCCCTTTAGCATTTTTTACCATATTTTTGCAGGATTTCACTACACAACTAGGCATGTTTATAATTATAAAAATAAATTTTCGTTCGGCTCATATGGTTCCGCTACAAATAATACGACAGACTTCAGAGGAGAGGCCGCGAAAAAGCATACGCTGTGGTAGGTTAGCGTGTAAATAGCTACCACCTGGTGGGATATGCTCCCAAAGAATGAAGATGCCTAAAGGTATCCTCACTGCGTGTAAAAAAGGATATGATAAGAACCGCCATCAATGTTAATATGAGGACTGACCTGAATGTAGATTCCACGTCCACGTAGCTGCTATCCACCGCCAGGACTTCTTCAGGGGGGTGTTGGTGAACAATACACGTGTCAGTCTTTACACAAAGGATTACGAGTCCTTATCCCTTTTTCACAAAATAAATGGATTCACGAGATCCAGCGTCAATGGGCGGCGTGTGATTCCCAAATTAGAATCACAATGAATAATGCACATTTACATATATGCAGGTGCGCGCGACTGGTCAAAAACAACCTTATCGGTCAAGGTTCATAGACAGCAGTGTCAGGGGCGAAGAGGCTCCGCGCCATCTTTCCTCCCCCCACGCTTCCACAACAGACAGGACAACCAACATAAAAACATTGATAAAGCGGCGTAGGAAACATGTACATAAGAATATTAAATTTTTTATTGCGTTTTTTAAATTGAGACTTTGCTCGCGTTACCATGCACCCCGCCTTGAAACGTCGCAAGATGTTTCAAAACAAAAATAAATTTATACATGGTAAATAAGGAGATATATAGCGAATTAATTCAAATTATAGCTACCTAAACTAAATTTATACTAAATGCGTAAAGAGTTAAATGAATTTATTGTGTTGGAATAGGATATAATTTGGTAACAGCGCGTTTATAAATGCCATTCTGCGTTTTAACGGTCGCTACTCGAACGACGTTATCTGTACCCTTGTAGACATGAGTAATTATTCCTAATGGCCAAGTCAATGGAGCTGAGTTTTCCTGTTCTAATAGAACAACTGTTCCTATCTCTACAGGCTTGTCTGGTGTAGCCCATTTTTGTCTGACTTGTAACGTGTGCAGATATTCAAGGTGCCACTTTTTCCAAAAGGATTGAACCATATGGTCGAGCAATTTTTTGCGTTCCAATAAACTATAGCGCTGATCTGAGAGATCAGTGGCAGGCAAATACTGCAGTGGAGTGGACATTAGAAAGTGCGCGGGAGTTAAAACTTCAGGGTGTGGATCAGAAGAAATGACACTCAAAGGCCGAGAATTTAAGATACACTCAACTTGCGCTAGAACCGTCAATAGCTCTTCATAAGTGAGCAACTGGTTTCCAATCACCCTATATAAATGCGTTTTCATACTTTTTATATTCCCCTCCCAAATTCCCCCGAATGTAGGGGATCGGGGTGGAATTGTTTTCCAATCTATTTTTCGAGACAAAAGCTCATTAGACAGTGCGTTTTTGAAGGTTGAACTTGTCAAAAAACTATAAAGCTCATCCAATTGTGCTTTGGCACCAATAAAAGTTGTGGCATTATCGGAATATAAGCAAGACACTGGACCGCGGCGGGAAATAAAGCGCTTGAATGCGTTTAAAAAACTGTCGGATGTCAGACTTGTGACTAAGTCCAGATAAATACCCTTTGTCACCATACAAATAAAAAGTACAATGTATGCCTTTTGAGCATGTTGACCTCTGCGACGCGAAAGGGTAATGCGTACAGGTCCAGCATAATCGCAAGCAGTATGAACAAAAGCTTTCGCTGTCTCTGTCACACGGTACCACGGCAATGCAGACATTATAGGCGTGGGATGCGTAGGGTTCAACTTGAAACAAGTGTTACATTTCCGACACTTAGACCTAATGACTGTTCTGGCATCTAATATCCAGTAGCGCTGTCTTATAATTGACATAAGAAGTCCAGGTCCAGCGTGACAGTTGAAAACATGAGAATGTTGAATTATTAGATCGACAATATGATCGCGTTTTGGAAGTAAAATTGGATGTTTAGCTTCATACGGAAGCATCGACCCAGAAAGTCTTCCTCCTATACGTAAGATTCCTTCAGCGTCTAAGAATACTGCCAAGTTCTGCAGCTTCTTTGAAGGTAACTTCTTAGCTTTGAGTAGTTTGATATCTTCAGCAAAATGCACTGATTGAACAGCAAGAATTAGAGCCCTTTCAGCAGCTGCTAATCCTGCTACAGATAGAGGATTGATTTTGAGTTTAGGTTTAGCGAATTTAAGTACATAGGCTATAATGCGTAGCAATTTTTGCCAAGAAGAAACTCGTTGTGCCAATGTACACAAGAGTGGTTCCTCTATATGCGTTGTGACAGCCATAACATTAGCCTTATGTTCAGGCAAATCATTACAATTAGCGGGAGCGAACGGAATAATAGGCCATTTTTCAGGCGGCTCGCGAATCCAAGGAGGGCCGTTCCACCACAGATCGTGAGACAAAAGTTGCGATGGCAACATGCCACGAGAAAGACAATCGCTTGGGTTAATAGCACCAGCTATGTGATAAAAATGTTTAGCGTCCAAATCCTCCTGGCACTGGGCCACTCTGTCGCCAACAAAGACTGACCATCTATGCGGGGAAGAATGAACCCACGATAAAGCTATCGTGGAATCCGAAAATGCGTATATGTCCACTATGGTCATGCGTTCAACAAATGTATCTCGTACAATTTTTATCAATTTTGACATGAGTAAAATAGCACAAAGTTCAAGGCGAGCGAGAGTGGAAATTTTCGTAGGGCTAATTTTCGATTTTGCGCAAAGTAGACGCGTGTCAATAATACCAGAAGGGTAAGTGCAATGAGCATAAATAACTGCTCCTAGTCCATTCATACTGGCGTCCGAAAAAGCAACAAGACGCAGCTCACACCCGACCTCCACACCAACATGCCGAGGAATTTTCAAAGTGTTAAGCAAGTGCATCTCTTGAGCGAGTGCGTGAAAGCGGGCACGTATGTTCTCTGGAGCCAGGTCATCCCAATCACTCTTGCAGAGCCATAACTCCTTAATAAGCAATTTGGCTGCGAGTATCACAGGCGCAACTAGACCGAGTACGTCGAATAATCTAGCCACAACCGAAAGTATGTTTCTTTTAGTGCATTTTTCAGCAATTGTGATAGTGGTGAAAAACAAATTATCCTCACAAGGATCCCAGGAAAGACCTAAAACTTTAGATGAGTTGTTGTGTAAATCGAATTCGATTGATTTGCGGTGCGAATCAGGAAGTGAATCAAGTAGCTCAGGACAGCTACTCGACCATTTTACTAGGTCAAAGTCACCAGATTTGAACAAATTAATTAAATCACGAGCTAACAGCTTAGCAGAGCTTTTATCAGCTGTGGAATGGACCAAATCGTCCATATACAAACAGGTTTCAGCCACTTTAGCTGCTTCAGGATAGTGTGAACTCATGTCCGAAGCCAACTGTTTCACTGTGCGTAAAGCTATGTATGGACTAGACCTGAGACCAAAGGGTTGCCTGTTGAAAACGAAGGTGCGAATTTGTTCCGATTCATTGAACCTAAATAAAATGCGTAGGTATTTACGCTGCTCCGGCATAACGCCTATACGTAAATAGTGCTGTTTTATATCTGCGTTTATGGCGATAGGAAACATCCTAAAATTCAATAACAATACAAATAAATCAGCCTGTAGATTTGGGCCGATGTGTAAAATATCATTAAGTGAAAATCCAGTATGTGTTTTGGCACTTGCGTCCAAGACAATACGCGGTAACGGCTTATCAGGGCGTACCACGGCGTGGTGAGGTATATAATAACCATCAGAGGTCAAATCAGACACATCGACGGGGCTAAGATACCCATTATCGATATAATCTTGAATTACTTTATTGTAATTCTCGCGTACTAAGGGCGTTTGACGTAATTTACGTTCCAGCGAAATAAAGCGGCGGTAAGCGGTGGCATACGAGTTGCCAAGTTCAGCAGGGTCCCTGCTGAAGGGTAAAGCGACGGTATAACGACCGGAATCATCGCGACTCACGGTCGAAGCGAAAATATTTTCACACTCTGTCTCTTCAGGAGACAACAAGCGTTTTGTGGGCACTTCTTCGAGTTCCCAAAACTTCTGCACTAAATCATTTAATGCTAGCGCGGTAAAAGACGAAGTTGCGGGCAAAACATCTTTACGTGGGCATTCGCCCATAAATACATAACCGAGCGTGGTGAGAATTGCCGGCGGCGCGCGCGGTCCACAATCTGCCCTATCACCTAGGTATATATATGGGAAAAGCTGAGCACCCAGAACTAAATTAATATCTCCAGGGATATTCCAACTTAAATCCGCCAGGTGCAGATTGCGCGTGTCGAATTCTCGACAATCGATAAATCGCGAGGGTAATTGATCCGTGATACATTTTACTACCAATGCATGAATAGCATATTTTTTATCTGGATAGACACGGGACTCAATATTTAAATAAACATAGCCTAATATAGGACTAGAGTTCGAACCAACACCCTTAACAAAAGAATTACTTAAAGGCGTTATTGGTAAATTAAGCGAGCGGCAACATTCCGTTGTTATTAAATTATTTTGTGACGCGCTGTCAATCAAACAACGAACGATATATTTTTTATTAATACCATCTTTAGGGCATACATAAACTTGAGCGGTCGATAAAATAATATCACCCTTATAACTAGTAGCATACGACTGAGAAGACGTATCTGCGTTCATAATTGAATTCTCGCGAAGCATAGTAGTGACAGAAAACGTTTGAATATTATTATGTTCCAAAGCGGGCCGATCGACAGATACGGCTGCGCATGAAGTCGTGGTCGACTGTGACAAATGCTCAACGGCTCCGGCGCCTACATTCGCGCGTGATTTCAAATTATGATTATTGTTATTTGCAAAGTGCAACAACTTATGATGTTTTTTCTGACAGAAACAGACCGAAGTACTTTTACAATCCGGTAGCGTATGTAGGGTACTCAAACAATTAACGCACCCGCGTTTCGATTTGATATAATCGTATCGAGTTTTAGCATCGCGCATACTCTTAAACTGTGGGCAATCGTATAAATGTCTATGATCACTTTTAGCGCATAAGCTACAACCTGTATGTACATTAGTACCGGTCATAAACGTCTTATAGGTATGTGACGTCTGATCACGGGTTTTAGTTACGGGTTGCTTATTCATATATGATGAGTAACGAGGGTTGGAGCGCTCCAATATTTTAGCCAGATCTTGTACAAAGGAGATCAGCTGTTGCGTTGTTGGTATCTTTTCATCCCGAACAGATAATTCAAATGATTGAATACTTTGAGCATCCATTTTTCTTAAAGCGCATTGTAGCATAACAAAGTCTGTCAGATCAGGTATATCTAATTCTTTAAGTGCCGAAAATGATGCGGAAAATTTACTTATAAATGAGTCAAGTGCGTTCGCACTATGCGAGCAATTTTTTAAGTCTAAAATATTATTTAAATAAAATGTACCTAGGGCACGTTTATCATGATATTTTTTAACCAAGCTGTCCCATAAGATTTGATACGTTTCTCCACTGGGAACAATACCTGCAGTGAATTTTAATGCGTCATGAGTCAATTTGGCAATTAAATACTGCACGCGCTGCGAGTCAGACAATTGTTGATTCAAATGAATATTAGTCTTAAATGACTGATAGAAAACATTCCAATTTTCTGGGCGACCATCAAAACTCGGAATTACTAAATGTTCTAATTTCACTACTGACTTGTTTGAGTCACTCGCAGTGTGTGAACTCTGCTTCAAGCTCTCGTTTATCTTATTTCGAGTTCGTTTAATCCGCGAATATAAATCTTCAAATGAGTCCAGACAGGCGTAGTCTGGGACCCCGATAGGTCTTGAACTCAATTTTAATTTATTTATTTCATCTACAATAGATTCAAACTTATGGCGCCAATCATCTAACATTTCTGATTCAGACATAAAATTTTCATTACTTCTTAACGACAAATCGTACGAAACAATCTTCTTCGATGCATCATACAAACGATTAACACGTTGAAATAATGCGTCCCTCTTACTGACTAACAAAGTCATCCTAACTTCGCTATCTCCTGATTTTTCCGTCATAATTGCGACTTAAAATCTTGATATTGAAAATCTGAGGGTAGGCGGTGCTTGGTACGGGCGAAAAAACTACAAGTTAAGAAGCAGCGATAAGTTAGTTTTAACCAACTAGATTATAACCAATTATGCAAAGCAATTTGCATCCATATATTGTATGTATTTACTGACAATACTGTATTTAACAGTATGGAATGCAAAAATGGGCGTCGGCCGGTGTTTGTGCCGGCACTACTAAATTGCGTTTTATGCGTAAAATTACGTGAAATAAGCGAGTTTATAAGCTGGAATATTATCTCAGCTTATAAACCAAACTACTGGGTAATGGGGCGTAAAATAAGCGTCAGCCAATGAATATGGCGGCGCTGAGAAATGCGTTTTTGTGCGTAAAATACGCAAAAATAGCGGGAATTTTTAAGCTGGATGTTATCCAGACTCGAAAGGACCAAACTTATGGTAGGTTAGCGTGTAAATAGCTACCACCTGGTGGGATATGCTCCCAAAGAATGAAGATGCCTAAAGGTATCCTCACTGCGTGTAAAAAAGGATATGATAAGAACCGCCATCAATGTTAATATGAGGACTGACCTGAATGTAGATTCCACGTCCACGTAGCTGCTATCCACCGCCAGGACTTCTTCAGGGGGGTGTTGGTGAACAATACACGTGTCAGTCTTTACACAAAGGATTACGAGTCCTTATCCCTTTTTCACAAAATAAATGGATTCACGAGATCCAGCGTCAATGGGCGGCGTGTGATTCCCAAATTAGAATCACAATGAATAATGCACATTTACATATATGCAGGTGCGCGCGACTGGTCAAAAACAACCTTATCGGTCAAGGTTCATAGACAGCAGTGTCAGGGGCGAAGAGGCTCCGCGCCATCTTTCCTCCCCCCACGCTTCCACAACAGACAGGACAACCAACATAAAAACATTGATAAAGCGGCGTAGGAAACATGTACATAAGAATATTAAATTTTTTATTGCGTTTTTTAAATTGAGACTTTGCTCGCGTTACCACGCTGTTTTAAGAGTATGAGTAACAAGACATGCGCAGCTTCTAGAGACGTACGAGCCTTTGTATAAAAAGTAAGACGGGTTGGGCTCTCTTAAGTCCTGTATGTATTGAGGTACATCTCTTATGGTGTTGCGCAGACCGCAAGAGAGGGCACCATCTAAGTAAAACACTTTTGTCATAACCAAAACCAAGATGATTGGCGAAAGCCTACTCCCATTGTGTTCCAAGTGCAACGTATGATCTGCCTGCTGAATAAGGTGGTTCGCCATCTGCTGAAGTGACCCCGTGGGTCACTGTTGGGTCATCATGCTGCCCAAGCGCTGAGCGGGGTGCCACGAAAGCTCTCACAGGTGTTCATGAAGCAGATCAACTACTAATGATGGCAACTAATGAAGTGGCAGTTGCGCTGTTAGTATATGGAAGTGAACATGAACTGCAACAACAAGTACAGTTTTCGGTACTTGTTGTGTTGCCTCGTGACGCACCAAGCCCTCGCCTGGGAACGTCAAAGCTGACGTCACTATGCTATCGGCTGCACCAATACTTCAGAAGTGAAGCGAAACAGTGAAGACGACGGCCAAGCAAAGAACAAAAAGACCTACCTAATGTATCAAGTATCTATCAAAGCTACTTCAGACTGCCCCAATAAACAGTTACTATATATTCTTAACCTCAAGGAGGTAGCGGAGAAGAGCCTGCTGCTGTATCGTTGATGAAAAAGGCTTCAAAAAAGTATAGTAGTGATTAAAATGTCCAAAATAATTTTATTTATTATTTAATTGCAACTTTTAATGAACTAAGTGAAAAATAGCGCAAAAACCTATGAATATAATATCTAATCCTTATAACTCAGTTCGGACTGAGTTTAGAGGTATATATGCCCATAAAACTTTATTTTGTTATTGACTATCGGGAAAACAAGGTATGGTTAGTGGCCGCGCGAAAACAAAAGGATGCCAATAATCGGCATTGCCCTTTTGAAATATTATCTATTTCGGTTCAATAGATACAGTCATGTGGCAGATGGATGGACGGATAAACGTCGAAGGCTTAGTATTACCTTTCCGTTTTTACTCTAAGGGAACGGAACACTAAAAATAATAAATTTTCGGGAAAGTCGTGGAGAGTGAATTTATTATTATTTATTTCTTGGCATTAACTTTATTACTTATATTATTACACTCATCTGTATTCATGTAAATTATCGATGTTTGGCAAAAAATAACAAAGTGCATCACTATGCGTATTTCCGCCTTTCACTGACAATGGAATTTGACGTTTTTAATGGAGGATAAATATGTTTATAATATTGTAAATAACATGAACTTGCATTACTTAAATGTGAAAAGTGCCAGCGCGATAGTTTACTATAATATGCATTTTAGTATTTTAGAAGGACAGAACTTCAGAAACTGGCATGTTTATAATTTTAAAAATTAAATTCCACTCTGTTACATACCCCTCGACAGGCGTCAGAGGACTGAGGCCTAGTGTATAGTATATGCTCCTTTTAAGGGTATCAGTAACAAGACGTATCAAGTAATACGCTGCTTCTAGAGACTTCATCATACTTCTATGCTTATCAGCATAGATTTAAAAAAAAAAAAAATCGTCTCTCTCTTATCAGTATAGTTTTGATAATATCATAGAGAAAGAAAAATATTGCGTATATAAAATATTGTACGCAATCAAACAAATCGACTGCTACTAAACCCATTACCCTCTTAGTTTTAGTCATGCGGTTAACGAAGTCATTTCAGGCCATCAAAATAGACCCAACCCTGTTAAAATTGGCTGTGCCGATGCAAATGTAGGCAGTTACCATGCATTGCAAGTCGCACCTCTAATTATGGACCTCGGATATCATTTCGCCGAGCACCATGCCTCAAAATAAATAGTTCACAGATGTACAACTATATGTGTACAATATTACTCGTCTAGTATGAGGGACAGGGGAGATAATCAAGAACAACAAAGATGGCTGACATCTCATTCTTTTCGAGTCAAAATGGTTACATTTGATTAAATTTCTTTTGACCAGTATTTGGCTCCGCTGATCGCCTTATCATGAGCCTTATTGAAGTCCTGCACCGTGCAAGACGTGGGGCAATTACGGCAGGACAGACGGTGAGACATGAACTGATTGGCACCACAGCCAATCAGATTGTTGGTAGAGAAACCCCACCTAACTCTGTTTCCTTGATATCTCCCAACACCAGCCCAGAGTCGGTTGAGGGGTTTTCAGACTGCCCAGGGAAGATATTTTCCGAGTGGAAGCCTTACGGGTTTGACATACAAAGCCAAATCCTATTAGGGAAAAGTAGAGGAAGGGGATGCTATGATTATCATCTTCCTAGTAAAAGAAGAGCAATACTAATACATCAATTTATACACATATATTTTTGACAGCCCACTCTTATTAGTTCGGGTAGGGTGTGGAGATGTCATATCAAAAATATATAGAATGTATGAGTGTTAAATCATAATATTAGTACCTACATATTTAGTTAGCCTAGTTGAAGTTACATTCATATAGCATCGCTTTGGTGTAAAACTGTTATGGTGTTATGATGTTAATTATAATAAATAAATAAATAAATATCCCGGTTGCTATGCGAGTTTCTTTTGTACATTTGTACTTAAGTTTATTTCCAAGACAAAAAGTAATCTGGAAATACGGACTTATCACATTAACTTAAGAACCGATAAGTTTACATATTATGCTCGTGATTATACACTTGTTTCTTTTTCTTCGCGTTTGTGTCATTAGTAACTACTACCTACTTTGTCACAAGTTACTTTTACTCATGCCTAGATCTACAATCGTCTGATGTAGCTTAAGAACTGCTGTATTACGTTATACCTGGAGACAATTGCAAAAACAGTAACAGGGCACATATCTGTCAAAGAAATTAGGTACTTATTATACGAAAATTTTCACTGAACGTTAAAATTAAAATATTTCTCGAAAAGATATACCTACGCGTAGTCGTGAATAAAATGCAAAATGGATTGAAATTGGTATTAAAAATGTGAAATTAGTAGGAAGGGAAACGTTTAGTTTGACAGAAAGTTTAAAACTTTTTACCAAGGACACACAAACAGACGCAAAAGACATAATAATAGAAATTTACGTCAACAGGCGGATTATCCTAAAAAGATGTTAATATGATATAAATATAGATATTGCGCGTTGTTCTGGGGAAGTCAAAGTTACCCTTTTTAAAGCTTTTTGCTCTTCTTTTTATACGTGCAGTCTGTGGGCAAGATATACTCAAAAAACTTACAACGCTCTTCGTGTACAGTACAACAATGCGTTCAGGATGCTGCTGGGGCTACCTCGCTTCTGTAGCGCATCAGGGATGTTCGCAGATGCGCGAGTGGATTGATTTTACGCCATAATGCGCAAAAGGTGTGCGTCCCTGGTGTGCAGGGTGCTGGAGAGCAACAACAGCATACTGCGCATGATCGCAGGCAGATTAGATTGCATTTACAGAAACCATTGCTGCACTATAGCCGGGGGGATGGTGCAGTAATGGTCTGCACAATAAATAATTTAGTGTTCTTCTACTATACCTACTAACATAGTTATAAGTATACTAACATTATGTGTCATGGTCACTTGAATAAATTATTTTTCATTTATTCATTCATTCATAGATTAAGAGGAAAGTGTGTGCTTACCTCCGTGGTGCTTACTTCTAAACATCTACTTTTAGTCTACAGTTATTCTTCTGTATAATCTTTATTTTGTGACGACGACTATTTACATTTCATTGCTAGCTTCGGGTGTTAATATCTGAATTTATTTCAGCCTAGGATCACGATGTGATTGTATGAACCTACGTAACTATCTAGAACCAAAATGATGCAAAAAAACAAGTTACGAGTTAAAATAAAATATTTTTGAGATAATGAGATTTTCTGATGGTGGAATTGGAACGTAGCCATATGAACTCAGATTAAACAAGATAGTGCCATTATGTTAAGGCTTATAGTATAGATATTCAGAAAACAAATTTATATTCAATAGCATCAATTTAACTTTTTGGCGGACTCATGTAAAGGATATTTTATGAATATGATAAAACTGTAACTAAAAAGAAAATAAATGAAAAAACAACGGATTGCCGTGTGAAGCCGGCAGAAGTGAAAACTCGACTTTGCGGCGGTCTCAGGTCACATGTCCGTCTTATGAATTTTCGATCAGGTCACGTGTCCTGACGCGAGTATTACATTTTTTACCTGCCCCCAAAAGTGCACAAAGAAATAAAATTTCCAATCAAAAAAAAAAATCTAAACATTGCGCCTACAGTGATAAAGTAGCAACGCGACGCGCTTACGCTCCGCTAGAAGAAATAACTAATTTGACTTGATCCCTATTGTGATGGGTGACCGCAAGTGGCATAAAAATATCTCGAGCTCCTCCGTGCTTCGGAAGGCACGTTAAGCCGTTAGTTCCGGCTGTTGTCATCTTTGATGGCAGTCGTTAAGCTACGTCAGATGTCTTTAGGCAGCTTGAAAAATCTGACACTAGTGTTGGCCACTTACACACACGAAAAACAAACAAATTTGTCTTCATATAGGAATCATTATCGCCTTTCTTTACGCTTTTAAGTAGTTTTCCATCTACACACCCACCAAAATGCTAAATGTGGCCATAAGGTCTTATAGACCTAGGCTAGGGTCTTATTGACCTATCTACCCCGCAAGGGAAAAATACGTGATACTATGTATACACGGTGACATTTTTAACGTTCTGAATCCTTAAAGGGGTGATTCAGCCCGTCGATATGAACAACTCTTCCTATCGGACCAAAGCTGGGAACTAAAAATTTTTTTTGACGTTTCCATACAAATTGACCGGGCGGCCGAACATTTTTGTATGAAACTGTCAAATTTTTTTTGAGTTCCCATCATTGGTCCCATATGAAAAGTTGTGCATATCGACGGGCTGAATCACCCCTTTAAGGGTTCAGAACGATAAAAATTACACCATCTATATGTATGTATAACGTCTTATAAATTGATGAACGACGGCTGCACGCAAAAAAAAGTGTCATGTTTAATGTGCCAGCGAGACCGCGGAACAAGCGATAGAGAAGCACGTTCATCCTAAGCGTTTGGCTTGTGACGCATCTATCTCTCTTCCACGGTTATCACGTAAAATAATCGTCCGTAAACCGACTTTACTTACAGCCAACTTTTTTTTATTCGCCAAATATTTTACATACTATGTAGCCAAAAACCATAAAATTTAAATAAAATAACTTTAATACGGTATTATCGCGTATATTACGTTATTTTTACACCTAACGTTTCGAAATCTTTACAGTTTTCATGTTGACATTTGTCTTTGTCTTATAAGAATCTATAAAATTTGTCTTTGTGTAATTTTGAGTTCATATAACACAAAGACAAATGTCAACTTGGTCTTCCTGCGACCATGAAAACTGTAAAGTTGACTGTCCTACTGAACTCCGACTTTTGAAATATCGGCGTATCGCGAATCGAAAGTATGCTCTGGCAAATTACCTAAATGAGAATGTTTGTCATCGCGATGTACGAAACTCCGAAAGTTTACTATGACGAATTACTAATTGAGAAAATTCATTATTGCGAAGTACTTACATAATATGAATAGAAAATTGACGATATTTCCCCTTGAAGGGTAAAATAGGGGGTAAAGTTTGTATAGGAATTTTCTCATTTGTAGACTTAAAAGTATAAAAATAGGTATATATAAGTTCACGATTACAATTGGAAAAGATCTGCGTGGGTCAACTGGAAAAATCTCCCCCAGAAGGGGTAAAATACGGGGGTAAAGTTTGTATGGAAATTTGCTCATTTCTAGACTTAGAAGTATAAAAATAGGTATACAGTTCTTGATTACAATTAAATAAGATCTGTGTAGGTGAAATTGACAAAAATCACCCCTGAAGGGGTGAAATGAGAGGGTAAAGTTTTAATGGAATTTTTTTCGAAACGTTAGGTGTAAAACCAATGTAATATACGCGATAATACCGTATTAAAGTGATTTTATTTAAATTTGAAATCGCGAAAACATCAGAAACAACCGTAAAATTCATTAAAACTGCGTAATTTGCAACCCTAGGACAGTCGCTAAGCTTTACCCGTAATTTCTATGCAATGGTTATTATGACGTCACGGGCACGAACTGTCAAATCTGCACGTGATTACACCCGGGACACGGCACGAGCCGGGATAATTGGCCCCCGGAATGAATTTGTGTAACGCGATATTTTGATGAGGCGCGGATGACTAGGTGTTCGTTGTTGTGATGTGTGGAATGAGTTTGTCAGATATATTGTATGACAGTCCAAAAATATATATTAATGTAATATGTAAGTAGAAAGTTCCTTCGTTCTGCTTTTCGGTAGTCCTAATCCTAACTACGAGTATATAGTGTGATTTTGAATCCCCTAGCTATATTGAAATCTGGGAATCAGAATCTCTAAAGGAATACAGAATTGTAAGAAAAAAAAGGTAAAAAACGATTAAAAATATTTAACCTTTCATAGAAATTCGTCCAGCTGATCGGCGACTTTGTATGGGAAACTTATTTTCTTTTTCGTTTTTTACCTTTTTTTCTTGCAATTCTGTGTTCCATTAGGGGTTTTTAATTCCCAGATTTCAAAATAGCTAGGGGGTTCAAAATCACGTTGTATAATATTATAAAACGAAAGTGAGTTTTGATTGTTTATTTGTTACGCTTTCACGTTGTAACTACTGAACCGATCATCATGAAATTTTGCACACGTTATCTGGAGTACATGGGGTACATTTTATCCCGGGAAAGTACTGTTCCCGAGGGATCGACATTGACGCGGGCGAAGCCACGGGCGAAAGCTAGTTTAAGAATAAAAGTAAAACATTTTACTAAACAAACTCACTTTAAAAAACTTGATGTAAACTATTTTTTTTTTCAGTTTGATTTACCAATAATAAGTACATAATGTTTATTACAAATCAACTTCTGCGGACTTTATCATTAATATTTCTGATTTATTCTACGAATGAATACCACTGGTATTACTTTGAATTTTCTGGTATTGTTTCCTGGTATTATTTTGTGCATATTTTGAACAAATACCACTCTTTAAATTATTTAATTTTATGTCCGAACGAATACCAAAAATTGAATTTGGTACAGTCAGCTCAGTCATCAATTAAATTTGTTTTCTAATATTTCTGTCATCTAAATATAACGCTGAAACTTAAGCATTAAAAGTTCTCACATTATATTATTGTAGTGATACGAGTATAAGTAAATGTTAGTTTTTTAAAAAAATACTAAATTTTACTTCCAGTATTCAAGTACGTAATATAAGAGACTGGTTAAAATCTCCATACTATAAAAAAGAATATTTAATATCAAAATCTCGTAGCCAAGGAAGTAATTTAACAACAACAAAAACTACTAAAAATTCTACGTTTCTAGACACCGTCTGTCTAGTAAATAAATAGTTATATCTCCACTAGCGGCAGTCTAGGCTAGGGTTACCACATGATAATTATAAAAATTCCAAATAAATCTTATCGTTAAATTTAAGTTTCGGTTGCGAGTCGTTAACTCATTGTTAGACCACACAATAAAGTAAAATGAAAAAATAATATAATATAATTATCCACATGAAAAAAACTGACTCCAACAAAAGTACTAAATCGATTTTGAAGAAATTTTGACGCGGCCAATTGGGAGCTATATTCTTACAAATAAAATAAAATAATGCGAAAAGGACGGATTTATGAGGTAACATAAAAAGTAAAATGCCCATTATTACAAAAAAAAATGTTGAATAACTAAAACAAACTGTCATATTGCACTTGTAAGTTGTCCAGCTAGCTGGAGAAACTGCTCGTATGTTAAAACTGAAAAACTTTTGTAAAATTCTCCCTCGAAACGATTCTTACTATTAATACAATGGTAAAAAGAATTGCCCCCCTATGCCAATCCTTCTTTATCATTGCTGCTAAGCTTGCTAAAATAAGTTTCTGAATTAAATTTGATAGCCATACTTATCTAAGACTAGCTTTCGCCCGCGGCTCCAAACCTCAGAACTTGTGCAAAATTTCATGATAATCGGGTCAGTAGTTACGGCGTGAAAGCGTTACAAACAAGCAAACAAACTCACTTTCGCATTTATAATATTAGTTATGATAAGGATAAAGAAATGCTAGCTTCTTCGCGAAACAGAGTTCTAGAATATTGTTTCTTATGTAAGCTGTGGTTAAAGCCGAATACGTCTTGAATATTATCTTCCACATCTTACCTACCAACAACAGTCGTTCAACAGTCCCAAATTCCAGTTCTTAGGACAAAAAGATTCTAAGGAGAAATACTAAGATTTGACAACCCTAGCCTGGGCAGCCGTCTTTACTATAATAGCGTGTTTATAATATTTTTGTTTGCATACTGAAATTGCAGTTTATTCCTGAGGGATATTATACCCCCCGCCGCGCTTCCTGAAAGAGAACGACTTTTCCTGTTTATCGAACGTCGTTATATGCGATGCTTATTTCAGAACTTATAGGAAAATATACAAAAGGAAAATCCCATAGAAAAAGTTGTTTATATCAACGGGCTGAATCATCCCTTTAAGGGTCCAGAACGATCAAAATTTCACCGTGTAGGTATAGGTAAAAATCACAGAGACTGCGCTAGTAGCCAGTAAGTTGAAAACTTGTGTCGTGGGATACCAACTTATATTTTATAAAAAATACATATATAGATACATATCCAACACCCAGGTAAATTTGGAAGAGATCGTTTTCCATTGTGACCTGATCGTGGATCAAACCCAGAGCAGAGATTGTCGACTCGTTCAATAGTTACGGTCCTGTTACAGACGGACGGATGGACGGACAATGGAGGCTCACTAACTGGTTATGGAACCCTAAAGAGTCTCAGTAAAATGATTTGTTCAAATACGATTTTACCAATAAACATGAGAAAATAAAACAAAACGAGCCATTTCAACGTTCTTCGCGAAGTTCTGACAAAACTCATTATTTCGCTTTTCTGGTCAGACGGGCAAACAGGGCGAAGTTTGTTCATTATAGTTCTTGAGTCGCATGAATCACTGTTAGCGAACACAATGGACGCATTTGAAGTATATATTAACTAGTAGTTGGCCGCGGACTTGGACTTCGTGATTATTTTATTCACATTTATTCGAATACGAGCTATCGCCCTGGTCACGTGGATGTAAATAAATGTGGAGTTGTATCTTTTTTCGGGATCAAATGTATATTCAAATGTCTTTCTTTGGATCAACAACCTAAATTAAACTTAACAGCCTCCGTGGTCCAGTGATTATTAGAAAGTTGGTCCCCACCCCAGAGGTCACTTCGAGCAGTTAATCATAATTGGCCAAGGGTCTTGAATGTGAAGGGTGTTTTGGTAACTTCGTTTCATATAAATTAAGACGTCACTTTGCATATATTAAGTTAATAAATAAATTAGATAGAATCACAAAAAAAAAAGTTGTTGATGAATTTGTTTAATGCGCGTTGAAGTTAAAGATCATTTTGTAGTATTAATTGTTAAATCCGTTAAATCCATAACAGCCTCCGTGGTCCAGTGGTTAAGGCGTTTGCCTGTTGACCCGGAGGTCGTGGGTTCGATTCCCACCGGAAGCATACTTTGAGTTGTTTCCAGTTTGGTTAGGACATTGCAGGCTTGAATCACCTGATTGTCTGATAATTAAGATGATTCCGTGCTTCGGAAGGCACGTTAAGCCGTTGGTCCCGGCTACCATCTGGTAGTCGTTAAAGGAACCACGTCAGAGGCCGAGAGGCGGTTCCGAAGAACTCTGACACCAGGGTGTGCATGGTCGATTGATCGTAACACCTACTCGAAATGATGAACAACCTAAATGCCACATTTTATTCAAATTGGTTCAGAGGTTAAAGAGTGAAGAGTTACAGACAGACAGAAGAGCTTCACATTTATATAATATTATAAGTATGGATCTCATAAACTACGGAACTGATTTCATATTCATTCCAAACCTAAAGATTGTATTAATATTATCTATACAAGTTCCAAATGTTAACTTTTTAAAAACATTAGTTTGAGAGATATCGCGGGACATACATAGAAATGTATTTTACCCCTAACTAATTCAAAGAAAAATCGGGTTTTGTATAAAGACTACAATATTATTTGTACGATTTAACAATCATCATCATCATTTCGAGTAGGTGTCACGGTCAATCGACCATGCACACCCTGGTGTCAGAGTTCTTCGGAACCGCCTCTCGGCCTCTGACGTGGTTCCTTTAACGACTACCAGATGGCAGCCGGGAGCACCGGCTTAACGTGCCTTCCGTAGCACGGAATCATCTTTATTATCAGACAATCAGGTGATTTACGCCTGCAATGTCCTAACCAAACTTGAAACAACTAAACAAAGTATGCTTCCGGTGGGAATCGAACCCACGACCCCCGGGTCAACAGGCAAACGCCTTAACCACTGGACCACGGAGGCTGTTATGGATTTAACGGATTTAACAATTAATACTACAAAATGATCTTTAACTTCAACGCGCATTATACAAATTCATCGCCAACTTTTTTTTTTGTGATTCTATCTAATTTATTTATTAACTTAATATATGCAAAGTGAAGTCTTAATTTATATGAAACGAAGTTACCAAAACACCCTTCACATTCAAGACCCTTGGCCAATTATGATTAACTGGTCGAAGTGACCTCTGGGGTGGGGACCAACTTTCTAATACGCCCATTTGTGAAG
This sequence comes from Elegia similella, assembly GCA_947532085.1. Lineage (NCBI taxonomy): Eukaryota > Metazoa > Arthropoda > Insecta > Lepidoptera > Pyralidae > Elegia > Elegia similella. Next base: position 7,727,519 of record OX383937.1, read on the forward strand.
ATTGATGGTAACAAGACAACAGACTTAGTCCGATATGGCCTTGTTAAGAGTTTGTGTGCCACTTAGTCCGGGGAAGATTACGGTAAGTTTCTACCACCGAGAATTTAGCGTCTCCCATACGGTAAGTAAGTACACATAATTCCTAACTAATGGGTTTTGTTTTTCATGTATGTTACTAACATATGTGTCAGACTTTTTACATACATCACGTCTTTATCCCTGCCGGGGTAGATAGAGCCTAGGGCTATAACTCAAGAGCCACATTTAGCGTATCTATGTTTTATGTACCAACATGCTAAAGACCTTCAGATCTTCAATTTTTTTAATTTTACATACTACCCTAGACCTCTTCGTTGTTTCCATCAGGCAAGATAGAGGTCAAACGCACTCAAATTATATATAAAAATACCTATTTGTGGGCGCATAGGTGGAAGACGAAATCAAAATAGTAATGGGATACTAGCCGCATCGCCTGTTAACATGATTTCTTATTTTAGTCCATTCCTTCAGCCGGTTTTTAAGACTTGCTAGATTTTTTAAGGCTGTCTAAAGGCATCTGACATAGATTCGACTGCCATCAATCACGAAAGCCAAAACCAACAGCTTAACGGAGGAGCCCGATGGCCCAGTGGTCGTGGGCACTTATAGCGTTTACGTAAGTTAAGCAACCCTGCCGCAGTCCCCACTGTGATGGGTGACCGCAGGTGGTACAAACAATTGTCGAGCTCTTCCGTGCTTTAGAAGGCACGTTAAGCCGTTAGTCTCGGCTGTCATCATTGACGGCTATGTCAGATGCCTTGAAAAATCTGACACCAGTGTTGGCCACTCACACACAAAAAACAAACAAAACACAGCTTAACGCGTCTTTCGAAGTACGGAGGAGCTCGAAGTATTTTATGTCACATGTGGTCCGTGCTTTGGGTTGCTTAGCACACGTAAGCGCTAGTAATACCACAGATTAATAAATAGTTACTACCTGAGTATTACTCACGCACACTGGACTAATGGAAAATGTTAATTCAGTTGTCTATGTAATAAGCCCTCTCTAGAAAAATAGTCTTGGATCTTTAAAAACGTCAAATCTCTTAACAAATGCATCGATCCTAGCAAGTAAATAAAAAACGCAAAGACACAGCTACCGAAATAAAAAAGAGTACTCGAGACAAAACAAGACATCCATGACCCGAGAGCATCCACGAATTCTATGAAAATAAATTTTTAATAACTCAGTCTAGACCGAACGATTGAGCGATCCTGCTTCGAAAGATCAAGTTTTCAACTCAAAGGTTGAAAACGATTTGGTTTATTGGCTGTTGGTACGTCAGTTCCTCTTGTTCAAACCACATTCTGAAATAATAGGCACTAAAACTTCCCAGTAGTACTTGTTTGTTTCTCTTTCAAAGGTTGTTTATATTTGAAGATAGTTCACTTTGTTGTTTATTTATTTAGATACAGTATTTAATAGACATATACTTAGACCATAATTGTTCACATAAAAAAACAACTTCAATCAAGCTACTGAACCAATTGTGATGAAATTAAAATAAATGGAACCAACCTGAAAGCATACAAAGTTTTTTTTAATCGGTTCATAGATGACTGAGTTTCTAACAAACATTTAAAAAAAATTAAAAACCTTATGTAAACGCGAAATTTCTCCTTCTTTGCAGTCATGTTAAAATAAAAATAATAATACCTACATGTAACAGACTGTGTATTATATAAAAAATAATATATAATATTATTATGAGATAAGATACAAATATGAAGTTCACGTTACTTAATGAATGAACGAACAGTCAAATTATTTATAAATATTTTGACGCCATAGATTTAAAAAAAAAAAAAAAAATCGTTTGACGCATTACATATACATGACATAATTTTTCGTGACATAATCGTTAGAAACAGATGTTGTTTTTTATTACAAAAAAAAAGACTTACCCTAACGTAAACAGTAAAAATTACCCTAACGGCAAATTAAAATTTCCTTTTCCGGTTTTCATAACTAACATGTACTTACTTCGCTGGCTATGCGACCCAAAATGGATTTTGGCCTCCGACATTAAAGTTCGCCATTCTTCCCTATTCTGTACCACCTCTGACCAGTCGGATACTTCCAGCTCTTTCAGGTCTTTGGCGATTTCATCCTTCCACCGATATCTTGGCCGCCCCACTGGAAGGCGCCGGGAAGGTTGACCATGATAAGCTACGTGAATACTTAAATAACTAAAATGTAATGTCAAGTTACATTAATCTACCTTAAGATGTGATATCACTATAACACACTAAAGATAGATCAATATCGAAATAAATCTATAATAATAAGGAAATGAGAAATGTTGTTACTAACAGATTATATCTAGCGAACAATTGGAATATAAACTAATTACCTGCTAGCGAGAGACCCTTCATTTCTGCTGCGTAACGTAATTACTTATACTCTTGACGAACTCCACGTTACAATTGCGACCGACGTAACCTGGCCTCTCAAAACAAACCCCATTGTTTCATATTCAGATAGAAAATTATTATCAACTAGCGACCCGCCCCGGCTTGACACAGGTATTTTACATATAAACCTTCCTCTAGAATTACTAAATATATACGGACAAATCACATAGATTGAGCTAGCCCCAAAGTAAGTTCGAGACTTGTATTACGGGATACTAACTCAACGATACTATATTTTATAACAAATATAATATAAATAAATACGGACAAATCACACAGATTGAGCTAGCCCCAAAGTAAGTTCGAGACTTGTGTTATGGGATACTAACTCAACGATACTATATTTTATAACAAATACATTTATAGATAAACATCCAAGACCCAGGCCAATCTGAAAAATATCATTTTCCATCTTGACCTGGCCGGGGATCGAACCCGGGCATTCTCGTGTCGCAGGCTGGCGTGTTGACCGCTGCGCCAAGGAGCTAATCAATCTATATAAAAAAAAAACGGTTTGCACTCCTGGTGTGCAGCATGGCGGCAGAAGTAAAACTTGAACATTAAAGTTACAGCAGGAGCAAGCATACATTTTCGCCGCGCGAAAGAGAGGGGGATATTACTTCCTTTTTCTACATACGAATTGTCGATTAGGTCCTGAACTCCTGACGCGAGCTTAAAATTTTTTTACTCATCTAAAAAAAGAACAGCACCGCTAAATAACTTTTCACTTTTAAAATTGTCAAAATCCGTTGCGTAGTTTTAAAGATCTAAGCATACGGCGGATGAACAGAGAGACAGTGGGAAGCGACTTTGTTTTATAATGTAGTGTAGCTTAAGAGCCCGCCATATGCCAGGCGGCCGGCGTGGCGATACAAACGCGGATGGTCTAAACGCGTTGGCTACTTTGGATATTTTCGTTTTTTAGGAATATTCAAGGGTTATTCGAAAAAGAAAAACATATGATGGCTGCCTTACCTGTAATGCAATAATAATCAAAGTTTCAAGGTTAATTTTAATGTATTTGGTGAATAATACTATATACCGAGTAAATTAGACGTGATTTGGAGGCAACTTTGCAATTTTTTTTATCGAGAAAATTTAACGCAATCGTGTTTTTGAGTCATATAGTTACCAGAGTTGGTCCTGAACTTTGCTGCATTTTTATTTCAACTTGAGTATTTAATTATTATTGATATAGCAGTCAATCATGCAAAGCAGTGTGAGGTAGTACGGACCCTTAAGTATCTGTCATTGTTGCCAAATCCTGATACGTATTTTTAGTTTTGTGTCAAAAATTCATTCAGTTAACTATTATTTTACAAAATGCCTTTGCCCCTTAATAAAACCTATTTAAGGGCATTTGGGTTTTTTACATAAACCTAACGATACATTAACTATAGACTTGAAATCCATTCAGTTATTTAGAAGATACGAGTAAATTAAGAAATGTATTAACATATATGATACATGAACATACATAGGTTAAGAATCTTGGTGTCATATTCGATAAAAAATGTTACGTGGTCTTATTAAGATTCTGAAATTAGTAAAAAAATTATTTGCCGCAGGAAGCTCTTTAAAAATAATTCGCAACTTTCTGTCTGTCCATGGGCGATGGTGACCACTTTCCATTAGGTGGCTCGTTTGCTCGTTTGCCGTTAAATATATATTAAAAACACTTTTATTCTAAAGAGAAAATATTATTTTCTTTGTTTATTTGCATTGAATAGGCTCCGAAACTATTAGTCCGAGTGGAAATATTCTTTCAACATTAGGATCATTACATAATGCAATATAATACAAAAACATAGGTCATAGAATATTTTAAAAAAGTTAGAGATCCGTATGAAAACTTCGATAATGTATCCCAAGATGTAGTTAAATACCTATATCACCGAATAAGTAAAAGTACTTATATAAGTACCTATATTTACCACAACTAGGGTAGTCCGCTAGTTAATAGATAAAGTCGCAGGACAAATGAGTATCACATTTCACATATACAACACAACACGGCTCACGCTAAAATGGTTACTCTCCCATCGCATATTATACCTACTGTATTTGAGAATGTAGATTAGCTCTCTTAATACAACAGAAGAGCTTGTAAAGTCAATTACTTGAGTGAAATAGTTCCAATACACACACGAAGAGCTCTTACTCGGCTTTAATATTCTAAATTGCCAATATGTACATGTAAGTACCCTAATGGGAATCGGATTTAGTCCTTAACTTCGGAATTGATATTTAAATGTCTTTGGAATATCAAGAATCAGTTACATTAGCAAAGCTAAATAATAGAAGTAAGTTATAAGGCGCTTACTGCTTATTATTTCTATTCATTGCCTTATTTTATGATATTATATCACAAAAAGGTTGTAATAGAATCAGATATAGATTATTGAGTTAAATTGTCTTTCAGATTAGGTTCTTATTGAATAAATATTTAATATTTTCATTAAAGTTTTCGGTTTGCTTAGATGGTCTGTCTTGTCTTATGTACATAATAACCACGAGAATTAAACTGCTGGGATGGAAGAGCTGCAGCATATCAATACGCAGAAGGAAGAAAAAGAGGGAGCAAAAATATAACATATTACTGATATCTTCTTCTTTCTCTTTACATAGTACTAGCTGTTGCCCGTGACTTTGTCCGCGGCAATTTCTGTTATTATGATTAATTAGTATAGAGGAATAATTTTTCCCTGTTTTCGAAACATTTTTTATTGATGCTTCGCTCCTATTGGTCGCACCGTGATGTTTTATAGCCTAAAGACTTCGTCAATAAATGGACTATCCAACACAAAAAGAATTTTTCAATTTGAACTAGTAGTTCCTGAGATTAGCGCCTTCAAACAAACAAACAAATAATCAAACAAACAAACAAACTCTTTAGCTTTATAATATTAGTATAGATATAAAATGGTTTATATGTTTAATTTACTGCCTCATATTAGTATATACACTGTACGCGTGCTTAGCCGGCCCGGGTCGCTAGTAATATATAAAAAACTAGCTGTCGCTCGCGGCTTCGCTCACGTTAGTTTCGATCCCGCGGTATCGAAATTTTTCGCGGATGTAAGGTAGCCTATCTCTTAATCCAGGTAATAACTGTGTGCAAGATTTCGTCAAATTCTTTCAGCCGTTTTGGCGTGAAAGAGTAACAAGCTTCCATACATCTATAAATCCATACATACTCACAAATTTTCGCCTTTATAATATTAGTAAGGATAAGGATAGTCGGGTTTGTTCAAACACATAACTTTGAACCGATTTTAGTAATGTTTGATTTGTTATACCCCGAATAGCAGAATAACTATTCAAATATATAAAATACTAGCTTTCGCCCGTGGCTCCGCCCGTGTCAATGTCGATCTCTCGGCAATAGTACTATTTCCCGGGATATAAGGTAGCCTATGTCCTTCTCCGTACTCCAGAAAACTTGAATGCAAAATATCATGATGATCGGTTCAGTTACGGCGTGAAAGCGTAACAAACAAGCAAACTCACTTTCGCTTTTATATAGTTAGGATTAGGATCATAGGAAAAGTTATTCATTTTTAGGTTGAGTCACCCCTTCACGGGAATATAATAGGTTAAATTACACGCTGTACCTATATCTTAATATATTTCATATGTATTATATATGTATGTATAATTTTCACTAAAATGTAAACGGAGCCTCGCGAAGAAGCCAATTTTAAAGGTTAGAGCTGCAAAGAAAGGAAAAGAAAAACACAAAATATGAATTAAACCACGTACGAATTTGGTTGTTCTCTAAAACTAGACATGAAACCTTTTTAGACCGTCTAGTAATATGTTGATATTTTGCCGCTAAACTTTTAATGTATGCCCATTTCCAGTGAATGGGGAAGGGGGTCTAGGGGGCGTAGAAACTTGCTCCGTCGATTCCAGAAGCTGAAGAACTAATTTAACTGCGTCCCCTTAACTGCCACTTCAATAAATTCTAAACTAGTAATATAATATTGTGTACTGACATTTTTCATATTTTAAAATTTAATTCCAAGAATTCTGACGTAAAAATGGGTGGTGTTTATTAAACTGTTATTGAATGTTTTCTTGAAAGTCTTCTTGCGCATAAAAAAGGTTATTTATGCTACACTAATCTACATCTACACTAATATTATAAAGAGGAAAGATTCGATTGTTTGTTTGTTTGCATTGAATAAGCTCCGAAATTACTTGACCGATTTGAAGAATTCATTCACCATTATAATCCTACATCACCGTTCATGAACAATGGCATACAGCGTGATTTTGTCTCTATGAACTATATTAAAATCCTGAATTCAGAATCCATAATATACAGAATTGTAAGAAAAAAAGGTAAAAATAAAGTATAAAATTGAACCTCCCATACAAAATTGCTAATCAGCTGGGCGAATTTCTATGGGAAGTCAAAGAAATATTTTACTTATTAAATTAGATAACTTTATTCAAATCATCGCCATCATCATTTTGAGTAGGTGTCATAGTCAATCGACCATGCACACCCTGGTGTCAGAGTTCTTGGGAACCGCTTCTCGACCTCTAACGTGGTTCCTTTAACGACTACCAGATGGCAGCCGGGACCAACGCCTTAACGTGCCTTCCGGAGCACGGAATCATCTTTATTATCAGACAATCAGGTGATTCAAGCCTGCAATGTCCTAACCAAACTGGAAACAACTAAACAAAGTATGCTTCCCGTGGGAATCGAACCCACGACCCCCGGGTCTACAGGCAAACGCCTTAAACACTGGACCACGGAGGCAGATATACTTAATAATAATAATATATACTGCTAAGCCGGTGCGGGCCGCTAGTTACCTATATTGTGCTGTAAACATTACTTTTTGGAGGGCTTTCGAAATCTGTGACAAAAGGGATTTTTGACAGCACCTGTCAAAATCGACCAATTATGTTTGTTTAATAATATTTTTTATTGATTGGTGGATTTTGAAAATTTGTAGTTTGGTTGTAGTCGGACTTTTTTTCTTGTGTAAGATAATTTATTTATTTCCAAACTTACAACTATTATTACAGGCTTAATCCTAATACAATAGCTGTCACAATAAAGTAACCTTAACATCGGGTATGCGCTTTCGAGCAGTTAATTTGCCTTATACTTTCATTCCCTTCCCGAATCTAACAAACTCCTATCCATCCGCAGCTTAAAAATGCTTTCGATGGGCAGCAGCGTCAGAAGCACAAGAAGTCAAAGAAACTGCGCTTGCTAACCCGCCTGCCAAGCGTGGTGAGTATGGCAATATCCACCCATGGAACGAAGAATACTTGGAAGACGCCTTTGTCCAGAATTCAAATATAGATAAAAGAATATTAACATAACTAGCTTTCGCGACTCCGCCCGCGTTAATGTCGATCCCTCGAGAATAGTACTTTTTCCCGGGATAAAAGGTAGCATATTTCCTTTTCCGTACTCCAGAGAACTTGTATGCAAAATTTTATGATGATCGGTTCAGTAGTTACGGCGTGAAAGCTTAACAAACCAACAAACAAACTCACTTTCGCATTTATAATATTAGTAAGGACGCGGTATATACAGATATAATAAAACTTTATAGTAAAATAGTACTCGCTATATTTTAGTTCACAAATTAATTAATTCCATCAAACCCAGTCTGAAAATGACAAACACTCAAAATTCTATTATCACTAGATTATAACTTTTGCAAATGTTTGAATTCAATTTCAATTTCAAAGCTGACAAAATCTATTTACAATCAAAGTTTAAATTTTATTTATTTGTATCTTTCAATATATTTGTAGCTCTTTGAAGTGGCAATGGGCGGCGCACATAGCGCGTAGAACCGATGGCCGATGGGGCAGAAGGGTTCTCGAATGGCGACCACTTATCGGGAAAAAAATTTCCATGCGGGCGACAAATTTTTACCATATTTTATTTCTTAATTTAATAACAGTAAATCAAAATAGAATTGTGAATGCAAAATAAAATATGCTCGAAGCACCTAACTGAGATACAAACGAGCAGACGGTCGGACAAGAGGGGAGATAAGTGAGCTCTAAATAAAATAGCTAATACAAAGTTCAGTCCTAAGCGGCATTGTTCGTTAGAAAAATACGGATCCTATCAAGAAGCTTCAAAGGCCAGGTGGATTGGAGAGGTCTCACTGATGTTTATGAGCTTCGTTAAACTTGTATTTCCTAAATCGCCTCTTACGACATCCATGAAAAGAGTTGGAATGGTCATATTCTACTCTACCGGAAACCATACGGCAATTCCTATAAATCTCCAGCTTAAAATTGATTCCGATGGGCAGTAGCGTAGCCAGCACAAGAAGTCAAGAAACTGCGCTCGCTGACCCGCCTGCCAAGCGTGACAATGCTACGTGACACGAGGAAAGCAATATACTCCCATAGAATGAAGAATCTATAGGAGAAGCTTTTGCTCAGCAGCACACTTTTGATGGCTGAAATTAATGAATGCTGTCAACATGCATTTAAATAAATTAAGATATAAAACCATCATCATCATCAGGTCTTTTTAGTCTCCACTACAGGAGCACGACCCCCTCTGTACTACTAGAGCCATACTTGGCCAGAGCAGCCAGAGGACTTTGCCTACACGCTGGCCAGACGGAAAAAAAATATTGAAAAAGATATAAAAAATTGTGAAAAGAAATCCATGCGGACGAGATTTTTTTATTATTTCTTAATTTAATAACAGTATATCAAAATAGAATAGTGAATGCAAAATAAAACATACTCCGAAGCACCTCACTGAGGATACAATCGAGCAGACGGTCGTACAAGAGGGGAGATAAGTGAGCTCTAAATAAAATAGCTAATACAAAATTCAGTCCTAAGCGGCATTGTTCGTTAGAAAAATACGGATCCTATCAAGAAGCTTCAAACGGACGGATTTGCATGTAATTATCATTTTTGATTCGCTCTTCTTTTGTGTAAATACTCAAGGTAACGCCGTCAATGACATAATGCGGGAAAAGATACGCTGAATTATTTATGCGGGAATAATGACTACTAAATTATTAGACACGTTATTATCGATACTACGAAAGTTAAGACGACTTTCACATAATTTGTGTACACACATATTATCACGTCTTTATCCCTTACGGGTTAGACAGAGCCTAAGGTCGGAAGACCGAAAGACAACGTTTAGCATGTTGGTGGGGGCGTATAGGTGGAAAACGGAATCTAAATAGTGATGGGTTGCTAGCCGCCTCACCTATTGACGTGATTCCTTTTTCGTCCATTCTCTCGGCCGGCTTCTACGGTCTGCGCGGGAAGAGAAGCAGCTGGTACATTCTACGACTTTTCTTTTCTTCCAGACCAGCATGGAAGATTTTGTGTAAACAAACACTCAAAGTAACGTCAATGACATAATGCGGGAAAAGATAAGCTTAATTATTTATGCGGGAATGATGACATGTTATTAGGTTACTTGAAACGTTATAATTTTTTTCTGAACATTTAAATCAAATCTCTTATAACGGTTTCATCGCGTTTATAACATTATTTTAACACCTAACGTTTCGAAAACTTTGCAGTTTTCATGGTTACAGATAGAACAAGTTACATTTGTTTATTGTGTAATTAAAACTATGCAAAGCTTTTTCTTCTTCTATCGAGTCGTAAAATGGCTTTCCGTTTACATTAAATATATTTCGACCAGTGCATTGCTACCATGATTGCCCGTTTATTTGCGTCATTCAGATCTTGTTGAGAGCAAGAAGTTGGGCTTACACGCCCAAAATCCAATCCATGGGTCACCTTGTGGTGTGCATTCAGGCGTACTCACTATTGTTGGTAAAGCGAACGCCTACAATATTTGTTGATAACGTTCATGTACGCAGTATTGACTCACGGTGTCTGAAGGTCTTACAGTCTTGTGATGAGCTTGAGATTTTATTAAATAGATGACAAGTTCCTAAGCTAGTGGTAACTGCCAATTGCTCTATTGAAATTAGGATGTATAAGAATACAATGTATCTGTTTACTTTTGCAAGAACTTAAGGATTATCAAAACGCACATAGTGGTTGGGTTTGTCCAGAGCATGTTCACAGACTGCTGACTTGGTTGAGCGTCTATTCTTCATATCAGTAATATGTTCTTTAATACCAATACTTCTCTTTGTTTGCCCAGTGTATGATATACGACACTTATACACTCATTTTTATATATTCCTGCATCTTGTAGTGAGATATTGGATTTTACAGGTCTTAAAAGTTGGTTTAATTTTTTTGTGTGCTTGATACAGGTCTTCATTGAAGCTCACTTCATAATATTACCAATACTCTCTTTTATATGATATGGTAAGATGGCAGTAAAACGATCGACAGAGGCTTCAGCGATTTGTGCTTGGGAGGTTGAGATTGTTGCTTCTTAAGACCGATTTTATTCATTGAAGTTCCTCCTTGAGATGTTGGGTATCACAGGTGCCTTCTGTAAAAAACAAAGTATTAGTTATACTGTGTACAGATTTTTTTTTTGGCACAACTATGTTGCTGGCTTCAAGTGAGCTTTCGCTACTTCACCGGGCGTTTGAGGCGAGGGCAGAGTGCCCTCGGCAAATCCCACCAGCATCCATGTCAGTTGGGTATCATTGGTAAATGTTTGTTCCAGACATATGTGGTTATTACTGGAATAACCACATATATGTATATGTGGTTATTCAAGTAATAACCACATATGTCTGGAACAAACATTTATGCAAACATCATATATGCAAAATTTTGACAATATCCGTTTAGCCGTTTTGGCATCATGATTGAGTAACAAACGTCTTAATATCCAAACCTACAAACATACAAGCTTTCGCATTTATAATATTAGTAGGAAGGACTCCAGTATAAGGCAAATACAAGTCGTTGAACATAACCGTGTACTTCTCCATCTTACATTTCCGCTCCTAAATACGCTCCAGCGGATATTACTTTTGGTTTTTGTTGCTTAAATAAATTATAACGTTTGACTAAGAGGCTTTTAATGAATTTCCAGTTAATACGATTTCCGTTCTGCTTCAACATGAAAGTGAATGTGTAAGCGGCAAATTTAAATAAATCGATACGGAATGTAATCCCTTAGGGTGCATAAGCGTCACTGCATAATCATTCAAAAAGGGGTATGAATGGCCGATTCATATACTTTTTTAAAATAGATAATTATCTGTATACTAGCTGACCCGGTGAACTTCGTATCGCCTCTTTTTTAGATAGTCGAGTAAGAAGTAGGTGTCAGCGAACTCCAGACCAAATTTCATCCAAATCTGTCCAGCCGCTCTTGAGTTATAAATGGTGTAACACACCCGACTTTGTTTCATAAATAAACTAGCTTTCGCCCGCGGCTCCGCTCGCGCCAATGTTGATCCCTCGGGAATAGTACTTTTTCCCGGGATAAAAGGTAGCCTATGTCCTTCTCTGCACTCCAGAGAACTTGTATGCAAAATTTCATGATGATCGGATCAGTAGTTACGGCGTGAAAGCGTAACAAACAAACAAACAAACTCACTTTTGCATTTATAATATTAGTAAGGATGAAATATTGATAGATAAAAAAAAGAAATCGCAAACTGGAGAATTTCCTATAGCAAATTAAATTATTGTACATTGTTTCAAACCTAAAACCATCAAATCAGCGCGTCAAATATATATATATATATATATATATATATATATAACTTAAAAATCCATAGTCCTATTTCACATTTAACATAATCAAGTCAGCGTGAAAGTAGCTCTAATGAAGGAAAAGCGCAAAAGTAATACATTAGGATGGTATGGTCATGTTTTGCAAAAGAGAGAGTCATATTATGAAAAGAGTGATGGATATAAAAGTACTCGTAATTAAGAATTTAAATAAAGAGACGCCTAAGAAAAGAATGTAACGAAAGAGATGATTCAAGATTGAGAAAAATATAAAAGATTTACATTCTGTCCCGACTTCTTTTTTTAGGTTTAAGATATTTATTCTCATAAAGAAATATTACATTTCACTTAACATGAGAACACACACACTATAAGTTTAAAAACAGTTACGCGTACAATGTTCATAATTAAGCAAAGTATCACACACAATACACAGATACCTTACAATATTAATAAAAATATGAGTCACTAGCTCCGAGCGTAGTAAACTTCACATAAAGTAAAATGAGGAGAGAAATAAGAAAAATAAGAATTTAATCAACCTTTATTGCTTTAGAAATAAAGAAAAAGAATGCAATAAAAGATTAGGTATATTAAATGTATCACGCTGAACAAGGACGATGACTCAATCTAGCACTGATTTCTGCCGGCGTAAAACTCGGCTAATTTGAGAACTCGGTCCAACTAGTGATTAGAAGGTACAAAATCCCAAGAAGCGAAATCTTCAAACATATCAATAAATATATACGGACAAATCACACAGATTGAGCTAGCCCCAAAGTAAGTTCGAGACTTGTGTTATGGGATACTAACTCAACGATACTATATTTTATAACAATTACATATATAGATACACATCCAAGACCCAGGTCAATCTGAAAAAGCTCATTTTCCATCTTAACCTGGCCGGGGATCGAACCCGGTCACTCCGTGTCGCAGGCTGGCGTGTTGACCGCTGCGCCACGGAGCTAGTCAAAACACATAAAACAAAAGGTTTATACATTGAAGAAAAAAACACGCCACCTCAGTATCCTTACCAAAACTAAAATCGAATCTCCATATCAAACTCGAAATAATCCCCAATTTCGTTCACGTTACATTGTTTTCCTCCTCCGAATCAAAGGAAATTCGATTTGTCGGGTTCGTACGTCAACGCGAAACAAATAAATACAGGATTTTAGTTTGTGAAAAAGTCCAATGTTTCATGACTAACATATGCGGCGCAGGTATGCAGCCTAACGAAGAGTGTGCCGGCCGCATACTTGATGTCAGGTTTTGTAGTTCGTTTTTCGGCGACGCTTTGAATAAAATCGACGAAATGTGTTTTGAATTTGTTGTGGTGCTTTGAAGTGCTCTCTAGTATATACATAGTATATTACTTTTTCTACATATCACGTATTTTCGTGGGCATAAGTACATTGTTTGCTTGCTTTTCGAGTGTGTATGTAAACTAGCTGTTGCCCGCGACTTCGTCCGCAGCAATTTCTTTTATTATGATTAATTAGTTTTTTCTTAGTATACATTTTTATTGATGCTTTGCTCCTATTGATCGAAGCGTGATCTTTTATAACCTAAAGCCTTCCTCAATAAATAGACTATCCAACACAAAAAGAATTTTCCAATTTGAATCAGTAGTTCCTGAGATTAGCGTGTTCAAACAAACAAACTCTTCAGCTTTATAATATTAGTATAGATAAGATTTTTCAATATGCCTAAATAAATAAATATATACGTACAAATTACACAGATTGTGCTAGCCCCAAAGTAAGTTCGAGACTTGTGTTAAGGATACTACCTCAACTATACATAGGTACTATATTTTATAACAAATACATATATAAATAAACATCCAAGACCCAGGTCAATCTGAAAAAGATTATTTTCCATCTTGACCTGACTGGGCATCGAACCCGGGTACCCTCGTGTCGCAGAGTAGCGTGTCAACCACTGCGCCACGGAACTCGCCAAGGTGTACAAATATATATGTATAATATATTATATAATTGATTCAATTGTAGTATTATTAGGATTTTAGTCCTGGTAGAGCCTCGTTGCTGGCAAAATGAAATGCTAGTAGCATGAATGGGCCGGCTCATCCGGGGCAGTACCACACTCTCACAGAAAATCGACGTCTGAGTAGAAGCTCTGAGAGAGCCGGAGGCCCATCCTTCCCCCTCCCGTCCCCATATCCTTCCCCCAACTCCTTGAAAGGCCGACAATGCACCTGTCACACCCTGGTGTTGCAGTTGTCCATGAGCAGCGGTGGTCACTTACCATCAGGTGACGCGCTTGCTCATTTGCTGTCCTACAACATAAAAAAAAAAAAACAAAATAAACGGGGAATATGGTGGCAGATCTTAAAATAACTTATTTTATTTTAAACCCAATAATTCTTTAATCGCATCGCAACATTTTGTGCGTCAAAACGTCAACCATCAAGCACAGTCGAAGGGAAGTCAATTTCTGATTTTTCGCCCTTCGCCGTTTCCGACCAAATAATTTCGTGTCAGGCGCAACATGAGCCAACAATGGATTGAAATCGGGATTGATGCAGTCACAAGCAGTTTGTCGATACGTGTTGAAAATAAACTCATTGTTCAGTATTACAGATTAAAAAAAATTGCGTGTGACGTCTTTTTACTTTTACTTTTACGGTTTAAAAAAACATTTTTATCGGTTAATAGCTGAATGAAAATAAACCTAAAACTTAAATAATGAAAAATACACAATTAAAAAAACTGAGGAGTCTGAAAAATAGTTTAAGTCCTATTCTTAGATTTACTGAATATACACACAAAATTTGATAAGAATCGATCATACCGTTTTGGAGGAGTTTTTTACAAATACTGTGATACGAGAATTGTATATTTATGAAAGAAGGAAATCGAAAAGAGAAGTGACAAGTGAAATCCATACCTATTGTATCTACGTATAAAGTACGTACGGTTCCAAAATACCCGCCGTGTGGTACCCGGCAGAGTAGAATAGGACCACTCCAAGTCTTCTCGTGGATGTCGCAGAAGGCGACTTAGGAAATACAAGCTAAACAAAGCTTATAAACATCTGAGAGACCTATCCAACCCGTCTGGCTAGCGTGGAGAGTGTGGGCCAGGTCCTTTGTCTGCTCTGGCCGGGTATGGCTCTAGTAGTACAGAGAGGGTTGTCCTGTAGTGGAGACAAGGATGACCTGATGATGATGATGATGATAAAATACGTATAATAAACGTATAAGGTCCAAGTTCTGGACAAAACTAGCTAGCTGGACAAGACTAGTAAAGAAATTATACTTGTAAAGAAGAAGTATACGTGTAGTATTTTCTTAGATCAGAAGTTATATCTTAGAAGTCTCACTCGGAAGTCCCCTGTCAAGAAAACACTGGTCCTATCTATACTATTTTAATGATATAGGACGGCAGATGTGCAAGCGAGTCACCTGATGCCCATGGACAACTGCAACACCAGAGTGTGAAAGAAGCGTTGCCGACCTTTCAAGGAGTTGGGGGGACGACATGGGGGAAGGTAAAAAGATGGGCCTACGGCTCTTTAACAGACCGAACAAAGCAAAAGACGCGCGACTAGGCTTAAAATAATCTAGCCTGTAAAAACACAATCGTATAAATTTTATCTGTTTTGCCAAGGCGTAAATATCACCGTTTATTATTTTCGGCTAAACAAGTAAAAAGTGCAATAAATAAAAAATTTCGCGAGCCAACAGTTCGATAGAGATAGTTTTGCAGCGGAAATCGTAAAATAAGTTTTTCTGCGTCGCCACCGCCGGCTGTCTGCTTCGACAAATATACGAGTATCTGAATTTTTATGTATCCGATTACATATTAGAATGTTGGATTTATCGAATTTTATTTCGTCACTTTTTTTTTCAAGAGCGTTATTTTATTTCGACTTTTCGTTTCATGTATTTTCTACTCATTTATTTAAATAAATACAACAAACTTTAAATAAAATGATTTATATAGCTACACAAAACAAAAAAGAAGAATGTAAATGAATAATTTCTTAAACTAAAGGACTTAAAAATAAAAACTTAAAATTAAGAACTAAAATACTAAATATAGTTTGCTCGTGTGGCATAGTGCCAAGAACACTGGCTGTATTCCCGTGCTGAATGACAGATCCAATTCTCTGTGCGAGTGATGTGTGCGGGAATAGATTCTTATCACCATTGGCATCAACAAGGCTTGGGGCTAAACCCTCGAAGAATTTTTTTACCAATGTACCCAACTAGTTGCTCAAAACTCGACTAATAAAATTAAACGACTGCCTAAAAAAGAAGTGGTATGTATTTTAGAGTTTATGTATGTGTGTACTAATGTGATTTGGATGTATGGAATAACGTTGGAATCCTTGCATCACCCTGAGTGGCACTGGCTATAGTTTTTTTGCCAAGGCAGTCTTGTTTTCTATTTTTTTTTAATAAAACGGCTTTTTTGCATTTTTACCAAACATACTATCGGTTAATTTACAAAATTGTCACTGTCAATCCACGCCACACTATAAATTAACACCACATTGTCCATTCTAATTTATTCACCGACTCGAATACAAAAAAGTTGTATCCCGACGACCCTCCGGATACGACCCCTACGAAGGTGTCAATTTTGAAAGATTGCTGCCCATCATGAATATTATATGAACGAATCGAGTTAAGGCCGTTTTGCGATAATGTTCCGATGTCAGCCTATGTCATTTCACATGGATTGGCCCTTTGTTAAAAATAGCACGTACGCTGTCACCGGCAGAGGATTGTGGGAAGGCTTTGTATGAATATGTTTGTCTAGTGAAAGGATGTGCGTTGATATTGGGCTTGTTTAAAGGTTATTTAAAAATCCTTACTTCCTTATCCTATCCTTACTATCTTTACTAATATTATAAATGCGAAAGTGAGTTTGTTTGTTTGTTACGCTTTCACGCCGTAACTACTGACCGATCATCATGAAATTTTGCATACAAGTTCTCTGGAGTACGGAAAAGGACATAGGCTATCTTTTATTCCGGGATTAAGAACTATTTCCGAGGGATCGACAATGACGCGGGCGGAGCCGCGGGCGAAAGCTAGTTCGCTATATTTTAGTTACAAACCGCATTTAAATCAATTTGATTCGAATTTAAAATCATGTGTACTACTTAGTCTTGTATTATTTTGATATGGTGTATATTCACCATATCAAATATGACTTTTTTTCGTCCATTCTGTTATCTTGTATAACTGATGGTATAACTAGATAATATGTAATCAATATGTTTGGTCTTGAACTAGCGATATATTCACGTTTTCAGTATCAATGCAAACAACTTTTATTAATTGAAAAAGGGTAAAATTGAGTTTCCCGATTTCAGGCTTGCCAGCCTATTTGCTAACTCAGTGTACAGCGTTTTGATATTCACATCAAAATACATTGCCTTTTATATATCATAAATAAAAATAGTCAATCATACGAAAGCCGCAATGTATTTTGAAGTCACTATCAAAACGTTTTGTCCGTATATATTTATTTATATTTTATTTATATTCAAAAACCACCGAGAGTTCGGTGATTAAATATTAGATATATTATATGAACAAGGACGCTAAAAATCCAGTTTAATGTCATTGCCCACTTTTTCCGTACTGCTACTTAATATTCAAAAAATTAAATAAAAAAAACGGCTGTCCTGAAATAGACTTAATTACCTATCTATACTAATATTATAAAGCCGAAGAGTTTGTTTGTTTGAACGCGCTAATCTCAGGAACTACTGATTCAAATTGGAAAGTTCTTTTTGTGTTGGATAGTCCATTTATTGAGGAAGGCTTTAGGTTATAAAACATCACGCTGTGACCAATAGGAGCGAAGCATCAATAAAAAATGTTTTAAAAACGGGAGAAAATTATTCATCTATACTATCATCAGGTCTTTTTAGTCTCCACTACAGGAGCACGACCCTCTCTGTACTACTAGAACCATACTTGGCCAGAGCCAGAGGACTTAGCCTACACTCTCCACGCTGGCCAGACGGGTTGGAGAGATCTCACAGATGTTTATAAGCTTTGTTTAGCTTGTATTTTCTAAGTCGCCTCTTAC
Source organism: Elegia similella (assembly GCA_947532085.1). Lineage (NCBI taxonomy): Eukaryota > Metazoa > Arthropoda > Insecta > Lepidoptera > Pyralidae > Elegia > Elegia similella. The sequence goes on from OX383937.1 coordinate 7,745,704, forward strand.
GACATCCACGAGAAGTCTTGGAGTGGTCCTATTCTACTCTGCCGGGTACCACACGGCGCTATACTAATAAAAGACTAATTACGAGTAATCATAATACCAGAAATTTCCGCAGGCGAAGTCGCGGGCAACAGTTAGTTAAAAATAAACTATCCTTTCCATCTAAAAATACAACCCCAACCATAATAAATTCCTTCTCCATTACCATATCCATTATAGAACCAACTGGCAATCAAATTAAAACCACCATTAGATATATTGGTCAACAATTGAAAATTCGGGGACTGACCTATGTACACATTACTTAGCTTTAAAACAAATAAGAATCCCAGAATCCCCAAGGACGTGCTGAGAGCACACCAAATAGGGACCACCGTAACTGGAGTTGATTGTTTGCGCAATCGACATGGATTTTTAGGGATCCGTGTTAGATGAAGATTAATTGAATAGTTTTTCTTTTTTATTATTGTTATATTTTTAACGTACTGAGAGAAATAAAATTACGATTCATGGTATTCAGAAAGTATGTAATACGTAGCATAGAAATTAAGTACTTTTAATAGTTATTTCTAAGTTTTACGTAGAATAGAATAATGTTTATTGCATCATATTTACACATAATACAATATAAAACTAAAACTAAAGAAAATACACAAAGAAAATAAAAAATAAAATATTGTAGAAACAACAAACGTTGTTGTCGATTCAACACGTAGTGAAGTGACTATCAATACGTTGTAGGTACACTTAGTTCGTTGTAGTAGAGCCACGCTACCGGCAAGTCATTTTTGCTAGTAGCATGAATGCAGGGCCGGCTCGTCCGTGGAAGTACCACACTCTCACAGAAAATCGACATCTGAGTAGAAGCTTAACCGCTTGTATGCTTCATTCGGTGAGTGCGAGAGCCGGAGGTCCATCCTTCTCTCCCCCCCATCCCTCCCTATTTCCTTCCCCCAACTCCTTAAAAGGCCGACAATGCACCTGTCACACTCTGGTGTTGCAGTTGTCCATGGGCAGCGGTGATCACTTACCATCAGGTGACCCGCTTGTTTGTTCGGCATGACTTGACTTGACTTATTTTCCTATGTCCCCTAGGTGGGGCAGAGGGCCGCTACAGTGCTTCTCCATCTCGTTCTATCTTGAGCAACGCGTTTTACTTCGGGCCAAGACAGCCCGATTGTCCTCATCTCCGCCGCTACCGATCGCCGCCAGGTCTGCTTTGGTCGACCACGCTTCCTCTTTCCTTGAGGAGTCCATTCCATTGCCTGTCTCGGAATGTGAGAAGGCTCCCTCCTGAGCGTGTGGCCAATCCATATCCATTTACGACGCGCTACCTGGTGACCGATCGGTGTCTTGCCGCAAAGCTGCCACATACGTTCATTGGATATCTTTTCAGGCCAAAAGATACCCAATATCTGCCGAAGGCAGCGGTTGATGCAGACTTGGATCTGCTGCGTGATGCCTTTGGTCACCTTCCACGTTTCGCACCCATATAGCAGAACGGTTTTTACATTGGAGCGAAAGATTTTGAGTTTTACTCTGCGAGTAAGCTTCCTAGACCGCCATATGGGGCGGAGTTGCGCAAAGGTGGCTCGAGCTTTAGCAATTCTAGAAGTGATGTCCTCTTCTGTTCCTCCACATTGCGACACTATGCTCCCCAGGTACATAAACCGCTGCACGCGCTGAATTTGTTCTGTGCCAAGCGTTAACGGCGTTAACGGCAGCAGGTTCTTTCCTTTTATACGCATCTCTTGGGTCTTCCGCGCGTTGACTTTAAGGCCCACTTTTCCCGCTTCACGCTGGAGGTCATCCAGTTTAGCTTGCATATCACCGTGCTTGTGGCTAAGGAGACAGAGGTCATCAGCGTAGTCTAGGTCGTCCAACTGGTCTGTCAACCCCCACTCTATGCCACGTCGCTTGCCGTCGTTCACTTGATGCAGCACACCATCCAGCACGATGAGGAAAAGTAGGGGCCATAACAGACAGCCTTGTCTAACACCTGCGTGAACTGGGATGTCTGCTGATAACAAACCGTCGTGAGTTACCCTGCAGGAGTATTTCTTGTAGACGGCTTTGAGCAGGTCCCTAATTTTCGGCGGGACTCCTATTTCATCCAGACGAGACCAAATACTAGGCCAATGTACAGTATCGAAAGCTTTTTCGAAATCGACAAACGTGAGGAAAACCTCACGTTGCCATTCTGATGCTTCTTCAATTATGATCCTCAATGTGTTGATTTGGTCTGTACAGGAACGATTGGGGCGGAATCCAGCTTGTTCACGGCGAAGAATGGGTTCAACTGCCTTCGATATTCTGCTCAGAAGGATTTTGCAGAAGACTTTAGATGGCACAGAAAGCAGTGTGATGCCCCTCCAGTTACTGCACTGGCTAAGATCACCCTTCTTTGGGACGGTTATCAGCACTCCCTTGTTCCAATCGTCAGGAAACTCTTCGGCTATCCAAATTTTCTCTAAGAGTGGTGTTATGACCTCGACAGCGGTCTGTGAGTCAGCTTTAAGCATTTCTGCTGTAACAAGGTCGAGTCCTGGCGCTTTACCACTCTTAAGAGAAATAATGGCAGCTTCAACTTCGTCTCGAGTAGGTGGCATAGTTCGTTCGGCATGATATAACATAAAAAAAAAATACAAAATACGTTGCATACAAAGTAAGTACGTTTGATAGTAATTTCAACGTTCTACGTAGAATATACCAGGATAATGTTTATTGCAACATATTGACACAAAATACAATATAAAACTAAAACAAAAGAAAATACACAAAGAAAATGGAAAATAATTCGTAGAAACAACGAACTTCGTTGTCGATTCAACACGTAGTGAAATGTCTATCAAAACGTTGTAGGTACACTAAGATAGCAAATAGGCTGGTAGATGTTTTGTTTTATTAATTGAAATTATTTGGGTAGGTGCTAAGATAGCAAATAGGCTGGTAGATGTTTTGTTTCATTAATTGAAATTATTTGGGTAGGTGCTATTTTCCAAGCGGTAACGTGTTATTTTGCTGCATCGTATGACTTTTTGTATTCTCCTTGTATGAAAGCCTAGAAAGAATAAGTATCGAGCCATTTCAACTACGGAACCAAAGCATGTAGCCAACAGGCATCGACCAGGTTTTTTTGTTGATTGTCTGATTTGATTTATCCTGAGCCGTCTTACGTTGCCAAGCAAACAGATTGGACCAGAAATGTCGGTTTTTCTTTACAGTTGATTACACTTTGAGATGTTTTCCATTTTCGGTGGAGAACTGGATATAGTATTTTAGGATCCTGAATTAAGTTTTTTTGGAATGTGGTCTTTACCTATAAGCCAAATTTGTTTTGTAAAAGATACATTCAAACAATGTTAAAAATGTATTAAGCATACCTTGACGAGCTCTATGGCTTGTGGTCATCATGCCAGGTTGCCACATCGGAGGTCCGGGTTTGATCCCCGGTCAGATCAAGATGCAAAACGATCATTCTCAAATTGGCCTGGCCTTGGATGTTTTTCTTTATACGTATTTGTCATAAATATAGGATCGTTGAGTAAGAGTATCCAATAAGCTTCAAACTTACTTTGGGGCTAGTTCAATCTGTGTGATTTGTTCATATATCTTGGCTTCCTTTGTCCCCCCGTCGGGGCAGATACAAGTTGGCGCCGTCTGGTTCTATCCGACGCAGCGTTCTTAGTTTTACTTCAGGTGTATCCCAGCTTCTTTGCCTCATTTATGACAGTGCAGCGCCAAGTTTGTTTTGGGCGTCCTCGCTTTCGCTTGCCTTGCGGATTCCAGTCTAGAGCTCTTCGGGGGTATGGTCGTGCGGGCGGTGCGGTGTTCACATATGCTCGTATTTATTTACTTTAGGAACCTTAAAAATCTGACCAAAATGTTATCAACTTACATATATTATTAATCTCCGTAATCTGTTATTAGGCGATGCGGTTAGCAACCCATTACTATTTTGATTCCATTTTCCACCTACACGTCCACCAACTTGCTGAACTTTGATCTTATGTCTTATAGGTAGTGATGTGATAGTTTGTATGTATGTTTATACTTTATAGTAATAATGATAGTTTTTATCGTGATTGAAAGAAGTTGCTTAAACATAAACAATCTGCCTGATTTAATATTATCTATATAAATACAACGACAGTAAAATAAATAGAAAATAAATCGACGTCTCTCCAAAAAAAATGTCTTGTCTGCCAGTATTCATATATTGCTATCGAAGCAACAATACATAAAGTCTTTTTTCCAGCGTTTTGCGCCCTCTGCTAATTTTGTTAAGCCCTAACGTGCTCAACGCTATCTATTTAGGATTATAGAGAGTTTTTTTCTCCAAATAGAATTATAAAACTTCTCACCCTATTTTAATTTTCCTGGTAGGTATGTTATATAATATTTTATTGAAATATGTAACAAAAGGTTACTCACGAATGGAGTCAGCTACCGGCTGATATGTTTCGACCTCATACGGAGGACTTCCTCAGGACAGGACGAATGTGAATTGACACGCGCCCCTGATATCCCGATTCACCGAGTAACCCGTTGTTACATAACATATTAAATAATGTCTATAGATCACGTAAGTTTTAATTAAAATTCGTACTGAAAGGTAATCGACGTCTGAGTAGAAGCTTTACCGCTTCTATGTTTCGTTCGGTGAGTGAGAGAACCGGAGGCGTTAACGCATTAACATGCATTAATTTTAATAATCTAAATAAAAAAAAATAACTGTCAGGGGAGTCATCCACTACTGCTTGGCAGGTGATACAGTCAGCCAGCCATATAGGTAGGTAGATGGCGGGGTCAGGTAACTCGTTGGTTGACTGTACCACCTGCCAAGCAGTTGAGGGTGACACCCCTGACAGTTGTTTTTTTAAATATAGATTATTAGAATTAAGTAGATAGCGGGGTCAGGTATCTCTTTGGCTGATTGTACGCGCGCCCGGGTTTCCTGAGCTGCAAGTAGCAGCTTTTTCCTATTCATCCAAGCGAGTAGTATCTCAAAACCTTCATCTCTTTCCTAAATCCAAAAAAATCCTATCCTTCCCTAGCTTGAAAATGCTTTTGATGGGCAGTAGCGTCAGAAGCACAGAAAGAAGAAACTGCGCTCGCCAACGCGCCTGTCAAGCTTGGTGAGTATGGCATTATCCTCCCATGAAACCAAAACTCCTTGGGCGAGGTCTTTGTTCAGTAGGGGACTTCTTATGGTTGTAATGATGATGAATGCTAATAATACAATCAAAGTAAACCTGGGCAGTCTGAGATGTTGACCTCAAGAGGCATAAAAATATCTTGTGCTCCTCCATGCTTTGACATTCAAGTTTAAACCGTTGGTTGCAGTTTTTATCATTAAATCAAATGTTTTTAGGCAGCCTAAAAAATCTGACCACTTGTAGTAGCCACTTACATACACGAAAAACAAAACACACAGTCATCATCATCATTTCGAGTAGGTGTCACGGTCAATCGACCATGCACACCCTGGTGTCAGAGTTCTTCGGAACCGCCTCTCGTTCTCTGACGTGGTTCCTTTAACGACTACCAGATGGCAGCCGGGACCACCGGCTTAACGTGCCTTCCGAAACACGGAATCATCTTTATTATCAGACAATCAGGTGATTCAAGCCTGCAATGTCCTAACCAAACTGGAAACAACTAAACGAAGTATGTTTCCGGTGGAAATCGAACCCACGACCCCCGGGTCAACAGGCAAACGCCTTAACAACTGGACCACGGAGGCTGTTATAAAACACACAGTGTCGATAAGCAACCACTGGCACATGGTACATATATTATCCCTTACGGAGTAGACCGTACCCAAGATTGCAATACCAAAAGTGTCTAATACCAAATATAACGTTAGTTGCAAATTAGTATTCTATTCACAATAGATTCGACCATAGATTAAAAAAAATTGCGAGACTTCATACTTCTATGGCTTCGACGATGACTTCCATTTTTAATTTCATGTACTTCAGGCCGTAAAAGATCAATTGAATTAAAACAAAAAAAAAAGAATAGCAAAAATAACTCACTTTACTAAAAACATTATATGGGCAGTGAAAATACAAAACAAAATAATACAACAAGAATCTCTTTTCTTTCAACATTTAAGTAACCCGTAAAAGGCTCTGTCAAGACTCGCCTTTCTAATAATTTCTATTTAGGATTATAGAGAATTGTTTCCCCTGTCTTACGGACAAGCGTTTCGAATCTCCGTCATTGTCCACTTGTCATTAAGTTTTTGTCTTTCTTCCCCTTCTTACACTTCAGCTTAGATTGCGTGACACATAGAACTGTTGTATGGCGAGCAATCAATAAATTAATTGTCCACTTTCTACTTAATAAATAATTGGTTTTGGTTGTCTGTAAAGTCGGTTTACGGACGATAATTTTACGTAATAACGCAGATGCGTGATAGAATACTACTTCTGCTGTTGTTGCTACTGCTGCTGCTGTTCCGAAACGTAAAATTTTTTGTAAGTGCCGCCCGTGTTCATCGTAATATAAAAACTTATCATGTCAAAAATTTGCTGTCTGTAAAGTCGGCTTACGGACGATAATTTTACGTGAAAACGGTGGAAGAGAGATAGATGCATCACAAGCCGAACGATTAGGCCGAATCATGCCTCTATATCGCTTGTTCCGCGCTCTTGCTTGAGCTCGGAACGTGACACTTTCGCGTGCGTGCAGTCGGCGTCCACCGATTTACAAGTTGTTATTATGTCAAAGACAGTATGATGACTGAAGATAAACATACGATGACTATAAAAATGTTAAGACTTTCCATGCCAATTTGAAATAGGTAGGTATTTCTTCTACAATAAGTACCTTTGACGTGACTTTAAAGTAAACCACGCATAAAATTTAACAACACTACTAAAAAATTTACCTTATCTTACATCCTGACTAATATTATGAATGCGAAAGTGAGTTTGTTTGTCACGCTTTCATGCCGTAACCACTACTGAACCGATCATCATGAAATTTTGCATACAAGTTCTCTGGATTATGGAAAAAGACATAGGCTGCCTTTTATCCCGGGAAAAAGTACTATTCCCGAGGGATCGACATTCACGCGGGCGGAGCCGCGGGCGAAAGCTAGTTACATTATATAAGTACCTGCAAATAAGTAATGTCGTGCAATGTGGCATGAGTCAATTTGCAATTTCCAATATGAAACGGTTAATTTAACGCTTTTGCTCGTCATTTTTCATATCAGTTTCGTCTGCTTTCATCACAATATTATTTCATTGCATAGCTTAAAAAAAAATGTAATATTCTCGAAATAAATCTTAATTTAAATTTGTATTATTTTCCGTTTATATTCAAAATCTTTTTTTAATTCAAGGTTCTAGTCCTGCCTGCATGAAGTTTTTTCACCATATTTTATTTCTTAATTTTCTTAGAGTATATCAAAATAGCATTGTGAATGCAAAATGAAACACTTATAAAATATCTATTTTTAATTTTTATCGACTAGCGGAATCTATTAACGAGATCAGGTGGCAGAATTGGTTCATGCCCACCCTGAGGTGGGCCAAAATCAAACTATGAGATTAATAATCTTTGCTTGACCCATAAAATAATGTTTACCAAATGCTACCTCCGTATGTCTCGAAGATTTAACGACAGCTCGTACAAATGGTCGCGAATCGACGTCACATTTTCTCTGACAACCGTTTGTCGAGATTTATTGTTTCCGACGTGGAAATGCCATTATAATGGATGCATTTTGACAGGATGTTTGATTTGATATCATTCTGGTCCATAAATCTTTTGGCTACTTAAGCGCTCACTTTGTTTTTCCATGACGAATTTATGAGACAAAATATTAATGTGAATCTGGTATTCTGAACACAACACGAATTGTACAGGTATATGCTACTTGTACAATTTTTCTTTTCGAGTCAAAATGGTTATAATTGAAACTTTTTCTTATACAGTCTTTGACCAGTAGGTGGCCACAGCGACTCCTTTGTCGTTTGCCTTATTAAGATCTTCGACTGTGCAGGTGGAAGGACAGTTGGGGCACGTCATAAGGTGATTCATCGATTGCGTGACGCCGCAATCGCAATGGTCATTGTTGGAGAACCCCCACTTAGTCCGGCTCTCTCGGCATCTACCCACGCCAGCAATTCACTTGTACAATATTCTTTACTCTTTAAACATAATGCAACCAGGCATATCCTTTACTCTGTGTTTATAATGGTTTCGTTTATATTCAGGCTCTCATTTTTATACCAGGGACCCAAACTGTATTAGTAACGTAGTGAAAAATGTAAATAAGAGTTATCCACTATACTAAGTTTCTTTCTCTAAGAAACTTAAATTTAAACTGATTTGCATAAATATGGGTTACTATTGTTAAAAAAATCAGTTGTAACCTGTAATACTTATCTAAGTCTTATTTATTTATTTTATTTTTGTTTATTCAGGTAGCAATCAATTTTAATACATACAAAATAAAGTTAATTGATAACACAAAGATCAGCTAAGTGTCTTCTCATTACTAAAAGGTTGTATGAGCAGATGAAGGTTTTGAGCCAAAATTTAATAACAACAGTGATAGAAAAAAGAAAAGACAAAAACGAATTGGAAAAAGCAATAATTAAAATTCAATCCAAGCTATTTCATTACAAACAGCTGTTGAGCTTAGTTGCCTTTTGTAAACAGCAGCAGAATATGATAATGAACCCAAATCAAAAAAATGATTTAATATACTGATTAGAAGTTCTTGACAAAAACATATTTCCTGTGTAATTAGTAGAAATCTTACACGATAAATATTTTTGAAAGTGATTTATTTTGCATTCGAAATGCTATTTTGATATACAATTATTAAATTAAGAAATTAAATATAATGAAAAAATTTCATGCATTGGCGCCGAGGTTAAAACATGCAGTCTCAGTTGGCAGAGCAGACGATTCAGACACCCTCAGTCTACGGAGAGACGTTGGCTCTCTGTGTGTATGTTACCGTCTATACTATGGAGAGTGTTCTGAACAACTTTTTGAATTAGTGCCACCGTCACCTTTCTACCACCGTACCGCTCGCCACAGGAGTAAAGTCCATCCCCACATCCTTGACACTTGGGTCTCCAAAAATATCAGAGCGTCACGTGGTTTTTTTCCTTGTACAGCAGGATTGTGGAACGGACTCCCTCCCGAGGATTTCCCTGTGTGCTATGACTTGGGGTCCTTCAAAAGGCGTGTTTATATGTACCTTAAGGGTCCATACTACCTCACACTGCTTTGCATGATTGACTGTTATATCAATAATAATTAAATACTCAAGTTGAAATAAAAATGCAGCAAAGTTCAGGACTAACTCTGGTAACTATATGACTCAAAAACACGATTGCGTTAAATTTTCTCGATAGAAAAAAATTGCAAAGTTGCCTCCAAATCACGTCTAATTTACTCGGTATATAGTATTATTCACCAAATACATTAAAATTAACCTTGAAACTTTTGATTATTATTGCATTACAGATAAGGCAGCCATCATATGTTTTTCTTTTTCGAATAACCCTTGAATATTCCTAAAAAACGAAAATATCCAAAGTAGCCAACGCGTTTAGACCATCCGCGTTTGTATCGCCACGCTACCTGGCATATGGCGGGCTCTTAAGAGTTGAAAAAGCATCAGCACCTCCTCTGGTATTGCAGATGTCCATTTCACCACTTTCCATCAGGTGGCTCGTCTGTTCGTTTGCCGTCAAATATACATAAAAAAAGAACGTAGGTCATAGACCTAACGTCGCTGGTTCAAGCCCCGCCTGCATGAAATTTTTTCACCACATCTTATTTCTTAATTTCATAAGAGCTTACACGTTTGTATTTAGATAATGTATTACCAAGTCTCTCATTTATCCCAATAAAGTTACTAAGACGCTATACCACTAATAGTCGTATCTTACTGTTAATCCATTTAAGGCCATTTCACACAACATCATCCAATAAGGTGGATAAAATAGTGACGTAGTTACTATGCGAGTCTCGTGTGGTAATCGAGTTAGAGGTCTGCTTGGCGCCGATCATTTGCGACGTACGCGAACACGTGTGGCCAGAGATATAAAGACATGCTGGATATGACTGAAAATAACCTACACTAAAAATTAATTTTATGATACACCTTTTTGTATATTACCTTTTTGAATATTAGGTTAGTTATTTTTCGACTATCAATTACGATTAAAACTTACTGTTTGTGAAAGTGAGTTAATAAATTAATAATTATAAAGGGACATAATCACACAAATTGAGCTAGCCTCACAGTAAGTTGTGAACTTTTGTCGTATGATACTAACTCAACGATACTATATTCTATAATAGATACTTATATAGATTTTATAATATTTACTTCAGATTGATCTGGACCTTAGATGTTTATCTAAACATCCAAGGCCCAGATCTGAAGAAGATTGCTCTCCATCATGACCGGGGATTGAACCTGGGCACCATCGTGTCGCAGGCTGGCGTGGCGCCACGGAGCTCGCCTAGTTATTCTCAAACTATATTGATACTTCAGCTTCACCTACAACATGGTGATGAGGTAGACGAAATCGTCTAATAAGGGCCCCAATAGCCCAGTGGTCTCCAGCATTAAAAGCGTTTACGCATGTTAAGCAACTCTGGGCGCACTCCCCACTGTGATGGGTGACCGCAAGTGGCATAAAAATATCTCGAGTTACTCCGTGCTTCGGAAGGCACGTTTAGTCGTTGGTCCTAGCTGTCATCATTGATGGCAGTCGTTAAGCTATGTCAGATGCTTTTAGGTAGCTTAAAAATCTGACATCAGTGTCAGCCACTTACATACACAAAACGCAACAAACAAACAAACGTTTGGATAAACAAAGCCTCCTTTAAATGTTTTAACCTGCTGATAAAGTTACTTTGACAATAAATTATACTATATTTAAATGCTATAGTACTAATAACTAGAAAAAAAAAAGGTCTATAGTCATAGACTGAGATCTCATCACATGCCATTTGTCCATACAAATTTCTCTCCTCACATGCCCATGCATGTGAGGAGAGAAGAAAGTCATATCACAATTAAGGCATTGGATTTAAAAGTAAATAGAATCCGATGCAGAGGACGACTTAGAAAAATATGGATGGATTGTGTCAGGGAGAGTATTAACAAGAAAGGTAGGTAAAGGTGTGTAACATTTCCATCTCAGCGTATATCCAAGAGTCCGCTTATCGGAGCGATGCGTCAGCACTTTTCTCGAATGCGAGATAATTTCGATCGCGTGCAGAATACCTACTTCACTAGGGAATTGAAGATGATAGGCATTTTGCTAAAATAGAAAGCAATCTCAACGAAAATAACTGAATATATAATTATGCATTATGTAACTTATCACATACATTTCCTTTGGAATAAGATCGAACTTTTTTAAATAAATAAAAATAAATAAAATACAGCGTGATTTTGAATCCCCTAGCTTTATTAAAATGTGGAAATCAGAATCCCTAATGGAACACAGAATTGCAAGAAATAGGTTTAATAAGCGTTTGCTAATTTTTATGAATAAGAGGGTAAGTGTGCGACCAACTACACCACCGAGACTTCAAATACCGCGTCGAATTCCCACAGAGAATTCAAATCCTACCTGTGGAAGGTATTTTTCATCACATATTTTCAATTTCATTATGTACCGAGCATTGTAATGCTATAAAAATCGGCATCGTGCAAGTCGGTCTCGAGCGGCGGGTTCCGTACCAGTATCTATAATAAGTTAAAAATTATTTTATTATACTGTACAACAAAAAAATTATGCATTTTTTCCTTTATTTCTGCTATCATCATCATCATCATTTCGAGTAGCTGTCACGGTCAATCGACCATGCACACCCGAGGCCGAGGCCGAGAGGCAGTTCCGAAGTACTCTGACACCAGGTCAGAGTACTTCGGAACTGCCTCTCGGCCTCTGACGCGGTTCATTTAACGACTACCAGAAGGCAGCCGGGACGACCGGCTTGACGTGCCTTCCGAAGCACGGAATCATCTTTATAATCAGACAGTCAGGTGATTCAAGTCTGCAATGTCCTAACCAAATTAGAAACAACTAAACAAAGTATGCTTCTGGTGGGAATCGAACCCACGACCCCCGGATCAACAGGCAAACGCCTTAACCACTGGACCACGGAGGCTGTTCATCATTTCTGCTATAAGGCGTTACTTTGTACCAAATTTCAAGATTCACGGGAAGGTTTGTATATTTTGATACCCTTGCGAATGTCGAAAATTTACGGCATAAATGGCTGTATCTTTTGATTGCGTTGGTTTAGAAGTTTAATTTTTTTACAGCTGTAAGGATCAGTAGACCTGAGTATCAGTTAAAAATCATAAGGAACGCGTAAGGAAGAAAGCGCGGATAAGGAAGCTTGATACCTTTACGCGTTCCTTAGAAAAAAGGGTCTTGACAGACAGACGGACAACAAAGTAATCCTAATAAGGGTTCCGTTTTTTCTTTTTGAGGTGCGGAACACTAAAAAACAAGTTAATTATTTTAAACAGCTTAATAATTCAGTAATAACATGACGACCTAAAATCAAAACAGGTAAAACACCCCCTCCGAATCATAATTTCAAAACGACCTATCGTGACTTCAATCGGAAGCCATAGACAACCACTAAGGGTTGGCAAGATATTAAAATAGTATAATGTCGATTAGTACTAAGATTGCGACAGTTAAACTACTGACGGCGCCCGTAATGGCGTCTGCCGTATATTCCGCCCTTATTATCTATTTACAACCCGCATTTTATTATTGGGGTTAAGATGGTACAGGATATAAAAGCTGTAGCACTGGGCCGCATGAGTAAGTAAGCTAATTAGATGACCGTAACCTTCACACTATCTAATTTTGTAATTATCTTTGTTGTATTGCATTATTATTATTATTGTTAAAGATCATCATCAATAATGTAATACAATATTTTAAAAACCTATTTAATATTTCTTCCATGCTGTTCTGGAAGAAAAGAACTAGAAACGTAGAATGTAACAGCTGCTTGTCTTCCTACGCAGATCGTTAAAGCCGATCGATGGACTACTCAGATATTCACTAGCAACTCATTACTGTATTGATTCTGTTTTTTACCTACAACATACATTCAACATGCTAAACGCTGATTTTAGATCTCAAAGACCCGAGCTCTGTCTACCCTGTAAGAAAAAAAATACGTGATAGTATGTATTAAATATCTACTTTGTCTCTTCTATCTAATGATCTGCTCCCAAATAGGAGTTTTATGAAAATAACTTCTAGTCTATAGTTTCTTTTTCTTTTAACTCAAACTTCCTTTATCTTCCAATATGTAACAGTAATCGATATGGCACAAAATAATAATAAAATATGAATAAAACAAGTTTACACCAAAAAACTACGAGCATCTAACTGGCTATCCCTATTAAGAAACCATGTGGACTATAACTGTTATTTTATTACATAATTAAATAATTAGCGAATTATATTATATGTGAATTTTAATTGTAACCGCATTGAAATCCAAGAATAATACCCGCATAGCAATATTTTTACCTTGAATACCTTCTTGCTTTAAATCAAGAGCCATCCCTCTCTCAACCTTGCTCTCGTTGTCTGTATTCACTCATTGTCTCAGAGCATAAAAGCTGTAGTACAGTAGGGTAGGCGGAGCTAAGGGCGAGAGATCGGACGGTCGTTAAGGGATGTTTTACTACCATCAAACGATACTTTGTGAGATGGCATCCGGTAGTTTCGTTGATGTCGTAATAGTCGCTTCGTTTTAGATTAATTTGGGCGGTTTCTTAATGTTCCGTGTTCAGTAATTAGAAGTTCGATTTTTAAATAATTTCTTTACAATATAAACTCACGTATCCTTGAAGTATCTCTAACAGCAGTAACAATTAACTCGTACTTTATATTGTTTGTATCTTTGCAGGAAGTGTCGATCTCCAAATGCTTACCATCTGACGCCATTTTTTTAAATCTATGATCCTAATAGATATTGTGATTCATATCAAACCTCTTTTCTTTTTTTTGTTTTATTTTTTATTTATGTATTGAACTTAGAGGTAAATATGTATCAAACCTCGGACGTGACCAGTCCCAAATAAGATTGTTTCATTTACTCAAATCACGACAAATAAAGACCGAATTTTTTTACAAGGCGCATGTTTATTCTTAAATCGTATCGCTTTTGCGGTTTTTATTTTCAATATATAGAAGTATTTCGTGGATTTCAAAAATCCGCTCATAAGGTCTTTATCTTGAAAAGAATATCGTTGTACTGTTTGTTCTCCGTAATCAGTGACGTATGGAAGGTCAAAGGGGTAACAAAATCACAATGTATATGGACAGCGTTGAATGTACGGGGGGCGACAAACTACCCAAAATAGGGAATGAAGTTCAGAGTATAGACCTTGTTAATTCGCTACAGCCCACTCACCAACGTACGTGCCCAGTCCGTTTGTTTCTATACAAAGCTTCTAAGACCCTGAAAAGCTTATATCACGATATTTACTAAAAAGATGGGGTCTATAGTTTAATTTGTGGAAATATTTTTCATCAACATGATACTGTAAACTCATAAATTCAAATAAATTCATTTTGAATAATTCTTCTTTAAGTATTTTACTAGTGGCTCTATGAGCTGTAGCTTAGTGTCAGGCAGCCCATTTAAGGAGGCCATAAACCTTGGCCAAAAATTTTATGGCCAACTCATATGATTTTATATATATGCTGTAATATTACACGGATGCTGTTATAATAGCTGACCCTGGGTTCCAACGCATCACAGTTGCAACCGGGAAAACGCTCATATGATTACCTTAATTATCTGTTTTGCATGATCTTCGATATCCTTGGTTGTTAGACCGTTGTCATGAATCAAGAATATACTTAATATTCTTGATGATATCAAGCCGCATCTCAAGAATGCTGGCTTGATAAACCCAACTTAACATAAAGTCTTTATTTGGTAAGGTTCATATTTGGCTTTCGTAAGTCACGTCTCATCTTTTCGTATGCAACCCTGGCTCCAAATCAGACTTCGTCGTAACTTAAATATACTCTCACTTTTTACTGGATCGTGTTTAATCCTCGTTACCTCAAAAACCATTTCTCTTTTCTCAGTGAGATTAATTACCGCAACTTACGTAGTTCTGCCTCCCTCCGTCTCGCTATCTCTGCTCATGTGTCCAATTTTTATTCCAACTCCTTTACTGTTCAGGCTGCTCGTTGATATAATGCTTTGCTTCTTAGTATTAAAAAAGTGCAAACTACTGTGTCATTAAAAAGACAAATAAAGACACATTTTCTTTCCTCTGCTCAAAATTAGGTTTCCAATCTGTAGTTACTCGTATACAATGATTTTATATTCTAAATGACTATTAGTTACTTGTTGTACTTTTAGTATTATGCTTGGTTGTATGTATGTATTATTTTATTTCCTTTATTTATGAATTGTATATATGTTGGATATAATTTACTGTGCCGCTCTGATTCGATTATTTTAAAATTGATCCCACTCTGGTTAAGTTTGACTGGAAGAAATTGCATAGCGATAATTCCGCCTCTGTACCTATTATTTTCTTTTAAGTGGTTTACATATTGTTTGTTTTTTCCTTTCTTGATATTGATGCAATATTAATAAATTAAGACGCAAGGGCTTAACATAATAATTTTTGTTTAGGGTTTTTTTTTTTATCATATAGGACGGCAAACGAGCAAGCGAGTCACCTGATGGTAAGCGATCAGCGCTACCCATGGACAACTGCAACACCAGGGTGTAACAGGAGTGTTGCCGGCCTTTTAAGGAGTTGGGAAAAGGACATGGGAGGAGGAAATGGGGGAAGGATGGGCTTCCGGCTCTCTCACTCACCAAACGAAGCATAGAAGCGGTAAAGCTTCTACTCAAACATCGATTTTCTGTGAGAGTGTGGTACTTCCCCGGACGAGCCGGCCGATTCATGCTACTAGCAAAAATGAATTTTACCGGTAGCGTGGCTCTACCACAACTATAATCTATACAACCAATAATATAAAAACCAACCAAAATAATCTATATAACCAAAACCATAAAGGGTAATAATATTTTGAATCCAAAGCGAAACGATGGAGCCTCAGCGAGGGATTCTAGAGTCCTGAGTGAAGCGAGGGATTCTAAAGTAGATAAAAATGTATTATCCCTCGGGAATAAAAATATATTCTGCCGCAGCCCTTCTTTGTTTGTTTTTTAAAAAATAAGATGAAAAGATTATTTTCTTTCTTTATGTCAACTTACTTTGTTTTACAACAATAATCACTTATCGCTTACACTTTAAGACTTTTAACAACTTTGCCACACAAAATATATCACTTCAAACAAAACCATATTCCACATTCAAAAATAAAAGTTTATTATGTATTTACATTCAGTAGAAACTTTATTCACATTCAAATGTACATTAAGTCAGCGACACTTGGCTTTATATTTTATCTGTAACCGCTTCGTTGGTTTTACAGCCAAACTTTGGGGAGTTTGGGACATAAAAAAACCTCTTTTTATAGTCTACTTATACTAGCCTTTGTCCCTGTAATGGCGATAAAATATCAATGTTTCAAATACGAATATTTAAAATACCTATGGGGGTAACAAAGAAGCCGGTCAACTACCAAGCGGCCCAATCGGGAAACATAACAATAGATAATCAACTGTGTCTGCGTTTCTCGCGATTGATTAGTTAAGTTTTATTTTTATGAAAGTTAAACTTGTGGCCTAGTGATCATGGCAGGCAGTCACAACGAATGTCCCGAGTTTAATCCCCGGTTAGGTCAACATGGAACATGATTATTTTTAAATTGATCTGGGTCTTGGATATTTCTCTATGTATTGTATTTGGTATAAAATATAGTATCGTTGAGTTGGTATCCCACAACACAAGTCTCGAACTTACTTTGGGGCTAGCTTAAGGTGATACCACTGTAAATAAGGTCGTTCTGAACCTTATTTATCTCGCAAAATACTTAAATTAGGAGTTTCAAATCTAAGTAATATGATTTTTGACTATTTCATCTCCAAAAATTGAAGATGAAAACACGTTTTGATAAAATTTTCTCGCTAGAAATATTTTTTGAAAAATGGTCTTCGTTCGCAGAGTTTTTGTTATTGTAGCTCAAATGCGACGAATGAAATAATGATTTTTAGACTAAAAGATAGGTTATTAGTAATTCATCAAAATGTAAATATGAAAATACAATTAACCGGTCTGATTTTATATAAAATAGAAATAACGAATTTGGCGCTTACGTTTTTTTCTTTGAGCGACTCGAGACTATCTCCTATCTCATCATTCACGGGCTAAACCGCCAAGCGCTATCCCTTGCGCGCACTTGATCAGTCCTTTGCCGAGCGAAGGTACCAAACATTTGAGGCCTCGCCGTATATATTTATTTATTTATTTATATTCTATTTTATATCTATACCTACTACATCGCGAGGGATCTGCATAACGCCGGGTCTGTAGTCGTTGAAGTTGGAGTGGTGCGAACAGCCCAAGGTATTATTTGTATGGGTCGATTCGGACCACGCACGGAAGCACGTGCCGGTGCTTCACGTTTGTTCTATCTTAACTTGGCTTCTTAATATGTTTACTTTAGTAAGTTAAGTTTAAGCACGAATTTACGTAGCGGCCTTATGATATAATAACTTATGAATTATTCCTTGTTTTTCCTGTTTTTTTTTTGTGCCTGGTTGTACTTGGGATGTGTAGCAAATCTATATATTATCTTCTCAGTCCAAATTCATTCAGGAGAACTGTTTTGTTCCCCACTGCGGTCTGAATCGACGCATTAGAAAAAAATCTTAGTTGATTCGCACCGCGGTGCAAAACGACAAAAAACCCATAACGCTAACGAAGCCGACGGTAACTACTTCACTATCATCACTACATAATATAAAACAAAGTAGCTTCCCGCTGTCTGTCCCTATGTACTTAGATCTTTAAAACTACGCAACGGATTTTGATGCGGTATCAGTGATTCACAAGGAATGTTTATATGTATAATTTATAGCACCCACGCAAAGCCGGGGTCACTTGTTGTAGATAAACACATTATTTCTTCCCTTATAATAAAATAGTCTTTGTTTAGTTGTTTCCAGTTTGGTTAGGACAAGGCAGACTTGAATCACCTGATTTTCTGATAATTAAGATAATTCCGTGCTTTGGAAGACACGTTAAGCCGTTGGTCCCGGCTGCCATCTGGTAGTCATTAAAGGAACCACGTCAGAGGCCGAGAGGCGGTTTCGGAGAACTCTGACACCAGGGTGTGCATGGTCGATTGACCATGACACCTACACGAAATGATCATAAATAGCCTAAAATAATACTAATTATAAGATTAAAGGCTCATTTAAATCACAAAATGAATACTAACTCTAACTCATCAGAACTCAAACTCTCATAAATAATGTTGTGGTCGTTACTACCATTAATATTCCTAGTAATAACCGCTTAATATCAGTTTTATGTCTTATTAAAGGGTTGTAAAATTTTATGTCTAGCTGGAACTTGGCTGCACTTGTTTAATTAAAAACGTTTTCTGAATAATCAAGATGGCTTAATATGTAGACGTTATTAACGCCGTTTTATGAACTTTGAAATTATTAGTTTAGGTACTTGTCAGACACGCGGCGCGCGATAATTATTATACAATCAATCGTTTCCAATGGATACTAATATTATAAAGAAAAATCCGGCAAAGTGCGAGTTCTACACTTGCGCACGAAGGGTTCTGTACATAAAAGTAGAAGCTGACTGACTGACTGAATGACTGACTGACATATTAACGCAGGGCCTAAACTAAAAGGGTTAGAAACTTGAAATTTTGCACAGGAGTTCTTTTTAAAACGTAGGGGAGCACTAAGAAAGGATTTTCGGAAATTCATTCCCCAAGGGGGTAAAACGGGGGTGAAAAGTTAGTATGAAACTCTGCCGTTTTTGAAGTTATTGAAATGAAATTCAGCATTAAGGTTTTTTACTGAAAGTCATGAAACTCGAGTTAAATATTTTTCTCAATAATCATCTCTTGAGGGGGTAAAACGGGCATGCAAAGTTAGTATGAAACTTTCCGTTTTTGAAGTTATTCAATTGAAATTCAATATTAAGGTGTTTCATTGAAAGTCATGAACCAAATCCATACTATCCATAAATATGGCTAATATTATAAGTGCGAAGGTAACTCTGTCTGTCTGTCTATCTGTTACCTTTTCACGCTGCAACCATAAGGAATTTTTCTTATTTCTGTACTTAGAATTATGAAAATACGTATATAAGTTCCAGATTACAACTAAAAAGATCTGTGTAGGTGAAATGGACGAAATTCTCCCCCGAAGGGGCAAAATAGGGGGGAAAAGTTTGAATGGAAATGTTCTGATTTCTAGACTTAGAAGTATAAAAATCGGTACATAAGTTCTCG
The DNA here is from genome assembly GCA_947532085.1 of Elegia similella. Classification (NCBI taxonomy): domain Eukaryota; kingdom Metazoa; phylum Arthropoda; class Insecta; order Lepidoptera; family Pyralidae; genus Elegia; species Elegia similella. The sequence continues at coordinate 7,765,164 of OX383937.1, forward strand.
ATTACAATTAAAAAAGATCTGTTTACGTGAATAGGATTGGAAAATTCCAGAAGGGATAAAGTTTGTATGGAAATTTACTCATTTCTAGACTTAGATGTATAAAAATCGGTACCTATACAAGTTCTCGATTACAATTATTAAAAAAGATCTGTGTAGATGAAATATACAAAATTCCCCCCTTAAGGGGGAAATTTGGGGGAGGTAATGTTTGTATGACAATTTTGTCATTTGTGAACTTAGAAGTATGGAAATACGTATATAAGTTCGAAATAACAGTAAAAAATATCTTTTCTCAAACATGCTCGGAAATGTAGGCATTATTGTAGTAAAATGAAGCCACGAAGTTTGTAATTCTTGGCTGGTGCAATACTTTACCGGCCTAGGCCAGAAAAGTAAGTATGAAAATTCATTCCTGGCCGCTGCTGAAAACTTTTTAATTAATCTATGTAACTTGTACTATCTAACTTGTCATACAGCCAATGGCTACCACATTATAAAAAAATGCACTCATCGAGCATATAAGTTTATGTATATGAAAATAATTTAATTAAAATGTTGGAAAATCACACAAAAATATGCCAATGATAAAAAGAAAAAACGCGGGAAAGCAGATTTTTACGGTATTACATTTTTTGGGTAAAATATGCCTGGGCTGTATAGGCTATGTTTCCTTAGCACGAAATGACAATTGAAATTAAAAAAGAACATAACGCGGGAATGTACTATTACTTATTTTATTGCAAGCAAGGTTGTTGTTTTGGATTGTTTTGCAGATTGCTTTTATAATGGACTTTATAATGTAAAATCGGTGTAATTTGGTGTTATAAATGGCTACCTATGTTTATGAACAATGTGTGGACTAACTAAAGTGTCATGGTGCAGATTTAGAGATTTACTCATTATAGCGGGCGGGTGGTAGCTCGCGTTACTGCGTAGTCTATGATCAAACCAAAGGATTCGTGGGAATTGTCGCCAGGAGCTCCGTCGAATCAACGAAATGAATTATACTATAATTTCTTCGATAAAACGTTAAAAAATTTGAAGGAAAAGGCGTAGAACACCAAATGCCGTAAAACAAATATGAAAATAAAAATGTACATACTATTATAGTTTTATAAATTATACTCATTTATTCCCAGTAGTAAGTCTTTCATTATTTCCTCGCATTTATTGAGAAAAGCACAATACATGCCTTTGCCGGGAATCGGCTTGCCGGACTCGTATTTATTTCAAGGCCTCGCTGACGCTCGGCCTTGAAAACTCTACTCGTCCGGCAATCCCTTACTTCCCGGCCTCTGCAGTAATGTACTATTGTAACGCATCTGTGTGACGAAATTCTCCCCCTGAAGGGGTAAATTTGTAGTACAGTGTACACAAGTGTAACTAAAAAGAAATGGACAATTCCATACAAAAGTGTTCAGTCGCCCAGTCTAAGTGAATGGGAAATAAAATAAACTGAGTTCCCAGCATTGGAAAAGTTGTTCATATCGACCGTCTGAATCACCTCTTAAAACGATCAAAATTTTACTGTGTAATGTGTGTTTAATAAGAAAATTGCGTATTTCATTGAAAAACAAAATTAAATGAATGAATACATGTAAGTATCCGTAGAATGCACGGCATGTGTGTATGATAAGCGTTTTAGATCTTTATTCTAACTTTTAATATTTAGTTGAGAAATCAAAAAACCTTTTAAGAATAGTTAATATTAAAAACATTTTTGAAGATACTTACTAGATACTAAATGACAAATTTAATTAAATTTAAGTTTTACAACTTTCTGTAGTTCTAACAAACTTAACAGAGACTTGAAATAAAACCAACAAAGTGCGAATCTCGATGCGCTTATGAAGTGTTCCGTTCAAAAACATAATATTTTACTACAAAAACTGTTAACCAGTCATTTGTATGGCCCCCCTTTAATTTCATTTTTAATAGTTATTGTGATTACGGCTACGGAAATACATATTCTGACCGTCAACCGTCGAAATTTTAACCGTCCACCTATTACGGTTCCAAAGCATAATGCACAGAACAACGGACGGACGGACAGCAGAGACTTAGTAAAGGTGTCCCGTTTGCACCCTATAGGTATGGAACCCTTAAAATCAACAGTTCAAATTCCTTTTTACCTTTCAAGAGTAATAATTTTATAACAGTATAAGTATAATATGTAACAGAATATTTTATTATATTTGCTAAATTTCTCCTATCCTACAGAAAATACTAACAGGCCCAGCTGAAACTGTATGTCACTCTTGAGAGTAGGTTATATCTCTACGAAGGAATAGCTTAGGAATAGGATATTTCTAAGAAAATAGTTTTGAATACTTGCAATTACAAAAACAATATAAGTATATGTAGAATTCAATTAATTGCGAAAGTCAACAAGCTTTTTTTTGTGGCTGGCTTTAGTTATGTTACTTAAACTTCATCTATTATGATTCCATACTTGAGACATTCGTTTTTAAAACACAGATATGTATAAGAGACTAGATGCCGCCTGCAGTTTGATTAATGTATGTGGAATGAATGAATGAATAGATGAATGAATGAATGTATAAAAGAATGAAATTTTTTATTGCATAAAATGTGGTACATACAATGATGGAGAATCAAGAGTGTTTCACACATTTAGTCATTTCTGACGTGCAATAGACGATACGAGTATTGTCATTGGTGATTAGATATTAATACTTATATTATCATTAAATTATAAATTATTAAATACTTGGTCATATTGTCAAATATTCCTTAAAATTATAATAACATAGTAGAAACCGAGTTTGCTCACATTTTACCTGTAATTCAAAAATATATAACTCACTAATAAAAGTTATATTTCTTAAAATCTAAAAAATCGACGGGTCCGATGTCAAAGGTTGTGAATCACATATTTTCGATTTTAATATTAAAACGAGTATTGTAATGCTATATAATATAATTAATGTTAGATTTCTCTCAATTTTGCTCAATTCATGTTTGTGTTTCTCCAATGTACAGTGGAATAATCAGGCATTTTCATACGTCATAATTTTAGTCATTATAAGTCCACTCCTCCGTGGTCCAGTGGTTAAGGCCTGTTGACATGGGGGTCGTGGGTTCGATTCCCACCGGAAGCATACTATGTTTAGTTTTTTTCCAGTTTGGTTAGGACATTGCAGGCGTGAATCACCTGATTGTCTGATAATAAAGATGATTCCGTGCTTCGGAAGGCACGTTAAGCCGGTGGTCCCGGCTGCCATCTGTTACTCGTTAAAGGAACTATGTCAGAGGCCGAGAGGCGGTTCCGAAGAACTCTGTCACCAGGGTGTGCATGGTCGATTGAACATGACACCTACTCGAAATTATGATGATGATCATTCATGTCAAGGATTGTTCGTTCCATGATATTCATCACGATCGCAAGCATTTTGACGAGCGTATTTTTTTTTTTACTCCTTGAAATGTAAGGGCTCAAAGCAAAGAAGCCGGGTGCCCGTAGCCTATGTCAATGTGCATATGCCTTGTACAGGTTAGGCACCGAACAGGCAACTGAAGATGACACCAGTGACCTTAATCATGCATGTATCAGCACGTTTTATTTTTCAGAAACACAATGTATTTTATTCGCAATTGATAAATCACGTCATAGAATAAAAGAGCTTCATTATGGCTAGGACTCTAATTATAAAAAAAGTTTATTTTCTCCTTTACAAAGGTGAGTCCTATATCTAGGTAAGTTTCTAAATTATAAGTTTTAAGTACATTTTTTATTTTGGTGACTAGTTCCTGAAATAAGTTCCTTTCGGTAACTAGGCCCCACCCTCGGATCACGTCGTCTTGAGGTTGGTTTTGCATTTATTGTGAAAATGTAAATAAATGAAAGAAAAAAAGGTAATTATTTCTGTCTTGCTTACATTGCCGCTGTTATCAATCCTCTTACGTGAATTTAATAAAACAGTAATTATAAGCATTTATTGATTGAATGTCAACTCACGACTATTGAAAGAGGTAAGCTTACATCGCTTTTAAGACCTCAGAACAATAACTAAAGTTAAGACGCTGCCGCAAGAGGCTACCGCATTGTCAATTAAAAGTTAATTGTCGTTGAAGAAAGACTTACATTTTATACGCGATCAACAGGCAACAAACGCTGTCTAGCCTTTACACAAATCTATGGTCAAAAGCGTTTTCAGAACATAAGTACCCAATTATTTATTAAATATTGAAGTACCTACTTGGAAACGATGAATTCGTCTTGCCACGAATCAAAAGTTTCTTTCATGAAAATGCTTTCATATGAGCTGGAATAAAAAAACGATTGAAATATTTTTCTCTCCAAAATTGCTTTTCAGGCCGCGTTATATTCCACAAATACATTTAAACTACAATTTTCGAATAAAAACTTTCCATATACGACATGTTCCGTACTATTTAAAACAACAAAATATTATTTTCTGGCTCTTTTAATTTATCATTTTTTAAGTATGGCTCTGATAATACAGAGAGGGTCATGCTCCTGCAGTGGAGACTAAAAAGAAAGACCTGATGATGATGATTTAAGTGCCAAAAGAAATACCATATTCTGTGAAAATTTTCATTTTAATAAACTATATTACGAAAATATAATAGTTTATGAGATATCTTGCGCTGACATACAAATACACTGACGGGCAGATAGACAGACGAGTAGCGGCAATCTAGCAATAAGGTTTTTTTGGTACTACGGTACCCTAAATATCACACAAATAAGCCTATTGACGCTCGCCAGCAACGAATCGCTTCAATAAACTAATTTTAAATTCAATTTGGTTACAAACAAAAGCAATTTTATTACAGAATTTTTGGTGAAAATTCGCTTAATATTTTTCCAGTTTGCTCAATTCACACTTTTAGCAGTTATAATTCAATAGTGCTCGTAAATTTTGCGTACGGTACTTTAGTTAGCTAGTAGGGGAATTAATTTGTTTTTCTTACAATAGGAGTCTAGACAAATGCATATAATTCATGTTTCACTTAGCCGGCCGCGGACACTAATGGCGAAAAGGCGTATATTGGGCTAACGATTTATATAATTTTAGAGGTTCCCTTGATTTATGATAAAAGAAAATATTTGTTTTTGATTTTATTTAGCATGAATTTAATGTAATATTATTTGTGTCACCGTCTCCGTAATAATGTATGTTTCAGGTCTTTTAGTAGATAAACAATCCAAGTCATTTGGATAAGTGTATGATAATTTAAAGACAAATGCTACGCCGATGCAAACTGCTTTTTTAGTATTTTTTTATACAATGTGAATAACAAAATGATATTTTTTGACGTACGATAACGTCTTAAGAACTTGACAGCCTCCGTGGTCCAGTGGTTAAGGCGTTTGTCGGTTGACCCGGGGGTCGTGGGTTCGATTCCCACCGTAAGCATACTTTGTTTAGTTGTTTCCAGTTTGCTTAGGACATTGCAGGCTTGAATCACCTGATTGTTTGATAATAAAGATGATTCCGTGCTTCGGAAGGCACGTTAAGCCGGTGGTCCCGGCTGCCATCTGGTAGTCGTTAAAGGAACCCGTCAGAGGCCGAGAGACGGTTCCGAAGAACTCTGACACTAGGATGTGCATGGTCGATTGACCGTGACACCTACTCGAAATGATGATGATGATGTCTTAAGAATCAATAAACCCCGGCTGCACGCATGAAAAAGTGTCACTTTCCGTGTGCAATCGAGAGCGCGGAACAAGCGATAGAGATACAAGGCACGATCGGCCTAAGCGTTCGGCTTGTGACGCATCTAACTCTCTTCCACCGTTATCGTCCGTAAACCGATTTTACAGAAAACCAATTCGTTTAACTTTTTGTTATATTTTTTCGACGTCAAATTATTTTTTTCTGAATAAATTTATGTTGTAATCAAATTTTATTGTAAGCGATTTATACTTAAAAAAATATTGTCAAAACCAATCTAATTAGCGCAATCACGATTGACTTATCTTCTTTAGTTTAGAATTTCCTATGGCCAGCCAGACCCCATAATCAGATCAGTTTTTTTTGGTATCTACCATAATATTACATTGGTCGTTCGTTACTTCAGATATGTTCCACCGATTTTTGAAACTTTGCATACTCGGTAAGTTGGGATGACAATGCATGGTTAGCTACGTGACGTCATTCTAAATCCAAGATGGCGGACTAGCTATTTTTGATGCACCCCAACAATATGAATATAAGATTAAAGGGCTTGCCGAAAATAACTCGAAAAATAAGCTTGTTTTCATAAAGTTTTTTTACTTTTCATTATTTATTATACACGGCACTAATAATAAATAATATAATATAACTTTGTGCAACATGTAAGCGACGAATAAATGAATTATGAATATAATATAATGTAGTCAGTTATCACTAGTGGTTCTGTGAGAACAGTAGACCTTGCGAGCCCTTACAACCAACATCCACATTTGCCCTCCAGTGCTCTAAAATATATCTGTTACTGTTATGCTAATTGACTAAAGGATGATTTCCTTCAGTTACTATTTAACAATACCCGCTTCTCTTAATTAGGTACCAGAAGAAACGGAAATTTAAACCTAAATTCCTCTTATCAGAAGACCCGACCACACCCTTTTTTATTTAAGATACCATAGATTTGTATTTACGACATCATACTGAATGCACTTATCCATAAAAAAAAACAGAAAATCGATTTCAGACAACTTTTGGGCAAATTGCCAACTATAAACACGTTCAAGTTTATCGTATAAAATAGTTGTTCAGACAAAAAAGTTGCGTCTTCATAAGAATAAGAAAAAAGTCTTATGACATATTTGTTTTTTTTTTTCAAATAGCTGTGATATGAGTTTTTTTAAGTTTCGGACCCCTGTATTTCCGCCATTTTTATAAATTTCGAAAAACTGGCTCGACAAAAAAATTCTATGTTATTACCGAACCTGCTCACATAATTTCACGAGAATCGGTTGAGAAATGCGACCTGTAGGCGAGAACAGACAGACAGACGGACAAAAGAATTATCGGCCAGTCGAAACTGAGACGCTTCGCTCGCTTCGCTCGCTCGGTCAATGAGTATGGCAGGTGCGACCCTTATCAATAACCCAGCATAAGTCCACCCAAATCCTGTTCAAGGGCATACCACGCATTGGTATTTCTAGGAACGGGTTCTGGCTAGAGACCAACATTACATCAACTTCTCCAAAGGTCCTCTACGTGTTGGATCTGTCTATAATTATAATATAATTTTATAAACAATTTTAATATTGTACTACATATATCTATTTATACGTACAGTAAATTATTTAAACCAGGTAAACCAGGCTAACCCTGGCTCTCAATAATGGTGAAAACACGTACTCAGTCAGTACTAAAAACCTCCGTATTTCCTCTAACAAATCTGTTTGGGACGTGCTCAAGTTGCTAGCTCTTAATGAAGCTGCTTTACTTAAAACTTGTTGTGTTTCGCTTTAGAATTTCAATGGTTGTACTTATTTAATTAGTCTACACATTATTCAAGTCGACTGGTAACTAAATATCTGACGTCCAAATACGAAGATATTCGAAAGTACTTTAAATATTATAAAAAAATAAATATATAGAATCATAACACACATATTGAGCCATCCCCACAGTAAGTTGTGAACTTGTGTCGTAGGATACTTACTTAACGATACTATAGATACTTATATAGATAAATATCCAGGACCCAGGTCAATCTAAAAAAGATCATTTTCCATCATGACCAGACCGGGGATTGAACCCGGGCACCTTCATGTTGTAGGCTGGCGTGTTGTTCATTGCGCCACGGAGCTCGCCAAAAATATTAATGCCCCGCTGTACATCTGTCTGCACCAAATTTATGCAATATGCCTATTTACCTGGGTAAGAGGCTTTTTAACCGACCTAAAAAAAGAAGGAGGTTATCAATTCGTTATTAAATGTTTATTACCTCATAAATCCGTCATTTATGAACCGATTTTAATTTTTTTGTTTAAAAGGATACCTATTCCTTCAAATCCTGTTATCAAAATCGGTTTAGCAGTTTAATTTTATGTGGATTTTGATATGAAAGATTATTAATCTATAACCTATGTATAACATAACAAATATTCTCTTTTTAAATTAAGAAATAAAATATGGTGAAAAAATTTAATACAGGCGGGGCTTGAACCAGCGTACGTATATCAAAATAACATAGCATGTCTCGCGCTATGCTATGCTCTTTTGATATATCAAAATTTTAAATTTGATAAAAAAAATTGTAAATGCAAAATAAAACACAAAAATAGTACAAATATTCTTTAAGGATTTAATTTATTTATGAAACTAGCACCGAAACGCAATCCCTAGTAATTGGAAACTGGGTACATTAAATATTCGAGTAACATATCACATGCATCAGGAAAACCATTATCCCGCGATCCCGGCCTGATTAACACTAATTCTGTCGGATAAAATACAACGGTGTAAAGTTATCAACAAGACTCGACTGCGAAAGTGTTCACAATGGTCGATACGCTAATAGCGACCAATAATAACAAAGGTAAATTATTATTTTCTAAACTTTCGTACTCTTTGCCGGAACCTTTCCAGGGTTTCGTACCCGAAGGGTAAGCTCCGCTCTCCGTCTATCTGTCTGTTTGTCCGTCCGTTTGTCATCAGGCTGTATCTCATGAACCGTGATAGTTAGATAGTTGACATTTTTAACAGGTGATGTATTTCTGTTGCCGCTATAACAACAAATACTCAAAATTAGAATAAAATAAGTTTTTGATTCCCATATAATAATAATTGTTTTGCTGTTTTTATAGTTAATGGTACGGCACCCTTAGTGCGCGAGTCCAACTTGCACTTGGCTGGTTTTTATTATTTATTTCCGTCGTTTCAAAGGAGTTACATCTATCGTGGTCACAACGAGTCTTGTTGTGACCACGATGGATATCTTTTATTAATTAGATTATGTATTATATCTTATGATTAAATAAACAAATTACGTTGAAGAAACGTGACAATAAAAGTGAGCACTAGTATTTATTAAAAAAAATAAATGGTCACTACTATAGTTGGTCATTATTGAGCTACGTCAGGCTCATCTTCAACTGCTTGTTGGGTGCTTAAAGGTATGGCATCGGGTACGCGCGCCCGGCCTCCCGAGCTGCTACTTGCTTTTGCTATTCATTCGAGTGAGTAGTAACCTAATACAAATTCCAATCATCCTTAGCTTAAAAATACTCACAGTGGGCAGCAGCGTCAGAAGCAGAAGAAGCCAAAGAAACTGCGCTCGCCAACCTGCCTGCCAAGCGTGGTGAGTATGGCAATATCGTCCCATATAACGAAGAATCCTTTTCCAGCAGTGGATTTCTTTCGGCTGGAATAATGATGAGCTATGTAAGATGAGTTAGCTCAGCCCGGAAATCTCACACACTCGATAAAAAATTATAAATTTATTGAATTGGCCAGCGAAGTAATTTAGCCAGTAAACTCGCCTCATATGAACTAGATTTATATGCAATGGGTCACCAGGGACCTCTTCTTTAATGGCCACTCGTAAATTGGGCGAAAATAATTAAAATTGCGCGTCCGAAACGCGTTGACCAAAACACGCCGTTTTAGAGATAAAGGGAACCGAGAAAGGGTTTCCTATCCGATAAATAAAGTTGCTGGGTGTCGCTGCGATGTTGTCGTCGACAGATTTGAGTGAAGTTATAGTGGGCTTAGTTTAAAGAGCCCCTTTTCATGCAGAGAACCCGTGTGTAGCAATTACTTCCAGAAAATTATCTTTTTACAAGTGAGTCTACTAACATGTAGGAAGCCATGCAATATTTTTATAAGTGTTTATTTTGCATACACAATGCTATTTTAAAATACTCTTTTTAAATTAAGAAAGAAAATATGGTGAAAAAGTTCCACGCGGGCGGAGTTTCAACCAGTGACCTTAGGTTACGACCTACGCTTTGCCGCATGTTCAAATCTCGGCATCATACATTATTTCACTATTTCCCCGGCTTGTACATATGCAATGTACATAAACATTCCTCTTGAATCACTCTATCCATTAACAATAACAGCATCAAAATCCGTTGCGTAGTTTTAAAAATCTAAGCATACATAGAGATAGACAGACAGCGGGAAGCGACTTTGTTTTATACTATGTAGTGATATTTTATTTCTTAATTTAATAAGAGTATAATAATATCACTTAAAACCTTCAGCGAAAACTTTTTTTTTTTTTTTTTTTACTAAATATTGAATTAGGCATTTGTCTCCCATCTCACCTGATGGTAAGTGACGATGAAGACGACTGATAACTTAACCACCTAACGACACAACATATCAAAAGTAACTAATCTTCATCAAATAACCACCCACCCACCCTGTTCCGACATCGGTCTACTCGACGGGGCGAAAGTATGCACCCGTATGTGGTTGATATACCACCAGCTCGCACGAAGCGCTTCTCCTCTTCGTTCATCTTGCGAACGGCTAGGGAATGGAATCTCTTACCACCGGATGTTTTCCCTGAGACATATAATTTGGGTCTCTTTAAGACTAGAGTGAATAGGTTGTTAATGAGCCAGCGAGTTCCACCATAGGTCACATCTTCACTTAACATCAGGTGAGATCGTGATCAATCGCTGGATCATCCAAAATTAAAAAAAAAAAAAAAAAAAAAAAAAAAACAATCGAGAAAATGTTAAGTAAAATCAGATTTCTATTAAAGCTGCTGAATATTAGCAACAACCATAGATTTAAAAAAAAAAAATGCGATGGCTACAACAAAATGGCTTCTGAGGCATTAAGGCAACTTCAGAAATTGGCACATTTATAATTTTAAAAATTAAATTCCACTCTGTTACATACCCCTCGACAGGCGTCAGAGGACTGAGGGTATGAGTAACAAGACGGATCAAGTAATGCGCTGCTTCTAGAGACTTCATACTTCAATGGCTACAACAAAATGGCTTTTGAGGAATTAAGAAAGGTGTCGAAATAAATGAAAGCACAAAATTGTATTGTACCAAACATATCAAATCAAAACAATTCGACTGTAAAGTAACAGAACAAAAGTGAAAGATAAAGAAGCGAAAGTAGATATGTCATAGTATTTTATGTCAAAATAAATCTTTTGTTTTAATATAACAAAAGACGTGTTAAGACACGTGGAATAGAGCCATAGACGTGAAAAAATCTATGAAAAGATAAAAATAATAGCAGGATTTATTTGATATGGCTGCTATTCTAGCAAGATTTGTCTATCAATGTACCATTTCTTTGGTATAAATTGGGTTCATATAAGAAGTTTGACAACAAAGAGATTTCATTTTTCTTTTTACTATTTGTAGTAAAATATACTACAATTTTATACATAAAAATACGATAATACGTATTCCCCGAATTTAAATGAAATTTCTTTGTTCTGAATCTCTTATATAAATCCGATTTTCATGATCTGACTTGTTTTGATACTATTAAAATGGCCATATCATTTACCTGCTTTTTTGAAATTATGTGTAAGTCAGGTGAAATAAATTATTTTATGAACTTACTGCAATTCTAATAAAACCAAGACAAAGTCGATTTTATCTTTGAATTTTGTTGTCAAAGTTACAGCTCTTTTCTTTAAACGGATAAAAACGCCCATAAAACAAGTTTATTAAAAAAAATATATTTTTTGACAAGATTTGTTATAAACGAATCCAAAAGCCTAAAGGCCACGTAAAGCGTGATAAACCTACAAGCAAGCAGAGTCATTTTATAATTATTATTCAATAGTCTTCATACCACAGTAAACAGATTAATTTATTTTCCCGTTATAAATACATTTAATTACATTGAATTAAAACATTTTAGAAGAGCATAACAGACGTGTGCTTTCAACTTTCAATTATATTGTTACCCTTTCAAGTGCTAGATATATTTGCTCTGGTATTCGGGACTAGCCTAAAAGAGAGAGATGTTTACGACATTTTAGGGGCGCTTAATAAATACTGGAGAGTGGCCGGTACCATTGACGTAGTGGAATTAATGTAATGGATGAACACGATTTAATACATGGTGAAATCAGCCCGTCGATATAAACAACTTTTACTTTAGGACCAATGCTGGGAACTCAATTTTTTTTGACGTTCCCATACAAATTGACCAAGCGGCCGAATTTTTTTCTATGGAACTGCCCATTTTTTTTTTTATTTCCCAGCATTGGTCCCATAGAAAAAGTTGTCCATATCGATAGGCTGAATCACCCCTTTAATGGTCCAGAACGATCAAAATTTCATCGTGTATATTTAGAATGGTAGGTAAATTGCACAATACATCGCTTTAAATGTAATAAGCATTTGAAAAAATACGCTCTGAATTTTAAAAGGAGAAAATATCTGGACCTATTATTTGTTCTATTACAACAATATACAATTTTTCTGTGTAGCATAAGTGACAAATTAGGAATGTTTACGAGAATCTCAAATGATAACATCGTCATAGCATTGAGTTGTATTCAAGCTATTTATGGTTTGTGATTTTTTAACTGCTCTTTTGTTAAAAACATTTTCTGTCTGTGTTTATTATATTAAAGCATTAGACGACCTGTGAGCAAAATTATTTATTCACAGGTTTTAATTCTCTAATTTTATTAGTTATTTCTGTGTTGCTACACTGATATGGTATTTTAATCACCATCGTATTTCATTTCAACATTCTTCGTACTTTTGACTGGAAAACATTAACTCTCTTGGCCGAATAATAAACTGGGCTTTTTGGCCTTGTGACCCTAAGCTCTACTTACTTCATATGACATAAAGACATGATTATTATATGATCTTAATTAATTTAACTTTCGTTCGTCTATTTTGCTAAACTCAACTTTAGTCCGGCGTGGTCGTAAAATATCGTCAATCACAGCCGCACTCAGTGGAATTAAATTTGTATGTAGTTACGGAGATGCGATCACGATGAGGGAGACAATGTGAAACGAGCGAGACGACACTAATGAAATAATTTTGAAAAAGCATCTGAGATGTTTCTGTTTTTATTTGGAAAACTTAAATGTAACATTGTCTGCATGGATACTTCGCTCTGACTTACTTGTATCAGCTGTTTTACTATCCATATTTAAATGCAAAAGTATTGTGTGGCTTCCTACATATTTTTAGTTAATTTTTAACTTAATTGTAAAATGAGTTTCGGCTGAGTGGATAACAGTGGATGAGACTAGCACAGGACCGTAGAAAATTGCGTAAAAAAAGGGAGGCCTATGCCCAGCAGTGGGCTGATGTGGGGTAAAAAATGAGCCATTCCTCAGCTCTCGGAGTTAAGAATTGGTGTTATTAAGTTTTAAATTTTGTTTATTATATTTGCATGAAACACGCTCAGTTAAAATACAGGGATAGAATTGTATATTTAACAGTGTCAACTGTTTTCGAAAACAAAAAGTTATTGTTTAAATACAAATTCGGCAATTAAGAATAAAAAAAGTACTAATATAATCCCCACGTCAAATAATATCAAATTGAAACGACCCCTCTTTTATCCAAACATTCGAAATATCGATATTTTTGAATCGAGTCGAGACGAACGACCCCCACTAATCTCGATTCAGAAAGAATCGAATGAAAAGATAATCCGTGGAGAACGTTGGTCCATTCTGCAATGCTACTTCCAAGAATAAATATCCTAAAAAAGGATATGTATTCTTGGAAATATAATTTTGATGCTGCTGCTAATCGTAATCTGATAGTAACAATGTTAAGCGTTATTAATACATCTAGCTGAGTGATTTACAAATTCACTGTCAAAATTTCTATTTTACTGTTTTTATTTTAACGCACCATCATCTCTACGAGAACAGAATGTTTTGATCAAGAAAAAAAATAAATAAACAAAATCACATTAAAATGTTAGAAATAAAAATCCATGTGATTATTTATAAAAACATGGCTGTGTAAGCTGTAGATCTCGCGAGTCGTTTTACTTTACAGCTATTTTTACTATTTAGGAATAATCCAAAAACTGAAATGACAAAAAAAAGCGTTAATCAAAAGTAGAATAAATGGGTATCTCTTTGATAGGCTTGTAACATCCTTGTCTTCATCCTCACTTACCAGGTGAGATGGGAGACAAATGCCTACTTCAATAAATAGTAAAAATATATATTAACGAACCTACCCAATAAAATTAAGAGAATCGGTTGCGACATGTAAATAGCCGGAAAGCGGGGATGATAAATTAATGACTTATTTTTAAGACTTGACTTGAATCTATACCATCTAATGGTTTTTGATGTTTTCGCAGTAGTTACCACCAGCTTGGGATCCTATCATCAATTTAATAAAATCTCAAGCTCATCACAAGACTTTAAGACCTTCAGACACCGTGAGCCAATACTGCGTGCATCCGGAACGTTATCAATAAATATTGTAGGCTGTAGGTTTGTATAGTTCTTATAACACAAAAGACAAATGTCAACTTAGTGTACCTGCGACCATGAAAACTGTAAAGTTTTCTAAACGTTAGGTGTAAAAATAATGTAATATACGCAATAATACCGCATTAAAGTGATTTTATTGAAATCTATATCATCTATAAAAAAAATTGTATATTTTTTAATGTCACTCTAAAAACCCCTAATTGTAGTAACCAGAGGTATATTGGAATTGCCCAGCTACCTGTAAATAGCTATCACCCGCTCCGCCGAACACCGATCAGACCTGACAAGCTGTGATTGATGGCTGCCACTTTTCCTGTGTGAGGACTTCATTTCATGCCCACAGCTATAAAGTCATGCGTGACGAGAAGCATCGGTTTGATGGATTGCCTTCTGATAAACTAATATGCTTAGAAATATGAAGGGTTTATTTTTGAATACAAAATATAGTAATAGTAGCTTTTACCCCCAGCTTTATCCACGTGGATTTAAGTATTTTTGGGCACCTATAAGCAAAATATAGACAAAATCGTCACGCTAGCTTTCGAGATATCTGGACCTGAACATTTAGAAAAACAGGCGAAACAAAACACCCTGTGTACAAAAAACACTTTCTTTGCGAACAACTTTTTACTATTATCTACTCTCTATTGTAGATACGTCACTGATGTCTACAACCAAAACAGCTGATTTATAGATTTTTTTAAAAAAAAAATTTTTTATGAAACCAGAAATTTGATACTAAAGCATGTCTTTGACCAGTGAGACCCAGCCAGTTAGGTGTAAATATAATGTAATATACGCGATAATATCGTATTTAAGTTATTTTATTTTAATGTGTAACAATCGCGAAAACATAAGATATTTATAATACAAGATCTGCGAGCAATCAGTTTTTCGTTTAAATATCATGTAATTAATAATCAGATAGTGCTACTAAAAAGAAACAAAAACATGGGCCTATATTTTGCGAGATTCTAATCAGATACAAATAAAATTATATAAAAACCCAAGTACTTTTTAGACAAGCTCGTTATGAACTGAGAGCGATTTCGAAGCACCAGAAAAATTCAAATACTTGATTAAAATGAAATCGTGAAATTGAAATTTGACGAGGAAATAAGAAGGAAGTGACATAAATCGCATTAACCACTGGAGGTTTCAGCCGAAAGGAAATTAGTAGCCGAATGAGATACAGTTTTATTAACGAACTTCACATTGGGCGAGTAACTGGGCAGTCATTTCTAAATTAAACCAGTACCTCTAAACTAACATTGTATCGTACTCGTATATTTATAATATTTTTGTTTGTAAAGATTGATCAATATTGTTTTAAGAAAATGATGTTGAAAATATCACAATTTCAATGTATTTTTTATTTTGTCTTTTTAACACAGTTTTTAGAAAATCACAATAATATTAAATAAAATTGTAAACATTTTGAATTAATAAAAAAGACTCGAACATTTATAAAAATTATTCTATAAAAAGATACGTGACATAAACTCATCCGTGACGTAGTTAACTGCTACACGAAGGGCACTGGGTTTATTTCCGGGCGCGGTGTGGGCAAACAACTTGTACTTTATTTTCACAGGTTCTGGAAATACCGAAGGATCAGGATAATGTCAGGCTAGCTTTAAAATCTTTCCCAAAATCACATTGCAGCATGACATGATGTCACCCACACCACACATCCCGCACTACACGCATCACTGCTGAACTGAGCTGCTAACGCTCAAATAATGATGACAAATGATATTATGGAAAGATATACATAAACAAGATTTATTTATGAGCGGATTCGAAAAAAGTAAAGTTATAATATCCAATATTCATTAAAATTTTAATTAGGTACTTCCAAATTTATCCAAAGCAGTCTTTTACTCGCCCTTCAACTTGACAAGCATGAACTTTACTTTAGTAGCCAAATAAGATGCAATCTTATGAAGGCTTTTACGATATACTGAATAGCTCTAAAGAGTTCCCTCATGCAAACTAATTGACGGCGGCCCTTTCCAAAAATTTAAATTCCTTTGCATTTCTCGATAAAGGTATCCTGTTGAGTATATTTCTTTTTATTAAGTGACCCATTATTGTTAGTGCTTTTATGAACTCTAGTTACATTCCCTGATATTATATACTACACCATTTATTACAGTTGCACTTTGCAGCAACATTATTTTTAATATTTATTTATCTCAAGCAAAAAAAAAATATTATGGCAGTATTTAATGCCAATATTTTAAGGTGAGTAACTGAGGAATTTGACATGAAAAACAAGACCGTCTTGCCCATATAAGTAAGACGCATTTTTTTTCTTTTTATCTATGGTCTATGGAATTTTGGTCTAACGTAATATGTATTCATATAATATTAGGTAAAGAAAAAACACATTCAAACTGAAGACATTACATCAGACATATTTTGGGCAGTCATACCATACCACCTCTCTAGTAGAGTTTTGTAAGTCCAATACAAATAAAATATCGACTATTCTTGAGTACAATATCTATATATTTATCTTCCTTATTAAGTATTATTTTTGAGTTAACTCAGTTAGAGATAATAGGAGTAAATTCATAACACTTTTCTATTATGCATAGCCTGCCTTATTAGTATGTTTTTTTTGGAGCAGAGTGGAGGACAATTTCATAGCGGAACTAGATAATAGCGGCCCTTTTGGTAGGTATCTTTAGAGTGTAGCGTAGCGGAAATAACCCACGTAAGAATTCTGAGCGAATGGCAAATGTAACCTGATTTTTTAAACTAGGTAACTGATTATTAATTCCTTTAGAAATAAGCTAAGTCCAGAAGTTGTAAAATACTAAGAATACAACACAACGCAACAGAAATAGATAATTATTTTGTAATGTGAATTCTTAATAAAATACTTACTAGGAGTCAAATTCGATGAAACCAAATGTAATAAACTTACAATTTTCCTCCTGGTCTGCGCGGTGACTGGAACTCGAAACCATTGAAATCGTCTCATTATTCATTTAAATGATACTTTAAGCGACTCCCAATTACTCGAGAAACTTCGTCCACAATCGACAAATAATTATAATCATCGCGGTCCCTTCTGGTGATTTCGCAAAAAGGTGAACAAGTTTTCGGTCGCTTATTAAAATTTTGTCTAAGAACTTTGTCGATGCGGTCGACATCTTTGCAATTTGTGTCGTAAGGTAGAATTGATAGAATTGATTTTGCTTTAAATATGTTTTCTAAAGATCAAAATTTAATACGAGTTTGATTTTGCGGTGATAATTAAGGCAAATCCTTAATTATTTTGAGGGTAAACTTTTACCCGAGTTAATTTGAGGCGGTGTTGTACCTTTTAATGGACACTCTTTTAGGTGACTTCCAATTTATTCGGTTGACTGGGACATTCATTAAAATTTACAACTTAACAGGGAAAATGCTTTGACCGAATCTTGTTGTGTATTGTTAGGCAAAATATGGTTTACAAAATATATAATTCATCATCAAATTTAAGAGCTGGGCTCATAACGGTGGAGCTTTTTTCAACCTCTCTTTCTTCCGCCAGTTCTTTCACTACTCTATAAGATATAACCTTTATTTTTTCTTTTATTTGTTTTATAAAAGTGTGTCTCAGTTTTCCTGGTCCCCTTTTCCAAAGAATATAATTAAAATGTAAGTATAATCAAATCTAACGTAACGTTACGTAAATATGTTACCAAAAACAGTTCAGTATTACACAATAAGCCGCCTAAAATGGTGGCTTGCCATTATCAAGGATGATATGTATGCCAATGTTTGACGAAAATGCCAAACACCATTCGAAGTGAACAATAAACTTAGAAGAATTCTTGGCTCCAAAATTACTTAATACGATCACATTATACATTTTGATCGCGTTTTTTACATTATTTTTACATCTAACGTTTCGAAAACACTTCAGTTTACTACCGGCGAACATGTAAACGCGATCATTAGAAAACTGTCTACTCCAGACAAAAGGAACTCAGATTCGAAATACCAGAGTTTCTAGCTATAAATAATAAACGCGTTCAGTCTAACATGAAAACGTTATAACACTGCATTAAGTTATACAATTTAAATGTGTAACAATCACGAAAACACAAGAAATCTGTCTATTCTAGACTGATGGAACTCAGAATCGAAATACCAGTGTTGCTAGCCATAAATAATAAACGAGTTCAGTCTAACCGTCCAGTTTTGGACCTCGATCAATAAAGGACGCAAATTGAATGATGTTCCGTATCAAAATAAGTTTAATACCTACAGCTACACAAACAAAGCACCCTTTCACGGCTCCCCTTCGCAAATCCCTTTGCTAACCTACGTATATCTAGATCCAAATGGAACCTAGGTATTATGGTTTGGGGAGAGGGCAGGAGGGGCAGGGAAGTAATTGCGAGGGGGAAACATCAAGTGTGTCACAGGGAGAGTGGTGTAAGGACAAAAATGTTGGGGTGCAAGTCGGGTAAGTGTGCCGTATGCATCAGTTCACTGTGTCAGTGATGATCTTTTGACGATGAGTGTTCATCTTTGATCTCTGTGAAATCAATTATGTAACCTTTTTTTTTAGATTTTTTGATGTTTTCTTATGTTTGCTTTTTACGCGATTATGAGCCAACGCAGACTTATTTCAAATCGAGTCTGCGGCGTCATGTTTCTATGGAGCGTCGTGTAATTACTGCATATGATTGCATAGGATCCAGTTTCACAGACTAAAAATGCGTCACGGATAGTCTCTCGTCTGCGTTGGGCCTAATTGGCATCTTTATGGTAAATTTTACAACGCTGAGTAAAATAAACATTTCTATTTGTTTATTTATCTTGTTCGTTGCGTTGTCTTTCTCCAGTTGTTATCTTCGTACATTTATTTAATTTAAATTATTTTTATTTAACATTCTTTTATTCTTGCCCTAATCAAACCTAACTGAGTCTACGAAGTACTTAGTTAAAGAGAACGCTTGTTTTCAACTTAAGAAACTACACGTTACATACATGTTCTTTTATTTAATATCATTTTTAAAATTGATACCTCTACATGAGTACTTTTTCGGATTTTGTCAGACATATATATTTATTTTTGTGGTTCTCAGATGCAAATAACTATTTTTTGTAGTCTTTTTTACTTAGGAAGACATTGTTGGGTAAATATTTAACGTTGACGTTTCAGACATATTTTTTCATCTTATTATTTAATATTTACGTGCAATACATGTAAAATTGCGCGTAAATATTAAATAGCTTATGCACGCGCAAAGAAAAGTTAATGTCAGTTATCATATATTTTAGTAAGTTAATCGTTTCAGTACTTGGATAAAATAAAAATATTTTCTAACATTTTTTATAATGATCTATTCAATTGTATTCAATAACAAAGTAAAGTTAAATATTTTGTTTTCCTTTTTACAGAAGATATCCAGTCGCTGTGGCCACCTACTGGTCAAAAACTGTATAAGAAAAAGCTTAAATTATAACCATTTTGACTCGAAATGAAGAAGAAGAAGATATCCATTTATTTGTTTGATTTCCAATGCCATGGGAAAATATAGAATTGAGAAGGACTATTTTGTGCCATTGTCTTTCTTCAGTTTACTGCACAACGAAACATAATTAATTGGTCCGGCAATTATATAATAGAAAACAATAGGACACTAATTTTTTTTTTTTTGTTGATTAAACCAAAAATGATAAGGTCATAGGCCTTTGAAATTCCGTGTGACGGCATAATTTGCTTATAGGCAAACTTTGACGTCACGAGCCTACACTCATAAACTTTGCCGAGCTTTATCTTTATCATTTATTGTTTGACAAAAGAAGAAATACGTGTGCAATATTTTTTGATTATATGACTGACTTATTTATTTTAGTCTTATTTATTTTAGACTTACTTAGCCTATTCTGTTCCATTTAAAAATACAATTAATGCCAAAGCCGATTTTTATAAGTTTCAATTTCTACCATGGTATACACTGTGTTCACTTGACCCCACCATGTACTTTGCACACAGTAGGTAAAAATAAAGAGTTTGTAAAAGTTATTGGTAAATATTAATCTGCCCAAATTTCTGAATTCACTCGGCATTTAATACAAGATAAACAAAAACGCTCTTTTAAAATTCCCGCCGCAACGTACAAGTCTGTATTGAGCATCAACATATAGTATATTTTGCGAGGGTGGCGAGGGTCGCCGTTGGCAGGCGGCTGCATACGAAACGACAAGGCGAACGATGAGTGGATGTGACCGGTGATTTAAAGTTTTTATTATGCAATAAAAGCATATTTACATACACTTTAACATATAGAAACTGAGCATCAATATATAGTATATTTTCAGAGGGCGGCGAGCGTCGCTGTTGCCAGCTGGTTGCATACGAAACGACAAGGTAAACGATGAGTGGATGTGACCGGTAATTTAAAGTTTTTTTATGCGATAAAAGAATATTTACATACACTTTAACATATAGCGACTGAGCTTTAACATATAATATATTTTTAGAAGGTGGCGAACGTCGTTGTAGCCAGTCGGGTGCATACGAAATGACAAGGCGAACGATGAGTGGATGTGACCGGTGATTTAAAGTTTTTATTATGCAATAAAAGCATATTTACATACATATCAACATATAGCAACTGAGTATCAAGATATAGTATATTTTGAGAGGGTGGCGAGCGTCACTGTTGCCAGCTGGTTGCATATGAAACGACAAGGTAAACGATGAGTGGATGTGACCGGTGATTTATAGTTTTGATTATAGGCTAAAAGCATATTACATACTGCTAATTTTTAGGGTTCCGTACCTAAAGGGTAAAAACGGGACCCTATTAATTTCGCTCCGCTGTCAGTCTGTCTGTCTGTCTGTCACCAGGCTGTATCTCATGAACTGTCATAACTATGACAATGTCTAACTAGACAGTTGAAATTTCCACAAGTGGTGTATTTCTGTTGCCGCTATAACAACAAATACTAAAAAATAGAATAAAGTAAATATTTAAGGGGGCTCCCATACAACAAACGTGATTTTTTTGCTTGTTTTTGCTCGATATTGATAACGGCAAAAGGTAGACACTTGAAATATTCACAGAATATTGAGTTATACTTTAAAAAAAGTAATTAAATAAAAATTAAATTAATATTAAGGACTCCCATACAACAGATATAATTTTTTTTGCTGTTTATATAGATAAAGGAACTGTACCCTTCGTGCGTGAGTCCAACTCGCACTTGGCCGGTTTTCCGGCTACCGGACAGCTCCCACTCAGAAGATTTATTCTTACCCCTTATATTTTATTCTCAAATATACAAATAAAAAAATCTTAAATATCAAACGTTCAAGTTAAAATTTAACATCTAAGCAACTAGGGATGTACCAGACTGAGGCTAGGAAACTCGATATTGTTCGATAGAGAATTCAATAAACTTACATTTAGTAAAAAATAAATGGAATAATAGGAAACGGAGATAGGGTGTATTATTTACGCATGTTTAGCTGTTTGTTTCCAGCATCTCATAGTTGTCCCAATAGGAAAGAAGACAACCTTATTATATCTAATGGTTCATGCAATTCTTCCAAGTATTGCTCGAATTTTATAAATAACAAATGAAGGGGAAATCATTATCGAAAGTAAGTCAACATTTTATTAACTTTTCCAGGGATTTGGAAAAGTGACCCATTTAGGATTTTTTGATGGACAAATGATCTAACATATTATCTTTACTATGTTTATGTTACCTACTGGCTAAGCTCTTGTACAAATATATTTTGCGAAGGTGGCGAGTGTTGCTGTTGTCGGCGGCTGCATACGATTTGAACAATGCGTGAATGTGTAATTACGCATCCTTATCCTTACTAATATTATAAATGCGAAAGTGAGTTTGTTTGTTTGTTTATTTATTTGTTTGTTTGTTACGCTTTCACGCCGTAACTACTGAACCGATCATCATGAAATTTTGCATACAAGTCCTCTGGAGTACAGAGAAGGACATAGGCTACCTTTTATCCCGGGAAAAAGTACTATTCCCGAGGGATCGACATTAACGCGGACGGAACCGCGGGCGAAAACTAGTTGTTAAATAAATATTCCATGGGTTCTCTAAACTCAATATGAAGTAATTTTAGTAATGAACAAAGCCAATTACCGCATCTACGGAATTTAACCAAATATGTGGAAAAATTTCGAAATATAGTGCGTTTGTGCCAGCAAAGCTTTGAAGTCCATTTGTCCCAACGTTTAATATTATTAACCCTTTGAACGCTGCAAGAAAAAGCTGCAAGAAAGTTATACTAATTTGCACTACTTTAGAAATCGTTGACATGTCAGTGCAGTTTTCGATCGACGCCTTAAAGTGTCCACGGTCTGAAAGTCAAAGTGGTAATAACCTATTTTCACTCAGATACAATAAAAATATAAATATTACGACTAAAATTTGCGTTTTTTACTTAATTCAAATTTTGCGTTAATTTAGTGATAACTAGGAAAAATCTAGGCCTCGTTACATATTTTTTTTATATAAAAAGCTTTGTAATAGGTTTTGTCAATCATTGTAGCAGATAAAAAATAGAGCACTATACTTTGTCCATTAATATTCATGCAAACAAGAACAAGAGTTATTTTGCACTTCAAAATTCATGGTGTTTCTCTTTTGGTATGCAGAACTGAACACTTATGTACGTACGAGAAACACAACTATACTTTTGCACATTAATATTCATGCAAACAAGAACAAGAGTTATTTTGCACTTCAAAATTCATGGTGTTTCAAATAGAACACTATACTATTGCACATTAATATTCATGCAAACAAGAACAAGAGTTATTTTGCACTTCAAAATTCATGGTGTTTCTCTTTTGGTATGCAGAACTGAACACTTATGTACGTACGAGAAACACAATTCCTTATAACTAAGTTCGTCAAAGACTTAGTTGCCCTTTCAATGATAGGATAAATGTACATTTATACACCGACCTGCTACTTGCTTTCCCCCATTCATCCGAGTGACTAGTATCCCAATACATAGGTATTGGGACATACCCTTCCCACAATACCTATCATCCCCTTCCCAAATCCAACAAATTCCTTCCCTTTTCCGCTGGGAAATATTTTTAAGCTGTTAAAAATACTTGCGATGGGCAGCATCGTCGTAAGCACAAGAAACCAAAGAAAGTGCTCGCCAACCCGCCTGCCAAGTGTGGTGAGTATGGCATGGTATGGAATGAATCCTTGGGAAAGGTCCTTATCCAGCAGTGGACTTTTAGCGGCTGCTATAATAATGATGATTATAAGGATTCACCATCTACAAATTTAAACAATTACTTAAAAGATTTGAACCCGCCATAATACAAATCCTAACTCTTAAAAGTTATGTAACAATTTCAATCAAAATATTCCTCCCCCATTTCATAACTCCACAACACAGATCTATAGGAACCCTATAGGTATGACTAGAGACTAGTCGCAAGCAGGGGGTCTGCACAATGGCGTTGCTAGGTTACCAGGAACATCCAAGGTCAAACGTTATACCTATGCTGAGTGAAGCAAGGGGGAACTTTATTGATTCGTGTACTTTTAAAGCCGAATATGAATGTGACATGTGATATGGGACTAAACAGGTCAGGAAACTGGCAGAGGGATTTTTGATTAAGTAATAGGGACATCATTATATTTTTTTCTTATTGGCACCTTTTGCGTTGTCGTTTTAAGGGTTGAATATTCAAATGTTGAATACGGAGAATTCTATGCTTTGGTCTATGTTGGTTTGGGTGAAAAGAACTGGCCAATTGCGAGTCGGCATCGCGCACGAAGGGTTTCGTACCATTATCTTTAATAAGTTTTAAATTATTAAAAATATTTTTATTATACAGCATGTAACATAACCAAAGACGTTCCCGAGAAGAGGTGACTCAGCCCATCAAAATAAATAACTTTTCCTATGGAACCAATACTGGAACTCAATTTTTTTTGACATTTTCATCATCATCGTGATCATTTCGAGTAGGTGTTACGGTTAATCGACCATGCACACCCTGGTGTCAGAGTTCTTCGGAACCGCCTCTCATTTTCATACTATGGCCGACCGCACACTTTTGTATGAAAATGTAAATTTTTTATAGATCCCAGCATTGGTTCCATAGGAAAGGTGTTCATTTTGACGGGCTGAGTCACCCCTTTACAAGAACGTCGTTGGTTAAGTTACACGCTGTATGATGTAACTAAGAATGTATGCTTTTCGTATATTTTTCCTGTTTCTATGCTATAATTAAATAAATTTAAATATATAGGGACAAATCACACAGATTGAGCTAGCCCCAAAGTAAGTTCGAGACTTGTGTTATGGGATACTAACTCAACGATACTATATTTTATAACAAATATATATATAGATAAACATCCAAGACCCAGGCCAATCTGAAAAAGATCATTTTCCATCTTGACCTGGCCGGGGATCGAACCCGGTCACTCTGTGTCGCAGGCTGGCGTGTTGACCGCTGCGCCACGGAGCTAGTCAACTAAATTCCCTTGCGAATGTCGAAAATTTGCGCCATGAACGACTTATCTTTTAATTGCGTTGATTTAGAATTTTGTATTTGTCATAGCTTCAAGGGACAGTAGACCTGAGTATTTTAGTAAATTTCAGCTTGATACCTCCACGTGTTCCTGAGAAAAAATGTTTTGACAAACAGACAGATGGACAACAAAGTGATCTTATAAAGTTTAATTTTTTTTGAGATTCGGAACCCCTGCAACGTAGAATGTAACAGCTGCTGCTCTTCCCGCGCAGATCGTATAAGCTCAGGGGGTCTTTAAAAAAATTGGCTGTCTGTAAAGTTGGTTTACGGACGATAATTTTACGTGATAACGGTGGAAGAGAGATAGATGCGTCACAAGCTGAACGCTTAGGCCGATCGTGCCTCTCTATCGCTTGTTCCGAGCTTTTGCTTGCACAAGGAACGTGACAATTTTTGCGTGCGTGCAGCCGACGTTCATCGATTTATAAGAATGTATTATGAAGAAAACCGGTCTATTTTATAGCAAACATAAAACTACATTAACTAAATCCATTATCGTCGATTTTCCGCCCAGTCGATCGCGCACAGCGGCGCACAAAATAGTCTCACTGATTTCATTACCAGATTTGCTGGTGTGTTCCCGTTGGTACCATAGTTGTTTTGAATCTTATATTATGGAGACTGCGATAGCTCAGTGGGCGTTGGTATTATTAACGCTTATACACGTTAAGCATCCCTGGGCATGGTTACATTGAGATATATAACTATAAGCGGCATAAAAATATCTTGAGCTTCTTCGTGCTTCAGAAAGCAAGTTAAACCGTTTGTTTAAAAATATATTGATGTGTTAAGATAATAACTAAAACTATAAAATTATTATTTTGGCCGTAGAAATAGGGACAGAGCAAAGAAAATGTGGGTAGAGTGCGTAATGCGTAAGGAAAAAGTAAAAAAAGTGTGTGTAACAGAATATGACTACATTTACTTTGCGTGCTTCCGCCAACAGTTAGATAATGCAAGCTATTGCTGGCCAGCGCCCACCCACTACTGTTAGTCCCTCATGCCCGCCACCAATAGTTGATGCATGCAACCCTGGTAGATATTGCTGCATCCGTTGAGGCTGCAGCAATATCAGTACCATACTTGATATGCTCTGCAGACAGAGGATTTGGCCTACACTCTCCTCGCTGGCCAGACGGGACGGTGAGATCTCATTGATATTTATGAGCTTTTTTTAGCTTGTATTTCCTAAGTCGCCTTTTAAAACATCTATGGGAAGACTTGGAGTGGCCCTATTCTACTCTGCCGGAAACCACCCGGCTATGACATGATCAGAGATAAGATAGAGATTAACAAAAAAAAAAAACTTTTTGAAGGTACGAATTCAGAAAGTCTAGCGAGAACAGGACTTATTTCCTCCCTCTCTGAAGCTGAGCGAATCGGATGCGTTTGGTTAATTAATAATTTAAAGGTAATATCGCAAAAATCCTGCAAAACTTCCTAGAAAGTATGGGTTTAATTTTAAAAGGTTTGCTTTAGTTTTATTTTGCGCACTCCCAGTTAATTAAAAAAGTCTATGTTTATGTAAATGGTTATGAGACGAAGCAACAGAGTTTATTTACGAGTATAGAGCGGGAATGCAACCGCATGCCAAATCCATACTTCCAGATCACAGGACAGAGACGAATGGTGGTAACGAAACAAAAATACATATGCACAGCAGTAGGCGGAAGGTGGGCTGAGATAATAAGAGCATACATATACCGGATGATTTTTAATTACCTAGCAGTGTTTTGATGTTGGAATCGGAATTCCTAATAAAATATAGACATGCAGGAAAAAAGGTAAAAATTATGAAAAAGAATTGGGCCTCCCTTACAAATTTACCGATCACCTGGTCAAATTTCTGGTCTAAAGTTTTTTTTAATAAATTCCCTTTTTTTCTTGCGGATGTATATTCTATTAGGGGTTCAGATTCCTACCTTGAACTTCTTCTTCTAATAATGCCTCTCCAACTAGTGAAAGATAGCAGTCAGCTCCGCATATTTCTGCTTGTCTCCAGCGAGGCGAAAAAGTTCGGCTGCACTCGCGATACCAGTCCACTCTCTGATGTTACGCAACCAAAACTTCTTTCTCCGACCCCCTTTTCTTTTCCCTGCGACTTTGCCCATCATTATGAGTTGCAGCAGCTCGTATCTATCTGCAGAAGTTCGCGTTTACGGTAAACCCGCCGTAGAACTTCCTCATTGGTAATCCGCTGTGTCCAGCTTATAGCCAGCATGCGTCGATAGCACCACATCTCAAAAGCTTCTATACGTTTCCTGAGATCTTTCTTTATCGTCCAAGACTCGCATTAGTATAGAACCATGAACTGTTGCCAGGTAATTCAAAATCACCCTGTATATTTACTTACAAACTTGTACTCCGAAAAATTTACACTCCCATTTTAAACTGTATTTTAAGATACCTATCTTAAAATACAGTTTAAAATGGGAGTGTAAATTTTTCGTAGGTACGTTTCTAATGAAATCTGAACTTTTCGGGCTGTATCAACCACGTGGAAGGTACGGCACCTCTTTTCGTGCTCTACAAGCCTCACTCGCTGCAACAAGGACGACCTGTAACGACCGAGAGTGGTGTCAAGAGTTGTCTGTCTTATACTGGAGATATAAAGGACATATAAATTTAATATCTTTGATGTGATTGCAAGTTTATTTCTATTTCAATGTCTAGGTAGGACCTGATTGATGATACCTCGTGTCTGAGCCACCTTTAGTCAACTAAAGGTGGCTCTGGTGGTATCTCAAGATAATTGAAAGATGGTATTGATAATAATTGAGTTTGTGGCAACTGGAAACTACGCGAAAATGATACAATTTTAGGGATGAAACGTAAACTGAACTTTGCTTAAAAATGTAAAAACGCACGCGGCGCGTAGAATAGTTGAATGAACAAATTACAATAATGTGAGGTTCGAACCGAACACCTCGTAAGAAAATTAAATTTACTCAATGAAGAATGTGTCTAGGCGTAAATCTAATTTGGTCCAAAATTTACAGTAATAAAAAAGGACAATTAAAAATCGTTGTTAATTTCTTTTCCGAAATGAGTAATTCTTTTTCCTGTGACAGTGCAGTTGGGCAATTCCGCGAGTTATTTACGGGTCCAATAAAGCGGGACTTAAAATTGTTAATGAAAAGCTATTAAAACTCGGGGCCCCCATAAATTACGCGGTGACATAGCAGTGGAAAGAAAAATGCTGAACCGCTACGGACAAATTACAGACTACGGGTTTTTTGATGTAGGAGTGACCCTCTGTTTTGGTGTTGATAGAATTAGAAAAAAGAAAAATAGAACCAGGTAAAAGTATTTGGCTTTATTTTTTTTTTAGAGTTCCGTACCTCAAAAGGTAAAAGGAACCCTTGTAGGATCACTCGGTTGTCCGTCTGTCTGTCTTTCTTTCGGAATGACAAGACCTTTTTTCTCAGGAACGCGTTGAGGTATCAAACTGAAATTCATATCGAATACTCAGGTCTGCTGTGTCTTAGAGCTGTAAATCAAACTTCTAAGCC
Organism: Elegia similella; assembly: GCA_947532085.1. Lineage (NCBI taxonomy): Eukaryota > Metazoa > Arthropoda > Insecta > Lepidoptera > Pyralidae > Elegia > Elegia similella. Next base: position 7,793,650 of record OX383937.1, read on the forward strand.
AACGCAATCAAAAGATACAGCCGTTTATGTCGCAAATTTTCGTGTTTTTCGACATTCGCGAATCAAAACCTACAGGGATATAGGTATACAATTGCGAAAAGTATACATTTTTTGTTACATCATGTAATAAAAGTATTTTTAATAATTTTTAACTTATTGTAGACTAGCTTTCGCCCGCGGCTCCGCCCGCGTCCATGTCGATCCCTCGGGAATAGTTCTTTTTCCTGGAAAAAAAATATACCCTCTATCTTCTACCCTAGACAACGTGTATGCAAAATTTAATGACGATAGGTTTAGAAGATATAGGTGAAGGCGTTACAAACAAACAAATTCACTTTCGCTTTTATAATACTTTAAGTTAGGATAAAATGGTTTAGGTGGAAAGGGATTTCAAATAGTGATAGGTTTCTTTAATATAAGTTATTTGTACACTTATTAATTTTCATATTTTATTTTAATACTAAGAATAGTTGACGTCAATAATTATCATAAGGCTGAGTTTAAAGCCGCTTCCAAAGTGAAGTGCAGAAGAAGCGGCAACAAACTGCACAGCGCATTTTCTCCAACATCAACACACAATTTTAGTTTACCTTAAAAATTGGTTGTCTGTAAAGTTGGTTTACGGATGATAATAAATATATACGGACAAATCACACAGATTGAGCTAGCCCAAAAGTAAGTTCGAGACTTGTGTTATGGGATACTAACTCAACGATACCATATTTTATGACAAATACATATATAGATACACATCCAAGACCCAGGCCAATCTGAAAAGATCATTTTCCATCTTGACCTGGCCGGGGATCGAACCCGGTCACTCCGTGTCGCAGGCTGGCGTGTTGACCGCTGCGCCACGGAGCTAGTCGAAATATTTAATATCTAATACATTGAAAAAATTATATCGTATGATATGATAACTCATGGCAATTATTTTTATTCCATTATCCCTATTATCAACGAACAAAATCACTTGATTATCCCGCTATTTCACCCTCGCAGATTAATTCAAGTCACGAGTTATTATCTAAAGAAATAAATGTTCATAATTGGATATTACCAATTGATTCCCAAGCAGAAGCAGCTGCGTCGGAAATGCCCTCGAGGCCACTGTACTTACTAGGAATATTAAAAGGTCCCAATAATCGAATTCAAGGTCCCAATAGCCTTGTGGTATCCGGCATAGCCGTGTGGCATCCGGCATAGTAGAATAGGACCACTCCAAGTCTTCCCGTGGATGTCGTAGAAGGCGACTTAGGAAATACAAGCGAAACAAAGCTTTTAAACATCTAAGACACCTCTCTAACCCGTCTGGCCAGCGTGGAGAGTGTAGGCCAAGTCCTCTGGCTGCTCTGGCCAAGTATGGCCCTAGTAGTACAGAGAGGGTCGTGCTCCTGTAGTGGAGACTAAAAAGGACCTGATGATGATGATGATGAATCGAATTCAATATTATATAAAAATTACCCAGAGTTTTATCATAATTAGTTAAAATATAACGAACTAAATTTTACCCGTGGTCTCGTCTATGAGTCGCAATGACACAAATATATCAAGATAGAACGGCACAAAATGTACCGGCCGTACATGTGTGTCTCAATCTTGCTCTGTAGTGCAAGATTCGTTAAGGGCCCGTACTACCTCACACTGCTTTGCATGATTGACTGTTATATCAATAATAATTAAATACTCAAGTTGAAATAAAAATGCAGCAAAGTTCAGGACTAACTCAGGTAACTATCTGACTCAAAAACACGATTGCGTTAAATTTTCTCGATAGAAAAAAATTGCAAAGTTGCCTCCAAATCACGTCTAATTTACTCGGTATATAGCATTATTCACCAAATACATTAAAATTAACCTTCATACTTTTGATTATTATTGCATTACAGATAAGGCAGCCATCATATGTTTTTCTTTTTCGAATAACCCTTGAATATTCCTAAAAAACGAAAATATCTAAACTAGCCAACGCGTTTAGACCATCCGCGTTTGTACCGCCACGCCGCCTGGCATATGGCGGGCTCTTAAACGTTATCTTATTTTACTTTTTATATCCTATTTAAATATAGGACCGAAAAATACTGATTACGGTGACTGTTTATCGATATGACGCGATTTATTTCTGTAAACGACCGCGCGTCGCCATTTTATCTCTGGTTCAGGGGTCCGCATGGTATTTTTTACCATATTATACAGCGTGATCTTGAACCCCCTAGCTATATTGAAATCTTGGAATCAGAATCCCTAATGGAATACAGAATTCCAAGAAAAAAAGGTAAAAACCCAAAAATTGACTTTCCATAGAAATTCGTCCAGCTGATCGGCGACTTTGTATGTGAAACCCTATTTTTTTTTCGATTATCAGCTTTATTCTTGCAGTTCTATATTTCATTAGGGATTCTGAGTTTGAGATTTCAATAAAGCTAAGAGGTTCAAAATCACGTCGTATACCTCACTTGTAAAAGTCAGGTAGTTGTGTATGACTTAAGCCTTAAAACGTATAAAGGGAATGGGATATGGTGGAGAATTTCGGCGCCTAGGTTGAATCATGCGGTAGCTCAGTTGGTAGAGCGTAGGTTATACATAGACCTAGATCGCTGGTTCAATCCCCGCCCGCAATTTTTTTTTTTTATCATATTTTATTTTCATAAATTTAATTAGAATAGGCTAGTTTCCTAAAAAAATATAATTATTCCGTCAGTTAGATATTCAAAAAATATTGGACACATATTTTTTCTTTTGTCAATTAAACAAAAAATTATAAAGATATAGCCCTTTGAAGTTCCGTGTGACGTCACAGTTTGCTACAATTTTTAGCAAACTTTGACGTCACGAGCCCCCACTCCTGAACTTCGACGCGCTTTATCTTTATTAATTATTGTTTATTTGACAAAAGAAAAAATACGTGTCAAATATTTTTTGATTATCTAACTGACGGACTAATTTTTATGTTATTATTACGACCCAGGAAACTAGCCTATTGCGATTCTTGTAACTTCTTAATCACATTACTTCAATTAATTTGGTAAAGAGTTGCTCACAAAATTACATCAACAGTTCTAGGTAATAAATGTTCAGCAAAGCATTGAAATCACAATTCAACCATCGTGCCTTAAGACTCCAAATAGATTTTTATTCTGTGCACCTCATGTAATTTGATCTGAGGTTAGATTGGGAATTGCTAGGCCACGCGAAAATTTCAATGACGGTATTATCAGCTCCTACGCGCTTTGGGTTTGAAATAAAATTAAATGTAAAACATTTTTTAAATAAATATCTTAAGAAATATCTCTCTATCAATGAAAAATTGTATCGATGTGTTCGAAATTTTATATAAAATTGAAGACAGTGATTTAAGCAAATAGACTGTTTCATTTGACGTCTACGACTTGCAGTTAGCCTTTGGACTATAAAATACAGATTTCTTATAAAAACAGGTGGCCATAAAAATGAACAATTATCATTATAATACTTTGAATTTCTATCGCTGGTAAAAAAAGAAGATAATACCTTGGTGTTTAGTATTGAAACTTTATATACCTAGTTTAGGTAACTGAAAAAAGCACAGTAGTTAAAGAAAATAACACCAAAAGAAAAAAAAAATATTGCTCATATCTATCTTTCCGCTTTCCTTATTCCCGGCCCGAACCGAACATTATTATATGTTCATACATCGAATGAAAAATCCTATCGAAGTTCAATTTATATCCCGGTCAAGTCTTAAACCATAAGGACGTTAATCGAAATCTTATTTCACGGCAAATGTACCGTGAATAGTGCAAAGCCTCCCTGTACATCACAAAAGACATTCGGTTTGACCTGCGCCACAGTGTCGGAAACTTGTGCAGTGAGACACCGTTATATTCTGAGAATAAACAATATTTTGAAACGAAGTAAGTAAGCAAATAAAAAAAAATGTTTATTCAGAATATTGGCCTTTGTGTCCTTTTTCAAGTCACATTTAAAAGGATATGATTTAGAAATATTTATTTTGTTAATATATTTCAAAAGCTACATTCAAACTACTGGCGTATTGGAAATATTGGAATCGACTACTGCGTTCAAGAATCACTGAAAAATATTAAATTCGTCACATTTGTTTTTTATGATAGACATCAATTTACTTGTAGAAGTTATAAATATACATACTGTATTATTATGATAATGAAAAACATAAGAATTATTCAAAATTGTACAATTAAATAAAGAACAATGTTCTATTTACTCATAATTACTTTTTAGACAATAGGTACATTCGAAACAATGTGTCTATTTACACTTTTTAATTGAGTAAAGCGTTTACTTGGTGGGTATTTGTCTACCCTGCACGGGTTATTCACCATTTGTTTCAAATTATAGACAATTGTTTATAAGATATAATAAGCTTTTTAATTTTTTTCGACAGGCCTTTATTAATGATCGAATTCAAATCGTAATATATTGTGACCTTTGAGGCTATTCAGAATTGAGGAGTTGTTCATCATCGAATCGGATCAATTATACCTTTATATTTATATTGTCATCCGATTAAGCTAAGATTTTCTATGCTCAATCCGCGGCGGTATTGCTTCAAAATATACTTGCAAGATTCATCCCGAACAAATATGCAAGTTAAATAAAAGCTTGTAAAAAAGAAGTTTTCCGTTTTGGACAACTATATTTATTAATCTGTATTTGAATTACTAACGCACGCTTACACACGACGCCATTTATTTTCAATAATATATACTGAGAATATCCGATAAGCTCATAAAATAGACAATATAAAATAATTTCATCTTATAATGATAATTATAGCTTATGGAATGACAACTTATCTCTCATTTTCCTGATTGTTTTTAAATTTAATAAAGGATCTGTCTGGCTTCCAATACAGTTTTAAAAAGTGAAATATAATTATCACAAGCTATGTATACTTATAAATAAGACCCTAGTTTACCCCAATTTTAATAAAAATATAAACTTTATATATCAGCTAAGATTGGTTTACTAGTGCAAGCAATAAACTTATAAATTTAATGATACGATAACAAATAAAATTATATCCATAAGACTAATCCTTTTAATTACAAACAAAATATTGTATTCATCATAATTTTCCAAGCGCCTTACTCTGAGACGATAAGTCTGTCGTTCGATAGTGTCGTTAGTGTCGTAATTATTGTTGAAACTGTTTAAGAATTATGACGAATTATGACTATATTATTACGACATTTTATCAAGATTGATACAACAATTATTTACTCCTGACTTCGCTTACGAAAATTCCGCATTTGTGTATCCTTACTTAATATTATAAATGCGAAAGTGAGTTTGTTTGTTTGTTTGTTACGCTTTCACGCCGTATCTACTGAACCGATCAGCATGAAATTTTGCATACAAGTTCTCAGAAGTACGGAGAAGGACATAGGCTACCTTTTATCCCGGGAAAAAGAACTATTCCCGAGGGATCGAAATTGACGCGGGCGGAGCCGCGGGCGAAAGCTAGTACAAAATAATTATTTGTATAGGTACAAAATAATTATTTGTATACTGACAATCATATGATTGTCACTATACAAATAATTATTTTGTACCAAGAAAATCAAAAACACATAAATGCTACACTCTCGTACTTTACATAGTGTGTACAATATGGTAGGCAACGTTATAAGATTCTGGTGATTGTCAAAATATGACAGACTTGCTTTTTCTGTGACTTTCTCTGCGTAAGTATATTCTGATGCATAAAAAATAACATTGTAAAAATTCATCTAATAATTTTTAGTTACAGTAATAACATAATATCGATACATCGTCATGCACTTTCATATTCATAATATTCGTAGGATTTAAAAAAAATTGATAAGCCTTTTACACTTAAAAAATAAGAACACAAAGCATTTTCGTAACTACGAGTACGAGAAACGTTCAGAGTAAGGCCCCAGGCCTTGACGTCTAAATAGCAACTTGCTGTAATAGATTTTGTGTCACAGCGGTCTTAACAAATTGTTGTTTTTATTTCTGTTGTGTGTTTGTATATTTCTGTTGGTCAAGAGTTACCTTGGGAGAAGCCCATGTCCAGCAGCAGACTTTTTGTGATGATGATGATGATTCAAGAATTGCAATTAATTGACAACGTTGTTTTCTTTGCTTAGATATATTTTTTTTCCCTCTTTTAAAAATCGTAGTTTGAAGAATAGTAGACTTTTTTTTTATTAAAACGAACGTGAGATTATAACATTATTATTATGAGAAATACGGGTTATTTACGTACATATAAGTGCAAGGTGAGATGCGCACGCGAAGTCTCCCTGACGACTTCGCGTGCGCATCTTACCTTGAGGGGATGAGGGTTATATATGTAGGCCTGTAGCCTGTAGCTGACTTAAAAAGTCAGGTTTATATAATACGCAATTGAATAACTCGTATTGCATTAAATGAAAGCTAAGCTAGGCAGTGGTGTGGTTTCCGGCAGAGCAGAATAGGACCACAACTAGTCTTCCTATGGAGGTCGTAAGACGACATAGGAAATAAAAGCTAAACAAAGCTCATAAACATCAATGAGACCTCTCCAACCCGTCTGGCCAGCGAGAAGAGTGTAGGCCAAATCCTCTGTCTGCTCTGCCCAAGTATGGCTCCGGTAGTACAGAGAGGGTCATGCTCGTGCAGTGGAGGCTAAAAAGACCTGATGATGATGAAGCTAGGCAGTGTTCATTGATATCACTGTTCCGCATGACGAAAACCTTGTGAAGACGGCGGACAAGCTTAGCAAGTACCTTAACTTAGCCCACGAGTTACCCCACCATATGAGATGCAGATTCGAAGATCGCAGTTCCGATAGTCGTATCTGCAAACGGTCTTTTAGCGAAGAGTTTTAACAAACATGTCAAAAGGCTCTCGCTGGATGGTTGAATCAAAAGATACATACAGACGCTACACTACTTTTTATGTAAATATTATTAAAATCGCCGCCGAACATGTGGCAGACCTAGGAAATGGCGCGATGACTTGGACGCATACAAGTATATTAGTGGCTGGCAATCTATTGCCCGCAGGGATGACTGGAGTCAAAAATAGAAGGCTTTTGCCTAGCAGTGGGACACCCAGATAAGCTAAAAAAATATAAAATGACAAATCTAAGAACTTATGATGACAAAAACTTTTGCATATACACGCTTTATCGTATACAAAACTCAATCCTCTCCTCTGTCATCTCGGCTAAGGTGCTCTCCAGCCTACAACAAATATGAATTCATCATAATTAATTTATAAATAATGCTAAAACATTTCTGCAATAAAACTATATTCCAGAACATAATGTTTTAACATTTTGCTTATTAAGCAACAACCCAGACAAATACAAAAGCTATGCAATTGTCCTTTACATATGACTACGTCCGTCTGATTCCCCTCACGTCGTCCCTTTTTAACTGGTAGGGTGTGAGCTGACTAAAATTACAGTCTTTGCGTTTCGGGTATTTTGATTCACTATTCTGCGCCACTGTGGCGTGGTAAAAGGTAGATTGGCTATTGATTCGGACTTTTTTACCGACTATTTTTGTCACATATTTTTTGGCAAGTTCAAATGGTTCGATTTTTGTAGGTACCTACTCTAAAATTGATTATTAGTTATCATGAAAATTATTAGTTATTCAATACTATGTTTGTGTATGATTACTAAATAGTTACTTTGGAGTAAGTATTTATATTTTGCTTTGAAATCTATGAACAAGATGAATATAAAAAGCGATCTCAATATGGTCACCAAAGGGCTGGCAATTTTTTTGCACAACGCATTAGCATTGCCATCCAACGTGGCAATGCGGCCAGCCTTTAGGCACCCTACCGGAAGGCAATGATCTGCGTGACATTTTTTTATTTATAGATAACTTTTATTTAGTGTACAATATGTACATACAGTTATACTAGTCTAGTTGTTAGTTAGTATTATTTTTTAAGTTGATTTAGTGTTAATCTTAATTCTTTTGTAAATTATATCTGAAATAAAATCTCAATATTGATTCTTGATTTAGTAATATTCCGGTTAATGTTTGTTTTTTTGACTTAACAACGTCTAATAAATCGATGAACGCTGGCTGCACGCACGATAAAATGTCACGTTCCGTATGCGGTTTTATTTCCATTTGGCTATGGAACTCAAAAAAGTGATTTATTCTTTCCCATATTCGCACTGCATAGCAAGATTTCAAATTACTTTTTAACATTCACATAACGTAAGCCTGTCAAGTTTTCACAGAAACTTTTAAAAAAATTAAATTGCTGTTTACTTTTTGTTGAAAGGCTGTCTTAAACAGGCGTAGTCAAACTCAGTTATAAATCATTAAACTTTAAAAAATATATAAAATGAAATGTCTTGGGTCAGAGTCAAAATTAATTGACTGAGACTTGTTACAAAAAAAAGGTTGTATCAGTTACAGACGTAGGTATTATGTATTCTTCCCCGTGGAAGCTTGCTTGAACTAAGTACAGAAGAAGCAAAGCCCGAAATATTAAAAAAAATGGACTTGTTATTTCTGTATACACTTTAGCTCATTTATGTACGCGCCAATTGAAAACCAGAGGTCGTCCAATAGATGCAGTCATTTTATGGATGATGGCACTGAATCCAGGCGATCATAAGACCCGAAGGCCACGTTTAGCATGTTGGTGGGCATTAGGTGAAAAACGGAATCAAAATAGTAATGGGTTGCTAGCTTCATCGCCTATTAACATGATTCCACAGAATTTCGCCCGTTCACTCGTTCGGCTTTTACGATCTGCGCGGGAAGAGAAGTAGCTGGTACATTCTACGTTTTTTCTTATCTCCCAGACCAGCATGAAAGAGTAAGTTATTTAATATTATTTTAACCATGCAGTTAAAGACGTAAGTATTTAGAATTCTTCCCCTGTTAGCTCTGTGTTGCAAGATTTAAAATAACTGTTTTTAACATTCACAAACAGTAACCCTGTCTTCAGCGAAAGTGGCAGACTTTACGACGCCCACGTTTATTGATACTAGTTTTAAAATTCGATTTTAAAACCTTCTCGACAGGCGCTTGAATGAATACGAACAGTTAGAAGATTATCTTCATATTGTTGAATTCAGATTGAAATCTGACTATTTCAATAGATACTCATACTATGTTAGATGCCTGGTTGAAAAACTGATACCAGTGTTCGCCACTTACACACACGAAAAAGAAAACAAAGAATACTCAAGTACGTTTTTTTATGATATAGAACGGCTAACGAGCAAGCGCGTCATCTAATGGTAAATGATCACCGCTGCCCATAGACTACTGCAACACCAAGGTGTGACAGATGCGTTGTCGGTCTTTCAAGGAGTTTGGGGAAGGGAAAAGGGAGGGGAGAAGAAAGATGGGCCTCCGGCTCTCTTACTCACCGAACGAAGCATAGAAGCGGTAAAGCTTACTCAGACGTCGATTTTCTGTGAGATTGTGGTACTTCCCCGAACGAGCCGTCTCATTTATGCTAATAGCAATTCATTGTGCCGGTACCTTGGCTCTACTACGACTGACGTTTCGTGTAGTAAGTGATTGGCCACAACAGCTCTACCAAGCTCAATCGACTTAAAGCACGCAAAGTAGAAAATAATTCGCCCATGCTTTGAAAAATGATGATGCAAATGCAAAAAAGAGAAAATACGAAAAGGAGAGAGGGTTAACCAATTTCGGGAATGGGATCGCAAAGGGACTTAATGTGGATCCTTCGTCTGTAGCGCCGTGAAGCTGCTTGCGCTTTCCTGATTACAAAAATCGGTCAAAACATTTACACGCGCGATTCGTGAAAAGCAAAATGCGATAATTTACGACCGGGGTAATTTTCAAGTGAATCGAATGATCAATTGATAACTACTTTCGTTTTCACTTCATTGGCGGCAAAATGTGTCATCAAACATGTTACATTTGTTACTTGTTTGTTTGTGATATGACGAAACCATGTTATGGAGAAGGAAAGGACAAAACAAGTATTTAAACAATGTTATTTCTTAACAGAGCGCAAGAATCAGCTAATATATTTTATTAACTTTTGCTCCCATGCTCATTGCTATGTCTTGTTTAGGGATTTTGATTATATTTATTCATTAAGCTGTTAATCTGTGAAAAAGCACTGTGACGGTAACATTAACAGAAGTTACCATCATTGGTCTCAGATGAAATATTGCGTACTCGTGTAAGTCGGATGACTATACTATGTGTTAAAGAGTCGGTGAGCTGGTCTGATGATGCAGTCGAAATGTTGCCTTAGGTCCTAAACTAAATAAGAAAAACCCAGCCTATTTGTCTCTACTCGCTAGTGATAAAATAGTGACGAACTGGTTCAAGTTACTAAGGTTGTGTTTTTTTTCTTATAATATCGTCTCGTATCTCATTCTCCACGATACAGTATACTTATTCAGGTGGACAGAACAAACATCGTAAACTCCGAACATAAACGAACACCTTGCTTGATACAAAAGGAAATTGCTTATTTTACGTTCGCTGACGGTTATTTCGCTAGCACTTATTCGTTTGTGTATAAACACCTTTATGAGATCTATAACGCGCGTAATGCAGACACTTATAAGGTATGAAGTTGTAAAATATTCATCTTGTCTGTCGAAAACTTTGTTTTATCTGTTATTCTTACCTAAATAGGATTCTTGTTTGCTGTAAAAACGTTGCAATTTTTTTAATAAAAACAAAAATAAAAAATACGTATAATAAATAACCTTCTTTGCTTGCAATTCTGTGTTCCATTAGGGATTCTGCTTCCCAGATTTCAATATAGCTAGGGGGTTCAAAATCACGTTGTATATATTTATGATGACATTACATTTTATTTATTTATTCATAAATAAAATGGTGAGAACATTTGTTTACTGGTCCATGTCGAATATTACGCACAAAACATAAAATAGTTTTAGGAGAAAATAGCTCAATTATTTTTCACGTGGCAATTTCTCACGATACTATTTATTGAAAGGGATTTAAAATAAAACGAGACAGATATTTGCGTTAAGTTTTAAAATAAAATGTTTCAATGTTGTACTTTATGTAAAAGGGTTTTAGAAGGACAAAATTATTGTACAAGCAGAAAAATACTTTTAACAGTGACTGTGTATAATTTTCTATGAAAATGTATGTCGGTTAAATACAATAAATTAATTGAATTGAATGGAATTGGGTATGACAGATGTAATAAAAAAAAGACCCGAAGATGGGTATGACAGAGCTGTGTGTAGTATGGAAAGTAAGGATTAGAATAAGAGAAGTAATTTAAATGGTATGCTTCTTTAAACATGGTCAGCAAAAAAAAAAAAAAACACCCATAAATAATATGACCAGCGTACAAATATTTCGTTAGTAATAATAAAAATAAAGCTGCAATTCTTGTTCAGTAAACAATCATGATAATGGTCAGTAATTTAAACATAAGCTTGTATTATAATGTGCCTGCAAAATAAACAGTCACACCGGAAAATAAATAGTCGGGCCGCAAAATAATTATTTGTGCAGCAAGATTATACAATTTAGGCAGCAGAGAAAACATTTTGATAAGCTTTGGTTTTTCACCTGGAACGATTGAGGTCAGAAAATAAGTTAGGTTCAAAATAGTTTTTTTTTTCTGAAAAGTATTTAGTTTGGCCGCTAAATTATTATTCGGGAAGCAAGATTTTACAATTAGGGCAGCAGAGAAAACATTTGGATAAGCTTTGGCTTTCCACCTGGAACGACTGAGGACAGAAAAGAAATTAGGTTCAGGTTATTTTTTTTATGACCACCCGGAACGACTGAGATTAGAAAATAAATTAGATTCAAGTTAGTTTTTTTTATGACTAGCAGAACGACTGAGAGTAGAAATGAAGTTAGGTTCAAGTTAGTTTTTTTATGACCACCCGGAACGACTGACAGCAGAAAAGAACTTAGGTTCTGGTTAGTTTTTTTTTATGACCACCCGGAATGACAGACGGCAGAAAAGAAGTTACGTTTACTCAAGTAAAATATTCTTGCAACTCTTATACTAGCGGCACAACATTGAATTTTTTGCTTACTCTCTAAGTGCTTACCAAAATGTGATTAAATATTGGTCTCTCATTGCAGCTTTTATATATTCTGCTAGCCGTTTAAATAATTTGGCAACTCCGTGGCGCAGTGGTTAACACGCCAGCCTGCGACTCGGAGTGCCCGGGTTCGATCCCCGGCTAGGTCAAGATGGAAAATGATCTTTTTCAGATTGGCCTGGGTCTTGGATGTTTATCTATGTATTTGTTATAAAATATAGTATCGTTGAGTTAGTATCCCATAACACAAGTCTCGATCTTAGCTTGGGGCTAGCTCAATCTGTGTGATTTGTCCGTATATATTTATTTATTTAAATAATACCCTTATAATAATATACCTACCTACTTTCATGCAACAGGAGTTTGGTATACAATTATTTCTTAAAAAGAAACCAATAGGTAGTTATCATATTATAACAAGCCAATTTTTCCATCCATTCTGCAACTTTTTAATCGTTTATGCCGACCTCCAGCATGGCAGATTAAGAGAACAGGGACGACAATCTATCAACACGAGTCCATTAAGCAGACAAAAGCTGAGACGCCGGTGAAGTGGAGCGGTTTATATTATATTTATCTTTAATTATTACACGGTGAGGAGAAAAAAATGTGGCTGCCCACAGACTCGCCGACTTTGTGTCCAATGTACAAAAGATATGATTAATATTTTTGGTTTCATAGCCAAAAAGTCCGACCGTCTGTTGGTTTCTCACGAAGCCTTATCTTTTGAGGCGTATTCGTTATATAATGAGTGTTTTACTAAATAAAACTAGTAGTATCAGAATGTTGAAATACAATTGCCAATTATGTAATCTTACTATGAGAATGTTACTTGTTGAAGCAAAACGACTGGATATTGAAAAAATATTACATATAAAAAACATAGAATGCTAATAAGAAATGCCGCTGTTACGTACGGCTTCCAGTCCGGAATATTAGCATCCGTCCTTTAAATGTCACATGAGATGACATAAGAACAAAAGCACTTACAACTCGTGTTTAAACGGAGTAGACAAAGCTAAAAGTTGCAAAAGCAAAGGACATATTTAATAAAGGTAAATTCTCAACAAAAGAGATAAAGGTTTAATGTAAATATATTACCATCCTTACTATCGGATGCACCAAATCATAACTAAAAATGCGAAGGTGACTTGTTTCTTTATTATTATTCTAATTTTGAAGTTTTCAGAAAAACTCTGGTTTTTTTTTCGCTTAAAAATATGTTTTTTATTTCTCTTGACGACAACTTAGCAACAAATTTTCCTTCGTGATCGGTGGCCCTAAAGCCGTACGATTCACGAAATAATGACGTGATCCGTCGCCGAGGGAAAGGAAAACGGAAAACAAACAACGATTTTCTTTTGTTGGCTTATTATTCTCTAGGGTATTCATTACTTCGTCTACGCTTAGTCTCGAACGAGGGTTTGGTAAATATGAATGCGCTGAAAGCCTGGGTATGAGTTCTGTATTCGACGTGCCTTCTTTTTACACAAATGTTAGTATATTAAAAAAAAATATATCTCTTCTTATTCTTTAGCCTTTCTCGGCCACAAGGGTGTAGGCCACCTTCATATTATGCCATTTTTTTCGATCTTGGGCAGTTTCGATCCATTTCGTTCCGGCCATTCGTACCAACGCATCTGGAGACCACACTCATAGGCATTTCTCGTCCCACGGTCGCCATTCTATCACAGCTTTGCACCACGAGCCTTCCTTTTGGGCGACATGGCCTGCCCACTTCAACTTCGCAACCCGTTTGGTTACCTCGCTCACCAAACGGGTTGCGAAGTTGAGACATACAGAGCAAAGTAAAAAATCTTTTGATCTTTCTAAATTACCTAAGCATGAGAAAATAAAAAAATTTTGTTCCTTATAAATTTTCGCGCATTAAACACATAAATTATGTATTTAAATCAAATCAAAAAAATCAAAACGTTTATTCAGAAAATAGGCCTTTGCAGGCACTTTTTCACGTCAAATCACATTTTAAAGGATCTAATTTAGTCATATTTATATTATTACTTAATGTGCAAAAGCTACAGACTACTAGCGTTTCGGAACCGACCACTGCAGAGAATGAAACTCTTTTTAAAAGTATTGGTCGCCTACTCGCCTGAAGGGCTTTTTTATTTTATCATCTATCTTTATCATTTATCATCTCATTTCTTCATTTATCATTTTTTTTTTTCATTTTATGATTACAATTTTTATAATATAGGTACATTATTATTTTTTGGAACATATTATGTTAGCGATCGAGTGTGCAATGATAATATTTTACATTATACACAGTAGTCTCAAAGAGGCCGAGCAGACCTGTCCCCCCTAGCAGCACCCGTTCACGAGTTGACGCATGGATCAGCCATCGTTGAACTCAACCATATTAGAGGGAATTCAACGACCCGACACACGACGCCGCCACTAGTTTGAACATTTGAGTGAGCATGACTTACTCGAGCTCGAAGACTTTGTCAAAAAATATAAATACAATAACTGTCCACCACCTGTCGATCGCAAACATTTACATGTTTACATTGAGGTATGTGGGTTACCTTAAATATTATTAAATACGCAATTAAACAATTTTTTTTTGGGGAGATCCTGTATTTCACACGCACGAGGTCTAGACTCCACGCTTTCTTATCCATTAAATAATCATTAATATTATAGTAAGCTCTTTTTAATAAGATATTTATTGTAAGCTCTTTGAATTTTAGAAAGGGCAAAGCTGTTATACTTTCTGGTATTATGTTGTATAAACGAATACTAAGGCCTAAGAATGAATTTCTAGTTTTCTGTAGTCTTAAAGCTTCCGTGACAAGTTTATTCTTATTTCTTGTGTTGTATTTATGTTCATGACAGTTTTTAACATATTTTTGAATATTTTTATGTACATGAAGTATGTTGGCGAAAATATATTGTGACGCAACAGTTAATTCCAATTTCTTTGAATAATTCTCTCAAAGAATCCCTAGCCCCAAGTTTATAGATAGATCGAATAGCACGCTTTTGCAGAACGAAAATTGTGTTGATGTCTGCTCCCTTTCCCCAAAGTAATATACCGTAAGACAATATACTGTGAAAATAGCTAAAATAAACAAGACGTGCTGTTTCGACATCTGTAAGTTGTCTTATTCGCCAAACGGCGTATGCTGCGGAGCTAAGCTTACCAGCAAGAGTTTTTATATGGGGACCCCATTGCAACTTCGAGTCAAGAGTTATTCCTAGAAATTTTGTTGAGTCAACGAATTCTACCGTTTCATTATTAACAACTATGTTAGTTGGCACATGTCTATTATTATAAGCGGGACTTAGCACTGGTCCACGATGAATGTAACTCCAGTGAAATATAAACGCTTCGGATGGCATCTGGTTCAGAAGATACCCATCCAAGAGGTAACGCAGCGACGTTACCTCTTTGAATGGTTTCGTGTTATAGGTATCTTTAAGTTGGGTACAATCCGTGTTAAAGTTGACTAAAAAAATGTAGGTACCTTAATAATAATTATTGCAATGATCTGCAAGCTTCGTAGTATGTTATTTCCATAGATTTAAATAAAGCGTCTTTCATTGTCTCAATAAGAACAAAAAATATTCATACGAGTAAGTGTGAAATACCATACTCGTTATTCAATTTAGTAGCAAAATATGACTAAATTTATTAGCTGTCAAAGACCACTATGTGAATAGACTTCGCAAGATTACTGACGCAATACTCGTATTGCTAGCCTAATTAAAAACATAAAGCTAGTGAATGAAAATATCAATGGAATGGGCGAGATCATTTCAATAGGCGATGCGGTTAGCAACCCATCACTAGTATAATTTTGTTTTTACCTACACGCATACATATATGATAAATAAGATAATGATTTTGTGGAGCGCACATCCATACTAGTTGTGCGCTCCACAAAATAATGTAACGTTTCCCTAAAAAAATCTTTGCTTGGTATCCAACTGACAGCAAAATTAATGATGTGCATATCTGAGAAACATTAAAATAAAAGACCGATCCTGACTACTGATATAGGGCGTCGACGAGGAATCATTCAACATAATCATCATAATTTCAGCTGTTAGAAGTCTGTGCTGGACAAACGCCTCTTCCAAGGAATCTTCTTTCCATGGGAGGATATTGCCACACTCACCACGCTATTCTTTGGTGAGTATGGCAATATCCTCCAATACAATAATTTTGACGTCGAGCGAGAAGCGGATGGTCATAAAAAATCGCATAAAAACAACAGCATCCCCATGGAGGGTTGACGTTAGGCGGGCGCCCAGAGCAGAGCCGAAACTTTTTCTAGCATGGAAAGTATAAATCCATGCTGTCCCGACCCCACCTAAAGTTAAGGAGTGACAGAAGAAGAAGACTATGCTTTTCTTTGGTTTCTTTGTCTTCTTGTGCTTCCAATGCTGCTACCCATTGGAAGCATTTTTAAGCTGGGGATAGAAAGAAATTTGTTGGGTTTGGGAAAGGTATGAATGTATTGGGATATTACTCACTCAGATGAATTAGAGAAATGCGCTTGGGAGGCGCACGTACTCAACCCCTGCAAGCATCGACCAAGCAGTTGGGGATGACACCCCTGACCTACTAACGAAAGAGGAATATATGACTTAATTGCAAGCGTGGACCCCAACAAATACCTCTCAAACCCGACTGGCCAGCGAGGAGAGTGTAGGCCAAATCCTCTGTCTACTCTGGCCAAATATGGCACCGGTAGTACAGAGAGGGTCATGCTCCTGCATTGGAGACCAAAAAAAACCTGATGATGATGACCCCAACAAATGCACACCGGCATGGAAGACCTCGGCGGAGATGGCGGGACGACTTGGATGCGTACTGTAAAGACTGGCCAACCAAAGCTTAGAACACAGAAGAGTGGAAAGCAGAGAGGAAGGCTTTTCCCAGCAGTGGGATTTAAAGGGCTCATCATCATCATCATCATCATCAGGTATTTTTAGTCTCCACTGCAGGAGCATGACCCTCTCTGTACTACCGGAGCCATACTTGGCCAGAGCAGACAGAGGATTTGGCCTACACTCTCCTCGCTGGCCAGACGGGTTGGAGAGGTCTCATTGATGTTTTTGAGCTTTTTTTAGCTTGTATTTCCTAAGTCGCCTCTTACGACATCCACGGGAAGACTTGGAGTGGCCTATTCTACTCTGCTGGAAACCACACGGCTAAAGGGCTAATAATAAATAAATGATTTAAAGGGCTATTAATAAATAAATGAATTAATAAAATGATTGCAAGCTAACAAAACGGACGCATAATCTCCCTTCTAAAAATGATATATTGTCTATGCTCATCTTTAAACTCTATCCTCGACATAAAATACAACTTTTCACGACTATAGATTGCAGACGCGACATCTATCATCTTCACACGCTTAATAAAACTCTAATTGAATATTTTATTACTTATCTTATAGCGTATAAAACATATTTTTATAGTTATTTTATAGCCTTTGTTACAACGTCTGGTTAGATGAGTCATGTTTTGTAACTTTGCATCTGCTAAAGTGAAACTAATTTATTGTTTATTTTTCTGTGTAAGTGGCTATCATGGCTGTCAGATGTTTCAAGCTGCCTAAAGGCATCTGACATATCTTAACGACTGCCATCAATGATGATAGCCGGGACCAACTTAACGTGCCTTCCGAAACGCAGAGGAGCTCGAGATATTTTTATGGGACTTGCGGTTACCCATCCACCTGGGGACAGCGGTTGGTGCAGCTTGGTTGGTTTGCGTTTGGATCACTGAAAATCATAAATATAGATAACAAATCCCCAATTTCGGAAATTTTTATCTGTCTGTATGAGTATCACGCAAAAACAAATGGTCTGATTTTTTTAAAATTTGGTATGGAGGTTTCTTTTATAAAATTGCATGCATTGTTGCGCAATAACAGCTTACCGGTCTCCAGTTATCACACAGATTGAACTAGCCCCAAAGTAAGTTCGAGACTTGTGTTCTGGGATACTAACTCAACGATACTATATTTTATAATAAATACATATAGATAAACATCCAAGTCTGAAAAAGATCATTTTCCATCTTGACCTGACCGGGGATCGAACCCCACTTGTCGCAAGCTGGCGTATTAACCACTGCGCCACGGAGCTCGTCAGTGGCGTAACTATACCATCTGGAGCCCTCGGAAAGCGAATGGCTTCTTGGTGGCTGGGCTAGCCCATTTACCCCCTCCACCCCGTTCTTCTGCTCCTGGCCGGGGTCCCCTAAGATCGGGGCCTCGTGGCATTTTGACAGCATGCCACTCTGCAGTTAAGCCTCTGCAGGACCCGACACCTCAGTGCTGCCGCCACTATTGGCGGCAGCAATGAGGTTAATTTGATGATGGAGACTGTTTATGGTATACCTAGAGTGTCAAACGAGTGAGCAGCCACCTGATGATTAGCAATCAGCGCTGCTCATGGATAACTGCAACACCAGGGTGGAACAGGAGCGTTGCCGGCCTTATAAAAGAATTGGGGGAATGATATGGGGGGAAGAATGGTCCCCCGGCTCTCTTAGTCACCGAACGAAGCACAGAAGCGGTAAAGCTTCTTCTCAAACGTCGATTTTCTGTAAGTGTGGTACTTTCCCAGACGAGCCGGCCCATTCATGCTTCTTGCAAAAGTGAACTTTGCCGATAGCGTCGTTCTACCACAACTAAATAAATAGCCACTTAATTCAGAAAACCCCTTATTCAAAGGCACACTTAATTACTTGATTCGAGAGGCGTATATTACAGCTCTAAATCTTGGAGGCTTTTCAACAGAAATCTAACGTTTCGAACAACTTTCTGGGGACATTAAGAAGGTAATAACATCACTGATGAGAACTGCAAGGGTTGTAAAATTTTACGAGCCACAAAACTGTCAAGTGTGAAATTTAATTAAATACGATTGTAGAAGTGTTTGGTATTTTAATCATGTCTTTTGGGGCAATTTATATGGCCTTTGTGCCTTTAACGACCTCTGTAGGTGCATTAGAATCGCAAGATCCCGGGTTCGAACCCCAGTCAGGTCAAGATGGAAACCGTTCTTTTTCGGATTGGCCTGGGTCTTAGTCTTTAAATTCTAGTTACTAGTTAAATTTAATGATTCAAAGTCAACAAGTAGTGCTTTTTTAAGTTTTTTTATACATTCGCGAGTGTAAAAAAGGTGTCTTTAAAACCGACTTCAAAAAAGGAGGAGGCAGTCCGCTTCATTTTTAATGTCTGTTATCACATTATCTCTTATGTAAGCTATTAAGGGTTATGCTTTTGAATTTGTCTCATTAAAATTTCATTATAATCGGTTTAGTAGTTTCGTTGACTCGATTTTTTCTATTTGACAGAGAATTGCCCTCAGGTAGAAGCTTTCTCAGGGAGACTGTCAACAAAGTGTTAAGGGAAAGAGAGAGCAAAGGTGATAAATGACCTTCTCACCTGAGTAAAACGTATCACAATGCCTTCATCCTCATCTCAAATCCAAAAAAATGCATTCCTTCCCCATCTTAAAAACCTTGCAATGGGCAGCAGCGTCGGAAGCACAAGAAGCCAAAGAAACTACGCTCGCCAACCCGCCTATCAAGCTTGGTGAGTATTGCTATATCAAGCGTGGTGAGTATGGCTATATCGAGCAAAGAATCCTTTGGAGCTCTGTCTACCAGTGGACTGCTAACGGCTAAAAAAAAAATTACGAATAAAACCTATTTTCCAACGTAATAAAAACAAATATCGAATAAAGAATCCTTTGGAGAGGTTTGTCCAGCAGTGGACTTATTACGGCTGAAAAGAAAAAATGACGAATAAAACCATTTTCCAATGGAAAAGAAGGGTAAAACTCCATTCCACGTAACTTCCCGTGCACGTATAGAAACGCAATAGAGTAGCTGTCATTCACAGTACCTACCCACACATACCTTCCATACAAAGTACAGAATGAAACTACTTTAATAGCCCGCGTCGCGAGATTATTGCTCCCGATACGCGTATGTATCAATTTTTCACGCTGTCAAACGTGAATAGATTCGAAACGAGATTTCTGAACGGCTTTATATTTTTGCATATTGTTCGACGAAGGATATGCGATATAAACATGTAGCAGAATCCATTATGTTTTTTGGTTCTTTTTATCTTAAGGCGCTGTATCCCTTATCCGTTTGTAGCGGACATCGCGCGATATTTTATATATTTGTGTCATACCTATCGTCAGTCTCAGTTAAAATCCGTGTCTGCCATTTTCGTGTTAATTTTCACTTTTAATTTAATAATTCGATAATTATAACCAAATATTGTATTTTTTGTAGGTATCCATCTTGCTCATTTAGTTATACTTTTTATAGAAGTATAAAAGTTGGTAGTCGTCGCTGAAAATATAAAGAAATTCGCGACGAAAATTTTTCTGGATATTGCTTTTTTGATATTTTATTTAGTTAGGTTTTAATTATTTTTTTGAACATATTTTGATGTAACCATTTATTTTGATCTTTGAACTGTAGTTCATATTTTTTTCATGCTAGTATTCTTTAAAAAATAAGGCTAACTGCGCGACGAAAAAATACACGTTTTACGGTATTCTTCTGATGCACAGCGCCTTAAGGCCAACTATTCTTCTTCTTTTCGAGTTCTTCATGTCTTCTGAGTATAGTAATTTTGCCCAATATGCGGCCACAGCCACTGCCCTGTCATTTGCCTACTTTAGATCCTTTTGTGTGTGAGGTATCGTGTTTAAATCCTAACTAATACTATAAATGCGAAAGTGAGTTTGTTTGTTTATTTGTTACGCGATCATCATGAAATTTTGCATACACGTTACCTGGGGTATGGAGAAGGACATAGGGTACTTTATCCCGGGAAAAAGTACTGTTCCCGAGGGATCGACATTGACGCGGGCGGAGCCGCGGGCGAAAGCTAGTAATATTATAAATGCGAAAGTGAGTTTGTTTGTTTGTTACGCTTTCACGCCGTAACTACTGATCCGATCATCATGAAATTTTTGCATACAAGTTCTCTGGAGTACGGAGAAGGACATAGGCTACCTTTTATCCCGGGAAAAAGTACTATTCCCGAAGGATCGACTTTGACGCGGGCGGAGCCGCGGGCGAAAGCTAGTTATTGTATAAAACTCAGTAGGGAACTTGCTCTCAAAGCCAAACTGTTGTCTCTTGCACAAAAAACACGTTTCCATTAGCACAAGGCTTCTATAACTTATACATCGAATTAACATGCAGCAAGCAGCGAGCGTACCCAAAAACCTGGCACATTATGTACTAAAACGTAATTAACTAAGTTCACACATCTACCACTAGATGGCATGTTCTCTTATGCTCTACGGTAAATAAATAAATAAAAAAGAAATATATAGGGACATATCACACAAATTGAGCTAGCCCCAAAGTAAGTTGTGAACTTGTGTCGTAGGATACTAACTCAACGATACTATATTTTATAATGAATACTTAAATAGATAAACATCAAAGACTCAGGCCAATCTGAAAAAGATCATTTTCCACCTTAACCTGACCTGGGATCGAACCCGGGCAACCTAGTATCGCAGGCTGGCGTGTTAACCACTACGCCACATACGACAGCGGGAAGCGACTTAGTTTTTTTACTATGTAGTGATCCAAAGGTCTAGGAGGAATCCACCTAACAGACGAAGTTTCCTGCGAGCTCTAATTCCACTCTCATAATAACATAACACGATATGTTATGATGTGGTTTCATTAAAGCCATAGGAAAACGTCTGGCTAGACAGCATCCGACCTCTGCACTACGTTTTTGCAAGGAATATGCGAGCAATTTAGATTAAAATACCTTACACATGCACCTAATGTGTGAAATATTAAGACGTTATAAAATTCAGCGTCTGAGAGCATATTTTAGCTGAATTTAGATATGTTTGAAAGCTATGATTTATGACTACTAATATTCTTTCAGATGCAATAGTTTAAAAGTTCAATAGCTGTCAAAGAAACTGGAAATAGTACGTTTCTGTTAACGTTGATACTGTACTTTTTTAATGTTAATGATAATTATTTCGCAGTATTCAATTATAGTAAACTTTAAGTACAATCGCTAAATAACGTGCAAGCTGTGATGCTGGGTTGAGATCAAAGATCAATTACAGCAATAACAGATACTACATGGCATTTAGTAATCTTCGCCGTGCACAAACACGAAATAAAATAAAGCAGACTCAATATAAACATTTATTTTCATATAATCTGAAAAAAAATTGTCATTTTAGATTGCATAGCGCGAACACTTCCATGCAAATATTTTATTAAAATGTTCTTTTAGTTGGGCCTAACCATGAGACGAATGCTTTAAAAAAGGCAGGAAATTTTGTGCCTACGGTTCTCAACAAACAAAAGGGAATTCATTTCATAGGTAAGTGAAATAATGATAGGGCATAAAGTAAAACTACATTTTGCAATAGTGTTAAAAATAAGCCCAAATGTAATAAGTATTGAAGGAAATATTACTAACTGGAAAAGATCTCATCTTGGAATAAGTCCACTCTTGTAAATTACCCTTTGGTGTCAGTATTTTTTGTATATTTTCTTTCTTTCTATGTACAATAAAGACAATATATTCATGGGATTATATTTTAACACGTACAAATAATATCGATATATAAGGTCCATTTAATATAAGCGCAAATATTTTAAGGACTGGCACCCATAGCTCAAAGAAATGCTTTTTAAGCAAATCTAAAAACATCGAATTTTTTTGATATCTGGACTTAATATTTAGAAAAACAGACGAAAAGACACCCTAGCGTACAAAAAGAATAATTCTTGGCGTACAACTTTGTACTTTTACCTACTATGGATACTAAATCATTGACGTCGACATTCAAAACAGCTGATTCATCGATTTTAATGACAAAAAAAATATATATTTTGTATGAAAAATCTAAAATAAAATCTAGCATGTCGATTTCTTAAAATTTGCTACTGTTTAAATCATTTCTTTGACCTATGGGTGCCAACTGCCAGCTATTAAAATATTTGCGCTTTATTTAAATGGACTATTATATAAAAAAATCAATATCAAAATTAATTTAAAGAAAATATTGAAATGATAAAATTAAGTTTGAGATTCTGGCACGCCGTAAATCGTATACATCTGTGTCGCCACGCGAAATTGACACGTTTCTTTTTAATAGTTTTATGATAACCAAATCATCATCATCAGGTCCTTTTTAGTCTCCACTACAGGAGCACGATCCTCTCTGTACTACTAACGTTTCACGTTTTATGATAACCACGTTGACATAGATTTAAAAAATGCGACTCTCTGCCTACTATCATATGCACGGTGATAAATACAATATCTCATTTATGTTTTCAAAGACAAGGAGACAAATATGTTGATTGAACGTATTGGTTAATTTTGACATAAAGCCTTCGATCATAAAGCACTGGAAATTTAGATAGAAAATAGGTCGTTGCTTGAGGTGTCGTAATAAACATTTTAAAGTTCCCGAGGATAGAGATAGAGCTGGCGGTAGGGAAAGAGATGAAATATCTTCTTTTTTTTTCTCTTATTTTAATAAACTTTAAAGCCATCAACTTGGTTACTTTAACAATATTGTACTTTAGTAAATTCTTTTCATAATAATATATCATATACTTATATATATTACATTTTATGCTTTAGGACAATAGGTTTAAAAAGTTGCAAAGTTGCTAAGCTTGTTTGTTTTATAGTACTTCTTTAGAAAAACAAAGTTATCTTGTAACTCACATATCTTTGGAACTACTTTGTGCATCTTTTCAACGCAAATTTTATTTAATAAGGTATTCAAATGATTGTTGTAAAAAATCTACTGTTTGCGTCCTATAGTTCAGTTGATTCGAAATAACAAGACCTTGTAAAGTCGTCAACAATTTTTGGTATGATGAATCAACAGCTAGTTTTTTTTTTAAATATTAATGACATAGTTGTTTGCAAACTATTTATATAACTACATAATTTTGAATTGTTTTGAATATGAATTTGCATTAAATATCAAATCTACAATAATAATAAATAATGATAAATCACTTTAGATAAAGTACTATCAGACAACACTCAATAACCATAAATATGTATTTTATTATCAAATTGAAATATATATTGCTAAGCAATTTGTTTTACAGAAGTCTTCTATTGTAGATAATTTATAAAGGAGCTATGAAAACCGCAGTCTAGGAATGCAATCACCATTCGATTAATTAATAATTCTAGACCGGTCTAAGGACATAAACTCTGCGGTCCAGGGTACCATAGTAAACATTAACCAGAAGGGTGTATGAGTATTACGGACAATCTATGGGATGCAATTTCAAATTTCATGCGGCGCAACATGTAAATTTGTAGAATCTTATTTGTACGGTCATTTTAGGTACAACGACTCTCGATCTGTGAAGCAAATTTCGCGAGGAGACTGATCAAGTTGACCATTTCACTAAATGAGAATGATAAATCATATTAATTCTTGGCTATAAAAGCTGATTGATGTTGCTAACACACTCACTGAGAAAAAGGGAGAGAGAGGAAGATGATGTTTCTTTCAGTAGTAGATAAAGGAAAAACTCCAACGTGACTATATCTACACCATCATTAATTATGTATCAATAACAGTAGTTTCAAATTTTTTAACTTGGTGTAGTTCGAACTCACTATGTCACTCCCTTTCTTTGTTTTACTTTTTCTAGTAAAAGACTGACTTGATTGACCAGTGAGTAGAAGATGAGTAGTTTTGTACAAACTTAGAACGACAAACCTAAACCACTGAATATTACCAAATTTAAATATATTCATATAATAGAAAAAAAATGCTTCAATATATGCATAATTGAATGGCAATTATATATCTGTGTAGTTTTAATTATTAATATACTAATTACAACTACAGAGCTTTACGTCTACGATAATAAACAATATTCATATAGATTGATGGGGTTGCGGGTTCAATACCCGGGGTAGGCAAATAGTAGTATATCTTATCACATTTCTGTATTCATCTGCGGTTCTATAGCTACCTAAGGAAGGTTGCCGTCAAGCTAGCGTGATCACTACTGTGCCAAAATTCAATTAACACAGTAAATTATATTTAATTAGCTTTTGCCCTCGAGATTAGTATTTTTTACCGGAACAAAATATACCCTATGTTCTTCTCTGTACCCCAGGTAACGGGCATGCAAAATTTCATGATGATCAGTTTAGTAATTATGGCGTGAAAGCGTAACAAACAAACTCACATTCGTATTTTTAATATTAGTACGGGATTCAATAAAGATTCCATTCTGTAAATTCAAACTTAGTCCTGTGGCGTAACTCCCACCCCATTACTACCCCGTTTTAATACTGCTCACATTTAGTTGAAGCCACTCCTTACATATTAATTTTGAGAGGACGGCTCCTAGGCTATTGTTGATATCGAAAATTACTCCTTTTGTTAGCCGAAGCTATTAAATCGTCTTTAGAAGCAGTAATTGCTATGCAAATGTTATATTTTTCTTATTGGAATTAATTGCTTTTGTTCATGTTGCACTTAGATTAATTTTTAATAGGAAAGGTAAGGCTTCATTAATTATCTATGGTTTCAATATTAAAGAAAAAGAAACTAAATGCAACATGAACATAAGCAAGGCAGTTGTAAGCGAGAATTTCGACGGACTGCACGGTTTTTGTTTTGGATTGTTCTACAAATTGTACCTAGTGGAGTTTATAATGTAAAGTCGGTGTAATTTGGTGTTATAGATGCCTATGTTTATGAACAATGTGTGGAATAACTAAAATAAACTGTCATGGTGCGGCTTTAGACTGCGAATCAAACCAGTGGATTCGTAGGATTGTCGCCAGGTGCTCCGTCGAATCAGCGAAATTAATTACTACTTTAACTAAAAGTAAGACAAAAACTATAAGTCAGTATAGTAGTGTGAAATGGCTGCAACATCACAGATTATATAATAAACTTCCATGCTGGTCGAGGAGTAAAGAAAACAAAGAATGTATCAGTACTCTTCCCTTGCAAATTGTAAAATCCGATCGAGGGAATGGGCGAAAATTTTACGACCCATGTTAGTAGGCGATGCGGTTAGCAACCTATTTTGATTCCATTTTCCATCTAACGCCCACCAACCTGCTAAACGTGGCTTATAGTTCTTAAAGATCTGGGCTCTGTCTACGCTCCAAGGAAAAAAGACGTGATACACCCAGTATGTATGTATATAGTAAATATAAATAAACTAAATAAATATATATGGACAAATGGTCAAACAGTGGCACGAATTTCATGAATCTCTGACAACTTAATTGTTCAAAGTCTTGCAAACTTAACGTTGCAGTATAGTGTCGAGTTAGTTTGTACCAATCGATTTGACTCATGGATATTAAAGCCGCAAAGTGAGCGACACTTTCAATTTGCTCGGGACCACGTCTATGTGTTCAGTCCAACAGTTGTTTCTAAACGATACTTATTTAGTTCAGATTTTAAAGGACATTGGTCTCAAATTTTTAATTAGAGAAGTTTACTTTTGAAGCCGACAACAAAGACAAAAATTGAGCTAATCCGATAGTGTGACAAAATTATATTTCACTTCGTAACTTTGTGATCATGCACACATACGCGTTTTCATGTGTGTGTGGTGGTAAAGTTGCAAATATGGGAGATGTTGGCAAATTTCGTTCTTAAAAAGGGACCAAAATTACAAATTGCTCGTGACGAAATTCTCTTTCATTTCCCTAAAATATGTAGGTAATGATGACACACTCACATGCATGACGAATATATGACTGACTATCTCCGTGGCGCAGCGGTCAACA
Source organism: Elegia similella (assembly GCA_947532085.1). Taxonomy (NCBI): domain Eukaryota; kingdom Metazoa; phylum Arthropoda; class Insecta; order Lepidoptera; family Pyralidae; genus Elegia; species Elegia similella. The sequence goes on from OX383937.1 coordinate 7,820,512, forward strand.
CGCCTGCCTGCGACACGGAGTGACCGGGTTCGATCCCCGGCCAGGCCAAGATGGAAAATGATCTTTTTCAGATTGGCCTGGGTCTTGGATGTTTATCTATATATGTATTTGTTATAAAATATAGTATCGTAGAGTTAGTATCCCATAACACAAGACTCAAACTTACTTTGGGGCTAGCTCAATCTGTGTGATTTGTCCGTATATATTTATTATTTTATTTATTTTTTTACTGTTAAGTTATGCAAAAGTATACTCCTAGTCCAACCTCGCATAAGGCACACTTGAAAATACGGTAGTTGTATTGTCTGTAATATTGCATTAAAAATATGACATCGGTTCAGAAGAGTAATACACTTACGAGTACATGTGTCTTTGCAGTTCCGTTCTACTACTCAAAGAAGATATAAACATATCTAATTACATACCTTATTTTTTATGTACGACGGTATCGCTTTGCTAAATAAAAAAAAATAGATAATGAAACATTTTTGCAAATTGTGAACAGCAGTAAGTTTTGAAGGCAAAACCAATCTATTTTGTCTACGAGACTTACGTAGTTTTCTTACTTAACAAAAACAATATGAAATCCATTTTCCTTTTCAAATGTAAATTGTTATTCGATCCTCCTTTGTTATTGTGATTGCAAGCAATTAAAAAGAATAAACGAGTTCGAAATTTAAACGATTCAATAACAATTTCTTTTTTGTTTGTGGCCAAACATGAATTCATTAATGCTGTAGAGATACGAACGACTATTAAAATTGCAATTGAAATATTGTTTACTCCAGTGAGTACGATGTAGAATGTAAAATTCGTGTGTTTATTAACTATTTGGTTCTGAATTAGAAAACTTTATTAATAGATTTTTTGCTTAACATTTCATTCAGTATAGTTTGATTCTGAAAACAAAATTAAAGCTGCATCGAAAAAAAAAAAAAATTATTAAAATTATTATTGTGTAAAATTTTTCAGCAGTATAAAAGCAAATGCGAATGCGAATGCAAAGCTTAAGAAAATGTTCTTAAAAAGAGAATTCCCTACGTGTTATGAAAGGAAAAGTGAACTCTTTAAAATTGTTTGCCAACAATTTTAGCATTAAGTTTTAAAATAATTCATTTTGTACTTTAAGTATTACCTTTTTGCATTTGCCTATGAAACCAGTTATTTTCTTTCAAATTCCGAAAATGTATAGTCTATGTCAGTCAGGAGGGTTTTAGAGTTCTAATAATACCATAAGTTCAAATGTGTTGAGGTATTTCGAAGTTATCGTGGAAACACAAACTTACATTGACTATATACACTACAACAATGCACCCCTTTTTTGGGCAGTTGTGTTAAATCTAGATATCTTATTTTTTTACAGTCACCCTAAAAATGAGTTATGTTTTTACAGTTCATCTATGTATGTAAATTATGCGAGTTTTTTATTACACCATAACTTATAAATGACCGAGTATATTTGGATCTGTGAGGTATCTCGTTTTTAGGGTTCCGTACCCTAAGGGTATGGCTCCGCTGTCTGTCTCTCTGTCTGTCTGTCTGTCACCAGGCTGTATCTCATGAACCGTGATAGCTAGACAGTTAAAATTTTCACAGACGATGTATTTCTGTTGCCGCTATAACAATAAATACTAAAATATAGAATAAATAAATATTTAAGCGGGCTTCCATACAGAAAACGTGACTTTTTTGCTCGTTTGAAATATTCACTGAATATTTGGTTATATATTCACTTTAAAAAAAACATTAGATAAAAATAAAATTAATATAAAGGCTTTATAGTTAACGTATTTATAGATAACGGTACGAAACCCTTCGTGAGCGAGTCAGATTCGCGTTTTTTTTGTTTTGAATATGTTTCGCAGGACAAGCGAGTTTTTCTTGTATTGATAAAACCTATGTTAAAATATTAATTAAGATTTTGTTTTTCATTTGTAAGAGGTGTACCTTCACTCTTTTGTCAGTGGCAGGTGGTAACCAGCCAGTAATTAGTAGCCGGCAAGTAATAACCTGTTGTCTGGAGAGTTTGGGGAGACGTCACATCCATATTGTGCCGGTTTTCCTACAACGTCGTTTTAGTAAAGTGATTTGCACATTGTGAGTTAAGTTTATTTCTGAGCTTAGCGATTATACGATGTAGGGAATAATTGATCAAGCGAAAAACTTTTGGCAACTGGTCAAGCGTTTTTTAACCGCTCCTAAAATGGTTTATTCGTCAAGCGGTGCAAAATTGTTAATTCGTCAAGCCGTTTAATAGTCAATTGGTCAAGCCTAAGTTTTTTGTCAACTCGAAGCATTCTTGATCATGAGCTGCTTTGGATTAATGTAATTCTAAATTATTATGAATTACATGTTTAGAAGTTGGTCTCATCTGTTATTTTCTTATAAATGCTGATTTACGTTGTTTTGTAAAAGTGGTTTTACTTGTTGATGTTCTTTTATGTGTAAGGACATAAAACCATTTTAAACAGACACATAATAAATACAGCCTTAGAGAGTCAGGATTATTTTATATAAAAAAAACTGCCATCAAATAAACTACTTAACCGATTTTAATGTAATTCTAATGTGACCAATTTAGTTGTGTTATGGATATTTATAAAAAAGAGTAAAATGGGAACAAAATAAAAAAAGAAAAGAATTTTGTTCGTAACTAGTTTTTATCAAAAATTCTGTGTTCAGGCGTGACTTTGGCACTTACAGACAAAGTTACTCTCGCACTTATTATACTAGGTTAGAACAATTTTTCAGTTTTTCATAACATCAAATACCATAATTATCTTTATTTATCTATAATTCAAGAACTGGATTCTGTGTCTCTCGGTTCTCAGCCATTTTTTTTAATCTCCTTTTATGACACAACTCCTGCCATTTTCTTTATTTGATCCAAATATGCATTCTTCCTGTCCCTCTCTTCGCCTAGTAATCTCCTAACAGTAAAGTGAAAGTAGAAATCATGCATACATAATGACTCTGGGCTCGTAGAGCATCTACGATCGCGTAGCTGTGCTACGAACAAAGAATTCTTTGATACGGTTACTTTCCTTATTAACTTTTTGTGCTAAATTCATTATTAACGGAGCCTTTTGAACCTATTGCCAATAAATCTTGGAATCAGGACTGCTTATAGAACACAAAATCGTAAGAAACACAACAAAAATTGATCCCCCGATAATCTGCTACTCCAATTTCAAAACTCAAAATTCAAAAGATTTTTTTAATATAGGTCACTTAGACACTTATTAATACATTTTCAACTGAGAATTGTTGACGTCAGTAATTTACTAATGGCTAAGTTTAATGCCACTTCCAAAGCGGAGTGCAGAAGAAGCGGCAACAAACTACACAGCGCATTATCTCCAATCTCAATTAATATAGGAAACATTAAAATTACTAGTCTAATTTTTCTTAAGATTTATACCATTTTACTTTTGCTTCTGTATTCTATCAGGGAATTCCAAGATATAAAATTGTCAGGTGTCTCAAAATCAGCCTGTATATTTCGCGTGATTTTAAACCTCTGAACTATATTGAAATCCTGGAATTAAAATCCCTAATGAAATATAGAATTGCAAGAAAAAAAGATGAAAATCGAAAAAAAATATTTGGCTTCCCATACAAAGTCGCCGATCAGCTGGACGAATATAGAAGGTAATTTTTTTTTCGGATTTTCCCTTTTTTGCTTGCAATTCTGTATTCCATTAGGGATTCTGATACCAGAATTGCAATATAGTTCAGTGGTTCAAAATCATGCTATATACAAAATTTGGCAAATTACAAATAGCTAACACTACAAAAAGGCAATCAACTTTACTCCTAAACTCCTAAGTAGCTAATCATAAAATACAGTCCCTCCATCAATTGCAAACGAGTTTATTATTCAAATAACATTCAAACAATACTCTTTTCCTCGTCACAAGAAAACAAAACAGGCGTTAATCCTTCTAATCTCCATAACACTAATAACATTTTGCTCACAATAGACCGAGACGATTTCGTTTCCGCGACGTCAAACAACGAGCATCTTAAAATTAAGGATTTAAATTCAAATTTGAATGCCGCAGCGAATAGGTGAAAATAGGGACCGACCGAAAGTTTGGTTTCGGTTTTGGCAAGTTTTGACAGGCAAAACTTTCGGTAACATTTTAGGTTACGTTTTTATACTTTCACGCTTTAATATTAACGGGACTGAGACGAACCTTTTATTTGTTTCCGTGGACATTTTTATGGTAATAAGTTATTGATATATGTAGTGCCGTAACTAACAACTATAAATAAAACTTAACACTATTTGTTAAGTTTTATCCATAGTTTATAGTTTCGGCACTAAATCGACTGAAACTTTAGCCACGCCGAAATTCACTTGTTCGTGTATTGTTTTAACATTAATAATAAAATTGTCTACAACCTCGTTATTATATCTGTTTTATTATCTGTTTAATACTTATTTTGTTAAAAACCTAAAACTAAGAAAATTAAATGAATAAAGAATATGTACTAATTGTAATTATTTTATGAACCCAAACCAAAACATCCTTTTCGGTTTCGGTTTCGTCAGAATATCCTGCTTCGGTCAATCACTAGGCCAAACGAAATAAATATGAATATGAATGGTGAATCAGACAAGCCGCAACGGGTCTCGAATTATTAACTTTTGAAGTGGAAGGTACCGTCGGGAGGTCGGAGTAACAAGCCTGTCATTTTCTAAACGTCTCTTGTGAATAGCGATTGCAAATTTTAGGATTTGCGTGTGTGTTCATTTAATTTTAAGTGAGGGTTTTTGTATTTTATTAACTTGTTTATTGAATCAAAAGATGGTAAAATAAAACATACATATTCCTATTTATTATATCAATAGCTTAATAGTATTTCGAAAACCTTGTATTAATAAAATGAACTCACCAATATGCACGCACAATTCACAAGTGTACTTGTAAGACAGGGGTCAATAGCTGAGGGTCACCGATGGTCAAACTTAATTTGAATTCTTAAAGTGTTACTAACATAGTTTTTAAGATAAATTATTACTAACAAATAGGCCCCGTTGTTGCCAAAATAAAATCATATTTATTTATTATTAAGGATGTTTATATATTGATCTACTCGAAAACACGCGTTTTCCCAAACATAAGACTAATCTAGATAGATTGTTTACCCTCGAAAACCCCCACATACCAAATTTCAGCGAAATCGTTAGAGCCGTTTCCGAGATCATAGAAATAAATATACAATAATTGCTCGTTTAAAGGTATCAGATATAACCTTAGCAATGTAGCATGCGACACATTAGTATTTTTATTTGATTTCCCCCTCCCATCCCCTCGGCTGACTTCTACTAGGCAGTAGAAGTTTGCACTGGAACACTAAGGCAGTCGCTTGCAGGCGAAAGCGACTGCCTTCGTTGTCTTCGTGGTCTTTCGTGGCGTTGCCTGTAGTCCCGGAATCCCATGGAAAGCATACTTTGTTTAGTTCTTTCCAGCTTGGTTAGGACATTGCTGGCTTGAATCACCTGATTGTCTGATAATAAAGATGATTCCGCGCTTCGGAAGGCACGTTAAGCTGTTGGTCCCGGCTGCCATCTGTTAGTCATTAAAGGAACTACGTCAGAGGACACCAGATGACACGGTTAATTGACCATGCACGCCCTGTGCACGGTCAATTGACCGTGTCACCTATACAAAATGATGATGATGATGAAGGGAACCGAATCTAGTATGTATTTCTTTTTCTCCCAGACCAGCACAGAAGTCTAATAGTTATAACACATGATAGACAAAATTATCAAAAATGCTTAGTATTTGTTATTTTTACTGACCCTACCATAGCCAGACATCTTGAAACGCGGCACATAGGCCGGAGACAATTTGGTGCAACGTATAATTTGGCAGGAGGGCCTGGGTGACCGGTGCGCTGCGAATCTCAAGTAGACCGGCAGTTGTGAACGCGCTGCATACTAATATGGTTTTCTTTTTGTTTTGGACAGCGATAAAAAAAAATCTAAGTAGTATTGTATCTTCCATGGGAGAAAAGCAACAATGTAGAATTTACCAGCTGTTTTTCTTCCCGGGTAGATCGTATAAGCTGATCTAGGGATGGGCGCAAATCTGAGGAATCATATTAGTAGGCGATGCGGCTAGCAACCCAATATTTTGGTTTCTTTTCCCACCTAAACGCCCACCATCATGCTAAAAGTGGCTTTTAGGTCTTACAGGCCTGTCTCTGTCTCAGAAAACGGAATTTATATTACTTGTACATGATATTTATATTCTTAAACTAATGTACGTTATATAAATTTTATTATAATTATTTAAGCCAGAGCTCACCCAGAATTTAGGTGAATTTCATGAATATTTGTCAGTTTGATCGTATGTCTATCAGTCCGTTAGTCTATCTTGTATTTTCTATATTATAAAAAATCGACTTTAATTAAACTGCTGAACCAACTTTGATGAAATTAAAATGAGACCAATCCAAAAGCAAACCCATTCATATAAAAAATATTTTTTTAAATCGGTTATTAAATAAAGGTGTTATAAGACGACCTAATTGATGAACTCCTCCTTTTTTTAAGTCAGTTCAAAATCAGTATTCATTCCTGCCTAAATAGTCATAATGTGTTTCTCTTTCCATAAAATGACACAGACAAGAGAAGCTCTTAGATATCAAACGAAGAAGAGCTTTATGCAACCTAATTAAGAACAATTCATTAAATTCAACAAAGGCGGGGTCTTATCTTAAATATTTACTTGATCCAATAAGCAAAGCCCTATTTCCAAGGTCTTTTGCCTGAACTTAAGCTAATCAAGAGATTTGTGCTTCCATTCTCAGTCTCGTTTAATTCCACGATTTGATTTTATGTCTTCACTAGCTTTCACCCGCGGCTTCACCCGCGTCAATATCGATCCTTCGGGAACAGTACTTTTTAAAATATACACTATGTCTTTCTCCGTACCCCAGACAACAGGTATGCAAAATTTCATGATGATCGGCCCAGTAATTATAGCGTAAAAGCGTAACAAACAAACTCACTATCGCATTTATATTATTAGTTAGGATTTATTACTTTCGTTTATGTTTTCAATGTTGATCCCTCGGGAATAGTACTTTTCCCAGGATAAAAGGTAGCCTATGGCCTTCTCCGTACTCCAGAGAACTTGTATGTAAAATTTCATAATGATCGGTTCAGTAGTTCCAAACAAACAAATAAACAAACTCACTTTCGCATTTACAATATTAGTAAGGATAAGGATTTGAAAAGGTCGAATTCTAGACGGTAAAATTATAGTTTAATCTTCCTTTGTTCTAATTGATGACATTCGGTTTTTTTGTTTATGGTTTTTACGTTTTTTTATGTTATAGGGCGGCAAACGAGCCACCTGATGGTAAGCGATCAACGCTGCCCATAGACAACTGCAACACCAGAATGTGACAGGAGCATTGCCGGCCTTTCAAGGAGTTGGGGGGAGGACATTGGGAGTAGGGAAAAATGGGGGACATGGGGAAGGGGGAGAAGGATGGGCCTCCGGCTCTCTCACTCACCGAACGAAGCATAGAAGCGGTAAAGCTTCTACTCAAACGTCGATTTTCTGTAAGCGTATTTAGCCTATATCAAGTAGACGTTCAGGGATGTCAACCTCAAGTGCTTGTTCTTTGGTTGCAAGTATGGCAATCCAAACTGCAACTTGCTTTCCCCCCATTCGTCAAAATGAGAAGTAGTATCCCAATACCTTCATATCCTTCACAGATGAAACAAATTCCTATCCTATTTATAGTTGACGCAACTAGGTTTTGCTCGTGTACGGAACATAGTCTTTTTATCAAAGCCTTTTTTTGGGACAGGATGAAAATGGCTTCACATCATCCACCTTGCCACGGGAGAGCAGAGTGGTGGGGCGCGAACCCACTAAAAACCCCCCGGTGTCAACCGTCACTGCCGCTTTTACCCCCGGGACTATGTGCTACTCTCGCTCCACACCCCGCCGCAGCGGCCACTTTAATTGTGTTTGGAGCGGCCTACGGGGCGACCCTTTGGCCTTCTATTCTACCCGCCAGGGTAGGCGCGTCTCGACACCGACATGCCTTCCACCCGAGGGCCAGTGCCCGGATCCCCTTTCCGTCACCCAACTGGCCCTCAGTTGGGCTTCAGTTTAACCAAAAGGTGACAGAGGCCCACCGCGGATGGCAAGGCCGTGGCTACTAAGCCACCATCGCGACAAGATGGGAACCATTCGCGGGAGTTTTTATCATAGCCTACCACAACACATAGATCCTTTATGGTACATTTTTCGAAAAACCTGAAAATAGTCCCATACTTTTGGGCCCCCTAAGGGCAAAGGGTTATGAAAGTTGCAAACATGATGGTAAACTGTATATCTATGTCTATGTCTCTACAATATTAAAAAATCGCCCATACTTACATATATGTAAATGCGTTTGCAATGTTTAATATCGATATTGAGTGGTCTTTCAATTCGTATTTACATTTTATTTTATTATCATTTAAATGAAAATACTTGTAGTTTGCGAAGATTGTTTAACTGGTAAATGTTTATTTACTTGTATTATGAACAATATTTAATCATTGGAGATCAAAGACGATGAAAACACGTCTAGAATGTTGTTGTTATTTACTTTAGCATCTGCGTTTAATTTCGATACATATTCTTATTTTTATAGAAATATCTATGAGCTTTTTACATATTTATTCATCTGTAATAATAAAAAAAAATTGTCTGTAAAGTCTGTTTACGGACGATAATATTACGAGATAATGGTGGAAGAGAAATAGATGCGTCACAAGCCGAACGCTTAGGCCGATCGTCTCTACCGCTTGTCCCGCGCTCTTGCTTGCACACGGAACGTGAGATTTTGTCGTGCGCGCAGCCGCAGCAGTAGTATTATCAATTAATAAAATATCAACTTATGAAGTGAAAACTTCTTGAGCGGCATCGTGCACTTTTTGGAATGGGTAAAGAATGTTAAACTCGCATTAGAACACGTGACCTGACCGAAAATTCGTAAGACATACACGTGACCTGAGACCGCCGCAATAGCGAGATTTCCCTTCAGCCGGCACTTTCACACCGGCAACAAAAAAACATTTTTTTTTTATATATAAAAAAAATCCTATTTGGGGTCAGGAAAACACAATCATTTTGCAAACTAGTATTATCAAATAATAAAATATCAATCTATTTTCTAAACATTGTTTGTTCAGTGATTGTTTTTGATAAAAAATCATTGCGTCATCTATCGATTTATCTCAAACTTTGAAAGACAAAACTATTTCTCTGTCTTCTTCAATCAACAATGTTGTTTATTTATTTTACTTTAAGCAAATCAATATGCTAAACGTGGTCTTTCGGTCTTATGGCCTTAGGCTCTGTCTACCCCGTAAGGGATAAAGACGTGATACTATGTATATATGTATGTATTAAAGCGATTTATGCCGATCATATTAAATAAGGTCTTCCATGCTGGTCTGGAAGAAAGGAAAAACGTAGAATGTACCAGCTGCTTCTCTTCCCGCACAGATCGTATAAGCCGATCGAGGGAACGGGCAAAATTCCGAGGAATCAGGTTATTAGGAGATGCAGCTAGCAACCCATCACTATTTTGATTCCATTTTCCACCTAATGTCCACCAATATGCTAAATGTGGCTTTCGAGTCTTATAGACCTAGGCTCTCTACCCCGCAAGGAAAAACGACGTGATACGATGTATGTATGTATATATTTTTTTTTTTATTATTTATTTTATTGTGACGAAAACGATACAAATCAATTACAATCATCACACATTGATATTATTAAATACATGTTAGCCAAACAAAATTATTAATACAAATAAGTCATTAATTATACTTATCTTCTAATTTTCTTTTAAAGCGTCCGTTTTTTATTTTTTACCTTTTTTTCTTACAATTCTGTATTCCATTAGGGATTCTGATTCCCAGATTTCAATATAGCTAGGGGGTTCTAAATCACACTGTATAGTCTTAAGTAAAAAATATAATAATATTCAAAATGTCAACACAATAATCCAAACATCAAATAAATAAAAAACAATAGTCTTGAAATTCATCCAGGTAAAACGCCTCATCGTCACTTTTGTTGCTTCATTGGTCCTTCAAATTTTTACAATATTGCAGTATAGCAGTTGCTATTAAATACAAGACTTAAAAAATTCTAAACAGAAACGAACAACAGGAACTTTAAAATTGGTCTTTACCTAAACACAGCTCAAATCACTCCCTTGTAGTGCAGTCCATACAATCGTTTCCAACTTTAGACGCACTCAAACTTTGCAGACGATTCGATCTCGTACTAAACGGGCCTGATACATACACCGTTTGCATTCAACTATCACCCTTATTGTAACAACTTAAAATTTAAAATGGCGTATTTAGGTATAGCGGTAACAATGCAGAATCACTGAAAATGTAAACGTATGAGTTTTAATTAAATGCAATGTTGAACAAATCGTTTTCTTGCTATTTAAGTCTTTTTGAGTTGAAGTACTAATAGTCTGTCTAGTCTTTTCTATTATTAAGAGGCAATATTTAACAGTTCATGTGTAAGAAGTCTTATCCCAAACCAAAGAGCTACTTTTTATAATATTTATGTGACGGTAAACGAGCAGACCAGCCACCTGATGGAAAGTGGTCTTCGTCGCCCATATACATCTACAACACCAGAGGAAGTGCTGATGCGTAGCCGACTCTTAAGATACCTGTAAACACGCTTGTGTTTGTTTTTCTTTTGTGTAAGTGTTACACTTAACACTATTGTCCGATTTTTCAAGCTGCCTAAAGACATCTAACATAGCTTAACGACTGCCATCAATGATGACAGCGGGACCAACGGGACCAACGGCGTAACGTGCCTTCCGAAGCCCTCCTTTTGGGTCAGAAAGTTGCAATGTACAATAAAGTTAAAAAAAATAAAATATATGTTTCGCGTCGCATCAAAATCCTCACTCGAATAAAGCCCCACTTTTTTCTGAACATCTACAAATATCTGTATTTTGTCGCTACACTGTACAAAGTCGGGACGTGACGCCGGTGAGACAAGATACTTTGAAAGATTTAGTGTCTACTGCATCTATTTTTAACTTACAATAAATAAAGAGTACTTTTTAGATATAAAGTCAAAAGAATTTTATTAAAAATTGAATTCATGTATCTCTTTTTGAACGTCATATTTTGCTTTCTTATATTTTTTAAGATATGCAAAATTGAAATAATACTATAGTTAATAGGCGATGCGGCTAGCAACACATCACTATTTTGATTCCGTTTTCCACCTAATGCCCACCAACATGTTAAACGTGGCCTACAGGCCTTATAGACCTAGGCTCTGTCCACCCCGCAAGGGTCAAGCTCCTGCAGTGGAAACGAAAAAGACCCGAAGATGATGAGTGTAACTGACCAACATTAATGTCAGATTTTTCAAGTCATCAGTCATGTGACAGCCAGGAAAAAACGGCTTGCCGTGCCTTTCGAAGCACGGAGGGTCTCGAGATATTTTCATGCCACTTGTGGTCACCCATCCCAGTGGGGACTGCGCCCAGGGTTGCTTAACTCGTTCACTGACACTGAACCAGACAAAAATAAATAACAATAGAATTACACCCACAGGCGGGCAGTGTCAGCGAAAGTGTTAACATACGTAAGCGTTAATAATACTTACACCTTTTGGACCATCCGGCTCTTCATCAAAAAAGTAATATCGCCAAAAAAATGTCTGAATGAAGTATTATACTTACTAGATGTAAAAATTATCAAGATCGATAATCCCCCCAATATAATCCTATTTGTCACTTCACTACTTCCATAGAATTCATTGTTGTTAATTAAGAATTGTGAAGCAGTGATAACGAGATTATCTCACGCTCTTTAATTAGAAATCGGTATTTGGACGCGTTCGAGGGTAAAATGGGAAATTCTTAAATAATCCTAAGGTAATCGTATTATGAAGACTAAGAAATTACGAAGGAAAGGCGAATATTAGAGAAAATGCCAGTATTATTATTAAATTTCAAAACTTCTTGTATTTTAACTTGTAAATTGACAGCTCCGTGGCGCAGTGTTTAACACGCCAGCCTGCGACACGGAGTGCCCGGGTTCGATCCCCGGCCAGATCAAGATGGAAAATGAGCTTTTTCAGATTGGCCTGGGTCTTGGATGTTTATCTATATTTGTATTATTTATTATAAAATGTAGTATCGTTGAGTTAGTATCCCATAACATAAGACCCGAACTTACCTTGGGGCTAGCTCAATCTGTGTGATTTGTCCGTATATATTTATTTTATTATTTATTTATTTGTATTTGTTTAAGCAACTAAATCGTAAATGTCTAATTAAACACAGTTTCCTCATAATTTCAGTTGCAAGAAGTCTAAAGTTGGGTAAAGGCCTCTTCAAAAGCATTTCCATAATAATGGTTGTAAGCAGCCTGCATCCAGCGTTTCCCTGCGTCCTTGGTCAGGTCGTCCGACCACCTAGTCGCAGGGTGTCCGAGACGTTGTGCTTGCCGGTACGTGGTCGCCATTCGAGAACCTTACCATCGACTCTGCGCGCTATGTGCATGGTCGAGCTCCGTGGCGCAGTGGTTAACACGCCAGCCTGTGACACGTGGGTACTCGGGTTCGATCCACGGTCAGGTTATGATGGAAAACGATCTTTTTCAGATTGACCTGGGTCTTGGATATTTATCTATATGAGTATCTATTATAAAATATAGTATCGTTGAGTTAGTATCCTACGGCACAAATTCGCAACTTACTAAGGGGCTAGTTCAATTTGTGTGACATGTCCCTATTTATCCTTTACTAGCTGTTGCCCGCGACTTCGACCGCGGCAATTTCTGTTATTATGATTAATTAGTGTACAATAGACGAATAATTTTCCCCGTTTCCAAAACATTTTTTATTGATGCAACTCCTATTGGTCGCAGCGTGATGTTTTATACCCAAAAGCCTTCCTCAATAAATGGACTATCAAACACAAATGAATTTTCTAATATAAACCAGTAGTTCCTGAGATTAGCGCGTTCAAACAAACAAACAATCAAGCAAACAAACTCTTCAGCTTTATAATATCAGTATAGATATTATTTATTTTTATATATCTATTGTACAGAATCGAGAAATAACGCCAATGTAACATGTTTATTGCATGAGACCTCTTTTATTCCTTATTATTAAATTAATAATTATTATAGCGGCATTACAAATTTCAACTTTCTATTTATTGTGGCTTAAAAAGTACAGCTATTAACATACGGATGTTTGGACATCGAAGGTTTAGTAATAGGGTCCCGTTTTCACCCTTTGGCTACGGAACCCTGAATAAGGAAAAACGCTCTACAAACAAAGCAAAGTTTACATGAGAACGCAACTAAGATGAGATTTTTCAGACGTCGAAAAGCAACAACTGCCATCAATTGATAACCATCAGATTCTAATAGCTTAAAGATCGTTTCTACATCCTATTCCTACCTTTGAGTAATTATACCTATCGACTAATTAGGTACCAGGCACCCATACCACAGTAAGAGGTGACAGCCAAGAAGAGTATTGATTCACTTTCGCCATCACTTGAGGTCAGTTGCGCGCGGCTGTAGGCCACTGGATCAGTGCATAGTGCACTCCAGTGCCTGATGCAGTTCACGTCGGGATAACTGCATCCAGAAGTGATAATATTGAGGAATAACGCGCGATCTGTGAAGTGTCTGTGATTTATTAGAAATGTTAAAAAATTAAAAGTGAAAAAATAAAACAAAATTTTGTAACGTGAAAAGCTCTTAACGATTATATTAGGTCAAATTCAAACAAATATCTGTGAAAATAATAAGTTATTTTTTCACTACGAAATGTAATAAGATACTTAATTACCCCTTTATCAGTTGAGCTCACTAAACTCACAAAAAGAGAGATGGATAACAACAGTATACAACGGATCGTGAAAACTTTTCAAAGTCAAAGATTCAAATTGGATACATGTATCTCTTTTTGAACGATTAAGCAAACTAAAAATTGGTAAGTTAACTGTTTGCTTGTATTATTATGACATCTTCAAAATAACTAATCAAATGTGAGTTGCAATAGAACACACACACACACCGAGGGTTCTGTACCACCATACAATATTTAGATACAAAATCCGCGTTTCTTGTATGGGAACTCTGATGTATGAGAACGCTTAAAACCTCTTCCAAAGGATCACTCTTATGAAGTTAAAGGTCTATCGAACACAAACACTTTTGTTCTAAATTAGGTATCTGTGTTTTGACTATCTTATCTCTATGGTTTTGACATCTCAGTAATAAATAAGCAGCAACTGACAGAATCGTGAAAAAAGGTCAAAAGAACACCTTTCTCGTATGCGACCTCCTTTAGATTATAATTTTTTTTATGACATACGGCGGCAAAAGAGCAAGCGGGTCACCTGATGGTAAGCGATCACCGCTGCCTATAGACTACTGCAACGCCTGGGGTGTGTTATTACACACATTCTGTGAATCCACCACCCTTTTTGGCACGGAATCCTAAAAAAGTGTGAGATATATATAGAGCGCTTCTCTCCTACAAGAGTTGCGCGTACGTTTGCATCAAAAACATTACAAAACGGCTGGATGCCGGTAGAAAAAGGTTTGCAAAAGGCCCTTTTTTTATTAAGAAAAATATTTACAAAATAAGAGTTCAGCTGCAAACATTGTATCGAAATATTCCTATTTTACCTATTTGTACTGACATTATGAACTACTCTGGATACAAAGCATCCCTTTTTCCAAATCAACAAGAACTTCTATATTATAGTGTTATTGGAAAATGAGGACTAAAGTTAGTACTCGGTTTAAACTATTTGCTGTCTAAACATATTTTTTTATCAATATTGAATTGGGCATTTGTCTCTCATTTCATCTTATGGTAAGTGACGATCAAGACGAGGATGTTTCTTACATATCAAAGAGATACCCATTTATTCTACTTTTGATAATATTAATAAATTTTGGTACTGAAGTTAGTCCTCGTTTTATAATAAGACGAATAGTATTTACAACGTGTTAAAACTACGGTACATACCTACGAGTACAAACAACTCACCAATGGATCAATAACGGATTTGCCCTAAAAAAAAAAAGAAAAACAAGTGGGCAGTTACAAACTACTTAAATTTAAAATTTCCATATTACGCAGGGAAAATTCTAAATTAAATTTTGACCAATACGAGCCCGCGTGTGTCCGTTTATCGGATCGTTTCGCTTGCCGTCACACAATCTCCTAGACATTTCTTTGAGTAAATGCGATTTGCAACACAAAATCCAATGGAAAGTGCAAAGGGATTAGAAATATATCCCTAAGTATAAAGTTCGCATATCTTTTAGAGGGATTGAGTGTCGGTATCAGTTTGGTATGCGTTCAAGGAGATTATTGGAAGAAGTTTGCATGTTTCTTTAAACTACGAGTAGATAAACAAAGTGTACTTAAATTTTTTTGAAAGTATTTTGTTTTACACAGTAAGCGACAAGTGATATTTGTCGTGTGGCCATAGTTTAATAAAAAAAAGTCTATTGCTATATTATGTTTTTTAATGTTTTCATGATTGTTGCACATTAAAATTTAATTTCTTAAACCGTGAGCCAATACGGCGTATATCCGGAACTTTATCAATAATTATATAATATAGACGGTAGTTTTGCATAGTTCTTATAACATAATAGACTAATGTCAACTTAGTTTATCAGCGATCATGGAAACGGCAGGTGTAATAATAATGTAATAGTTATTTTATATAGCTTTTATTCAGTGTGGGAACGCTGCCAGCGTATTGAGCAACTTTGCACGGGAAACAGCGCGTTTTACCCTCTTTATTTTTATTGTTTAAAGTAAAAAAAATATGAATTAAAATAAAATTACTCCCTCGAAAAAAAATATAGTATTGAATTATTTAATTTAAATATTTTATAGGTTCTTAAGGTACTTATGCATATATCATACCACTGAGACCAGATAAATATCAAATATATATTAACAAAAATGAGCAAAAGAATATGCTTGTCATAAAACCTGTATTTCTATCAAAAAAAAGTAAAAAATATACTTGTAATAAAAAAGCTAGTTATAAATACACCCAAATAACTTTTAGTTTTGAATAAGTACTTAAATAAAATATGAACTTATAACACATTATGAATTTGAATTTATAACACATATTTGAAGCGTAATACATATATGTAGATGTGAATCTGAATGAGGTACACTTTATTCAAAATATTTAGGTACTAATATAATACTATAAGGCTGAAGAGTTTGTTTGTTTGAACGCGCTAATCTCAGGAACTACTGGTTCAACTTGGAAAATTATTTTTGTGTTGCATAGTCCATTTATTAAGGAAGGCTTTAGGCTATTATCACGCTGCGACCAATAGAAGCGAAGCATCAGTAAAAAATATTTTGATAACGGGGGAATATTATTAATTAATAATAATAACAGAAATTGCCGCGGACGAAGTCGCAACAGCTAGTATCATTATAATCAAAGCTATTTTAAATGTATAGTGCCGTGTTCACACGAGCGCTAGACGACAAAGATCGAGCGCATGTGTCCCTCGGGAATTCTTCTATCAAATTAGTCGTAAGCCAAAATTAAACGGTTATATCCGAAAGCAGAATATTTTAATAATAGCTGTTGCCCGCGACTTCGTCCGCGGAAATTTCTGGTATAAGGTATAGATGAATAATTTTCCCCCGTTTTCAAAACATTTTTTATTGATGCTTCGCTCCTATTGGTCGCATCGTGATGTTTTATAGCCTAAAGCCTTAATCAATAAATGGACTATTCAACACAAAAATAATTTTTCTATTTGATCCAGTAGTTCTTGAGATTAGCGCGTTCAAACAAACAAACAAACAAACAAACTCTTCAGCTTTATAATATTAGTATAGATAATATAAATATTTTTAATACTCTTTCATGCTGATCTGGGAGAAAAGAAAAATCTTAGCATGTAACAGCTGCTCAAAGTCTCTTTTTGCGTAGATCGTAAAGGCCGATCGAGGGATTGGGTGGAGACAGAGGAATCTCCTGTTAGAAGGCGATGCGGATAGTAACCTATGACTATTTTGATCCTTTTTGCCTACACGCCCACCAACATGCTACACGTGGCGTTTAGGTGTTACATGGACTCTGTCTACCCCTCAAGGGAAAGAGACGTGATAGTATGTATTTTTGAAACTTACCAATTATACTCACGTATTTTTATTAGTGATTTATTAGAAATGTTAAAAAATTAAAAGTGAAAAAATAAAACAAAATTTTGTAACGTGAAAAGCTCTTAACGATTATATTAGGTCAAATTCAAACAAATATCTGTGAAAATAATAAGTTATTTTTTCACTACGAAATGTAATAAGATACTTAATTACCCCTTTATCAGTTGAGCTCACTAAACTCACAAAAAGAGAGATGGATAACAACAGTATACAACGGATCGTGAAAACTTTTCAAAGTCAAAGATTCAAATTGGATACATGTATCTCTTTTTGAACGATTAAGCAAACTAAAAATTGGTAAGTTAACTGTTTGCTTGTATTATTATGACATCTTCAAAATAACTAATCAAATGTGAGTTGCAATAGAACACACACACACACCGAGGGTTCTGTACCACCATACAATATTTAGATACAAAATCCGCGTTTCTTGTATGGGAACTCTGATGTATGAGAACGCTTAAAACCTCTTCCAAAGGATCACTCTTATGAAGTTAAAGGTCTATCGAACACAAACACTTTTGTTCTAAATTAGGTATCTGTGTTTTGACTATCTTATCTCTATGGTTTTGACATCTCAGTAATAAATAAGCAGCAACTGACAGAATCGTGAAAAAAGGTCAAAAGAACACCTTTCTCGTATGCGACCTCCTTTAGATTATAATTTTTTTTATGACATACGGCGGCAAAAGAGCAAGCGGGTCACCTGATGGTAAGCGATCACCGCTGCCTATAGACTACTGCAACGCCTGGGGTGTGTTATTACACACATTCTGTGAATCCACCACCCTTTTTGGCACGGAATCCTAAAAAAGTGTGAGATATATATAGAGCGCTTCTCTCCTACAAGAGTTGCGCGTACGTTTGCATCAAAAACATTACAAAACGGCTGGATGCCGGTAGAAAAAGGTTTGCAAAAGGCCCTTTTTTTATTAAGAAAAATATTTACAAAATAAGAGTTCAGCTGCAAACATTGTATCGAAATATTCCTATTTTACCTATTTGTACTGACATTATGAACTACTCTGGATACAAAGCATCCCTTTTTCCAAATCAACAAGAACTTCTATATTATAGTGTTATTGGAAAATGAGGACTAAAGTTAGTACTCGGTTTAAACTATTTGCTGTCTAAACATATTTTTTTATCAATATTGAATTGGGCATTTGTCTCTCATTTCATCTTATGGTAAGTGACGATCAAGACGAGGATGTTTCTTACATATCAAAGAGATACCCATTTATTCTACTTTTGATAATATTAATAAATTTTGGTACTGAAGTTAGTCCTCGTTTTATAATAAGACGAATAGTATTTACAACGTGTTAAAACTACGGTACATACCTACGAGTACAAACAACTCACCAATGGATCAATAACGGATTTGCCCTAAAAAAAAAAAGAAAAACAAGTGGGCAGTTACAAACTACTTAAATTTAAAATTTCCATATTACGCAGGGAAAATTCTAAATTAAATTTTGACCAATACGAGCCCGCGTGTGTCCGTTTATCGGATCGTTTCGCTTGCCGTCACACAATCTCCTAGACATTTCTTTGAGTAAATGCGATTTGCAACACAAAATCCAATGGAAAGTGCAAAGGGATTAGAAATATATCCCTAAGTATAAAGTTCGCATATCTTTTAGAGGGATTGAGTGTCGGTATCAGTTTGGTATGCGTTCAAGGAGATTATTGGAAGAAGTTTGCATGTTTCTTTAAACTACGAGTAGATAAACAAAGTGTACTTAAATTTTTTTGAAAGTATTTTGTTTTACACAGTAAGCGACAAGTGATATTTGTCGTGTGGCCATAGTTTAATAAAAAAAAGTCTATTGCTATATTATGTTTTTTAATGTTTTCATGATTGTTGCACATTAAAATTTAATTTCTTAAACCGTGAGCCAATACGGCGTATATCCGGAACTTTATCAATAATTATATAATATAGACGGTAGTTTTGCATAGTTCTTATAACATAATAGACTAATGTCAACTTAGTTTATCAGCGATCATGGAAACGGCAGGTGTAATAATAATGTAATAGTTATTTTATATAGCTTTTATTCAGTGTGGGAACGCTGCCAGCGTATTGAGCAACTTTGCACGGGAAACAGCGCGTTTTACCCTCTTTATTTTTATTGTTTAAAGTAAAAAAAATATGAATTAAAATAAAATTACTCCCTCGAAAAAAAATATAGTATTGAATTATTTAATTTAAATATTTTATAGGTTCTTAAGGTACTTATGCATATATCATACCACTGAGACCAGATAAATATCAAATATATATTAACAAAAATGAGCAAAAGAATATGCTTGTCATAAAACCTGTATTTCTATCAAAAAAAAGTAAAAAATATACTTGTAATAAAAAAGCTAGTTATAAATACACCCAAATAACTTTTAGTTTTGAATAAGTACTTAAATAAAATATGAACTTATAACACATTATGAATTTGAATTTATAACACATATTTGAAGCGTAATACATATATGTAGATGTGAATCTGAATGAGGTACACTTTATTCAAAATATTTAGGTACTAATATAATACTATAAGGCTGAAGAGTTTGTTTGTTTGAACGCGCTAATCTCAGGAACTACTGGTTCAACTTGGAAAATTATTTTTGTGTTGCATAGTCCATTTATTAAGGAAGGCTTTAGGCTATTATCACGCTGCGACCAATAGAAGCGAAGCATCAGTAAAAAATATTTTGATAACGGGGGAATATTATTAATTAATAATAATAACAGAAATTGCCGCGGACGAAGTCGCAACAGCTAGTATCATTATAATCAAAGCTATTTTAAATGTATAGTGCCGTGTTCACACGAGCGCTAGACGACAAAGATCGAGCGCATGTGTCCCTCGGGAATTCTTCTATCAAATTAGTCGTAAGCCAAAATTAAACGGTTATATCCGAAAGCAGAATATTTTAATAATAGCTGTTGCCCGCGACTTCGTCCGCGGAAATTTCTGGTATAAGGTATAGATGAATAATTTTCCCCCGTTTTCAAAACATTTTTTATTGATGCTTCGCTCCTATTGGTCGCATCGTGATGTTTTATAGCCTAAAGCCTTAATCAATAAATGGACTATTCAACACAAAAATAATTTTTCTATTTGATCCAGTAGTTCTTGAGATTAGCGCGTTCAAACAAACAAACAAACAAACAAACTCTTCAGCTTTATAATATTAGTATAGATAATATAAATATTTTTAATACTCTTTCATGCTGATCTGGGAGAAAAGAAAAATCTTAGCATGTAACAGCTGCTCAAAGTCTCTTTTTGCGTAGATCGTAAAGGCCGATCGAGGGATTGGGTGGAGACAGAGGAATCTCCTGTTAGAAGGCGATGCGGATAGTAACCTATGACTATTTTGATCCTTTTTGCCTACACGCCCACCAACATGCTACACGTGGCGTTTAGGTGTTACATGGACTCTGTCTACCCCTCAAGGGAAAGAGACGTGATAGTATGTATTTTTGAAACTTACCAATTATACTCACGTATTTTTAGTTGCCAAATGCCAACAGTTTCATCCTATTTGGCAGGCACTTGGCAGGCCATCTTCAGCGAGTTTCAAGGACGTCCCGGCGTGGCCGTCTGTTTATCACCGTCCAGTGTTCATCGGACGGACGCGCCGTTTTATTTTAATACTAACTTTCGCCGCAGCTTCGCTCGCATCAACGTCTTTCCTTCGAGAACAGTAGCAAAATTCACAACGATGGGGCAGTAGTTACGGCGTGAAAGCGTAACAAACAAACTCACTTTCGCATTTATAACATTACTAGCTTTCGTCCGTGGCTCCGCCCGCATCAATGCCGATCCCTCGGGAATAGTACTTTTTACCGGGAAAAAAGGTAGCCTATGTCCTTCTCCGTACTTCAGAGAACTTGTATGCCAAATTTCATGATGATCGGTTCAGTAGATACGGCGTGAAAGCGTAACAAACAAACAAACTCACTTTCGCATTTATAATATTAGTTAGGACAGTAGGGATTGTTCCGAGACAATATAAAAGAGTGGATTCGTAGATTTTACGTAATCTGAACCCAGACGTTTAAACGGTTTAAACCTATTACTAAGCCCCCCTGCCTGTCTCTCCGTCCCTCCGCACGTCCATCTGTCACAGAGCTATAACTATTGAAACGGAATAGGTAGACTTTTTTCTCGGAATGATTTTCTCAGCATGTGTGTATCTATTGCCGCTATGAAAACGAATAATAAAATAAAATTAAAGAGCAGCCCGATACAAAACACGTGTTTTGATTAGATAAACATGATATAACACAAATTATTAAATTAAAATAAGTCTAATAAAACCCTAACAGTGAATAATATACGTTATTTGGCGTCAACAAACCACCATATACATTTATGTCCAGTGCCATTCCCACAATTGAAAAGAACGTAATGACATCAATCAATAAAAATGTGTGTGAAGTCGCAGACGAAAATCTGTCCAAAATTATATTCTAATCAAACCTGTTGTAAAGCCGTGTTCACACAAGCGCTAGACGACAAAGATTGAGAGCATGTGGCCTCGGGGACTAAGTAAACGTGAATCTGAATAAGGTACACTTTATTCAAAATATAGAGGTATTATAATCAAAGATATATTAAATGTATTGCCGTGTTCACACGAGCGCTAGACGACAAAGATTGAGAGCATGTGTCCCTCGGGGACTCTCTTACATATCAAATTAAACGTAACCAGAAAGTAAACGGTTATATCTGAGAGCGAAATATTTTAATATTATTCCCAGACAATATTTGAATTTGATTTTATTGGAGACTGGATTCGTTGTCGTTTTTAACTGACTTCAAAAAAAGAGGAGTTCGTCAATTCGTTTGTATTCTTTTTTAATGTTTGTTACCGCATAACTTCATCATTTATGAACCGATTTTGAAAATTATTTTTTTTGATTGAAAGTATGCTTTCGACTTAGCCCCTTCTAATTTTATTTTTCATCATCATCATTCTAGTCGTTAGTAGTCCACTGCTGGACAAAGGCCTCTCCCAAGGATTTTTGGTTGCATGAGAGGGTATTGCCATACCCACCACGCTTGACAGGCGGGTTACCGAGCGCAGTTTATTTAGCTTCTTGTGCTTCCGATGCTGTTGCCCATCGAAAGCATTTTGAAACTGGGGAAGGATAGGAATTGGTTGGATTTGAGATGGAAATTAAGTCGCTTGTCTATCGGTATTTTATAGGATCCATTTTGGAGAGTGTGCGAAGGCGCTCTTTGAGCTAGTTGAACCCTCACCATTCCTCCATCGGACTACAAGGCGCAGACAGAAATTTCACCCTTTTATCGTTGGAATACCAAAGAGTCGAACTAAACGCTTTGACAGTTCCTTTTTGGTTCGAGTAGCTAAGGTGTGGAATGAACTGCCTGCGTCTATATTCCCAAACAAGTACAGTCCCGGGACATTCAAAAGTAGAATAAATGGGTATCTCTTGGATAGGCATGTAACATCCTCGTCTTCATCGTCACTTACCATCAGGTGAATTGGGAGACAAATGCCTAATTCAATATTTAGTAAAAAAAAATAAATAAATTGGGATACTACTTAATCGGATGAAACGAAAAGCATGTAGCAGCTCGAGAGGACGGGTGCGCATACCTGATGGTATACCTGCAACCACCAGACAGGAAGTTGAGGATGACACCCCTGACCATGTTTCATTCAGTTCATTCAAAATCGGTTCAGTAGTATAATTAAAATCTGTTTTTTTTAAATGAAAGATTATAATAAGTTAATATGACTGTCATCCTTACTATACTGACTATCCTTACTAATATTATTAATGCGAAAGTGAGTTTGTTTGTTTGTTTATTTGTTTGTTTGTTTGTTTGTTACGCTTTCACGCCGTAACTACTGAACCGATGATCATGAAATTTTGCATACAAGTTCTCTGGAGTGTGGAGAAGGACATAGGCTTTTATCTACCTTTTATCCCGGGAAAAAGTACTATTCCCGAGGGATCGACATTGACGCGGGTGGAGCCGCGGGCGAAAGCTAGTAATGTTATAAATGCGAAAGTGAGTTTGTTTGTTTGTTACGCTTTCACGCCGTAACTACTGCCCGATCTTTAAGCTCTTTTTTTTTAAGCTAGTAATGATATACATTTTATAATTAAAATCAGAATGTGATTTTGAATTAAAAATAAATTAAAGACCAGTTTGCAAATGTTGTACAGCGTGATTTTAAACCCCCTAGCTATATTGAAATCTGGGTATCAGAATCCCTAATGGAATACAGAATTGCAAGAAAAAAAGGTAAAAACCGAAAAAAAAAAATGAGTTTTCATAGAAATTCGTCCAGCTAATCGGCGACTTTGTATGGGAAACCATATTTTTTTTTTCGATTTTCAGCTTTTTTTCTTGCAGTTCTATATTTCATTAGGGATTCTGATTCTGAGATTTCAATAAAGCTAGGAGGTTCAAAATCAAGTTGTATATAGGTATCCAGTGACCCTCTCAGTTAAAACTAATCCATCGAACCTTCTAAACCTAAATACACAGTATATCAAAGTATTTATATCGCGTTATCAAAATCGGTCTAGCTGTTTATAGATAGAAATATATAAGATAAAAGGAATTTCGCGTGTGGGGTCACGCTTATTTTTTTTATATTAGGACCTTACAATTGCTAATAATTTCCTAAAAGTACAGATCCCGAAATTGCGTCATGTCCCGGATATACAACTGAAAAAGCATTTTGAAATGATTATATTTCTTTAGTTTTACATGCGAATTCTAAGAAACAGCAATATGCTTTAATATTACTTGACGTAGCAGATAAGCAAAAATATCATATGTATTTGCATTCGACTGAATACTATTACAGAAAATATGCAGCGAAGTGCCATTGCGAGAGTTATTCACGGCTTTCAATCGCTCGTTTGACTCTGAAGTGTATTCGAATGCAAAACTGATTACAAGTCAAGGCAAATGGTAGATATTTTAGCAACATCACCCTATACACACTTCTGGACGTTTTAGCCAGGAAAAGGCTCAGTTGAAAAGCACCACAGTCAGTGTGGGTGTGCTGCATCGGAACTTGGTGTCGCTCGTGTGAGTCTGAAGTGTATTCGAATGCAAAACTGATTACAAGTCAAGACACATGGCGGATACTTACTTATCAAGAAAAACGCTCAGTTGAGAACCACCACAGTTGTTTGTTGTGCGTATAATGAACGTATTAATTCTCATCTTATCATTTACCGATGCTACTTTAAAACTTCCTCTTACATAAACATTTCTAATCCCATATCCATACGCGTTCACTCCATACGTATCACTAGCATGACTATAAAAATGATGGTGTTTAGATGGATGTGTCAAGTAACGCGTGAGGTAAAGAAAGCAAAGATAACCAAATGTTACTCCCGTTGAGCATCCATATTTAAATCTTACTATAAAAAAAAATATGTGTGAAATGGTGAACCTGTGTTGGTACCTTTCCACGTAGATGCTACTGATAAGAGACTAGAGAAGATCTTTTAAATAAATAAATAAATATATACGGACAAATCACACAGATTGAGCTAGCCCCAAGGTAAGTTCGAGACTTGTGTTATGGGATACTAAGTCAACGATACTATATTTTATAACAAATACATATATAGATAAACATCCAAGACCCAGGCCAATCTGAAAAAGATCATTTTCCATCTTGACCTGGCCGGGGATCGAACCCGGGCACTCCGTGTCGCAGGCTGGCTTGTTAACCACTGCGCCACGGAGCTGTCAAATACGAGTGAGAAATTACTACTTACCTAATATTTTGTTTGTTTGTAATTTCTTTATTGTACAAAAACCTTAACACTAAGTAAAATAAATAAAACAGTTATATGTAAAAAAGATAATTTGCATAACGACGGACTTATCCTAGTGATATAACTTTTGCTACTGATCCTCAAAAACTAAAAAATATTAAATATTGCCGTATACGTTCCGTTCCCCTAACATTTTCTAAAAGTAATAAACTTGAAATAAAAAGCCAAAAATACCTTGCTCCAAACGCTGGGACTGACACCTAGCACTAAAACCGAATATAAATAGCATTCGGAGTGTAAAAGTACAGTTCCCATCGTAAATCAGCGGAGATTATCTTTGGATGCCTCTCTCTGCATGTTTTGGTCTGACATGAATAATTTATGTCTCACTACCGACCGTCTGTCTAGATAGACAATATAAACTTCCAAATTTAGTTAAAATAAGCTTAGTATTAATTCTAAAATTATTCATTTATTATCCTTAAAAGTGTTATGAGCTATCAGATTTATTATAGTTGGTGAAATTATTTTTCTAGATTGCGTAGTCACTATTAGTCACCTTACACACACAATGACATATAAATTATTGTTACTTTATCATTTTTGGCAAGTTTATACAAGTCTCAAGCTGTAATAACGTGTTTAGTTCTTAACAAGCCAGAAATACCTGCTCCAAAAGCTGGGACTGACACCTAGCAGTAAAACCGAATATAAATAGCATTCGGAGTGTCAAAGTACAGATCCCATCGTAAATCAGCGGAGATTATCTCTGGATGCCTCTCTTTGCATGTTTTGGTCTAGTTGGTATGAATTATTTATGTCGCATTATTACCATAGACTGTATGTCTAGGTAGACATTATAAATGTAGAACATATATCCAAATATAGCTTAACATATACCTCTAAAATTATCCTTTAATAACTTATCATTTGCATTTAAAAACAAATCAAGAGATAATAGCTTAAAAAGGGTTCGTACCATCGTATAAATTTTACTACGAAAATGCCAAAAAAAAACACGTTTTTATAAGAGGTCTTTGATTTTTAATATTATTTTGTTTTTATTATTTTACTAGCTTTCGCCCGCGGCTCCGCCCGCGTCAATGTCGATCCCTCAGGAATAGTACGTTTTCCCGGGATAAAAGGCCTAGCCAATAGCCTATGTCCTTCTCCGTACTCCAGAGAACTTGTATGCAAAATTTCATGATGATCGGTTCAGTAGTTACGGCGTGAAAGCGTTACAAACAAACAAACAAACTCACTTTCGCATTTATAATATTAGTTAGGATTAGGATTAAGTAGTCATCACAACCCCTCAGATTTAGTGGTGTTTCAAATGAATGTGAAACACAACTACGGCTTAGGTTAGCCGTAGTTGTGTTTCACTATTTATACAACTGCACATTTGCACAAGGCATATGACCCCACCTCGACAGCTTCACGACCACCCAAAACTAGTTTATTATTATAGCCGCAACAGAAAAACACTTTCCGTAAAAACTTCCAGATATTACCTATTACGCGTCAAAGATAGACGGCTGTGAAGGACGGACGGATAGCGGAAGCTTAGTATAAGGTTACATTGGCGCCCTTTGACGAAGAAACCCTAAAAATGGGAGTCAAGTTACAAGTGCGATTTATAAGGCACCTTGAACAAGGTTAAGGTTTGCTACCTATGCGTTAAGGCTCCTACACACTATGCCAGCGGCAGTGCCGCCGCTGCCGGGCAAGCCGCTGTGTGCCGGGCGGCGCGCGGCGCCCATTATGTGCCTAATAAATATATACTTTAAAGCACAGTCGCGAGCCATAAAAACCCGCCGGCCGTGCCGCCGGCATTGTGTGTAGGAGCCTTTGTGCGTAGTATTTTTTACTCTGTGCTTTATGTGTTAGTGGTTATGTCCCGGTTATTTAAACATACACGTAGTCAGTATTTATAATCAAATCTTTTATATATATTTCAAATCTTTCGAAAATATTCGTTTATAAACTTTCGCACTTCATTCAGCGTGTAAATTGACCCTTGACGTTCCCTCAGAGTGACACAGCCCATCAATATGAACAACCAATGCTGGGAACTCAAAAATAAAATCGACATTCCCATACAAACTGAGAGAGAACTCTTTTGTATGGAAATGTCAAAACGTTAATGTATGCTTTGGACACATTAACAAGCTAAAAAAAACACGTGTTGCACTCCGAGAGTGCCAGCAGAAAAGAAAACTCCGTATAAAGAGAGAGGGATATTACCTCCTCTTCTACGCTGCGCCCGCTCAGGTCACGAGTCCGTATTACGAGTTTTCGATCAGGTCACGTATTCCGACGCGAGTGTAACATTTTTTATCCATCACAAAAAGTGCACAACGCCGCTTTAAAAGATTAACTTCAAAAAGTAGGGCTTAATTTTAACAGCAATGTCTATTTCTCCATTCATCATTGCCAGCTCCGTTATCATGCAGAATTCTGCAAGTTTGTAACACAATAACATCGCTCGTCTGGCACAAAGTACAATAACTTGATTATTCAATTCGGTATCATGAAATCAGGAATAATGCATGAAATGGTAAAATGTCTTGTTTTTGTTTTTGACTAACTTTGTCACTTTATCATCTTTTTTGAAGGTGTTTTATGAATAATAAATCATATATTTTATTCTTTTATGTTGGTCTGGTCTTTTTTTAATACGCAGTTCGTAAAATCCGACCGAGGGAATAGGCAAAAATCTAAATAATTACGTCAATGTGTGATGCGGTTAGCAACACATGACAATTTCGACCCTATTTTTCAACTATACGTCCACTAACACGCTAAACATAGTCTTATGGCCCTGAGGCCAAAAGAATAGGAAAGAAGCTTTATCCCTTACGGGGTAGATATGGCCTGAGCCTTATCTACCCCGTAAGGGATAAAGACGCGATAACATATACAGCGTGTTTTTCGCTGGATATTCCCATAAAGGGCTAATTCAGTCCGTCAATATGAACAACTTTTCCTATGAGACCAATGCTGGTGTCTCAAACTGTTTTTTGACATTTCCATATAAATGGGTTCGCAGAAAAGATGGGATTGGGATTATAGAAGTAGCAGGAGTGATGTGGAACAGAGTTGCTCAAGAAAGATCAAAATGGAAAAAGTTGGAGGAGGCCTTTGCAAAATTGGCAAAAAAATCTACTGGAGATAAAGAAATTGCAAATACTAGAATAAGTTTTATATTTAAATACTTTTGAACTTTCGCGCTGCATATTTACTAAATGCAATAACGGGAATTAGCGCGAACATACCGTTTTTCTCCAGACGTTTCGACCAGGTTGCACCGGCCATGGTCACTGGATGTCTGTGGTCTGAAGAAAAACGTATGTTCGCGCTAATTCCCGTTATTGCATTTAGTAAAATTTTATATTTGTTCCAGAATATTGTTGTAAGGCTAAGCTATCATAATAAAGGCTATCCTTACTTCCTTACTATCCTTACTAATATTATAAATGCGAAAGTGAGTTTGTTTGTTTGTTTATTTGTTTGTTTGTTTGTTTGTTACGCTTTCACGCCGTAACTACTGAACCGATCATCATGAAATTTTGCATACAAGTTCTCTGGAGTACGGAGAAGGACATAGGCTACCTTTTATCCCGGGAAAAAGTACTATTCCCGAGGGATCGACGTTGACGCGGGAAGAGCCGCGAGCGAAAGCTAGTTATAATATAATTATTATTTTATACAAAATTGTTCAACAGTCCAGTTTACAAAATGTCGACTTTTTTAATTCTCTTTAATGGTCTTATAGAAAAGTGTGTTGATATTGATGGGCCGAGTCACCCCTTTTAGAGTATGTAGAGAGTACATACACGTTGTACATTTATATGTATAAAGCAATTCTGCAATGAATGTACAGTTATAAATAACAGTTTACACCACTTCATTTTCAGCTTACACCAAAAATCTAATAAACACAGCAATTTAATAACAAACATGATGAACGGGTACAAGAGAGATTTACAACCCGGCCCGGCCGTTTGTAGCAATACCGATTTTAGATGTAAGCGCAAATTTATGGACGTACAAGCCCCGATAAAAGTATCCGCGGTACTTTATCGCGTCGTTTTGCCGTATTTTTTCTTGTTTATTTGCGTTTTGGCTTCTTATCGCCCCTTTTTTTATTGATATGTGTTTATGAGGTATGATTTACGGGGTCAGATTTGTTTTAATCCTGTTAGTGATTAAAACCTAGAGGACATAATTTTACTTTTAGTAATTAACTGGTGGAAGTTTTAAAAAATTTCGACTCTTACTATTCTGTCCAATGATTTAGGTGTGCTAATGCCTACCATAAATTACGTAACACCAATTTCATGACTTTTTTGACTTCTCCTTATCACAGATGGTCATACTAATATGAACGTCTTCCCCTACTTTAAACAATAATAAATATATATGAACATATAACATAGCCAAAATTCCTTTCCCAAACCTAACAAATTCCTATTCTGCTTAAAAATGCTTGCGATGGGCAGCAGCGTCGGTAGCACAAGAAGCTAAAGAAACTGCACTCGTCAACCCGCCTGCCAAGCAATGGCAATATTCTCCTATGGAACGAAAAATCCTGACCCTCGTCCAGCCATTTGCGGCTGTAATGATAATGATGAAATTAAATCACACAGATTGAGCTGGCTCATACTCAATGATACTACAAATCCAAGACCCTATTATCAATTTAAAATAGACAGTTTTCCATCTTAACTTAACCGAGAATTGAACCCAGGACCTACGCTGTAACAGCCTAGCATAATGACCACTAGGCTGTAGAGGTCACGTTTTAATTATATAAATAATAAACTACAAAAAAAAAACACATTTTAGCATTATTTCTGAAATAACCCCATATAGATCTATTCCAAAACTTGCTAATTGAAAATGTATATTTGTACGTAGAAGCCGGTCAAGGAATTGGGCGAAAATCTAAAGAATCATGACAATAGGCGATGCAGCTAGCAATCCATCTAAGTATGTATGTATGTATCTATGTAAGTATATATGTATGTACGGAAGATGTATCTTTACTATAATTTTTCAATTATGAATACTACATACTCTTCTTTTTAAAACGAAATATAACATACATCTGCATGGCGTTAGCTTCTATGTACTCACCTAAAGTATATAGTTTTAAAATCAGCGTGTGTATTATTATTTTTCTCTAACAATCCCTTTAAAGGGCGCCCATCAATATATAATATTCGTAGTTTTCGGTCAAACAGAAACTATAAAATAAAACTGTAAGCCATTGAATCCGCAAGTTCAAAGTCGAACAAATAAGTTTAATATAACCCGACATTAATTACAGTTGGTTTTCAGCTATCTCATTTGTGCAGGAGTTGAGCATTTTCGGGTTTTCGGGATCTGGCTGGACTGGCAGACCGCGTGCAATTGAATTTTTCGAGTGGAAGCGACAGGGTTTACTCTTAAATAGATATAGTTTGCCTAGAAGCGTTACAATTTTGGAGTTAAAATAAAAGATAATACCTAAATCTCTTATGGAAGCCTTTTTTTAAAATTCGAACGCCTTGGCACAAAAGCATTTGTCACTTGGAAGGGTGTTAGGATTCTAACGGTAGTTATTCCAATTATTTCGAGATTTAACATACATGAACATTCCACACACACTCCTTTTTGGTAGTCGTGTAATAGTGAGAGCTTTATACGCGTATTTCCGAAATGTACCTTTTTTATTTTCCTTTTAAAAGAATACCTACTTTCCATTGTTTCAATAATTCTTATTGTTAGCTTCTTCTTCTTATTCATTCTCATAATAACATAAAATCAGATAAATACGTATTGAAGACTGCTTAAAATAATTTAAAAGTTCCGCGCAAAGGGAAATCGATAACATGACAAATAAATAATTATAAATATTATTAAAATCGAAAATATGTGATGAAAAAATTTCGCCACAGGTAGGATTTGAACCTACAACCTTCGACATCTAGCCCGTCGATGCTCTCAACCACCACAACACATAAATATTATCATAAATAAAATATACAACAAAATATATGAAGGACAAATATATATGATACTCATACAACAATAATACAATGTTTTATAACAAATACATATTTAGATTAACATCAAGATCCAGGTCAATTTGAAAAAGATCATTTTGATCTGACCGGGATACGAACCCGGAATACCAGGTTGTGACACCCTCCGGTATTACAACCTGGTATGATGTCCACTTCACCACAGAAGTTCTCAATAAAATACATACCTTAAATAGAAATAAACCTAAGTGTCTAAGAAAGTCTAGCCATCGATAAAAAGCAATTCAAATATATTACTACCACATCTAGAATCTCTACGCTCATTCCCAGTACCTTCACTGAATACAATAAATAAACCGCGGCGACATGGCCACTGTCTGTGGCAATTGAAATTTTATCCCGGCTTTATACTGTCGATAAAACGTATGAAGTAAACAAAATGGCCGAAGTAAATCATAACTTTATTACTTTATGAACGAACCCTTATGTTTCGAGATCTCCCGAACGTATTTTGAGGGAATCAGATACTATATTATCTGAAAGCCACACTTAGTTTGCATTTTATGAGTCAGTATGGTTACACGATTGCCAAAAAACGAAGTATTATGTTTTAAGAGTTCATCTATTTATGTCTTGTGGTGCATATTTACATATTTACGTCAGGGTCATGCAGGGTTATGGTAGAGCCATGGTATCGGCAAAATTAATTTTAGCTAGTAGCACGAATGGACCGGCTCGTCCGGGGAAACCACACCCTCACAGAAAATTGACGTTTAAGTAGAAGCTATGCTTCGTTTGGTGAGTGAGAGAGCCGGAGGCATATCCTTATCCCCATTTCCTCCGACCATATCCTTCTATCCTTTCCCCAACTCCTGGAAAGCCCGGCAGCGCTCATGTTACACCTTGGTGCTGTCGTTGTCTATGGGCAGCGCTGATCGCTTACCATCAGGCAACTCGCTTGCTGTCCTATACCATAAAAAAGGCTTCGAAATTTCTCATACTAATTGTATGAGAAATTATGACTCCATTTTTGACGCCAGACTGTACGTAGATAAACTCTACATACTCGTACAGTTCGAAAGTATATGTATATACGAGTATCTCATCAAACTGTGTGAGTAGGAAGATTTTTAAACAATAATTTAAAGATTTGAAAATTTTAGTAAAGATTTTTTACAAGACTAAAGATTTAATATAGGGTTTTTAAACAATAAGAGATAGAAAAAAGTGAACAAAGGAACCATGAAACCTATTTTGGAGAAAATAAAAACGATGGTAGGTACGCCTTGTGGTATTTACTTACATACATATGCGAACTTTACATACAGTCATATTCATTTATTTTTAATGACAGATGTGTAACTTTAGCCTTAACTAAATACATATAAATATTAAAATATAATCAATATCAAAACAAAATAATTAAATCTGAATTATCCTCCGTGTAAGAAATTATTTAAGGAATAAAAGGACATTTCTTTTCTTGCATAAGTATGTTATGGGTATATGTCACCTGCCTGATACGTTGAGCATTGCTTATTGTAGGGATTTTTTTAAAGTAATAGATAGAAAAACATGAACAAAGGCATCATGACACCGATTTTGGAAACAAAAAGCCTTGCTTGATAATGATAAATAAAAATTCTATAAATGTCGTTTTAAATCTCTCAATATCTCAACATGTCGGCCTATACCTGTCTTCGTACGTTAGTAACCCGTAATTCGCATATGAATAATGTTATAATGTCGCGTTAGTTTTAATCAAAAAATCACAAAATGGTTGTCGTTGCCCACTTTTCTCTTTCTCCTATTGTTTGAAATTTTTTTTAACTGACCCAATTCGGTAAGGTACCGTGTATTTGTGACTTTATTTATTCCATTTCTTCACATCAAACAAACAGGAGTTTCTTTCTACGTATCTCTGCAGAGGTCTCTCCGAAACACTACTAGTTTGTCGTTTTGCAAATATAATAAGAACTAGCCAAATGTGAGCCGCATAAGTACACACTAAGAAGTCACAAGAAATACTTACCATCACCAAGTTTATATTTTCTCTAAAATAGGTGTCATGGTGCCATCTACATATGTATGTAAGTAAGTACCACAAGAAATACCTACTATCAGCAAGTTATTATTTTCTCTAAAATAGGTGTCATGGTGCCATCTACATATGTATGTAAGTAAGTACCACAAGACATACCTACTATCAGCAAGTTATTATTTTCTCTAAAATAGATGTCATGGTGCCATCTACATATGTATGTAAGTAAGTACCACAAGACATACCTACTATCAGCAAGTTATTATTTTCTCTAAAATAGATGTCATGGTGCCATCTACATATGTATGTAAGTAAGTACCACAAGACATACCTACTATCAGCAAGTTATTATTTTCTCTAAAATAGATGTCATGGTGCCATCTACATATGTATGTAAGTAAGTACCACAAGACATACCTACTATCAGCAAGTTTTTATTTTCACCAAAATTATATAAATAAAGTTTCATAGTTCCTTTGTTCATGTTCTTCTATTTATTCTTCTATTCTATGGGTTCCGTACAACCGTAAAATATTTATCTACAAAATCCTTTTGTTGTACTCTGAAGTAAAGTACGCTTAATACCTCTTTGTAGAGTAGCTTTTCTGTTATTAAGATTTATATGTGAGTAACTTCATCCTACTCGAGTGAAGATTTGCCTTTTCAAGTTTAGATAATTTGAAACAACTGCAAACTTGTACAAGCGCTATTTCGCAATTTATTACATTTATTTTATTGAGTGCTGAAGGAAGTAGTTTAATACTTTTAACATATTAATTTATCTATAATCTATCGAACTCTTTTTTACACATCTTTACAAGTAGTGTTATGTTGGTAGTATTAATGTAATTTTATATGTTAATTTTATATTAAGTGTGTATGTATGTAAGTATATACGATGTATTTATTTATGTCCGTTTTATGATTCCTTCATAATTTTTAAATGCCAGTACAAATTTAATCATGTAAGGTTTCGTTAGAATTCTTTCCTTATCCTGTACCGTTCTTTTTTTGTAAAGCCTTTTAATAAATAAAGCTTATAGACTAACATATTTTTAATTAATTTCTAAAATAGATTAATCCCTTTTTGTAACCCTTAACCAATATCCGCTCCTATTCCATCACGGAAGTAAGAATTGAAAGGTAACCACATAACCGATGTAAACCACGCGAGCAAATCAACGTAAAGCTTTAAGCACACGGAGAGAAAATGTTGTGAACCAGAAAAATAATAATTAAGAGCATAAAATGACGGCAGAACAAATAAGTAAAATACTATTGAGAAAATAGTGTATAAAACTTAACTTTTTGATGAACTTTCGCCCGCGGCTCGTTCCCTCGAAGACAGGACATTTTTCCGGAATCATCATCATCATTTCGTGTAGGTGTCCTATTTAATCGACTATGCACATCCTGGTGTCAAAGTTCTTCGGAACCGCCTCTCGGCCTCTGACGTGGTTCCTTTAAATTTCCTTTTTTCTGGAATAAAAGGTAGACATATGTCCTTCTCTGTATCTAAGACAAGGATTATGCAAAAATTTATAATGGATTTATTCAGTAGCTAAATCGGTCAAGACTAGTGTAATGAACTGACTCGAGAAATTTGTTCAGAAGATGGAAATTCTTGGTTTATCACCTTTTTTACGATGTTGTTTTCTATTCATCATCATCATCATCATCAGGTCCTTTTTAGTCTCCACTACAGGAATTAGTTATTTTGATTTAAATACTTCTGCGTCGAAGTCATGGAGCATGCTCCTGCATTGGATCCTAAAAAAACCTGATGATGACGATGATGACGTCAAAGTCAATCAAAGTCAACGTTTATATTTTAATCGATTATGAAAAACGCAGCAGGATCTTCGTATGAAAATACTCGTATA
Organism: Elegia similella; assembly: GCA_947532085.1. NCBI lineage: Eukaryota > Metazoa > Arthropoda > Insecta > Lepidoptera > Pyralidae > Elegia > Elegia similella. The sequence continues at coordinate 7,855,542 of OX383937.1, forward strand.
TAAAATTACCTGGTTTAAGTTTAATCCATAACATATTTTTATTGCATATGAAGTCGCTTACAAAAGCTTAATTTTACTAAGTAATCTAGAAAGTCTATATCTAAGCCGTAGTTGTGTGCCAAACCTTTGAAACCATCACTCCCCTGCCCGTTTCAATATTCATTATGAACAGCTCACGACCATGGTGGAATACAAACGACTGCTTTACATCCATTCGCGGCAATGGCTCATTGCAGATGTTAACACAGCATTTCGTTTGATAGGGGCTTTACAGAAATGAGAATGACGTAGCCGTTGGGTGTTTTATGATCGAACTTAAAGACATACTCGTATTTTTAAAAGATCTTCACAATTCAAAGCTTTTTTCGATCGATTTGATCTTTTAATTCAATGGACGCCAGCTGCACGCACTAAAAAAGTGTCTCGTTCAGCGTGCAAGCGAGTGTGTGGAACAAGCGATAGAGAGGCACGGTTGGCCTAAGCGTTCAGCTTGTGACGTATCTATCTCTCTTCCACCGGTATCACGTAAAATTATCGTCCGTAAACCGACTTTACAAACAACGATTTTTTTGAATGATAGCAAACGAGCCACCTGATGGTAAAGTGATTACCGCTGGCCATGGACAACTGCAACACCAGGGTGTGACACGACACGAGCCTTGGCGGATTTCAAGGAGTTGGGGGAGGATCTATAAGGGAGAAAATGGGGGGGGGGGGGAGCTTGCTTGCGTACAAATGCCTACACCCGAACAAAACATCGCCTCCTGTTTTTAAATCACTTAAAACTTCATAACGTAAATAAAATAAAAGATCCGAGTTCAAACGAATACATTTAAATATTGAGACACTTGGTCCGTGGGGCCCGTCGGCACATAAACTGTATAAGTCATTAAGCCAAAAGCGGTTTGGGTGTGGAGTGACCAGAAGACTGGCAAAATTTCTAGGACAAAGAATAAGCTTGCCATCCAACGTGGCAATGCTGTAGTGGTTGTTTTTATGTAGGTTATTTTATTAATAACCTACCTAAAAACTCCAACCCGTCCGGCCAGCGAGGAGAGTCTAGGCCAAATCCTCTGTCTGCTCTGGCCAAGTATGGCTCCGGTAGTACAGAGAGGGTCATGCTCCTGCAGTGAAGACTAAAAAGACCTGATGATGATGATGATTTTATTAAAATTTTATTATTATTTAAATTAAATTGAGTAATACTATTCTATTTTGTTCTGATTGTCCCGTTAACAATGAAACAATTACAATAAAAATAAAATTATTCCAAAAAACGTAAATTCGGGTTTAAGGTTTGACGATTGTAATTAATTTTTAAATATAAAAAACCTATTATATTTAGGTAAACTATATTTTAATAGAAAAATACCTCGTTATTTTGGAAAATTAAAATCACGCTGAGGGAGAAACGGGAGGAATTTAATCTTCGTTCAAATGCTCTTCATTCAACATCCAATAGTTCAATGCACCCTTATTAAAATAGGCAAAAATGTATATTTAAATTTTTCATAAATTAGTTGAGATCTCTCAGAAAGCAAAAATATCATTGACAAAGGCAATTTTTGTTAAATACTAATAGAGTCTGATTTTAATAACTTTATTAAAGTTGAAGTGAATATTTAATTTGAGAAGAAACTTTTGAAATTGTCTCTGATTAGAGGCTGAACGATGTGTCTGGAGAAATTAAGATTTCATTGAATCGAGATTGCAGTAATGGAATTGAAGCTTAAGAATTAAAGTCTAATGGGGTACAGAAACTAAAAGTAAACTCTATTATTATAAAACCTAATAGATTTGCATCTTTAAGTGGCTTTTCTGGCCTCTCTCTATTATTATATTAAACTTTGATAGATTTACGTCTTTGTGTTTTTTCTCGGTTAATTCTTAAATTTTGTAGCAGGAGCGAGATGGTATCTTTGTAGTAACAAAGATAAAATCTCATGTCAGTTCTGTGGCGCCTAAAAATACATAGGCCACATTTTTACAGAAATATAAGTTTATAATCCGCCTGGAGGTATTTGAATAAACAAAATATTATTACCTTTTTTACCTTTTTTTCTTGCGATTTTGTTTACTATTATTAATTACATTATGACTCTGGTGCCTTGGCGATTGGGGCGGCCTTTGGTATGGGATGCTACATGCGTTGATACCTTAGCGCCGTCTCATGTTCAGGTCACCAAGTCAAAGGCCGGTACAGCAGCAGCCGCAGCGGAATGCCTCAAAAGGCGCAAGTATGTAGGTATCGGAGACAGCTACATATTTGAGCCTTTTGGGGTAGAAACAATGGGTCCGTGGGGTCCATCAGCCCATCGTCTCTTTGACTTTCTATCAAAGAGACTGATCGAGGTATCCCGCGACCATAAGACTGGCAATTACCTGGCTCAAAGGATAAGCATTGCCATCCAACGTGGCAATGCTGCCAGCCTTTTGGGCAAGTTGCCACAGAATAACGGTTTGCAGGGACTATATAATTTGTAAATATTTATATATATTTTTTAAGTAGTTGTAATTATTATTAGTTTATTGTTGTATAAATTAATTAATTTTTTTACATATAATTACTGGCATATTACAAATGGCTCGATTAAGGTTAGGTACAGAAGTAAGTAAGAATTATTAATTCAACACATACCACACTAAGTTTAAGAGAAGTAGAGAAAAAAACAACAGGTTGTACTCCGGGAGTGCCGGCAGAGGTGAAAACTCCTACCTCTCCTACGCCGCGCCGGCGGTCTCAGTTGACATGAATGTGTAAATATAGGCATTTTATTTATAATTAAATAAATAAATAAAATAAATATATACGGACAAATCACACAGATTGAGCTAGCCCCAAGGTAAGTTCAAGACTTGTGTTATGGGATACTAACTCAACGATACTATATTTTATAACAAATATATATATATAGATAAACATCCAAGACCCAGGCCAATCTGAAAAAGATCATTTTCCATCTTGACCTGGCCGGGGATCGAACCCGGTCACTCCGTGTCGCAGGCTGGCGTGTTAACCACTGCGCCAAGGAGCTGTCAAAAAATATAAGTATATTAATTGTTAAATTATGTGTAATATTTACTAAATGACCAGCACGCCTGTAATAAGTCTGGACTATATTTTTTGTCAAGACCTGTATTATATTGCATTAATACATATAAATAATTGATTGATTAACTTAAATACAAATAGGGGAATCAATTCAATCTATAAGAATATATTCATAAAATAGTTATAAAGATGTTTATTCAGAAGTAGACCTTAAATGTCACGTGATATTTTATGGCTCCGGTAGTATAGAGAGGGTCATGCTCCTGCAGTGGAGACTAAAAAGACCTGATGATGATGATGATGATGATGATGATGATTGTTAAGATAACAACGTTCATAACAAAATATATTCCTCTCAATTATTTCTAATTCCAAAATTATCTTTCATTTTAATTTATTAAAATACATAAATTATAATATTTTTTTAATACGATAAGTAGTAAGTAATTGTAACCTAACTTCTACTCGTTTTTGAGATATAAATTTCTTCTTTTACCACGTTTTTTCCAGTCTTTCATATTGAAACACGCAGTCGAATACACAAACCTTTACACAAATTATAGTATCTATCAAATTTTCCTTAAATAACAAATACAATATACATAAATCAGTATTATTAATACTAAATCAAAGTTCGATCTCTCAGCATGCTAAGTAATGGAATCTCAAGTAATTTTCAATGTGAACGATTCAGAAATTTCATTATGGCATTAGTCAAATTGTTTGTGTGAGATTTATGAATACCATTCAAATTGCAGATTGAAAATTTGTTTTTCTGTGTGATGAATGTGTTAGTTTTTGGAATATGAGATTGGAGTTCGAATCCTGGCGGCTTTATTCACAAATAATATATTCAGATTGGCGCCAACGTTGACTGAGTTAAACAACAACAACAGATTATTTTACACAGATAATTTATTTATTTATTTTTAGATACATAAATATGAAACGTGGCCTTCAGGTCTCATAGACCCAGGCTCTGTCTGCCCCGCAAGGGAAAGGGACATACTATGACAGTACATGTATATACTTTGCGGCTAGCTCCGTGGTGCAGTGGTTAACACGCCAGCCTGCGACACGAGGGTGCCCGGGTTTGATCCCCGGTCAGGTCAAGATGGAAAACGATATTTTTCATATTGACCTGGGTCTCAGATGTTTATCTATTTATGTATCTACTCGTATTATAAAGTAATAGTATCGTTGAGCTATCCCACGACACAAGTTCACAACTTACTGTGGGCTAGCTAAATTTGTGAAATATGTCTCTATATATTTTTTTTATTTATTATTATTTATACCATCACATCTTTTCCTTTGAGGGGTAGACAGAGCCCAGGTCTTTAAAAGTATTTTGTGTAAAAGTCTTGTGTAAAGTCTTTTGTGTAAAGGTTTGTGTTTAAAGCCATGTTTAGCATATTGATAGGCATCAGTTGCAAAACGAAATCAAAATATTGATGGGTTGCTAGACGCTTCACCTACTAAATGATCCCTCTCATTTTCGTCTATTCCATCTATCGCTTTTTACGATCTACGCAGGAAGAGAAGTCGCTGGTACAGACGCCTGCAGTTTTAAACGTATTTTTCTTTCTACGTTTTTTCTTATCTCCCAGACAAGCATGGAAGAGCTAGTTTACTAAGGAAAATTTTATGACCAAAGAGCTTAAAAATATCTGTTTTGGACTCTACTACGAGTATGTACCACGAGTCTACGCAAAGCACTTTTGCTGTAAATTATACCATATACCTAATACCCGTTATAATTATGAGTACTTACAGTTCAATAATAAGGTACTTCAGTTAGACTTAAGTAAACAATAACATACGCCAAGAACTTTTTTATTAAAATAACTTTTGATTACGCTTATTTTTATGAAAGTCTTTCCATATTTGGGATTTGGGAGAAAAGAAAAACATAGAATGTACCAACTGCTCTCTACCCACGCAGATCGTAGTCTGTAGCTTTTGCACATCAATTAATAATACAAATAATACTGCCTGCAAAGGCCTTTTTCTAAATAAACGTTTTGATTTTGATCGTTAAAAACGATCGAGGAATGGGTGAAAATCTGGGGAATCGTGTTAATTAGCGATACGACTAACAACTCATCACAATTTTGATACCGTTTTCCACTTTATGCCCAACAAATGCTAAACGTGGCCTTCAGGTCTCATAGACCCAGGCTCTGCCTGCCCCGCAAGGGAAAGGGACGTGATAGTATATATATTATTTTTTATTCTTACGCATTTTGCGCCCACGAGCAAAAAGAGCTAAGTCCTCTTATCGATCAATGTGTTATTCCAGCCGGGAAGCAGCAGATCCGATACATTTCCATACTCCCCGAGGGCGCGGTCTATTATAGTTTTCATTGTGCATGTGATGTATGTTTTCCTTGCATCACTTGCTGCTTGAAGGAAATAAAATGATAGCCTGAGATCTCACTGCTTTTTTATATAGAAATTTATTATTTATATTAGCTTGTCGCATTTTTTTTTTGGCAATACCCTCCCATGGGTCAAAGTATCCTTGGGAGCAGCCTTTGTCTAGTAGTGAACTTTTTACTGCTGTAATGAATGGCGAATGAATGAATGATTGGATTTCAATCCAGTGTAGCATGAAGTATAAAATGAATATTTGTATCTATTTCTTTAAATGTTATTTAAAAAAATACGGTAACGCTATTGTAGTATAGTATTAAGCGCTGCTTTGTTATGCATTTTTTTATAGACACAAAATTGTATATGTATAAATACCATCCATTACGTATGTTGAATGGAACGAAATGTGTGGAAACAAAGAGGGAAGGCATGCAAGACAAAAACAGCTAATTGAAAAAAGGACTACTTATTAGGTTTTTCAATTATAATTTAATACATTTATATAATTTTAAAGGAAAAATGCTCACAAGTATTCATTTTTGTATTATACTAAGTTGGTTTTCCTCACCAACTCCGTATTTTTGGTATAGTTTCCTTACATTGTACTAACTTTTTTATTGCTACATATACCTAAATATAGTAGTTACTTTTTTATTGTTATATGACAGGACACGGAATATTAGTGTTTCAATTGTTATTGTTATATTGTGAAGTAGAAAAAGTGTAGTGTGATCTTGGACTAAAGCAGATTTCAGGTGAGTGATGAATGTTGGTTATCACGTCAACTCGGAGTTGATGCGACTTTTTTAAGCATTTGTGACTGCAAGGGTTAAGATTTATTATACGAAAGTATTTTGCAACTTTCCAAGTGTACTTAATGTAGTTTTCTAAGGAAATTGTGAAGATATTTTTTTTAGCACATCGACATGCAGTCGAAATAATATCGTAAATAAAATTGTATTTTTACACTACTGCCGAAAAAGAGTGTATTGTTATTGAGTTTATATAAGTTTGTAAATTTGAATGTATGTGCGTTTCTTTATTCCACAATAACTTCTAAATATCTTAAAGAATATCGACGTATGGAATATCGTTAGCATCCTTAAACCGTCCTGAGTGACATGTCTGTATTTTTTTTCTCCAAGACAGTCGTGCCTTTTTTATATGAAAAAAAATAATTGGTCTAAAGTTTATTACAAAATTTTACATACGTTTTGGAAAACATTAAGTCCTTAGCTTCATTACTTTTTGATTTAAATATGTTAGAAGGAAGTCATCTTTGTGAGACGGAAAATTATTATTGGTAGGGCGAAATTGTAGCTACAGGTTATGCAAGCAATTTTTAAAACCTAAAATTAATCGACCGAATCCACCGACAAGACCGAATCCAATAAACACTTAACTTATGAGCTCAAGCTTATAAATTACTGACATAAAACCATTACTTTAATATAATTTCCTGACTGTTACGACAAAAATCCTTTCAAACTGCGATAGGAAACGATCTCGTCGGAAAAACACGTTTATTAACATCCATCACATTATTATATGACTAACTGTTATTTTACGAGCAGCTAATGGTCCGATAAGGGTATTTTATTATTCCCTAATGGCTTATACCTGTCTTACGGCGTTATAGAAACGATGCGTTATGACCACGCATTGCGTCAATTTCGCATAATGGATCTATCTTTATTGTCTATGGGAAGAATAGACAACCATAAAATTGTAATAAATCAGCGCGAATGAGCATGAGATTGTAATAGGATTGTAATGATGTTTTGAATTTGGAAGTGGCTGGCTGGAACGACTTGATTCTTTTTTAAACAGGAAATGATAATGACTTTTTCTTTTTGAATCCATAATCTCATTGTAAATTGATTTTATTGGAAACTAGCGGTCGCCCTGGCTCCGCACGGGTGGAATGTAGATTTTTTTTATGAAAGGGAGGCTAACGAGCACGCGAATCACCTGATGGTAAGCGATCACCTCTGCCCATAGATAACTATCTAAATAGGGAGCAGTTAATTATACATATAAATTACCACAGCAAGTTGTGGACTTGTGTCGTAGGATACTATAGATATTTATAATAAATACTTAGATAGATAATCATCCAAGACCCAAATAGAACAAGACTTTGTAATAAATATTGAAAAAATTATGACAGCACAATTATAATTATCCGTTTTTTTAAAACAGGCTTTGTATACTTCGTTCTCCAAAGTAACAATGGCTCACCAAAAGATGTAATTCTCTTTCAGACGACAGGTGGTATAAAATAGATTGCACCTGTGGGAGTTCCTATATTGGACTAACCTAGTTGTAAAGAACCACCAGCACGATAAGTCCGATATTGCTGGACCTTAAGACGAGGCCTCAAAAGTTTGGTACCATCGCTCGGCAAAGGACTGATCAAGTGCGCGCAAGGGATAGCGCTTGGCGGTTTAGCCCGTGAATGATGAGATAGGAGATAGTCTCAAAGAAAAAAACGTAAGCGCCAAATTCGTTATTTCTATTTTATATAAAATCAGACCGGTTAGGTAATTGTATTTTCATATTTACATTTTGATGAATTACTAATAACCTATCTTTTAGTCTAAAAATCATTATTTCATTCGTAGCATTTGAGCTACAATAACAAAAACTCCGCGAACGAAGACCATTTTTCAAAAAATATTTCTATCGAGAAACGTTTTATCAAAACGTGTTTTCATCTTCAATTTTTGGAGATGAAATAGTCAAAAGTAATATTACTTAGATTTGAAACTCCTAATTTAAGTATTTTGCGAGATAAATAAGGTTCAGAACGACCTTATTTACAGTGGTATCGCCTTAAGGCGCTGTATCCCTTAACCGTTTGTAGCGGACATCGCGCGATATATTATATACTCGTATCATACCTGTCATGAGTCTCAGTTCAAACCCATGTCTGTCATTTCCGTGTGAATTTTCACTTTTAATTTAATAATTCAATAATTATAAACAAATATTGTATTTTTCTATGTATCCATCTTGCTCATTTAGTTATACTTTTTATAGACGTATAAAAGTTGGTAGTTGTCGCTGAAAACATCAAGTAGTTCGCGACGATACTTTTTCTGGATTTGTCTTTAGCTATTTTATCTAGGTTTTAAATATTTTGTTGAAAATATTTTGATGTAACCATTTATTTTGATCTTTGAACTGTACTTCATATTTTTTTCATGCTAGTATTCCATGAAAAATAAGGCTAACTGCACGACGAAAAAATAGACGTTTTATGGTATTCTTCTGATGCACAGCGCCTTAAGTTACACGCTGTACATATAGTCCAATATGTACAGGGTTTAACTTAACCAACGACGTTCCCGTGAAGGGCTGACTCAGCCCGTCAAAACGGTTACTGGGTAGTCCCTTTAGTCCTTTTGGTCCCTTTTGTAATTCAATCCAGTGATTGCAGTTGGTGTCCTTATGATATACAGAGTCCTAATATGATAACCAATGACATCCCCGTGAAGGGCTGACTCAGCCCATCAAACGGTTAATGGGTAGTCCCTTTTGTCCTTTTGGTCACTTTTGTAATTCAATCCAGTGATTGCAGTTGGTGTCCTTATGATATACAGAGTCCTAATATGATAACCAATGACATCCCCGTGAAGGGCTAACTCAGCCCGTCAAAACGGTAAGTGGGTAGTCCCTTTAGTCCTTTAGGTCACTTTTTTAATTCAATCCAGTGATTGCAGTTGGTGTGCTTATGATATACAGAGTCCTTATATGATAACCAATGACATCCCCGTGAAGGGCTGACTCAGCCCATCAAACGGTTAATGGGTAGTCCCTTTTGTCCTTTTGGTCACTTTTGTAATTCAATCCAGTGATTGCAGTTGGTGTACTTATGATATACAGAGTCCTAATATGATAACCAATGACATCCCCGTGAAGGGCTGACTCAGCCCATCAAACGGTTAATGGGTAGTCCCTTTTGTCCTTTTGGTCACTTTTGTAATTCAATCCAGTGATTGCAGTTGGTGTCCTTATGATATACAGAGTCCTAATATGATAACCAATGACATCCCCGTGAAGGGCTGACTCAGCCCATCAAACGGTTAATGGGTAGTCCCTTTTGTCCTTTTGGTCACTTTTTAATTCAATCCAGTGATTGCAGTTGGTGTCCTTATGATATACAGAGTCCTTATATGATAACCAATGACATCCCCGTGAAGGGCTGACTCAGCCCATCAAACGGTTAATGGGTAGTCCCTTTTGTCCTTTTGGTCACTTTTGTAATTCAATCCAGTGATTGCAGTTGGTGTCCTTATGATATACAGAGTCCTAATATGATAACCAATGACATCCCCGTGAAGGGCTGACTCAGCCCATCAAACGGTTAATGGGTAGTCCCTTTTGTCCTTTTGGTCACTTTTTTAATTCAATCCAGTGATTGCAGTTGGTGTCCTTATGATATACAGAGTCCTTATATGATAACCAATGACATTCCCGTGAAGGGCTGACTCGGCCCGTCAAAATGAACAACTTTTCCTATTGGACCATACATTTCGACGGACTGAGTCACCTCTTCACGGGAACGAGGAGGGCTGACCCCAAATGAAATGGGATGAACAGTCATGGGAGAAGAAGAAGAAGATTTTTTGTCAAAGCGGCTACCGAAATACATCATCTGTGAAAATTTTAATTGTCTGACTATCACGATTTATGAGATACAGCCTGGTGACAGATGGACGAATAGGCAGACGGACAGCGGAGCCATATTAATAGGCTCCCATTTTTACCCTTTGGGTACAGAACCCTAAAAAACGGTACCATAGTAAAAAGAGAAAAAAAAAAACACTTAATAGAATTTTCGAATATCTCATAAATTTATTGTTAAACTTGGTATTCTAAATCTTACTATAGCTAATCCTAACCCGAAACTATATTTACGTAAAAAAGTTTCGTTTAACTTAAAACATAAAACATTACGGTACCTCAGCACGATATTTCTACATACATATATATTCAAATCGCTCGACAGCCATTTTGTTAAGTTGTTGAACAGCAGTATTGCCACTTACTCATTATTTCGTTCATTACTTTGAGGATAGAAATTCATTTAATGCGGTCTTATATTTAGTGGTCCCGAGACGTCTATTTCTTTTAAGACATCGTCGTCTTGAGACCACGATCTTTGTTGTAACTTTATTTTGAGAACTAATTGGTATTAGTAGTTGTTAGTTTCATAAATATTGTACGGGGTAGATAGCTATAAATTTAATTAAACAAGTAAAGGGGCGCTTAATTATTAAAAGTTCATCTACTTATACAAAAAATGCTTGTCTGTAAAGTAGGTTTACGGGCGATAATTTTACGTGATAATGGTGGAAGACAGATAGATGCATCACAGGTCGAACGGTTAGGGCTATCGTGCATCTCTATCGCTTGTAAACACATGATCCGGCGGTTTCCACGCTCTTACTTGAATGAATGAATGAAACATTCTTTATTGCACCAAATTAAACAATATAACTTACTTTACTTACTTTCTTCGGCGCTACAACCCTTTGTGGGTTGTGTACAACCCTGTGTAGCTTAGCCTCCACAACGATTTGTCTCCATTTCGATTTGTCTCTGGCCTGTCATCTCCACGCTGTGTACTTTTCCATCTTCCTAAGATGTTCTTCGACTCTATCTCTCCAGCGCATTCCTGGGCCTTACTCGGGATTCGGGATCTTTTTTGCTGTGGCATAACCACTGCGCCACGGAGCTCGCGGTGATGAAGGCGGACTTATCGCTAAGCGATCTCTTCCAGTCAACCTTAGGGTAGATGGAAAATAAACAACATAGACGATGGTGCAGCAAAACATAATTTTATAAACTAAAACAAACAAACAAACAACTAAACTTGCTCACGGAACATAACATTTTTCCGTGCGTGCAGCCGGCGTGGCGTTCATCGATAAGACGTTATTTCAAATGTTGTTTCAAACGTATTATATCACTAGCTTTCGCCCGCGGCTCCGCCCGCGTCAATGTCAATCCCTCGGGAACAGTACTTTTTCCCGGGATAAAAGGTAGCCTATGTCCTTCTCCGTACACCAGATAACGTGTATACAAAATTTCATGATGATAACAAACAAACAAACAAACAAACTCACTTTCGCATTTATAATATTAGTTAGGATTAGGATAATGTTGTTACGTTGATCTGAAGTATGTTAAATAAAACAGGCCAAGTGTGAGTCAGATTCGCAACGAACGCAACAGTCCGTACATCTACGAAAATGCGCAAAACATTCAATGTTTGTTGTGTGTGTGGATACGTACTCTTTAATTTTAAAAGTCTTTACAATTTTATTATGACAGACATACGCGGGCGAAAGCTAGCGTAATATTACATATTACGCTAGCTTTCGCCCGCGACTCCGCCCGCCTCAATGTCGATCCCTCGGAAATAGTACTTTTTCCTTCTCCGTACTCCAGAGAACTTGTATGCAAAATTTCATGATGATCGGTTCAGTAGTTACGGCGTAAAAGCGTAACTAACAAACAAACTCACTTTCGCATTTATAATATTAGTAAGGATAAGGATTATATATTCGGCATTAAGAATACATATTCAAGTGAGAAGTAATGAAAAAAATAAACCTCTATCTATTACAGACCAAAAGATGCTCTGTGGCAAAACGGTCTGATAGTCCCGTTCGCACCTTTTGGTAATGGAACCCTAAAAAGGTGGACGGATAGAAAACCTCATAAATAAAGGTAAACACTATAATAAGAATCCATGTAAATTCCAAGACCGAGGTCATGATTTTTAAATCTGTTCCCCTAGTAGGTGTTCCACCAAAGAGGGAGTTGGAAAAATATTAAATTCGTTTGAACCTTTGTTTGTAAAGCATAAAATCGTAAAACACATAGTGGCACATAGTTAATACACAAAAAAAAAAGAAATCACGACAAAATTAGGATGCTTTCTAATTTCAATTGCTTCCTTTACTAGCTGGTATCAGTCACAAAGAAGCAACCGTGAAAATGTTAAACATTTGACACGACTTTGTAATAAGCAATGTTGACTGGCTGGAAACATTTTATAACCATAACGGCGTTATAAAAAAAACAAAAGGGAAACAAAATTAGCAACGAGCCCGTAGTTTCACAAAATGCCACGTATAAATTTTAAAGTAAGCCAACACGCAAAACGCCCGGAGCCAAATCCTTGCCACCTTAAACTGCTTTTAGCATGCAATTTACATTTCCACTTTTCAAATACGAAAATGATTTATTAAAATTAGAAAGTTTCGACGTTTAAACTTAAAACTCCTAATGGTTTCTATTTTAGTTGTGTTTAAATATTTATATAAATTGTACGCAATTGAACTTTAAAAACAAAAGTGTTGATTTATTTGGTAATATGAAATTAATTTTAGTATAAAGACATGAAAAAAACAAATAATGTGCCAAGAACACTACCTGCATTCCCCCGCTGAATAGCAATTGCAATTCTTTGCGCGAGGAAAGAGCCAGCCCTCTTGTCACCAGCGACGTCGACAAGCCTGGGCGCTTAACCCTTAAAGATTTTTTTTAGTGCTAGGACTCCATGAACCCAATGTTTTGACACCAAGCGAAACAAATATGTACTCATCAGTAAGAGAAGCATATTGAAAAACATGAAATAAATATATAAAACTGCAATAGTACATTACTGAAGCGGCTCGCAATAGAGGCATTGATAGATAAACGCAAAAAGAGGCCGAGGCAAAGCTAAGGCACACTACGTAAGTCCATCAATACATGGTTCCGGCCAAGGCTTGTATATTTCTTTCCTCTAATTTTTTTTTAGCCTTTTAAGTGTCCCACTGCTAGACAAAGGCCTCCCCTTCTTTTTTCCACTGATCTCTATCTAACGCTGCCTGCTGCCAGTTCACCAAGAACTTTTGGATATCGTCTCGCCATCTCGTTCGCGGTCTACCCCTCCGCCTACGTCCATCAGGGAACCATAGAGTGACCTTCTTGGCCCATCGATCGGATGTCATTCGGCACACATGTCCGGCCCAATCCCACTAGAAATTGGCCGACTTGACACCCACATCGACAACCCTGGTCTTGGAGCGTAGCTCAGTGTTCCTCACCCTGTCTATTCGACGAACGCCGAGTATGCTGCGCTCCATCGCCCGCTGACATACCTTGAGTCTGGACTTTTGATTCTCAGTCCAAAGACCACGTTTGTGCGCCATAGGTGAGAATGAGCAGAATCTTTGCTCTAATACTGTGCAAAAATTCAGAGAAAAAAGTATTTATTTAAAAAAATATATATTTATTTATTTGTAAGCTACTTCGATTTTTATATTTGTATTATTACGTAGCGAACCGTAATAATACAAATACGGCGTCGTTATATTCCTTAATCCATTCTTGAATATCTCGACAGTTATGAGTTCTCATTGTACCTAATTTATTTGCAAACTACGACAGATATGATTTTTTCATACATACTTTAAAGACATGAATTTGGGCTACTGCAGCAATATCGATTTAACTTAAACAAGGTTTTCAAAATAATGGAATCCCAAGCATGTCCATTGATTTTATAGCATCTTGTTTAACTCGCGGTCTGATTAATATTGTAAGTCATCATCATTTCGAGTAGGTGACACGGTCAATCGACCATGCACACCCTGGTGTCAGAGTTCTTCGGAACCGCCTCCTGGCCTCTGACGTAGTTCCTTTAACGACTACCAGATGGCAACCGGGACCACCGGCTTAACGTGCCTTCCGAAGCACGGAACCATCTTTATTATCAGACAATCAGGTGATTCAAGCCTGCAATGTTCTAACCAAACTGAAAACAACTAAACAAAGTATGCTTCCGGTGGGAATCGAACCCACGACCCGTCAACAGGCAAACGCCTTAACCACTGGACCACGGAGGCTGTTAATATTGTCAGTGATTTCAATTAAATCACTTTCTTTTAACACAAGAGCTTCTTATAAGAACTTCTTTTAACAAAATAGACAAAATGTCAACTTAGTCTACCTGCAAACATGAAAACTGTAAGTTTTTGAAACGTAAGGTATAAAAATAGTATAATAAACGTGATAAAACCATAGAATATGTAAAATTGTAAAACAATAGCATGTTGAGTTACATGCTATTGTTTACTTTACATCCTTTTTGGATGTTTTGCTTCCTTGTATAAACATGTTGAATGACTAGCTCCGTGGCGCAGCGGTCAACACGCCAGCCTGCGACACGGAGTGACCGGGTTCGATCCCCGGCCAGTTCAAGATGGAAAATGATCTTTTTCAGATTGGCCTGGGTCTTGGATGTTTATCTATATATGTATTTGTTATAAAATATAGTATCGTTGAGTTAGTATCCCATAACACAAGTCTCAAACTTACTTTGGGGCTAGCTCAATCTGTGTGATTTGTCCGTATTTATTTATTTATTTATTATATTTATGTACAAGAGCTTAAATTATAGCTTAACGAGGTTCGTTTTTGTCGTATCTTACCAAACCCTTTTTCCTTAATTCCTTTCCTGTATTCCTAATTCCTTAACCTGTACCTATATTACATATTTCTTACGATTTTATTTAAACACTTCCTATACTAACTTGGTAATAAAGATATATATACTTACTTAGAAATGCGTGGTCTGGGATGCGTGGTCTACGTGTGTCAGTACGGTTGCACCTAGCCACTTGAGTCGGACTGCCTGTTCAGCGGGGGCGGCTGCCGAGGATGCGGCGGTGAAGAAGCGGCTTAAGTACGCGGCAATGGAGCCACAATATTGTTTTGTGCACATTGCCGTGGAGACGTTGGGCAGCTGGGGATCGGATGCCAAGTGCCTTATTAGGGAGATAGGGCACCGCATAGCAGAGAAATCTGGTGACACCCGCTCTGGCTCGATTCTGTTGCAAAGGATGGCCATAGCAATCCAGCGCGGTAACGCGGCTAGTCTTTTAGGCACCTTTGCGCCGGAGACGCTAAGGAGTTGGCTTTTTTCTCAATTGTAGTGTTTATAAATATATTTATTTTGTAATATTTAAGTAAAAATATTTAGTTAAAACTAACGCGAGATAATAACATTATTTATATGTGAATTACGGGTTACTCACGTACGAAGTCAGCTACAGGCCGACATGTTTCAACCTCATCCGGAGGTCTTCCTCAGGTCGAATGTGAACCGAGACGCGCGCACAGAGTCGTCCCGTTCAAATGACAGTAGAAGCCATCTTCAGCCAACAGACTTGACACAGTGAGCTCTTTTCACGTACGCGCAATATCAGCCACTGATGATGATGAAGACAGAAATGGGGTTCCCAGAAGGGCTACGGGAATTATCAATACAGAAGGTCATCAACTCCATCAACCCCAGCACTGTCACAGAGAGCACAGCGAACCGCGGATCGCGCTGCCCGCGCCGCCCACGCATGCCGCGTCGCTTGTCACTAGTGTCAGTGCGAATCGGGACGACTTGGTGCGCGCGTCTCGGTTCACATTCGCCCTGAGGAAGACCTCCGAATGAAGTTGAAATATGTCGGCCTGTAGTTGACTTCGTACGTGAGTAACCCGTAATTCACATATAAATAAAAATATTTAGTATTTATTATTGTAATTTCTAGTTGAATTAAGAAATACATACATACATATTATCACGCCTTCTTCCCATGGGGGTAGGCAGAGACTATGGATCTCCACTTGCTACGATCCTGACATATATCTCTAGCTTCTTCTACACTCATTACTCTCCTCATACATGCTCTACGGTTTCGGGTACTTCGAACAGCTCCTTTTTTAAGAACGTCTGCAATCTGATCGCAGTACGTTCTACGAGGTCGACCCTGAACATTATTCCTATTCACACTGGCTTTATATATTTTCTTTGTTGTTCTTCTTTCACTCATCCTTTCAATGTGGCCAAACCATCTTAACATTCCTTTCTCAATCTTGATCACAACATCATATTTCAATCCACATCGCTCCCGCACTACCTCATTTCTTATCCGATCTTTTAAAGTTATACCACACATATTTCTAAGCGCTCTCATTTCCACTGCATTTATTCTACTTTCATGCCTTTTCTGCCATACCCAACTTTCACTGCCATACATAAGAGTTGGAATCAACACTCCTTCATGAACAGCCAGTCTCGCCTTTTCAGTTATCTTCCGACTGTTCATAAAAGCATGTAATGCCCCATTCACTCGGTTACCAGCAGCCACTCTTCTTTCAATATCCCCATCGTGCTTTCCATCCCTTGTAAACCCACAACCTAAACCTAAATTAAGAAATAAAACAAAAATAGTAATAAGAAATTAAAATTATATAATAATACTTCTTAGAAATATATTATTTTGAAAAAGGAATGGGATTCATGTTGGTTATGATATTTGAGATGACACTCTTTTCAACGTTATTTTGTTAAAATTATCAAATAAACCCGTCTTTTATTTATCCTTTTACAACATTTTGTGTTTGTATTTCGTCTATAATGACGTCTTTCTTTGATCCCTTCTTAATAGAGGGTCCGGGGTCACGGATGTAGGTCATTTTGGTGCGCAAAATATCACAAATGAAAATTATTACGTCAGCTTTCGATTAGGTAGATATGATATTTTATTTCTGTACTATTCATAAATTTTTACCACGGTTAAAACGCAAAATTTAGATATTGTAGTTTACTCTATATTTTTATTTTCATTACTACGATATTTCATTGCCATTAATTTTGATAATTCGATTTTCAAAGGTACATTGCAGTTGCTACGTTCATAGACTGACTGAAGAGCTGCCATGGATTTTGAATTGCCTTTAACCAGCGAAATAATAACCATCAAATGTAGTGAATTTGGTGCTAGATCTTGTTCTGGGTTTTGTTGCCAATTTCCAGTTATTTATCGATACATATAAATAATTCTAAACAAAAATTATAAACAAAAATTTTAATTACATAAAAAATAAAATGAGTCTATAAAACAGATCATATAAAATAAAATATGGATGACAAATCACTGCGGTCTGCTGGCAGGGTACCCAAAAGGCTGGCGGCATTTCCTCGCTGGATGGCCAGACTCAATCTTAGACTATAATGCGCGCCTGCCCTTAGGTCACCGGAAAAGTCGATTAGGCGTGCGGAGATCTCTTTGTTGGGTCTCCGCACTCCAAGACCCTATAGTCTCCAAGGCAAAATACACTACAATAGTTATTATTTCGCAACCAATAGGTCTATCCACTATCTTTAGTTTTTTTTTTTTTGATTGCACACATTTTTACACACAAGTTATACCTATTTGTTTAAATGTAACTCAAGAATGGAAAATCAAAATTAATCATGATACGTCCATTAGCAATTTTCTGTTTATTTTTCTAAAAAAAAAATTTTTCTATTTTTATTAATACTCTAGTAATGAAATGAAAAATGTAGGTAAAGCGAATCATAAATATCACAATACGAGTAGTGCATACAATGAATTTAATAAACATGGTCTATCAATTCGCACACATGTAATGGTAATTTAAAAAATAAAAAAGTTGTTCTCAAATCAAAATTAACATCGAAACATTCCCCACGGCTCAAACCCTTCAAACATCCCCGAGGGTTGGATTTCAAGGTCAAATTAGAGCTACCCATGGGCAGACAACCCTCGCTTGATTATTTATTATAAGACTAGCTTTTGCTCACGGCTTTGTTAATGTAGCATCAATTTTTGTTTTTATTAAGTATTTGTATTAAGTTAAAGGCATCTTTGTCACATATCCTAATCCTAATCCTAACTAATATTATAAATGCGAAAGTGAGTTTGTTTGTTTGTTACGCTTTCACGCCGTAACTACTGAACCGATCATCATGAAAATTTGCATACAAGTTCTCTGGAGTACGGAGAAGGACATAGGCTACCTTTTATCGCGGGAAAAAGTACTGCTCCCGAGGGATCAACATTGACGCGGGCGGAGCCGCAGGCGAAAGCTAGTACTTAATATAAGTACACCGGGTAGCAATTTGGTCTGGCCAGTCTGGAAGTCTTTAAATATACTGCGGGCTGGTGTTGGCAGATGCCACGAAAACAGAGTCAGGTGGGGTTTCTCCAACAATAGTGAGTGCGACTGTGGTACTATTCAATCTATGGACCACCTCTTGGTGTGCCCAGAAAGTCCAGTTTCTTGCTCCCAGCGGGATCTTAATGAGGCAAACGAACGGGCAATCATGGTAGCACAACCATTTTACAACTCGATAGAAGAATATAAGTACAAAATGTATGGGGCTGTCTTTGAAAACGCGTAACAGTCATCTCTTTAAATTTAAAACTGTCGAAAGCCCACTATGTAGGGCGTGTGAGGAATCGGAGGAGATAATGAGACACATTTTGTCACATCACTGTGACTCTAGGATAACCTAGACCTCTTAGGATCATCTTATCCTGAGCTAGAGGACTACAGGCACAACGCACTAGGCGATATTCTGAAGCTCATGCAGTCCTCGGAAATCACCGTGTGGGTGAGTTGAGTACCTAATCTATGGGATAAGTACAAAATAGCCCAAAGGTTAGACGTGCTTCTGTTTCTGAATCGGCTCCATTGAAGATAAGATAAGATGGCGGTCAATCCTTATAGAATCAGAGCATTTTTATAGTCTACATATTTAAACACTAATAGAGTAGGCGCACCCTTTTTTAGCTGGCGCGGCTACGTGTAAGACCATACAGAATATTTGTTTGCAAGGACAAATACAGAAAATAGCTTTAAAAAATTGTAATGAACTAACTTTATTATTGAATAGCTGTTGCCCGCGACTTCGTCGTTATTATAGATATACTGTCGCGGACATTTATTCAGTTCGTTTAAAGAGGAATAATTCTTTAATACACATTTTTTGGGTAACTTGAACCGTTTACGCATCGCACGCGTCGGATGTCCTCAACTATGAATAATTTTCCCCCGTTTTCAAAACATTTTTTATTAATGCTTCGCTCCTATTGGTTGCAGCGTGATGTTTTATAACCTAAAGCCTTCCTCAACAAATGGAACATCCAACACATAAAGAATTTTCCTATTTGAAACAGTAGTTCCTGAGATTAGCGCATTCAAACAAACAAACAAACTCTTCAGCTTTTTAATATTAGTATAGATATAGATGTAACTTTGAAAACACAAGAATCATTTTGTAATTAATCAAAAACATTAACATTAAAATCAACATGACTTTAATCATCATCATCTCAGCCGCAAGAAAAAATGTCCACTGCTGGACATAGGCCTCTTAGCTTCTTACCTTCACTCTATTTGTATTCACCTCTCTAGAACTTGGTATCATAAGCTATTAAACTAAAGACGTAGTCTACCTGAATGCTAAGTTTTATCTATGCAGTAGTTTTCACGAGATTGAGTTATAAACATCCAAACTCACAAACATCCAAACTGCCAACCTTCCCTTTATGATATTAATAGTATTATCGGGCTGTCCCCCTAACACAGACAAAATCGATAGCGCGCCGTGCAGGTATATGCAAAATAAAGCGATACGACGCGCTGAGGAAAATTTCCTGCATTTACATACATTTCCCTATCGTGAGTCCTTATCTTAAGTATGTTTTGCTGGCATTTTATAGCAAAATCAGAAATTATTTGTTTGTTTTCCAACTATATCAATATAGGTATACAAATACATACATACATAATATCACGCCTCTTTCCCATGGGGGCAGGCGAGACCATGGATCTCCACTTGCTACGATCCTTACAAAGCTCTTTCGCTTCATCTACATCCATCACTCTTTTCATGCATCCTCGCCGGTTTCCAGTACTTCTTAATATAGGTATGAATTTAAAATTATACATACATACATACATATTATCACGTCTTTTTCCCTTACGGGGTAGACAGAGCCTAAGGTCATAAGACCGAAAGGCCACATTTAGCGTGTGGGCGTAAAGATGGAAAACGGAATCAAAATAGTGATGGATTGCTAGCCGCATCGCCTATTGTCATGATTCTTTGGATTTTCGCCCATTCCGTTGACCGGCTTCTACGGTCTGCGCGGGAAGAGAAGCAGCTAGCACATTCTACGTTTTTTCTTTTCTCCCAGACCAGATGGAAGATTTAAAATTATAAATACACCTACAATCATTGTGCGTTCACTGTGGGTATCAAAAGAAAACAAGCATTTTTGAAACTTGTAGACTTATTGATAATTTATTAAAAAAGTCTTCTATGATTGATAGTTAAAATTTTAGATATTTTTAAACATAATAAGTAATTTAAATCGTTCGATTTTATTATATTGTCTAAATTACACTATTTTTATTACGTTTGTTTTAATACGCGAAATACGAAACAAACCTATTCTGGTAAATTTTTATGTTCCAAAGGTTTGTTCAATATCCTTATCTTATTTAAATATAGATATTTAAAGTTGTAATTATTAATGACGCTAAAAGTATTGTGAATTTGATTAAAGAGCCTATATTTAGTATTGTTAATAGAAATGTAATCAAATAAAAATATTGCATGCTGTAAAAATGGCTAAGTTGGCTAAGCTACACTTTTATATGTAACATCTTTCTGTACCCTATTTAATGCAAATAAATCTTATCTTATCTTAACTTATCTTATCCTTATCCTTACTAATATTATAAATGCAAAAGTGAGTTTGTTTTGTTTATTTGTTTGTTTGTTACGCTTTCACACCGTAACTACTGAACCGATCATCATGAAATTTTGCATACAAGTTCTCTGGAGTACGGAGAAGGACATAGGCTACCTTTTATCCCGAGAAAAAGTACTATTCCCGAGGGATCGACATAAACGCGGGCGGAGCCGCGTGCGAAAGCTAGTCATCAATAAATACAGCTCTATAAATACATCAAGAAAATATGGTCATTCAAAAGCTTATGGAAAGAGCTTTGGATGTTTCTCTTCGATGTCAGAAGAGAAGAGACTTGACATTTACAAATTACCGCAATGAAATTACTTCGTACTTATCGACATAACGCTGATGCTTTAAAAATACATATTATAACTCGTTGGGTAATATCCTATTGTTATTCTGCATATTTAAACATCTCATTTTAACACAAAACAAAGATATATAGAAAAAGCGCTTGCAATTTTTATCCATATTTACAATTTATCACAGTTTTTGTCGAGTTACATATCAGTTGGGCTAAAATTTAATCCTGATGCAGTTCTAGCACATCAATGAATATAAAATAATATTTCAATAAGGTTTTTGCAAAAAAAAAATACAGGCTATTTGCCAACAAATGGCTCCATTTCTTTATTTCTTTGTTTGTATTGTGATTCTAGCCGCTTTTTTTTAAATGCTTATGGTAGCTAGCTCCTAGTGAGCTTTCGCTACTTCACCGGACGTTTGAGCCGAGGGCAGAGTGCCCTCAACCTTTATAGACAACTCACCAAAGGGCCCAGGAGGGATGAAGCATAAACTATAATATAGAGTAAATCTTTTTAAATAGTCATTACTTTTAGGGCACAGATTCGAGTCTTATCTATGAGATGCGGCACGGTCGCGGATGTTTGTTTGTATACTCTAAATAGTTAAGGTTCTACATGGCGCATAAAATACTCAGCTCGAGGCTTGATCTTTTTAAGGGATAGTTTTTCAATTAATATATGTAGCGCTTGGCACATTGCTCCATTTCTATATTTTCTCTGTTTTATAATTCCAGCCTCAGTATTTACAGTGATTGGCCTGTGTTTATGCGGCGCGGCACGCTCTCGGTCGTTTGTTTGTTGTATAGGGGATAACTTTTGTCGGCTGTTTTCAAATAGGTAAATCATTAAACTAACAAAAAAAAATTGTCCATGGTTTTTAGAGCCATATTGCTATGGGCTGACTATGCCACATTGTCTCAGTAGACGAGAAAAAGAAAAAAGACCATGAGGTGCTGGCTTAATGTTATTAGCGGTGATTTACTAACCATAATTCTCAAAATCCCGAAGATCGATCAACTAAGTTGTAAGGATGAAACCGAGCACTGAAGAATCTTGTCTGAGGGAACCTAGAACCAGATAAAAAGATGAGATAGAGGGGGTAAACGGGGCTCTACTATTGCCCGTGTGTCTCGTGAAGCGTTTGAGTTATTCCGATGAACCTTCACAGGTACAAAGTTTTAATTTCTGACTAAGTTTTTATATAACAGCATAATACGAAGTAATAAAAACGGCAAAGTTGCTTAATAGATTCAGGTGTCACTTTGCGGAAGTCAAAGTAAATTATCTCAAAGTAAAACAACGACTAAATATTAGGTGACACACCCGACTTGCATTTGGTCAGTTTTTCGAATATGATTTAAGTTTTTCTTACTTTGCACGGATAAATTCCTAAAAGGTGAGAACGACAAATAGAATATAAGTTTATTTACAAGCACTGATGTATACACAAACCATTACAAATCAGTACAAATAAAACAAAATAAGTACAATAATATAACAGCTTGTGAACGTTGCAGTATTTCTAAAAGGTTGTACGGTCAGCGTAACGCTTTCTATCTCACTGATATTCTGCCTCAAGTTGCTGGCGATCGATATTATTACCCACAAAAGTTTGTAAAGTTAAGTAGAGAAGTAAAGCACAGTACAGTACAATGTATTATGTATTTATCTTTAAAATTAAAGAAATAGAAAAAAACAAATTAAAGAAATTGAAAAGAGACTTTTACCCCCGGTACACTTTACATAATACACTAACCTAATCCATATAATTATAGCCGTTTCCTGAATCCTCATTTGATTAATCGTAATTAATCGTAAACCTTGATTTATATTAATCGTAAAACGCTGATTAATTGTAAACCTTCCATAAAAAAACCTACATTTTCAAACATAATATCAATGCTCGACTTTGCTATACAAATTCATCCGTTTAATCAAAGAAAACAAAGCAACAACACCCCTATAAATAACCGAAACACGTCTTTAAGCATAATTAAGGCGCGCTCAGACTGCGCGAAAACGCTCCGAAATGAAATTAGAGTAAATCACATCAGATTTACGGGTTGACTATCCGCGTCTAACGTGAAATCGAATCAACGTTGCGCGTTAGTGGTTTGTAGCGAGACGTTTGGCTTTTAGTATTACAGATAGATTGCTGTTTTGGTAAGTTACGTCAAAAGTCACCCGAGCGTGTCTCTGATTGCATTGACTAAGACAGAAAAGTTGTCTGTGTCTATTATCAAACTCTTAATGCATCAGATTGGTGAGAAAAAAAGTTTATATTTTAGGCTGAAAACCCAAAAGGCTCGGTTTTGGTTTTTCGGAAAGTAGCGGCACCGTTTGCGTATAACGTGAAATCGAACCAACGTTGCGCATTAGTGGTTTGTAGCGAGACGTTTGGGCTTTTAGTATTACAGATTGCTGGTTTGGTAAATTACGTCGCAAGTCATTTGTGCGTGTTTCCGATTGCATTGACTATGACAAAAACGTAGTCTTTTTCTATTATTAAACTCTAAATGCATCAAATTGAAGAGAAAGAGGTTATATTGTAGGCTGAAAAACCAAATAGCACTTAGTTTTAGTTTTACGGAATCAAGCGGCACGGCACTATCCGCGTCTAACGTGAAATCGAATCAACGTTACGCGTTAGTGGTTTGTAGCGAGACGTTTGGGCTTGTAGTGTTACAGATAGATTGCTGTTTTGGTAAATTACGTCGAAAGTCACCCGAGCGTGTCTCCGATTGCATGACTAAGCCAAAAACGTAGCCTTTTTCTAACTATTATAGCATCAGATAGGAGAGAAAGAGGTTATTTTTTAGGCTGAAGAACAAAACGACAATTGGTATTGGTTTTTCGGAATCAAGCGGCACGGTACTATCCGCGTCTAACGTGCAATCGAACCAACGTTGCGCGTTAGTGGTTTGTAGCGAGACGTTAGGGCTTTTAGTGTTACAGATAGATTGCTGTTTTGGTAAATCACGTCGAAAGTCACTCGTGCGTGTTTCCGATTGCATTGATTAAGACAAAAACGTAGTCTAAACTCTTATGGAATCAGATAGGAGAGAAAGAGGTTATAACTCTTAAGGCATCAGTTAAGAGAGAAAGAAATATTTTAGGCTGAAAACCCAAAAGGCTCGGTTTAGGTTTTTCGGAATGTAGCGAAACCGTTTGCGTATAACGTGAAATCGAACCAACGTTGCGCATTAGTGATTTGTAGCGAGACGTTTGGGCTTTTAGAATTACAGATTGCTGGTTTGGTAAATTACGTCGAAAGTCATTTGAGCGTGTTTCCGATTGCATTGACTAAGACAAAAAGTATTCTGTGTATACATATTAAACTCTTAAAGCATAATTTAAGGGAGATAGAAATATTTTAGGCTGAAGAACCAAACGGCAATTGGTATTGGTTTTACGGAATAAAGCGGCACGGCACTATCCGCGTCTAACGTGAAATCGAATCAACGTTGCGCGTTAGTGGTTAGTAGCGAGACGTTTGGGCTTTTAGTATTACAGATAGATTGCTGTTTTGGTAAGTTACGTCGAAAGTCACCCGAGCGTGTCTCTGATTGCATTGACTAAGACTAAAACGTAGTCTGTTTCTATTATTAAACTCTAAATGCATCAGGTTGGAGAGAAAGAGGTTATATTTTAAGCTGAAGAACCAAACGGCACTTGGTTTTGGTTTTTCTGAATGTCGCGGCACTGTCTGCGTGTAACGTGAAATCGAATCAACGTTGCGCCTTAGTGGTTTGTAGCGAGACGTTTGGGCTTTTAGTATTATAGATTGCTGGTTTGGTAAATTAAAAATTATTAAATAAACGTAGTCTGTGTCTATTAATATTATGTTGGAGAGCTCCGTGGCGCAGTGGTTAACACGCCAGCCTACGACACGAGGGTCTCGGGTTAGATCCTTAGTCAGGTCATGATGGAAAACGATATTTTTCAGATTAGCCTAGGTTTTGATGTTAATCAATATATAGTATCGTTGAGTTAGTATTCTGCGACACGAGTTTACTATTTACAATCTATCCCAATATATTTATATCCTTACATCATACAACTATATAATATTTTATAATAGATAAATTATAATATTACTCACCTTCGATTTGCTGATGACATTGTTATAATGGCGGAGTCGCTGGAGGATCTGAGTGCCATGCTCAATGACCTTAATGAAGTTTCCCAACAAGTGGTGGGCCTTAAAATGAACATGGACAAGATGAAAATAATGTCGAATGTCTATGTCGCGCCTTTTCCAGTGCTTGTTGCTCCATACTTAAAGCTGTTGACCAATATTTCTATCTGGGTCAGTTGATCCAGGTTGGAAGTTCCAGCTTCAAGGATGAGGTCTTGCAACGAATCCGACTCGGCTGGGCAGCGTTCGGGAAGCTCCGCAGTGTCTTCTCGTCCAAAATACATCAGTGCCTCAAGTCGAAAGTATTCGAACAATGTGTGTTACCAGTGATGACTTACGGGTCCGGAAACGTCGTCGTTTACTATGGGCCTCATAAGAAAGCTCGAAGTCACTCAAAGAGTTATAGAGAGGGCTGATGTTTATTTGCGAGATTGAATCAGAAACGAGGAGATCCATAGAAGAACAAAGGTCACTGACATAGCTCAGCGGATTAGCTCTTTATAGTGGCAGCGGACGAGGCACATAGCGCGAAGACCCGACGGCCGACGGGGCAGAAAGGTGCTCAAATGGCGACCACGTACCGGCAAGCGCAGCCTTGGTCGCAGGTAGACGCTGGATGCAGGAAAACGCTGGATGTTTATTTTCCATTGGTTAAATCTTCGATACCAACGAAACTAAGGGGAAAGGATTTCAAGATTTCCCATCGCAATAAATATTTAACAAGCGTGTTTCCGAAATTCGGTAATTAACCAATCTCGTATGCCACCGCCAAACATTTCATTTTGTCACGCAGGAAAATAGCAACAGATCCCCCACACACGGTGGAGTGATTTTGTAATCTCTATTAGTAATTAGGGGAGCGAATGATTATACAAGTCAAGAACACATGTTTAAGAAACTTTGTTAATATTTAATGAGCAAACGTTGATTTGTAGACTTGCGTTTAATTTTCGTTGGAAACCGCTAATTCAATAACGTTACAGTTGACAACGTTGTGTATAACGTTTTGAGATTAATTAGATTGCTGTTAATTTATTAATCTGAGTTTACTCGCTATGCGATTATAATTTACTAGTTAAGAACTGTAAATCTTTTGATGCTTGCTTATTAAAAACGCGAATTGTGATATATTTATCTTACATACATACATTCTTATAAATAAATATAAATATATAGGGACATATCACACAAATTGAGCTAATTATTAACTATTGTTTAAAAGCTACAAACTACTATTGTTTCGGAACCGACCACTGTAGAGAAGAAAACGTTGAAAGAAACTATTTTCAGCATTGGTAACCTATGCTCTTGAAAGGCTTTGTATGATATTTATTTTCTTGTTTTTTATTTATTTTTCCATTTTCCGTTTTTACTGATAGTTCTTAGACTCTAAGTAACTAAGTCTAAAACTGTTCTTGTAATATAGTTAGGTATTAAAACTACTCATTTATTACACAAATTAATATAAAACGTTTAAAATCGTAAAAAAGCACTCACGCTTATTTAGCTTTTAGCCGCGTCTGCTTCTTAAAAGTAACTTAAGTTGCTAAACATTAATTAAGTGCTTTGAAGGTACCGTTAAGTGAAGCAAAAATTAATTGAGTTTGTATTTACTAGTTTTTGCTACGCGGCAATATTGTAGAGAGCCTTTCTCTTAATTCAAAGATGGAAAAAAAGGGCATTACCCTGGTGTATTTTTTTTACGTAGTTTGTCTGTTTTAATTAAAAGACATAATACGGATGAATTTAGTTTATTTCATTATTATTAAACCTAACGATTCAAAATGTACATTTTCATTTTGAATCGTTAGGTTTATGAAATTTCGCAGGAGACTTAGTTAATTTTTGTCTAATGCAAATTTACCCGAACTACTTAACTACCTACAATAATAACTTATTGATTACGACCTGCCGGCCTATTTGCTAACTCAGGGTACGTTTTGATAGACACTTCAAAATACATTGCTACTTTTGTATGATTGGCAATTTTTATTTAAGATAAATAAAACGTAATGTATTTTAAAATGTCTGTCAAAACGTTGTACCTACACCAAGTTAGTAAATAGGCTGGATGGTTGTGTTAAAGCACAGAATAAACCAGCTTTAATTATAATAATGGAGGTCGTTAAAGTCACTAATGTTCTTGGTTATGGCATCTCGAAAGAAGTCCAGTTTTGCGATCATTTCGGAGATAAAACTAAAATCACTTTTACTATCCAAACGATATACATACAACGATACAGCCCATCGGTTGATGCTATATACAAATCATGATACAAACACGGCCGCATATGGAGTATTGTATATATAATGGAGAGTTCTCATCTCTGGGCTGGAGCACCACACTATCAACTTCTTCCATTTGAACGTACCTCAAAAGAGAGCTGTTCAAATTGTCTTAAGCTCACGGATTTTCTACAACCGCTTGACTAACGCAAAAACGTAGAGAGAGATTTCTACCGCATTTTTAATGGAGAGAGTTCTAGAGAACTTTTTGATTTGGCACTTGCAGCGCCGTTTCATTATCGCACCACGCGCCGTAGAAACAGGATTCGTGCTCATCACCCAGCCGAAAATCTAATGAAGCATTTGCAATCATAGGCGATGCGGTTAGCAAGCCATCATCGTGTTACGTCTACGTTTTTTTATCTTTTCTCCCTGAGCAGCATTGAAGAGTGCTTATAGGATATAACACGTATCCTAAATAATAGTAGATTATGGACGTAAGGGCCTAATAAAATACTTTTTTCGACTAGCTCCGTGGCGCAGCGGTCAACATACCAGCCTGCGACACGGAGTGACCGGGTTCGATCCCCGGCCAGGTCAAGATGGAAAACGATCTTTTTCAAATTGGCCTGGGTCTTGGATGTCTATCTATATATGTATTTGTTATCAAATATAGTATCGTTGAGTTAGTATCCCATAACACAAGTCTCGAACTTACTTTGGGGCTAGCTCAATCTGTGTGATTTGTCCGTATATATTTATTTTATTTATTTTAAACTAAAAAAAAAAAAAAAAAAAAAAAAAAATGAAAAAAAATTTTTTACATAAATAAATAAATAATTATATAGGGACATATCACACAAATTTAACTAGCCCCACAGTAAGTTGTGAACTTGTGTCGTAGGATACTAACTCAACGATACTATATTTTATAATAGACACATATAGATAAACATCCAAGACCTTGGTCAATCTGTCAAAAAGATCCTTTCCCATCATTTTGACTAGCTCCGTGGCGCAGCGGTCAACACGCCAGCCTGCGACACGGAGTGACTGGGTTCGATCCCCGGCCAGGTCAAGATGGAAAATGATCTTTTTCAGATTGGCCTGGGTCTTGGATATGTATCTATATATGTATTTATTATAAAATATAGTATCGTTGAGTTAGTATCCCATAACACAAGTCTCGAACTTACTTTGGGGCTAGCTGAATCTATGTGATTTTTCCGTATATATTTATTTTATTTACTAGCTGTTGCCCGCAGCTCCGCCCGCGTTAGTGTCGATCTCTCGGGAACAGTAGAATTTCTCGGAATTAAACAAACCCTATGTCCGTCCCCGGGCCTCAAACTACCTCCATATCACAGGTATGGCACTTCATACAAACGGGACGACATAAATACCTAGTACTACTACAAACAAAATGTTACATCCGTGCACACGCTAATGTGTGAGTTACAGAACCAAGGTTGACACCGAAGAATGAAATTAAATAATTAAATATAACCTATTCATGATGCCACCTAAAGTTCGACAAATTTTCGAATATGTCTCTCAATTCTGAAAGATTTATGATGATCTTAATTTATTTATGTAGGTATGTATTGACTTATCTAACAATACATCTCATTAATATGTAAATAAACTTGCTAACAAACAAAATTGTATTCGTAGATTTTTTTTTTTTTTTAATGTATATCCGACGGCAAACGAGCAGACGAGCCACCTGATGGAAAGTGGTCACCGTCGCCCATGGACATCTGCAACACCAGAGGAGCTGCTGATGCGTTGCCGACTCTTAAGATACCTGTAAACACGCCTTTTGAAGGACCTCAAGTCATAGCACACAGGGAAAACCTCGGGAGGGAGTCCATTCCACAATCCTGCTGTAGGAGGAAAAAAAAGAAGTGACGCTCTGACATTTTTGGAGACCCAAGTGTCAAGGATGTGGGGATGGACTTTACTCGCACACAATGCAACTGGCACAATCAGAACACCATGACGTATAAGATTATTATATTTTAGGTGTACGTACACATCAACAAGTAACTAGCACTTCACAAATAAGAGGTTATCTATTTTATCTTCTCTTCACCACTGGTTTATTAGTTACCTATTGATTCATTTACAATTAAAAGCACTAGATAATGTCCTGTAATATAATAAATTGCTTGTTTGGCGCTAAACTTTACGGCAAATGTGATAAAAATCAATAAAAAAAAGGATAAATACAAGAGGCTGATAGACAGAGATTCACAGCACAGTATTTAATTGTAAAGTGTGTCGGTAACGTTATATTCGCATTTGACGAGCAACAAAACCTAACCCTGTTTCAAAGCAACGCATCGCACTCCATTTACGGGGGAGAGGTGCGGCGATGCCTTGTTGCGGGGGACGCAGGGAGTTTCCGTTCTGTACGTTAGTACTTATATTAATTCTGTGTCCATATTAAATTTCATCTAAATCAGTTCAATGGTTGAAGCTTAAAAAGACGACAGACAGAGTTACTTTCGCATTTATAATATTAGTATTATTATGGAAGTATGGATATTATTTATACTTCTAAGTCCAGAAATGAGAAAATTACCATAAAAACTTTACCCTCCTATTTTACCCCTTTAGGGGTGAATTTTGTCCATTTCATCCACATATATCTTTTTTAATTGTAATCGAGAACTTACATACCTATTTATTTTTATACTTCATAGTCCAGAAATGAGAAAATTTCTAATTTCCATACAAACTTTACCCCCCTCCCATTTTGCCATTTAAGAGGGGAATTTTGTACATTTTACAGGTTTTTTAAATTGTAATTAAGAATTATATACCTATTTTTATACTTCTAGGTCTAGAAATGTGAAAATTTCCATACAAACTTTAACCCCCTTCTGGAAGATTTTTTTCCAGTTGACCTACATAGATCTTTTTCAATTGTAATCGTAAATTTATTTACCTATTTTCATACTTCTAAGTCCAGAAATGAGAAATTTCCATATAAATTTTACCCCTTTAGAAGTTAAATTTCTTAAAAATCCTTTCTTAGCGCTCACTCACATCATTAAAAGAACCCCTGTACCAAATTTCAAGTTTCTAGGCGCAGCAGTTTCGGTTGCGTTGATATATAAGTTGATATATAAGGTTTGCCGTTTGCCCGCGGCTACGCCGCCGCCGATAGAGTCCATCCCTCAGGAACAGTAAAATTTCCCGGAATAAAAGGTAGGGTAACTTTTATTCAGTCAAAAATTCTAAGTGTACAGACAAAATATTTTTACTATTTTATTATATGTATAGATTATCATGTCCTGACCGGGGATTGAACCCGGGCATCCTCGTGTCCAGCTAGCGTGTAAACCCCTGCGCCACGGAGCTTACCAGATGCGGGCATTATTCTAAATCAGTGAAACGAAGGAGTCTGGAACAGAATCCCAAGCGCAGCTATGGATTCTATTCTAAAGCATCTTTTTCCTTATCCAATTTATATAGTATATTACACAGAAAGTTTCCGTATATTTCCGGAGAGATCTCCGGCACCTCATTTAGCATTTAGGGATTACCAAATCAGGCTTCCAAAGTGTAGCTAATTGCACTTCTAGCCGCTTACTCGCTTTTATATCCGCCAAATCCGCAAATGAGTGTTAAAAGATTTATATCAGCGCTTGGCGAAGCCTTCTTAATCCCTTCAGGAAATTAAGACGTTCAAGTTAAAGCACTTGATACTGTGGAAAGTCTTGATGACGTTTGTAATGCACCGTTTAGTGTTATTTTCAATTTAATTTGGTCATCATAGAAGATGTGTTTTGTGAAAGTGATTACATCTTTCGAATTTAATTCTTACTTCTTTTCAGCATGTCGAATAATATTTCTTGAAAAACATAAAATGAAAATGGAAACGATTATTTTTAAGAGTTACCTAGCCAAATTGCAAAAAACGGAACTCTTCTGGATTTGTCACGTCTGTCTGTCTGTCTGTCCGTCCGTATGTCACAACCGCTTTTTTCCGAAACTTGGTAAGTAGATGTATTCTGTGTACCGCATTAAGATATTTACACATAAATATATTTCATTTAAAAAAAGTAAAAAAAGAAATGAGTTCCCAGCATTGGTCCCATAGAAAAAATTGTTCACTTTGACGGGCTGAATCACCCCTTCATGGAAAAAAAAGAGGTTATGTTACACGCTGTATAATACAAGTGCCCACCCGGCTTCGCACGAGTGACATAGGTATTAAATCCTATAGCCTATGTTCGTCAGAGATAATGTAGAATTCTACTGGTAACATAACTTTTTAAATCGGTCTAATAGTTTTGGAGCCTGTTCAATGCAAACAAACAATCAAATCGTTATTATATTAGTCTAAAAGTGTAGATAGGTAGACGGCAATAATAAAAATATCTTTAGGTATTACCACGCTGTTTCCAGATTTTCATATCGTTGTCTCCGCCCGGCGCGCTCGCCAGACTGTTGATAACAGTATTACACAAATCTTGTTACCCAAAACGAATTGTATTCTCAAACTTTTACTATTTCTAAATCCGTATTTTTAAAAGGTTTATGGTTTATGTAAATTTATCTGTAAGTATGAAATACATAGGTACAGTCATCATCATCATCATCATATCAGCCGCAAGAAGTCCTCTGCTGGAATTAGGCCTCCCCCAAGGATTTCCAATACGACCGGTCGGAAGCGGCCATCCGTCATCCGACCATCTGGTCCGACGCTGTGCTTGCCGGTACGTGGTCGCCATTCGAGAACCCTTCTGTTCCATCGGCCATCGGTTCTACGCGCTATTTATAGGTACAGTTTACTGTCTTTATCTCTTACGATGTTGACAATATCGAAGGTCACAAAGCCACGTCTTAAAAAGATAGGTTGAGCATAACTGATCTTCAAAAAGATGGAGTCTTTTATTGTTTGATTATAACTACGGAGTGAAACTAAAAAAAAAATAACCTTTTTAAGTCTACTTTTCACAATATTTTTATTCTTTCAATATCTGGGCGACCGAGCTTCGCTCAGTTATTACTATTTATTGTAATATGATGTAGATCGATTTTTTACCCCCGAAAACCCTCATATACCCAATTTCAGCGAAATCGTTAGAGCCGTTTCCGAGATCATACAAATAAATAAATTTATATATAACACAAGGTAAATAATTGCTCGTTTAAAGGTATAAGGTTTTATTTACTTTTTTCACTTTTCATTCAAATTTATATTTATCTATTCGATTTTTATTTACTACAACCACACCAACCATATTTTATCAAATATAGATAAGAAAACAAAGCAGTGGCTCATTTTATTTGCAATGTAATTTTTACAAGCTTTAACTTGCAATATGTATGATGTTTGTTCGGGTAGAATCCTGCAAGTCAATGTTGTAGCAGATATCTTAACATATAACAGCCTCCGTGGTCCAGTGGTTAAGTCGTGGGTTCGATTCCCACCGGAAGCATACTTTGTTTAGTTGTTTCCAGTTTGGTTAGGACATTGCAGGCTTGAATCACCTGATTGTCTGATAATAAAGATGATTCCGTGCTTCGGAAGGCACGTTAAGCTGGTGGTCCCGGCTGCCATCTGGTAGTCGTTGAAGGGACCACGTCAGAGGCCGAGAGGCGGTTCCGAAGAACTCTGACACCAGGGTGTGCACGGTCGATTGACCGTGTTACCTACTCGAAATGATGATGACCAGATATCTTCAGATAACAATGCATGGAAAGCTGTGTAACATCATTCTAGATCCAACATCGCGGTACACCCAAAATGGCGGACTAGCTATTTTTGATTTAGGCCTACTTCGTCAATATGAAATAATATGAAAATAACTCCAAACCTATAGTGATGTACATAAAAGATTATTTTAAGTTTTTTTAACTATTGCGCATTATAATTTAATTGAAATAAGCAGCAGATACTGTTTAATTGTTTAAACTTAAAATTCATCGGTTTTCTCAACTTAGTTGAATCGTTCATCCGAGAACTAAGAAAGTACTAAAGTTCATTATTCAAAATTAATAATCCGCTAAATTAATTTAATTTCTAACTTTATATCTTCGGTTTCAGAGGTAATGCTGATTCAACAGTATACAGGGTGCGCAGTTCGATGACTGCGAAGATATTTCAAATTACTGTTTCTAATAGATTCAAGTTTATTTAAGAAAAACCTAATCAATTGAGAGTAAAAATAATAAAGAAAATTCAGTCTTTGATTATATTCTGTTTGAATGTGATTGAGATATTATTTCGTTGCAGTTATTCAAATAATATTACGGGTTCATTGGACCAAATATTTTATTGAATGACATTAATCGAAGAAATACCAATTCATATTATATATTGAAATAATTATTCAACTAACTTGGAAATTGAATATCATTCTCTGGATTACTTCTAAGGATTGGTTACTTATGGGAATGCATTGTTACGATAAAATATGTGAGTTCATATTTTATCATATTAATGTATTCTCTATTTTTAGGGCTCCGTACCCAAAGGGTAGAGACGGGACCCTATTAATATCGCTCCGCTGTTCCTTTGTCTGTCTGTAGGGTGTATCTCATAAACCGTGATAGTTAGACAGTTGAAATTTTCACAGATGATGTATTTCTGATGCCGATGTAATAACAAATACTAAAAAATAAAATAACTATTTAAGGGGATCTCACACAACAAACGTGATTTTTATGCTTGTTTTTGCTCGATATTGATAACAGCAACAAGTAGACGCTTGAAATATTCACAGTATATTTAGATATATATTCACTTTAAAAATAAATAATTAAATAATAATAAAATTTATATAAAAGTTGGACTCCCATCCCATACAACAGACATGATTTATATATAATGGTACGGAACCCTTCGTGCGCGAGTCCGACTCGCACTTGGCCGGTTTTTTAATTTTTTCGTCTATAGCCAAAACGAATCTGATGAACTTAACTGATTGCAAGAATCCGATTCTTCTTTACATTTTTTGTTTATCAAATGATTTTTTACTTAACAAAACATATTTTTTTTTTTAAATCCGCAATTTCTGATCCTATCTTTACTTGAGAGCAGATTTTTAATAATTTTTAAAAACCAATAAATGACAATAATAATAAAATGATCACCCTTTACATGTACAACAATGAGGTTAAAGGCACTGCCAGCAAAATCGCGGAGTCACCACACCCCTGCACCAGCGAACCAATAAATCAGATCGCTAGCGAGCGCACTATACTTGGTGCATTGAGTTTAACTACCAGAAGAGACATTCACCTTCCAATCGCGGGAATAAGTAACAAAAAATTTACAAAGACATGTTTATTACTAAGATTTTATTATATATCTAAAGTAAATTAACATTGGCTAACACTAAAACTTAATCTAAAAATTTATTATTAAATAAAACTAAAACTAACTAAACTAACTCAAAATATCTAAAAAAAATGGTTTAGCCGTAAGATGTCTACTGCTGGATGAAAGCCTTTTGAAAGATTCTTCGTTCATGTGAGGATATTGCCATATTCATCATACTTGGCGAGCGCAGTTTCTCGGTTTTTTGTGCTTTCGACGCTTCTGCATTTGCATCGAAAGCATTTCAAAGGGAAAGGATAGGAATTTGTTGGGTTTGAAAAATTTATGTATGTATGGGAATGGGCTTCTACTTATTTGGATGAATGGGTAAAATCAAGCAGTTGAGGGTGACACCGCTGACTTAAATTATAAGATTTATACAAACAATAATATAGGAAACTCCTTGGTTAACTATTCTTATTATGTACACATAAATATATTCAATTTTTATTAATGAAAGGGTGGATATTCCAAAGTGTAGAAGGAAGACCAAAACGTAGAAAAATGTAATCACATTTAGTTTTTCAATTTTAAATCCAATTGGTTTAAATATCTGCCAAATTGAAAACTGCTAAATGATTTTAATAATAAGTATTAATAAGTTAAGTACCATTGTACTGAACATACTTTAAAATCACCACGAGTACGGCCATAATAACAAAAAAAAATATGTCAATAAAAATAAAGTTGGACTTTTGTTGAGTAACTTATTTATTTACTGTACAAAAAGCCTTTTTTTTTAAATACCAAATACACGACTGCTAGCACAGCCGTCAAACATTCTTACGATACTCCATACGACCAAGTACGTTGAGACATTTAGAAGTTATGGTTGAATAAAGAAACTCGCATAACATATCGACATAAAAGTCATGTAAATACTCTTTTCGTTATTACTTTGATTTAACCTTACATGGCCACTTCTTTTCGTCTAACTCAATGCTTTCCTATAGTTATAGAACCACATTTTAAACTAAGGAATTTAATAACGAAGACACGCATCGATTGCTTAACTGCGTCTTAATTGAATTACTATGAGTCCTGATATATTAAAGGGTTGAGCGATTTAATTCCTGATTTACATTGTTTGTCTATGATTTACATTGTTATGAAGACGCTGGTGATTTTAATACGATTTTGGTCTATGGCAGCAAAAAGCAAAATTAAGAGTTAATGACACGAGTAAGTAATACGAGTATTATTTGAGTTTGATTTACATTCGAATACAAATACTGATATGATATGCAAGTTTTCATTGAAAAATGACTCGCATTTTAAGGACTAGAAGCAAATAAAAATACTTAATAATTGTAGATGTAGAATACAGCTGCAATAGTATATGTATGTCTATTTAGTATTTATTGACATTTATGTATGTTTATATTACTATAATTAAACTTCGTTATAAAACATATATTACATTTTGTCTTATACTATCAATAATATTTATTATTATATTTTTGTTAAAGTCTTATTAAAGAAATATCTCTTTAGAAACTTGCACCCCTTCGATCATCTTTTCACCACATCCCTAAGGTAAAACTGGTAGACAATGCTTAGCATTAAGTTATTACCTTTTGTACAAAAATCTTTTGATTGTATGTGCAATAAATTAAATAAAAAAAAAAATACACTAAATGCGCTGATGGTAGCATATATAAACTACTTGTGAGTTTATATATTTAAAACAATCCACATATTTATGTAGTTCTAAGTAACATTGACGCAGGCGAAGCCGCGGATGATAGCTAGTAACGTTATAAAACAATGTGTAACACGATAAAATTCTTGATAATCAAGAGTGTTACAGAATATTATTGTATACTAGCTTTTGCCCGAGGCTTCGCTCGCGTAAGTCTCAGCCCGATAGGGTTAAAACTGACTTAAGTTTCATCCCTTTTTTATCTCCTTGGGGGTAGAATTGATCAAAATGCTTTCTTAGCGGATGCCTTTGATTACCTGCATGCTAAATTTCAACCCGATCCGTCCAGTGGTTTGGGCTGTGCGTTGATAGATCACATGTCAGTCAGTCACCTTTGAGTTATATTTATTAAGAAGAAGAAGAAAAAGATAGAAGAAGAAGATTAGATTTTAAATATCATTCAAAGAACGTTAACTTATTCAAAAATAAAGTATTGTTACTTTTAATAATTAACTTAATGCGCGTAAAGTTAAGTTAATAATTAAAACTAACAGTACTTTATTTTTAAATAAGTTAACGTTCTTTGCATGATATTTAAAATATCTTATGATAATTAAGTAAATTTTAAATTCGATTTTTGAAGTTGACTTCTGGGATCCTGAGACGGAGGAAAGGATTTCTTAAAAAAAAGTTATATTCCCCTACTGGCAAAACATGTTCAATAAGATTTTTTTCTGTCAATAATATTAACAAAAAAATATTTTATCATTTTTAATTGAAGATCGGCAAATAGTACCCCACAAAATAATTAAAACAAAACGTAATGAACAAACTCAAACAAAACAAAAGGAAAATAACAACGAACGTGAAATCAAGTAAATTAAGTTTACACAAGGATCATATCACGCTCTAATTGTCGCCGAGAGATCCGGAGTTTTGTCCCCAGGAATAATATTGACTCAAAAGTCCCTACATCTTCCCGTTTTTCAAAGTAGATTAATGTTTGTACTCAGTGTTTGCACTGTTCTTTATAAAAATGGTACAAACACCATAGATAAACAATACGGTTGGTAACTGCCCGCTTTGTGGCTTTATCCTGTTATTTTGCCTCTTAGTTTTCCCTTATTATGGGGTAAAAATACATACAGCCCGAACAAATTTCTAGATAATTATTTTTTATAAAAAAAAAATGGGCTATTGTGCTACTTTGCTGTAGTGCTATTTTGATTCTTGCTACTAGTGATGTGCCGGAGACAATTTCTCTGTTCTCATGAATTCCTTTTCATGAAAATTTGCGAGAAATTTCCAATGAATCTCAAAATTTTCTCAACAATCCCCGCACTTGAGAGAAAGAAGAAGAAATTCTCGAGAAAAATATCCGACCCGTTCTCACCGTTCTCGAAAATGTTGAGCACGGTACAACACTATATACTACAGATCCGTAAATCTATGTAGATATAAAAGTGATATTCTGTAGAGATTGTTTGATTTATATAAATAATAACCTTTAACGGACAAAAATCTGTCATTTTAGAGTTGTATTATTTTATTATGAGTTCTATTGCTATAGTGTAGCTAACATAGTCTGGACTAGATAAAATAATAGAACTCATTGAAAGAGAGCCTTATTAACAACTAACGACCCGCCCCAGTTTCCCACGGGTGCAATAAAGTAAACGTATTAACCTTACTCTTGATTCACTCTATCTATTACTGAAAACTGCAATAGAATCCATTGAGTAGCTTAAAAGTTCTCAGCGAACAGACAGCAAAAGCGACTTCATTTCATACTATGTAAAGAATAACCTCGTTAAGTGCTTTAGCCTAAAAGTGCTCATATTATTTATTACAAAAATTCGCAGTACGGCCGAGTATATACAGTGATATAACTGTACTACTATTGTTACTATACTACTTATAACCCTTACCCTTTTATATCCAGAGTGGTTATAATTTAAATAGGAATAGAAATAAATAATTGTAGACGCGCCAAGTCCTTTTGGTAAAGTTCCAAAGTACCAACAAAACAAACGCAGTAGACCGGATAACAATTGGTACCAGGAAATCAGGAGATTTGAGGAGCTCTGGAGCAAACACTGCTTTGTGATATACGGGGCGTAATACCCGACGTCTCGGATTTTAATTACTTATTGGAAACTTGTGGCCGCCGGCGGTATGGGACGTCTCGCGGTTTATTGCAAGATTTCGAGTACAAGCCGGCTTTACTATTGTCATTTTTTAAGCCTCATATTGTTTATTATTGGCATTATTGCGTATCCAAGGAGCATTGGATATGCAAACCAAAAGCTGTTTGGAAGGTTTATTGTAGGCTACCACTGTAGGCTGCTTACAAGATTGAACGAATGTTGGGAGTTCAAAATAGAAAAAAACTTTATTCATAATTAAAAAAAACACCTCTGTCGGCTAATTTATGAACTTCGAATACAAACTCTAACAGTAAAGTTTATGTTCTAAATAGGTACTTGCGAATTCACTGATTTAATAATCTGCCAAACAGTTTATTATGTTTGAATAACTTATGTGCATTACATCAGTAAAAAGGTTTCTTTGTACATTTTGGAAATAGTTTCTCTACTTAACGTTTTATTGTAGAAGTAGTTAGCACTAGTGATGTGCCGGAGAGAAATCCTCTGTTCACATGAATTCCTTCTCCCATTCTCACCGTTCTCGAAAATTTCGAGAACGGTACAACACTAGTTAGCACACATACAAATGTGTGCAATTGATTTTTAATTACAATCGCTACCAACATCCCAAAAAATAACAATCGCAGACTCTCGTTATTCCCAAATTGACATTTGACAATCTCTTTCAATTTTGGGTCAGTTTCTCTGTACATAAAATATGAAGATACACGTACTAACTCAAAACACTTAAAGTTTGCGGTTTGAATGTATAAACATGTATACGCATGACAGTTCTTTTGCCATAAAAATAATTCACATAAAAGTTATGTATGAGTAACAATCTTAACCCATCATTCGTGGCGTAAACAACTTTTTCATACTAAACGCGGTAACCGGCGACCACTTGGGGGTTGAGGCGTGCGAATTATTTTTATGCCCAAGATATTTTATGTCGATCAAAATTATTTAGACAATCGAGAACAAGTAGTAGGGGCCGCGATAAAGTCAACATAATACAGGATGTGATTTTGTCGCACATCAACTCGTATGTACCTTCTCGCCGAGACAGAACATCAAAGAGAGAGGTGCAAACTACATGTGGTAAATCAAATAACTTTTGGCACTGGGAATATTTGATTAACACAGGAGTCGTGTCGTGTGGACAATGTCTGTTGCTCTTTATAAATACAAGCTGTGGTGTAATGAACTCTATATTACAAGTATCATTTCATATATACATACATACATATTATCACGTCTTTATCCCTTGCGGGATAGACAGAGTCTGTGTTCATAAGACCAAAAGGCCACGTTTAGCGTGTTGGTGGGCGTAAAGGTGGAAACGGAATCAAAATAGTGATGGGTTGCTAGCCGTATCGCCCATTATCATGATTCTTTCGATTTTCGCACATTCCCTTGACCGGCTTCTACGGCTTGAGCGGGAAGAGAAGCAACTGGCTCATTCTACGTTTGTTCTTTTCTCCCAGACCAGCATGGAAGTATCATTATCCTTACTAATATAAATGCGAAAATTAGTTTGCTTGTTTGCTACGCTTTCACGCCGTGACTACTACTGAACCGATCATCATAAATCTTTGGAGTAAGGAGAAGGCCATCGGCTACCTTTCATCCCGGAAAATGTACTGTTCCCAAGGGAACCACGTTGACGCGAGCGAAGCTGCGGGCGAAAGATAGTTATTAATTAAAGAAATGAGAAATGGTAAA
Organism: Elegia similella; assembly: GCA_947532085.1. Taxonomy (NCBI): domain Eukaryota; kingdom Metazoa; phylum Arthropoda; class Insecta; order Lepidoptera; family Pyralidae; genus Elegia; species Elegia similella. The sequence continues at coordinate 7,896,121 of OX383937.1, forward strand.
AATTTCCATGCGGGGAAGACTTGTACCAATGGCCTTAGGTGTTTATACGAACTACGATCTACCAGCTTCATAATTTTAGGTGGCTCAGTTCTGAGCCAAGATCAAGGCTCAGAACCTGACCGGGGATCGAACCCGGGACTTTCGGTTGATAGCCTGACATGATGACCCCATATCATATTTCCTGGTCGTCCAGAGTCATACTTTTACTATTTAAAAAACTGATAATATTACTTATACAACGTAATATTATACTAGATGTGTGGAATTATAGCCCTGCCTAGCTATAGCCAAGCCCTATATATAGGGCCCAAAAGCTAGCAGCATTGTCGAGTTGAATGGCAACACTGATATGCTGAGGTTATTTGTTATTAAGTTGTTATTTTCAAATAAAACTAAATAAAAAGGAAATTTAAACCACAAGGAATGATTTTTTTAAAAGAAAGCTTTCGATAGAGATAGCAGTTCTCTGAAAGAACAAGAGCACTGCAATATGCACGTTATCTGTCTCGGCGAAACTTTTCATATCATATTTCCTGGTTCTCCGCGAGTTGTTATTCTGTCTGGCTAGGTTTTACTTATCGAACTCGGCATTCTTGAAAATACTATCTAAAAATATATATTTTTCTCAAACATGCTTGGAGATTCGAATATTATTTTGACAACTTGCTGTACTGGCCAGATACACGTCAGAAAAGTATGTATGAAAATACAGTCATATTTTTGCGGCCAGCATAATTACTACGATCTTACGTGTAATTTAAAAATGGAACGAGCGATTCGCTCCAAAATAATGCTACCAAGGAGGTTACTTACAAAGATTTTATAACATTCGAACTGGCTTACATATAAAAAGAAAAAATAACTGATAAACAATTTGGTACTAGATTAATGTATTTTGTAAGTAGATTTTATGCTACTGTTTGGATTTTCTAGCAATATTTTAGACAAGCAGTAATGTACCTACTATATCTTTATAGGGGACAAAAGATACTCGTACATTGGAATGTAAGGGAACAAATTCGCTTTTATCCACAAAATTTAGAACAAGGACGACATGAACATATTATCACATAAAGAAACAAATATAAATTATTAAAAACAATTTAATGATTCGCTTACAGAAATATATGTTCGAAGTTCGCATAGGGAAATTATTACATATGCATACTTCAAAATGTTTGTTACATTTTTGAACAAGTTTTTTTTTTTTTTTGTGTTTGTTATCGACTTCTTTTTACCTAACAACATATGTATATTTTTTATAAATTCTAAAATATAAATCTATCACCTATTATAAATCCCTTTAGTTATTGATAGTTATAAATGGAGAAATAAATATTCAGCCATTTTCGTTCAGTTATTTAGACTGCCGATCCTAGGGATTCACAAGAAAATAGACTGGTAACGCCAAAATCAACTTTAGAGATATACCATAAGGGTCCGTATTGCTCATTAATAAAAATATATAATAAAATACCTAATGACATAAAGACCATTGAGAAGGACCAGATATTCGTAAATAGGTTGAAATGCTATCTTATTAACAAATGTTTTTATACAATAGGAGAGTATATGGCTGATAGGCATTAAAATTATGTACGTGTATTAAATATAAATTTTGATGTGTAATGTTTTTTAATTTTGACTAACTTTAATGCTTTGACTTATATACATTTTGACATTCCAATTAATATTTTATTTAATAATGTGTTGTAAATTTATATCGTGACACCCTAACAGGGTACATGTAAATGACATATTATCGGTGCTTTGTATCATCTTTATATTATGTATTACATGTGTGCGATGAATAAATGAATATGAATATGAAGAAAAACCTAACGATCGCTCGAATACAGGAATCTTGCCGGCAATTTCTCTGATACGACGTAATAAAGATCTCACCTGCACGAAATTCTCACCAACGCGCCAAAAAAATTCCCTCCTTGTTCTGTCATGTCTTTTGAATATGTAATATGGAATATGAATAAAAAGTATCTTATTTTTAATCGCTGCATTATGCAATACAATACTTAATTAAGGCGATACCACTGTAAATAAGGTCGTTCTGAACCTTATTTATCTCGCAAAATACTTAAATTAGGAGTTTCAAATCTAAGTAATATGATTTTTGACTATTTCATCTCCAAAAGTGTAAGATGAAAACACGTTTTGATAAAATTTTCTCGATAGAAATATTTTTTGAAAAATGGTCTTCGTTCGCAGAGTTTTTGTTATTGTAGCTCAAATGCGACGAATGAAATAATGATTTTTAGACTAAAAGATAGGTTATTAGTAATTCATCAAAATGTAAATATGAAAATACAATTAACCGGTCTGATTTTTCTAAACCGCCAAGCGCTATCCCTTGCGCGCACTTGATCAGTCTGCGTACGCCTTTGCCGAGCGATAGTACCAAACATTTGAGGCCTCGTCCTAAGAGCTTTTTGGAAGTAAACTATTTTTTTTTATATCAGGCACCCTTTTTCATATCACCACCCACATATATGTAATCGGTTACTAATATTATAAATGCGAAAGTGAGTTTCTTTGTTTGTTTGTTACGCTTTCACGTTGTAACTACTGAACCGATCATGATGAAATTTTGCATACACGTTATCTGGGATATAGAGAAGGACATAGGGTACATTTTATCCCGGAAAATCTACTGTTCCCAAGGGATCGACACTGACGCGGGCGGAGCCGCGGCCGAAAGCTAGTATAATATAAACCTGCAAGAAAAAAAGGAAAATAAAATATGGGCCGTCCAACAAATTCGTCGATTAGCTGGTCAAATTTTATGGAAAGTGTAAAATCATAAATTATCTTTTTTTTCTTTTTTATTAGGAAGTTTGATTCCGTCTTTAAAATGTTCCCAGGGAGTTCAAAATCAGTTTGTATATAAAATAAACGTAGTTTGTTATATTGAATGACACCACCTGTGAATATTGCGATAGACTATATAACTAATACATCGGTATTCTAAAATTAGCTATAGCAAACTGTCAAGCCACAGTTTGTATTAACCTGCGACATTATATAGGTACGCTTCGATTGGCGCGACTTGTTTGAACTTAATTAAGAGAGCGCGCACGAAATGAGCGCTCAGCTGCCTCACATCAAAGCTCTAATGCTAATATTTAGCAGTCTATTGAAAGAAGTCATTGGCACCGGCGGTGTAGATACATACAAAATACAGGGTCTGTGTGCTAAGACGCTAACTATTAAAAGGAGTTTGCATTTAATTTAGCTCTAACGTTGGTAACTTTGATGTTGTAGTGAAATAAAAGGCCATGTTGTTGATGACAAGCAAACGGTTTTGCACTAAGGTGAAGTAGAAGAGAAACGTGAACTTATCATCCTTACTAATATTATAAATGCGAAAGTGAGTTTGTTTGTGACGCTTTCACGCCGTAACTACTGAACCGTTCGTCATAAAATTTTGCACACAAGTTCTTTGGAGTACGGAGAAGAACATAGGCTACCTTTCATCCTGGAAAAAGACTGTTTCCGAGGGAATGACGTTATGGCGAAAGAAGCTGCGGGCGAAAGCTAATTCATAATAATTCGTAAGGCAAGGACCCATATTTTTTACTATTTCATATATTATATTTAGTGCAAACAAAATTTTTACTGGTTTGGTTTATATAAGAAATAACAGACTAGAAAAAAGCTACTTTCTCAATTTCTTTTCTAAATACGTTTTCCAAAATAGCGATTGATTTTTTTTACTTCAAATAGAGTCTAGCCTGCATGGTATTGAATCAGTTTCTGATGATATAACGAAATTACTGAACTAAGTACAATATTTTACTCTTTGGCAAACATTTTTAATAATGGTTGTCTTCCGTAATCATTTACTAGCCTGTAAACGGAGACAAAAAAACATTTGAGACTACTTGAATGTTAAACGACTTGTTACTTATACAAATTTCGACCTGCATTGTAGACGAAATGATAGCAAACGTAAAACTATAAACTAGTTTTACGTTTGCTATCATTCGATACTAATCGTATCATCATACATAGCTGGCATCTTTTTCTTTTTAACAGAAGTCAAATCTGAACCATATCTTGGAAGACTATACGAAAAAAGATAGTAAAAATATAATTAGGTTTCTATGAAACTTAACGATACATTTTTTTTCCTATTTCTTTTCTCGTTTAATCATCTAACATACAACTTACGGTTTGTATCTGGCTTTTGAATTTAGAACGGAGGTTCTCCACCGTACAATGTTATGTAGACGTAGCTGCAACAAACAATGGATTTTGATTGAGACAGCAATATTAGAATTGATCTCTGAATCCGGTTGGTTCCCCTGATTTCAGCTGGGCTAGCCAACCGTCTGATTGCCAATTAGACAGTCCCCTGCCCAGGTGTCTGAAAACCGATCCGCTTCTCTTTTAAGGTGAGTATCCGTGAGGCTAGACATTTCATTGACAATCATCATGGTGCAGTGGTTCTATTTACTTTGTCTGTAGTTTTGGAACTACGTAAGGTGGGTTATGCAGGCGATTAGGCCGTGATAAGTCTGCCAAATCATAATACAGAGTCTCGTGATAATGGCGGATCAAGGGCTTCGACGCAGACATAGCATACATGCCATCAGATAAGGAGATCAAGATTGAAGACAATTCTCTGTATGTAAGGAAAACTAGATAATAAATATGATATTTTTTATGTATATTTCACCGCAAACGAGCAGACGAGCCACCTGATGGAAAGTGGTCACCGTCGACCATGGACATCTGCAACACCAGAGGAGGCGATATTGTGATTTATGATACATATAATATATATCTTCTTGTTATATCATATTTTATCATTTGCATTTTTTAGCACATACTACTGACACTCTTCAGTAAGGCCATGAATAGTTAACACTTTATGGGACACTACACTCTATTGTTAGAAAAAACAATAGAATGTAGTGTCCCATAAAGTGTTTGTGTCTCGTTTAGTGTTCTGTCAAGCTTAAAAATACTGTTGTTTCACACGTAATATAAACTATTTATTTCTAAAAGTAGGCAATGTATAAATACAATTAATAAAATACAGCTATGCTCATTCCACTCACTTCTGTGAAAAAATATAATTAAAAACTTAAAAAGGTAACATGATGTCCAATCTCATATTTCATAAAACTCAAAACTAGAGTTCACCTTTTTAAATCATAAATTGAAATTTTTTAGTTCTAAATATTATTTTAATAAATTCATTAGTCTATCCGAAACAAACCTTAATGCTATGCTCTATCAGCACTTACTAAAAGATCTTGGAATAAAAAGGTCTTAGATTTTCTTTTTTAAGATACAAAGAAAAATAAAGTGACTATTTTATCCACTGGGAATTAAAAACAAATAGGTACATCGGACTTTGCAAAGATTAAAGAATAAAACTACGAAAGAAATAAATGGCGCCCGGGTAAATTATTGTTGATTTTAATCTGTTTTCGTTTGTAAACATTTAATCGAGTCTGGTTTTCGTTTTATTTTGGTTCTACTAATAGATTTGGCAGACATGTTTATTTATTGTTCAAATACGTTCGATAATTAAAAACGTGAACAATATGAATTATTTTTTTAATTTGAGTTTGAATTTGTTTTTGTGAACCCCAGGGAATATCTGAGTGAGTCATGGTGACTTGAATAAATAATTTTTCATTCATTCATTCATATCTTTGTTGCTTATTAGTTTAAATATTGAAACCTTTTTAACCGACTTATAAGAAAGGAGGTTATCGATTCGGTTGTAATTTTTTTATGTTTGTTACCTCAGAACTCCTTCATTCATGAACAGATGTTAAAAATTCTTTGAAATGACCATAATGATTGTCATTCATCCAGTAGGTACCTACATAATTATTTTGAAATAGTTTTTCCTTCGTAAAATTATCTTCATCTGCTTACCGTGCATTCTTCATCTTCGTAAAAATATATCTTCATCTGCTTACCGTGCATTCTTCATCTTCGTAAAATTATCTTCATCTACTCACCATGCATTCTTTATCTGCTAACAGTAGGTACATAATTATTTTGAAATATTTTTTCCTTCGTAAAATTATCTTAATTTCATTATCAAATCCTAACTTATATTGTAATATTTTTTTTTTTGTTAGCCGTTTGTGTCCCACTGCTGGGCAAAGGCCTCCCCTATTTCCCTCCTCTATCTTTGTGATAATTATGAAAGTTTTTTTAGTTTTATTATTTGTTTATTGTTTGGTCCGCTTTCATGTTTAAACTACTGAACAGATCATCATGAAATTTTCCATGCTGTACCGGTCTGTTTTATTCTTAAAAAAATAGTACTGTTGCCGAAGAATGCCTTTTATTTATTAAAAAATAGTTATTATTTTTGTATGATTTGTAATTATTTGTTTATGTGGAACGAAAACAGAATCACGTAAATAAAATTGATTTAAGTACATTTTTTAAGATCAAAAATGTTTATTTTCTGGATTGATTAGTACCAAAGTACATACAATATATACAGACTATTCCCTTGTGAAATTTTTAACTAACATAGAGTAAATACAAAGACCTAGCACCGTTTTATTTGGTCGATTGTAGAGCTATAAATCTTCTTAACTAGTGTGACATTGATTTATTTACTCCAAAAGTAAGTTGTTTAATTTTCCAAAGTGACCAACACTAGTGTATTTTTTTGTTACCAGCTGCTTAAAAGCATCGGACATAGCTTAACGACTGTCATCGTTGATAATAGCCGGGACCAAGAGTTTAACGCGCCTTCCGAAGCCCTAGATATTTTTGTGCCACTTTAACATGCCTTTCGAAGCACTGATGAGCCTTAGATATTTTTACGCCATTTGCGGTCACCCATCCTAGTGGGGACTACGCTCAGGGTTGCTTAACATGCGAAAGCGTTAATCGGATTCCGAAAGTAAATTAATATTAACTAACGTCAATCCAAACCATGTCAAAACCAAATGCTGCTGGCGATTAGATTTATCACGGCAAGAAATAGGCCAATTGCGCTCGGATTGGTTTAGTGGGTAGTTGCCTAGTGACGTCACTTCCGTAATCCGCTTAAGATAATTGCCGGAAATCTTACCGACAGGCCGGCTTAGTGAGCGAAGGGACTTTGTATGCTACCCTACATCGTTATATGTTGTTCTAACTAGCGTTTTCTCTTGTCTTGTCGTATGAATTATATTATACTAGCTTTCGCCCGCGGCTCCGCCCGCGTCAATGTCGATCCCGGGATAAAAGGTAGCCTATGTCCTTCTCCGTACTCCAGAGAACTTGCATGCAAAATTTCATGTTGATCGGTTTAGTAGTTACGGCGTGAAAGCGTAACAAACAAACAAACAAACAAACTAACATACAAACTCACTATCGCATTTATAATATTAGTAAGGATCAGGTCTATTTAACTTAAGCACAAATATTTGAAGGGCTTACACATGTAAGCTAGAAAAATGTTATAGAAGCAAATAAAAAAAAATCGCTATGTTTGTTTCGAAATATCTTGACTTAAACATTTAAAAACCGACCAAGTGCGAGTCGCCCTCGCGGACGAAGGGTTCCGTACCGTTATCTATAAAAACGGCAAAACAATCATGTTTGTTGTATGGGGGCCCCACTTGAGTAATTTATTTTTAAAGTGAATATATGACTAAATATTCTGAGAATATTTCAAGCGTCTCCCTGTTGCCGTTATCAATAACGAGCAAAAACAAGCTAAAAAACATCACGTTTGTTGTATGGGAGCTCCTTTAAATATTTATTTTATTCTATTTTTTAGTATTTGTTGTTATAGCGGCAACGGAAATACATCATCTGTAAAAATGTCAGTCTAACTATCAAGGGTCCCGTTTTTACCCTTTGGATACGGAACCCTAAAAAGAGACACAAAAATCACTTACTTTCTTGGCGTATAACTTTAAACTATTGCCTACTATGGATACTTAGTCATTTATGTCGATAATCTGAACAGCTGATTTATCGATATTCATAAAAATTTAATTACTTTATATGAGAAACAAAAAATAAAAATAAAATGTGTGGATATCCTATAATTTGCTACTAACACAAATCTTTGTTATATAGAAGCCAGACCTTAAAATATTTGTGCCTTATTGAAATGGCCCTTATATAAATTTTATGTCATAATCATCACCAGGTCTTTTTAGACTCCACTGCAGGAGCATGACCCTCTCTGTATTACCAGAGACATACTTGGCCAGAGTAGACAGATGATTAGGCCTACACTCTCCTCGCTGGCCAGACGGGTTGGAGAAGTCTCATTGATGTTTATGAGCTTTGTTTAGCTTGTATCTCCTAAGTCGCCTCTTACGACATCCATGGGAACACTTGGAGTATCCTATTCTACTCTGCCGTAAACAAAACGGCTATTGTATGTACGCATTGCCTATTCCACTTTACTCAGCAATTATTTACATATAATAATATTGATTATAAAAAAAAATTAAGTAATTCAACCGAACCGATTTTTATGAAATTTAAATGGAACCAATTAACAAATATAACCTTTAATTTTTTTAAACCAGTTCATAAAGACTGAGTTTTGAGGTATCAAACATAAAAACATCCTCCTTTTTTTATTAATTCGGTGAAAAAAGAAAGATGTTTACCCAGCAATAAAAATAGCCTATGTAAGAATTCTATCGGTACTCCATAGGTCCGAATCCATTCAAACATTTATGGTGGAATAAAAAAACACAAAAATACATATTAACATACATAACTACAAACAATACACTCCTTTATTTGACAGTCGTGTAGACATTTTTCACCACACTTCAACACAATTCATTCAATTACATTTCACTTTTTTACAAGTTTTTATTTATCTTACAATGTATGTATGTATGTGGTTTTTGGGTTGTATAATAGTTTAAATATTGTTATTATTTTGGAAATAAATAAATGAAAAAAAAAAAATGTAACTATGTTTGTTACGATAAAATCTTGCAACTCAATTTTGTAGCAAATATCTTCCAACGATTGAGCTGAAATGTTGTGAGGTACTCATTTAGTTTGGATGACAATGTACGGTTAGCTCTAACGTCATTCTAAATCCAATATGGCGGAACATCCAAGATGGCGGACTAGCTATTTTGATGCATTATACCAATATGGATATCAAATTAAGGGAAAAATAAAGTGATGTATGTGAAAGCTTGTTTTTAAAAAGTTTACCTATAAGTAATTTATACAACGTGATTTTGAACCCCCTAGCTTTATTGAAATCTGGGAATCAAAATCCCTAATGGAACACGGAATTGCAAGAAAAAAAGGTGAAAACGAAAAAGAAAATTAGGTTTCCCATACAAAGTCGCCGATCAGCTGGACGCATTTCTATGAAAGGTTGAATTTATTTTTTCGTTTTTACCTTTTTTTGTTACAATTCTGTATTCTATTAGGGATTCTGATTCCCAGATTTCAATATAGCTAGGGGGTTCAAAATCACGCTGTATAAATATTTATATTAAAAAACCATGAGCAAGGCGTGTCTATAAGTTAAATAAAAAAACACAAATCCTCTCAACATTTTTCCTATATTTTATCTTATCTGTACACAAAATTGGGCTCTTCAAGCAGATATAACTTAAAGCACCCTTGTTAGGGTCCTTATCAAATAATTGTCTCTATTTCCAAAACCCAGTTTGAAAAACATCGAAGAGGGATTGGAATGACTCTTAACAATGCCAATCAATGAAACATGAAATCCGAATAAGCAGATGCAATGATTCTTTTCTTTACCTCTAAATACACGTGTTCAATCTCTCAAATGAAAATCAATTTTATTCGGCTATATTTAGAGTTGAGTTTTGCGTGACGGTAAGTCTTAAATATAGACTTATAAAGGGTATTGTCAAGACAGGCTTGGCCAATCACGCCATCGCCACTTGTGAAGCCAATGAAGCGAGCATAATTCACAGTCACAGGGGTTAAGTCTATCTGGTTTTGTCGTTTTGTCAATAAGGGCTATCTGTTGCTCGGTGTCTTTGAATCCAGTGGATCGGTATTGGTATTGTCTGGATTATTGCTGTAAATATCTTTGTTTGAGAGAAATGTATAGTAAATTATGTTTAGGTTTAGAATATACTTCCAAGCTGAACTGGGAGAAAAGAAAAATGTACCAGCTACTTATTTTCTCGCGCAGATCGTAAAAGCCGATCGAGGGAATGGGTAAAATTATCGTTTTCCATCATAACCTACCCATCCAACCCACTTCAGTACCACTCCAGGCACTTGCAGTACCACTAAGACACAAAGGTTGGTAAATTGTTACAACAAAAATATAATGTATATTTTTTTTGTTAGTTTTCTTTTTTGCTTTTAGTCAAGTTATTTATTTTAAGAGATTACCAGATTAATATAAATTAAATATAAAAAAAATAGAGGAAGGTTTATACATGGTAAAATTTTTATCGTTTTGGTTCCTTAAAGGGGTGACTTAAACCATCAAAATGAACAACTTTTCCTATGGGAACAATGCTGGGAACTAAAAATTAATTCGACATTCCCATACAAAATGGCCGGGCGGCGGAACTCTTATGTATGGAAATGACGAATTTTTTTTTGAGTTCCTACCGTTGGTCCCGTAGAAAAAGTTGTTCATATTGATGGTCTGAGTCACCCCTTTAAGGGTCCAAAACGATAAAAATTTCACCATGTATGTATAATTTACTGACCCATATTAGAATCTTCATTACACTTGTGAGGGCTCGACTATCCCGGCGCTCTAGCCGAGTTCTCACATAAATAGGAAGGGAGAACACAAGACTCGACACACAGAACACAGAGAATAACTTTATTGTTACAACTTCACTTTACAACTTCAATAAATTAATAACAGAGACTGTTATGCTCCAAGAGATGGTAGTAGACTCAAAGATGTTAGTAGACTGAAAGATGTTAGCGGACTCAAAGGTGGTAGCAGACTGAAAGGTGGTAGCAGACTGAAAGGTGGTAGCAGACTGAAGAATGACTGATGAGAGAGAGAGAAAGTAATCTAAAAATGGAATGGAATGGAATGAAATTTGAATTAAAAATGAAATTTGAATTAAAATAAGGAATGAAAAATGGACAGGATAAGACAAATGAGGTTAAACGAAATGCAGCATGCAGGTGGTATGCTGCAATGTTATACACTCATGCGACACCGGGTCGGGTCGCTAGACAATGTATAAAGCCTTAAAAATTGAAATAAAATATATCAACTAAATAGAAATAAAAGTGTCATATGAAACTCTCAAAGAGCGTGTGAACATTGTCACTTTGTACACCGCACGAGTATATTCTGTTTTCTATTTGTCGCCGATACAAAAAGGAAAATACGAAGGAAAAATGTGTGGAAAATTGAATTAGAGCTTACCGAGGATTTACCGCCCTTTGTGATAATCGAATTGTATTTCAACTGTGGTTTTCAACGCCTACATAGAAATAACTTGATACAAATATATTTTTGTCGGGGAAATTTTGTATCCAGTTATAATTGGGCTGTTAAATAGAAAATACAGTGTGTAACATAACCAACGACCCATGAAGGGGTGACTTAGCCCGGCTCAATGAATAACTTTTTCTATGGGACCAATTGTGGGAACTCAAAAAAAATTTGACGTTTTCATACAAAAGCGTTCGCCCGGCCTGGCAATAAGTATGATTATGTAAAAGAAAAAAAACCGGCCAAGTGCGAGTCGGACTCGCGCACGTAGGGTTCCGTACCATTATCTAACGTCTAAAAACGAGCCCACATCACACGGTGGAGCTGAAGAAAGATTTATAAAGTCGTACTTCACAAGGGAAATCAGAAAAAATATTAACCCCTTTTTAATTGCAAGGGAGCACTTTTTTACCCTAAAAAATTTTTTTTCAAGATTTTATTTCACTGTTTTTCTGGCATGATTAATATAAACATCCATACCAAATTACAACTCTATAGTACTTATAGTCTCTGAGTAAAACCGCGGACGGACAGACGGACAGACATGGCGAAACTATAAGGGTTCCTTGTTCGGAACCCTAAAAATGAGTTCGCAGCATTAGTCCCATAGGAAAAGTTGTTCATTTTGACAGACTAAGTAACCTCTTCACGGGAACGTCGTTGGAATTGTTACACGCTGGATAAATAAGGACAAATCATATTAATTGATCTAGCCTTTCAAGTTGTGATCGTGACTTGGGAATCTAACTAAAAGATACCATATTTTAATAATAAAAACGGGTTATTGGATAAATTAAGTTAAAATAGATATTTTTTTAACAGCGGAATTCTATAATTATTATAATAGGTATATTTTATTATATGTGGTGTTTTTGAATAAATTGTCGCCTGAACAAAAAATGAGTACCAAATTTACACATGATTTTGAAATAAAAAGATTTCACGGGTAACGAATTTTTAAAGACCCTTACTATGGTATGATTATTCAACCATACATATATACGGATAGTTCAGAATCGAACGCTGTTTCGTATTATCGGATAATACTCAGACTCAGTTAGTGAAATCAGTGACATGTGATGCGATACGACGTTCGTGATATGATTTACGTTATGTACAGGGTGTTACTCTCTAATAACCTTAAAGGCAGCGGCAACGAAACTATTTGGCATCGTCGGATCATAGTGTAATCCAGTCAAGCATGACGTGACTGGGTTTTGGTGACATATACGTGATATTCCGTTCTTTACGATTTAAATCACCTAGTCACATGGTATTAAAATTATTGCTTTTTGAGGATTCCAATTTAATTTTTTTAAATTATTATTTATTTATTTTAGACATGATAACGTCTTATAAATCGATGAACGCCGGCTACAAGCACGAAAAAGTGTCACGTTCCGTGTGTAAGCGAGAGCGCGGAACAAGCCATAGAGAGGCACAATCGGCCTAAACGTTCGGCTTGAGACATATCTAACCCTCTTCCACCATTATCGACGTTAAACAATCAGTTTTTCAATCTATTAAATATCACAGATATATGCATTTATCACACAGTCTATCCGGCCCCCCGGGCCGATCCCCTGCCCTCGGACCCAAGGTTTCGAAGCATCCCCAGAGAAGATGTCATCATCATCATCAGGTCCTTTTAGGCTCTACTGCAGGAGCATGACCCTCTCTGTACTACCGGAGCCATACTTGGCCAGAGCAGACAGAGGATTTTGCCTTCACTCTCCTCGCTGACCAGACGGGTTGGAGAGGTCTCATTGATGTTTGTGAGCTTTGTTTAGCTTGTATTTCCTTAGTCGCCTTCTACGACATCCACGGGAAGACTTGGAGTGGTCCTATTCTACTCTGCCTAAAACCACGCGGCTACAGAGATGATGTAACTAAAAGAAACCCGCTTTAATGATAGAGACATCATATAGTTCGCAGCATTCGCCCAATAAAGACGTTATAGGAAACTTATCGATACCTTGTGTAACATTAATGTTTAACGCACGGATCCCTAGTTTGTTGAAAAACAAAAAGTATACCTTATTATACTCGCCGATAATGTAGCTTTCTTTTGATGATAGAATTTTAAAAATCGGTCCAGTCTTTTGGAATTTTTCCATTACAAACAAGCACACAAACAGACACAAATCTTTCCTCTATAATAACAGTCTAGATTAGTAATATAGTATGATTTGGCGAAAGTTGTAACGGCTGACTCCCTGATAACATGGATATATATTGTGCCAAAAGTGTCTGTTATTTCGTCCCATCCTGTATAACATTGGGGTGATTTGACGAACAACGGACGCCTGCCTCCCGCATTATTGAGTATCCACAACTCTCTGTTATTACGTACATCCAGCCACACAAGTACCAACAATACACCCTTATACACGCATTTATCATCCCCAAATCCAAACGCATAAAGACTAAAATCGCGTAACAGTATTAAATGAGCACTTTTGTTAGCGGTTGTACAATGTCCGAAAGAAACGGCTCAGGAGTCCTGAGTCCGGACACAATGGTAACATGACGCTTACACGTCGTTTGATCTAATAACATGTGTGGACAATCGCGCAGAAAATAATATTCCTACTCCTGTATTTAATGTGTACAATAAATGTATTTTGTGTTTATTGTTCCTCTTATATTTTATACATTTAATGTTGTTGTAATTGTACCGCTGTCGAAAATATCGTGAGGGTCATTCGTGGAATGTTTTCTCTGGTATTTAATTAAGTTTTATGTTCTTCTTACTATGGTTGCTATATCCGTGTGTGCTTTAGGTGCAACGTTTTATGAGGAAAGATAAAATAAAACAAAGGACCTTTCGAGATTTGTCGGAAATACTCTAGCACTAGTAAAGATTAGTATTATTTCAATAATGCAAGTGACTTCTCTAAAACTAGCCTTTTCCCGCGGCTCCGGCCACTTTAATATATATCCCTCGGGAACAGTAAATTTTTCCGGGATGATACCCTATTCACCTATGTCTTTGCCTACCTTGAACTTGAACTACCTACATAGTTCCATATTAAATTTCATCGCAATTAGTACTTAATAGTTGAAGTGGTATCATACAGACAGAGTTAATTTTGCATTTACAAATAATACTATAGGATGGATTGGGTTTCTATAAACGTTTTTAAGGTCAATTAGTACTTCTTTCATCTTGTATGCATGTCTGTAAGAATCCATACTTAATATTAGAAATGCGAAAGTAACTCACTCACGAACCAGGGTTCCGTGCGTGATGTACTTTACTAATACTTTATAAGATACTAGCTTTCGCCCGCGGCTCCGCCCGCGTCAATGTCGATCCCTCGGGAACAGTACTTTTTCCTGGGATAAAATGTACCCTATGTCCTTCTCCGTACCCCAGATAGTGTGTATGCAAAATTTCATGATGATCGGTTCAGTAGTTACAACGTGAAAGCGTAACAAACAAACAAACAAACAAACAAACTCACTTTCGCATTTATAATATTAGTTAGGATTCTGTAACCATGGAAAATGAATAAATTTAATAAAATGGAATTACTTGTTGTTATATAATTGTTATTAAATAGTTATAGACTGCTAGACAGAGCAAATATATATTTATGCTATCCCTAATAATACATAACTGGAACTAGCTTTTTTGTGTCACTTCTGTTAATGTTATGTAGATTTATGTAAATAAACAATAAACTCAAATAGTTTCACTAGTTTTTGGAATGATCCATTACAAACATACAATCCAATCTTTACTCTTTATAATCATATATATTAAAATAAATATATATATATATATATATATATATATATATATATATATATATACGGACAAAGCACACAGATTGAGCTAGCCCCAAAGTAAGTTCGAGACTTGCGTTATGGGATACTAACTCAACGATACTACATTTTATAACAAATACATATATCGATACACATCCAAGACCCAGGCCAATCTGAAAAAGATCATTTTCCATCTTGACCTGGCCGGGGATCGAACCCGGTCACTCCGTGTCGCAGGCAGGCGTGTTGACCGCTGCGCCACGGAGCTAGTCATATATATATATTCCTATGTAAAAATAGCATTACATAGGAATATATATTACATACGGCAGCTCGCGCTCTGGCAAAGGCTCTGGCAAACTTAGTTCCAAACCCATCTTTAGATGGCAGTAGGTGTGGTCCTACTGCCACTAAAGATACTACTACTGCCACTAGTAGTGGTACCAGCGACGTGCACACACATTTTTCGAAAGGTAGACAAAAACATACTCAGTTATAAACTTCCCTAATGAATTTCGTAGGGAAGAAAGAACTAATACGACTCATACATACCTAAATAAATAGTTAATTTTCTATATTAAATAACAACTGATTTATGGAGCATTTTATTTGTTATTTTTTTAAGGGGCAGCAATCTTATAATTTTCTGTTAGAAAAAAAAAAATATATATTTAGGGAGTTCGGAGTAGACAGAGTCTAATTGTCTATATGAACTGCACGTCGCTGAGTGGTACTAGTTAACTCTATCCGTAAAGTAAACTTGTAATTTTATTTAATTATTTTTTTATTTATTAAATTTTATTTTTTATTAATTTAATTTTATTTCTTAATTTATTAAGAGTATATCAAAATAACATTGCGAATAAAAAATAAACACATAAAAATATGGTAAAGGATATGTATTTTTGCATAGTATTACCTTTTTTTTAGGTATATAAATTTTATATCACTTACTGATCGGGGGGTCCGGCCCCCCGGGCCGACCCCCTGCCCTCGGACCCAAGGTTTCGAAGCATCCCCAGGGAATGACAGAGCATCAAATAGTTCACAGCATTCGCCCAATAAAGACGTTAAAGGAAACTTTTCGATACCTTGTGTAATAATTTAAGCCTTCACGATTGCTGATAAGCTAGCCTTAAAAAATACAGTGTTTACTCTTACAGATAAATTTAAATAAATAGAGTAACCGAACATTCATGTAGTCAGTAAAGTTACAATTGTGACAGTTTCCAGATAATTTTCTTTACTTGTAATGAAATTTAATTACTCTGGGTCAAAGGGAAGTTCCTTATAGATTTTGATTTTCTTTGGAATTTCTATTCCTTTCTGCATTCCTGAGAAAATAGATCTTGACCAACAGACTGACATACGATAAAAGAAAGGCCTTACCATTTGCAATTTTTTTCAGTTCTATCAAGATGTAATATTCATAAAACCATCAACGATCCTATCTTCAAACGATACTAACTTAATTATCTATAGAACTTTACAATGTAGGCATTATTGCCATCAAACAATTCAGTAACCAGACGCAACATAATTAAGTCAATACGCCGGCTACTATATTAGTAGCCTAATGGATGCCCAGCCGGCCACAGATGTAAAGTATGAAAGATGCGACGTTCCGTCAGTAATGGCCAGTCCCCTAGTCTGTGTTTCTCGCTCGATTTTCCGCTTGTATCTTCAGGTGCCTTGGAGCCCGGAGTCCCCTATTAACCTTTTGAACGCCAGATCTTGTTTACGTAACTTCACGCCCGACGCCAGGCTAGTAGTACAAATTGTAACACCTTTAGTCGTCAAGGGCGTCTCAGTCACACGACCGTTTTGCAATTAAAGTGGCCAATGGCGCGCAATAGGTTAAGATCGCATTTTTTCTGTGATATAATTAGACAAACCTCTCCATTTACGGTCAACAGCTTGCTCCTTCCTCCATTGGTGGCTACAGAACCATAAACTAATACATGAAAAAATTGGAAAAAAAAACGTATTTACGCATTGGGATTCGAACCCGAAGCTCCATGTGTAGCTGGCAGGTAACCACTGTCCTCCCGAGGTCATGATTATGAGTGTAATTGATGTAGCTATTCAAAGAGTAAATAAATATTTTTAAAATATTTTAGATCTTCACGATACATTTTCTGTAGCGCATATAATTATGTAGTATTTTAGATAAATTTCACTTTGATGTTTTGGATAAATAAGAATTGATACAAATAAAAGTAAAAAAATAAATACTAGTGACGAGAAATAAGGTGAGATAAAAAAAAAGAAACAAGATTGTTTTTGTCTATAAATAATGAGACGAATAATGCGTTTCCCTACAGTAGTTAACATAAAGTCAACAAGTTAGAAATGGGTTGTTGTACTTTGATACTGAAATATTAGAGCAAGGTGATACTGAAATAATGATCCTTAATATTATACACGGAGAAATTTTGATCGTTCTGGACCATTAAAGGGATGATTCAGCTGGGAACTCAAAAGTTTTTTTGACGTTCCCATACAAATTGACCTGGCAGCCGATTTTTTTTGTATGCCCATTGTTTTTGAGTTCCCAGCATCACCCCTTTAAGGGTCCAGAACGATCAAAATTTCACCGTGTAGATAGCCCAATTTTCCCTATTAATAAAACAGTCAATCTTTGCTTTCAATTTCATCTATGCAACGGGTATGGTGTTTACCAAACGAAATTATTGTCCGCGCATTTTGCAATATGAGATTTGTGCCCAAATTAACTAAATTAGAAACCCAAGAGCGTGACAGGTGGCGACCTCTGCCTGATAGGAAATTGGCTTTGGAACTTCGTCTTTTGTCGGGTAGCGGTTTTGGAACATCCTGTAGCTTTCAATTACGCAACATAATTGAAAGTTTAGGGTAGTTGACTGTAAGGGTTGTTTAGGTAAGACAATGTATAATACGTTACTGTCTTTGCTTGTTGCTTATCTAAAAGTTACTAATAAAAAATTGTTTTAGTCTCCACTGCAGGAGCATGAACCTCTCTGTACTACCGGAGCCATACGTGGCCAGGGCAGACAGAGGATTTGGCCTACAATCTCCTCGCTGACCAGACGGTATCAACTTAGATAAATGTAATGACAATTTAATGTGCTACATACTTTAATCCTTACTAATAATATAAACACAAAAGTTTGTATGTATAGATGTATGAATGTTTGTTACTCTTTCACGCCAAAACGTCTAAATTGGATTTTGACGAAATTTTGCAAATGGATGGGTTTTTAAAATAAATAAAATAAAATAAAAATTCTTTATTTCAGACTCTTTTTTTTTTTATAGTCCATATTACGAGTACATTGTTACAGGTATGTCAGTCATTCTCTCATTTAATCATTATAATTCACATATATGTTCGTCAAAGCTAACTTATTTAATTACTTATATAACCTACTTATCTATGTGAACATGTGAGGACCCATGAGTTGAAATCCAATGCTTCCACACTGGTCCTTCAAACTTCTTAGCAATAATGCCCATGATACTATTAGGACTATCTCGGACCCTGCGCATCAGGGAAGCAGTCCTTTTGCGTATAATTGCAATTTTTTACCTGGGCTAACAAATAAGCTACCGTTCATACCGAAAATTATTTAAGTTATATGTATAGAACTTTTAATCTTTATTTTTATTTATTTTTTTATGTATATTTGACGGCAAACGAGCAGACGAGCCACCTGATGGGAAGTGGTCAACGCCGCCCATGGACATCTGCAACACCAGAGGAGTTACTGATGCGTTGTCGACTCTTAAGATACCTGTAAACACTCCTTTTGAAGGACCCCAAGTTATAGCACACAGGGAAAACCTCGGGCGGGAGTCCGTTCCACAATCCTACTGTACAAGGAAAAAAACCACGTGACGCTCTGAAATTTTTAGAGACCCGAGCGTCAAGGATGTGGGGATGGACTTTACTCCTGTTTATGAAATAAGTAAGACACCAATATCTATTCCAAACGGATGTGCCATTGTATACCTACCCTATTCAAGCTACATCACAATACAACCTTCGTCTCCAAAGAGCATTCAAGTCACAGGTCTGTATAATTATCCAGGCTTTAAACTGCATATTTCATTTTTCGGTACAAAACATTCAAAAATATAATTTCGCATTTATAGAACTAATACTTGTAGAAGAGTAATAAGCCATTCGCTACCCAAATCACAATTTTAACTGCTGATTGGAATGAGCATCATAAATTTGACCAGTCAGACTGACTGACCCTCTGCAAAGGGTGGTGATTGTTACTATGTGGACATAAAAACTAATTTAAAAGTTATTTATAGTTTTACGCGGTGAAATATGAAGCTGTAACTAGTTTTATGAGTTAAGTTTGGTGCTTTAGAATTTATTAATTTTTTATGACTAGGTATACTAAAGTATATGCCGCATGCCTACAGAGAGGTGAGCCTACATTCTCCCTGGCTGAGTCCCTTCTGATGACTGGAATAAGAAAAATAAGGTGGTCATTTGATCACAACTGGAAGCATTTCACGAGGAATCGCAAGACATGGAAGAAGAGACATAGAAAAAAATAAAAAAAAACCAGTTACAGAAAGGTGCAAATTCGGGGTCTGCCAACGAGGCATGGACAAAAGCATACTTGGAGTTAACCGGAACGCATACAAATACTACCATTGGTTTGAGACCGGGATTATGGATGGAGGGAGAAAGGCAGTAAAACCTAAATTACTCTGGGCAGGACATGTGTCATGTACCTACACAGGTGGGCAAGTGTACGTACAGTACAAGATAGGTACCTCACGGCTGGCGTCGCAAAAGAGGCTACTCAAGAATTTGATGGTCCGATGATCTCGGGGCTTCTGCCGAAAATTGAAGATCAATCACAGAAGATAGAGAAGATTGGCGAAATAGCGGGGAGGTGGTGCCCAGCTGGATTAAGCAAAAAAGAAATAAAATGCCAGTTTTACAACTGTTTTACAAAGATTACATTTTGCTCTTTAAAAAATCAAAAGAAGCCTATACTGTATTTATTTGGATAACAAATAGGAAATTAATTTAATTATTTTTATCATCCCTTTACAACTATAAATATTACAGAAAATGTGTCGACCTTAGAAAAAAAAAACCTGTTTTAGTATAAACTAGCTGGCATCATGGCTATTTTTATATTTTTTTTTTTATTATATATTTTGAAAAGATATTTAGTTTATATCAAACCTAATGCTTTTTAAACTCCATCTTTAACGCTAAGCTTCCCTTATTTATTTAGCTCCGGAACCCTAAAATGTTCTCTGAATTGTATCTAACCACACCGAGCCCATGTGCAGACGTATATCGTATCTAATTAGCAAAGTTTTATCGCGAAGGTGCAGATAAAATAAATATCCGTGAAAAATGGACTCGTCGTTAGGGAAATTCTTGGGATTATGAAAGGGACCCGGGCTGCGAACACGATCCTAATTTTTAAAGCGCGGTTACGGCTGCATACGTTACTTGATAGGGATGGGGTTAAACATTTATGATCGATAAATATTATAACCTTTTGTTGTGAACTCTTGAATAGTTTGATAGAAAACTCTTTAAGTCGTACGTATATTTTTGAACTATATTCTTTTTACTTTTGTTTTTTGATAGGTGAAAATTATCTGTCATAGTATAGCTCAGTCTGTCTAAAGTAAAATATATATACACACACACGCTCAAGTATTTATTATTTCTTACACAATCCGAACCCTTGTAGAATAAAGAATATGATTTGTATAGATCACTAGTATCGTCCGCGGCTCCGCCCGAGTCATAGTTGATCCCTCGGGAGTAGGACTTTTTCTCGGGATAAAATGTACCCTATGTCCTTCTCCGTACCCCTGATAACATGTATGTAAAATTTCATGATGATCGGTTTGGTAATTACAACGTGAAAGCGTAACATACAAAAAAAAACGAATAAACTCACTTTCGCATTTATAATATTAGTTAGGAGTAGCTGTGCCCGCTACTCCGCATACGTTTTGTATGGCGGCCACGACTTATCATAGCTGGAGTGAAAAAATAACTAGCCTATCCTATGTCTTGAACGTCTAAATATCTATCTACGAAGTTTCATAAAATTCAGTTAATTCGTTTAAGAGTTACATACATACATACAGAAAAAAAGCATCTAAAATCGTCAATAGTTTTAGTATAATGTACTCCTTAACCAACTCGTACAGATTTATTATTAGTATTGATAGAATTGTGCTATTAATTCTAAATAGATATACATACATAGGGCGCACTGTAAGTTTCCGGAACTGGCCACTTACATAAACAATATTTAAAAATTTATTGCAACATTTGAAAATAGAACTCTTTGGCTGTAGAATGCAGTTTGTTTCATTTGACTGTCTTTTGTTTTTACCTTGTGGCGCCATTTAAAAAATTGTGTGTCTGCATCAACATGGATTTAACTCGGGAAAATTTTCGTAGTATGATTTTCTACGATTTTAAGTGTAATTTAACAGCTCAACAGAGCATCACTCGGCTTGAAACAGCTTTTGGCAATGAAGCACCATGCAAGCCAACTGTTTATAGCTGGTTTGCAGAATTCAAACGTGGTTGTATCAATCTCAGTGACGAATCTCACGATAGTCGGCCGTCCACCGCTGTGACCAACAAAAACATCTATGCTGTGCGCCGTATGATTGAAACAGACAGGCATGTGACCTACCATGAAATTCGCGCATCCTTAGAAATAGGCATGAGTCAAATACAATTAATCCTACACAAACATTTGGGTGTGAGAAAGCTGTGCTCGCGGTGGATCCCACACAACTTGACCGAGGCTCAAAAAACGGACCGCGTCACTTGGTGCAGTGCCATACTTACCAGATTCAACGAAGGTGCGTCAAATTTGGTGTGGGACATAGTAACCGGTGACGAAACATGGATTTATTGCTACGATCCCAAAACAAAGCAGCAATCGAGCGTATGGGTCTTTCAAGATGAGCCGAAACCAACCAAAGTGGCGCGCGTGAAAAGTGCATCTAAGCGGATGATTGCTTTTTGAGAGTTAGCCGACTGATATGCCCTGGCAGTAAAAACTATGCCAAATAATAGGTATTACAGCATGCATTACATACATATAATTATAATAGCGGACCCCGGCATTCAACTTTTAACTTTAGCATTCTTTTGGCTCTGAACTGTACCTACTTGGGAAATTCTATCAAAGTAAAACAAGACTATGCACTAATAGATACATATCTATTAGTGCATTAGTTGATGCCCTGATCATGTTTAAGATGAATTATGTAAATTTCCCTGCCTATATCTATTTAAATTTTATACGTAAGACGTAATTTAACTTTCATTCGAAATAAATAAGGTTTACACTATTCAGAAACTCTGTACTTACAAGTTATTTGTTCAATGAAAGCTTACTAACTATTACGACCAACTACCCAAAACAGATCCATGAAAAGCAAATTCCAATAAAATACGATACGAGTTTGAACAGAAAACACATTTACTTCAACAGCAACTTTGATTAACAAGTAAACGAAAACATCGATAAATCTCCTTAATCCAGCCCTACACGTCTGAATACAAAATTCATTTTAACAATTCGCCTTCCCCACAACTCGGATTATTGTAAATAAGTATTACTCCGACACCCGTATTAATCCAACCTGCTTTTTAACGAAATGCTAAAAAGTTAGTTAACAAAACTTCTCTCCCTTTTTTTGTAAACCGCAATTGAAATATAGCTCTCCCAACCTAAATTATTTGTATCAATAGAGTGTTTGAAAATTTGCCTCTTCAAATAGAAGCAACTTTTCGAAACCGAGGGAGTTTGAAAGGTGTATTTGACTTAACTAATAAGTATGCGGGCTCTTGGCAAACAGAAAACATAAATTGTGGCCGCACTTTTACATGTGAAACAAGTTTTTCTCATGAACAAGCGTTCTGCTTCTAAATTGGGAACTGTAATCAGTTTACTCGAGCAGAAATACCTTTGAGAGGTAATTTTGAGAATATAAAGCTACTACCACACCGCTGAAACACGTCTGTCAGTAAAATAAGAAAACGCTTTGACAGTTCCTTTTTGGTTTGAGTAGCTAAGGTGTGAATGAATTGCCTGCGTCTGTATTTCCAGACAAGTACAGTCCTAGGACATTCAAAAGTAGAATAAATGGGTATCTCTTGAATAGGCACGTAACATCCTCGTCTTCATCGTCATTTACCATCAGTTGAGATGTAAGACAAATGCCTACTTCAATACTTAGTAAAAGAAAATGAGATGTGATTAACATGCTACAAGGATGTAAATGAACGCCAGTCGGTATCTTGGTAAATTAATCATTACTAAGTTTTGTCTGTCCGTGTTCAGGTATTTTATAAGGTTCCATACCATACCCAAAGGGTAATAACGGGATCCTATTAATATAGCTCCACTGTCCGTCTGTCTGTCCGTCCGACTGTCACCACGCTGTATCTCATGAACCGTGATAGTAAGACAGTTGATATTTTCACTGATGATGTATTTCTGTCGCCGCAATAACAACAAATACTAAAACAGAATAAAATATAATGGTGCTCCGGTTCTCTCACTCACCGAACGAAGCATAGAAATGGTAAAACTTCAAAGTCAAGGTCAACGATTTTTATTAAAAAATTTATCATGTATCTATTTTTCATCGTCATATTTTTATTTCTTATATTTTTTTAATATATGGAAATACTACTAGCGTTTCGGAATGAACCTTGGTGAGAAGAATACGCTGAAAGGAACTTAATCCTGACTTGGTCCCTATGTGCCTGAGTCTGAAGGGCTCCGATTTTATTGTTTACATGTCATTGCCAAGCATTTTTATCAATTATATAATTATCAATGCAGTAATAAGCCTTTTTTACTAACTGGTTTATTACAGTCGTTTGAGACTTAAGTAAAGGCAGACTTAATATTTCTGCAGGAATTTTATTATGGAAGGGTACTCCTAGACCCAGAAATGAATCCATAGTGTAGCTATTTTTTTTTTCTCAAACGTCGATTTTCTGTGATAGTGTGGTACTTCATGCTACTAGCTAACATTAATTTTGCCGGTAGCTTGGCTCTACCACGACTAACTGTTAATAAATTAAGTCGACCATTAATATCGCGGTTGTTTGGGGAATGTTTAAAACAAAATTCCGCGCATTTCCGTTCGGGTACGGACGACCTACATCGGCAAAGCTATTTCGTTAATTGACTGGTGGAATAATTTAAATAAATTGCGACCTACGGCTATATATCAGGCGAATATTATAAATCAAAGGATTAACGGACGAACCCTGTAAATGGGAACTGGCAATAGAGATAATACATGTTTTATTCTGCATACGTTATGGGGCGATAACGACAATATAATCGCCTGGGAGGGCCGAGGGGTCCGCGGCGGGGGGTGCTCGCCAAAAAGTACTAAGTGTGAGTTAAATACCCTTTGTGTCGCTCTGGCCATTCATATCAGGAGGGTCCTCTCATTATTCAGTCGAAATTCGATTATTTTCCCATTTCGCAAAATATCCATATCGTCCGGGCTTTCACTGTAATTGAAATGGAGTAGAATTTGGAAGTCAATGTACTGAGCTGCTTTTTATGCGCAGAAGCTACTTTTTAATTAACATGCCGTGTTTACGTTATTTCCCTTTATAAGAGTCAGTATTTTAATTAAACATACAGAGAAAGTCATAGTGAAATAATTAAATAAATATAATAATGGGTCTAAACAATGACCATGAAACTGTCGTTTTTTTTCGCTTACCGTTTTGTTCCCAATAACTATTATTTTCAGTGAAACACATTTTTTTTAACTTCATGGTGGACTGTATTGTTACATTCTATACGCATAATTGTTTAGTTTTTGTGAATTTCATTATTGAAAAATGCTCATGAAAATAACTCTTTTCAGGTGTTGTCCGTTTTGATCAAAATGTGGCCATTCTTCTATTCTTTTTAACTTTTTGTAAATTTGATATTGCGTAAATCAAGCTTACTGTTGTCCGTAAATAC
Source organism: Elegia similella (assembly GCA_947532085.1). Lineage (NCBI taxonomy): Eukaryota > Metazoa > Arthropoda > Insecta > Lepidoptera > Pyralidae > Elegia > Elegia similella. The sequence goes on from OX383937.1 coordinate 7,921,339, forward strand.
CTACATGTAAAATTTCACTTTAGTTGAATTTATCAATCCTGAAATTATACATAAAACGTAAGTATGAAAAAATCAGTTTACTCGAAATTGACGATTTCATAGGTAAAGACCCATTGCATAGGGACATATCACACGTTTGAGCTAGCGCCACAGTAAGTTGTGAACTTTTGTTGTGAGATACTAACACAACAATACTATGTTTTATAATACACACATATATAGATAAACATCCAAGACCCTAGTCAATCTAGAAAATATCGTTTTCCATCATGACCTGACCGGGAATCGAACCCAGGACCCAGTGAATCAAATGTATTTGCGGTACCACTGCGTTTCAGAGATATATAATTGATGTCTTTAGACTTGTTAAGACAATGTAACGCGGTGACTTTATAACAACGTTAAACTCTTCTCTCTCTTTTTCTCCTCCCTCTTCCGTTTCTATTTATGTTAGACCACCATCTAGCTAACGGTCTGCCTTTACGCCTCTTTTTTCTGGAATCCTTATTGCCTTCTGGACAGGATAGTTTTTATCTCGCCTTATTACATGTGCATACCAGCGTCCATAGGCTCTTTAAGTTTGTCTGTGATGGAAGCAACCTTAAAAGAACCCCTAATATACTCGTTGCGGACTCTTTTTATAACAACGTTAAACATTGTCCGCAAACTATGTACTTCTGACCACTTATAACGTCGTCAACGAATGTTGTTAATTCGACAACAAAAATAACAATAAAAACGTTGCGTTAATGAATAAGTTACTTATAGGGTTGTGTCTGGTTAATGTATTGTTTAATTGGCAATAATTTTTGCTCAGTATAACCAGCTTTTTGTTCTAACACCGGTTAAAAAGGCGTTCCCGTTTTGTGTAAAAACCGATAGACAATTCATAGACTATACAAATTCACGGATCGGTTGGTTGAATTTCTATTGAAAATAATTTTTATTGTTTTTTACATTTTTTCTTGCAATTCTGTACTCTAGATAACCGATCGAGGGAATGGGTAAAATCTGAGGAATCATGTGAATATGCGATGCGGCTAGCAACCTATCACTATTTTGATTGTGTTTTCCACCTGCCCACCAACATGCTAAACGTGGCCTTCAGGTCTTTTAGATCTAGGCTCTGTCTAACCCGCAAGGGAAAAAGACGTGAGACTATGTATGTATTGTGTACTCTATCAGAAATCCCGCTTCCGAGATCAAAAAATTGCCAAGGATTCATGAGCATGTATAACTTGCACCAAAGGCAAATATCCTGCCCAAAAATGATTACTCGGCAGCAGTTAACCCAAACGGCCGGTTATTCCCCATTCCGGGGGCATTAGTCTCCTGGCGACCAATTTCTGTAATTTATTAACAGATGCGGTCATACTTGGCTTCTTTTTCTCGCCGGAAAGAAATATAAGCGTGATCAAAGCGGGTGATCCCTAATATTTCTCTCATAATTGGTTTATACTAAGCTGCCAGCGGGTCCGTATGGGTCTTTGATCCGTCCAGTGTATTAAGTTGCGAGATGTATGGTGCACATTATTCGTTTAGATCTGAAGCTTTATTCAATGACGTCATTTGTCGGGTGCTATTGAGGGTGCTCGGAGGAAATATTGCGAAGCCTTGCCTTGTAATATTTTGCGACAGAGTCGTACGGGTTTACGTATAGGTAGGGTGCTTTAGTCGCGCGATTTCTTTGTGTTTCGTGCTAAAAGGAAATATATTTTTACTAGCTTTCGCCCGCGGCTCCGCCCGCGTCAATGTCGATCCCTAGGGAATAGTACTTTTTCCCGGGATGAAAGGTAGCCTATGTCCTTCTCCGCACTCCAGAGAACTTGTATGCAAAATTTCATGATGATCAGTTCAGTACTTACAAACAAATAAACAAACAAACTCACTTTCGCATTTATAATATTAGTAAGGATAAGGATTTAATATATGTATAAATATTGCAGATTTACACAACGTAAAATCTTGTTTCTTTTTAGGGTTCCGTTCCTTCTGTCTGTCTGTCAAGAGCTCTTTTCTCAAGAACGCGTTGAAGTATCAAGCTGGAATTCATATAAAATACTCAAGTCTACTGTCCTTTGGAGCTGTGAAAAAATCAAACTTCTAAGCCAACGCAATCAAAACTTATTAGTTACATCGTATAAAAAAAATATTTTTAATAATTTTAAACTTTTTAAAGATAATGGTACGAAAACCGTTGTGTGCAAAACCTATTCGCAGTTGGCCTTTTTTTAAATTGTTAATGATTTCACATTACAAACTTTGAAAATATATCACCCCTTTTTCGCCAGTCACATCACAATATATTTTTGCTTGTGACTTTCTTTTAGAGTTATGGGTAGAACACCCGTAACTTCTGAATGTTTAAACAGATTTGGGTGTGTGAGATATCTTAAGAATTCTTGCCTTATCCCAAATCGTGTAATTTCTATCATTGAAAAATTTGTACCTATTATAAGCACTTGCGATTCCATTTTCGATTCGATATGAGTATATCAGATGTTCCTTGGTTTCAAATCCTTGGTTTAAAAGCGATATTTTTAATGGTTAGGCCGGAACCCTCACAGTATTTTGTGAGTTAAGTAATTAAAACCAATCAAGTTTTTTGTCTTTATAATCTTCTATATACTCTGAAACTAGTGAACTCATTTTGATTAAACTTCGTAACTAGCTGTAATTTGGTCCAACTTAAAAGATAGGATAGTTTATAGGGTTGTTTACCCAAAGGGTAAAAACAGTACCCTATTAGTATCGCTGTCCATCTGTCTGTCTGTCTGTCCGTCTGTCACCAGGCTGTATCTCATGAACCGTGATAGTTAGACAGTTGAAATTTTCACAGATGATGTATTTCCGTTGCCGCTACATCAACAAATACAAAAAAAATAGAATATTTTAAAGGTCATTACAACAGACATATTTTTTTGCCGTTTTTATAGATAACGGTACGGAACCCTTCGTGCGCGAGTCCAACTCGCACTTGGCCGGTTTTTATCTTATAGCGAAACAAAGTTCGCCCTATAATATAGCGCGAGGCGCATCAATTCACTAGTGCTAACATAAGCGCAAATGAAAATATATCTAACCATTACTCAGCAAAAAATGAGTTATACTAATTGTGTTAACATGTACTATAGTATGATTTACGTTTCCTTCTAATATTAACTTTGGTTTGGCGGTTGTCGCATTTGACCCCGCCGGAAACAGTCTGCCCTTGTCCACGCCATTTCCGGTGGACGTCAAAGCCTTAGGAAAGAGAAATGTATTGTTTTGGTGGTTCGGAAAACATTTCGCTTTTTAGTTGGCAACGGTTTCAAAAGTTTGTTTTGAAATGGGTTTGTTTTGATTATTTATGTTCGTGTCTTGTCCGTACAATCACTATAGGTGTTCCGGTACGGATATTTCGGATATGGAGTCAGCAACACATATGATATGTTTTCAAAAAAAGAAGAGAAATGTCTATGCTAGGACAAGCCAAATAGATCTACACTTTCGTTCACGGTATCGCCTCTGCTACTGTAATTAATTCAGAAATATAAGTACCTAAGGGTAACAAATATAATAAACACATCCCATTATTAATCAGAGCAATAAGCGTAGCACAAAGGCGTAAGTCTGTGCTTCTAACAAATAAATATGAATGTTCGTTACTCTTTGACGCCGAAACGCAAAAAAAACACACATATAAGTTATTACCTGGATGGACCACATAAACTACCTATCATCCCGGATAAAGGTACTGTTCCCGCGGGATCGACATTAACGAGCCACGGGCGACAGTTAGTTTAAAATAAATCAATATACACACGATATACTAGTTCATTTCCCGGTCCAACACTAACGAGAGCAATAAGCGGAGCACAAAGGACAGAACTCGTGATTCGGACAAATGCTTATAATCGCCACCGTCTGCTACGATATATTTATGAGAAACGAGAAATAAAAACAAATGAAAACTATCGTGGTTTAAAGGAACGAGTGGCTGTGGTTGTGTTTAACAAATAACTACCTGTAACCTTAGCTTGATAGAATATATATCTTATTCAGTTTAACTCTTATAATTTGCACCTTGCTGAGCAATTTGAAGTTGTTTTTTTTTTTCCTTAGCTAAGATTTCTAGTTTCTATTACATTGATACTTAATATACTTAAGAAGTCTGATTTCTGTTGGATTAAATAAATAAATATTTGAACCTGCCTATAAATAATATTATGTTATTATTGTCTATGAAAATCTATAATTGGCCTTATTAAGTAATATATACTCATTGTTAAAACTTTTCTGTAACGCTGTTCATTTTCTAAATAAATAAAATAAATAAAAAATTAATCAAAAAGTTTAGTTTACTCGTTTAATGTTCATACAACAATGAGACGTAACAATATCTACCAGTAGTTTTACGGTAATCAGTCATTAAATACTAGTTCATTTCCCGGTCCAACGTTAATCAGAGCAATAAGCGGAGCACAAAGGACAGAACTCGTGCTCCTAACAAATGCTTCCAATCGCCACCGTCTGCTACAAGAATGTACGTGAAATAAGGCGAATGAATACTCGTACTTTTGTGGTTACCTCGGGGACTAGGTACTGGTCGTGACTGTGTTATTTTGAAACCACCAGACTCACGTCAAGAAATATGTTGTTCTGCAAGCAAGAGGACAGCTGGAAAGGGTGACGTTTGGTTGTCTTATATAGTTAACTAGCTGCCCCGGCGAACTTCGTTTCGCCATAAGGTAAAAACTATCCTATCTCTCAAGTTGGATCGAACTGCACATGGTGTGCGAATTTTATTATAATCGGTTAAGTGGTTTAGGAGTCCATTGAGGACAAACATTGTGACACGAGATTTATATATATTAAGATAAGATATTATAGTTAATAAGATATTGTGCGAAATAGTAGAAAAGTAACATAAAAAATAAAAGGGTTCCTTAAAATAAAGTCGGCTTAGGGTCGATAATTTTACGTGATAACAGTGAGACATAGATGCATGATATATACTACTAATACTGTTGCTGCAGCTGTTTCGGAACGTGACATTTTTCGTGCGTGCAGCCAGTGTTCATCTATTTATAAGACGTTGTCAAGCCAAAACAATTATCAGTCTTTCGCTTTTTACATGATTGCCCGAAAATAAGTACTTTGCTTTCTCACCCATGTATGTATAGTAGGTATGTAGGTGAGTTTCTTTACTTACTGTTACTTCTAAATGCCTGGTCAGATTTGGATGTAAGCGGTATTGTTAGAATCTTTATCTTATCCCGAGTGACAAAGGCTATAGTTTTTTGGCAAACCAGTAATGTAATTTTATTTTTCTTTGTCATAAACTGGTGTGTAATACGAGTATATACCAAAAAATAGAGGTACGAGTTCTATTCATTTCTATTGTTAACTGAATACTTTTTGAACAACTGAATTAAACTTTTAAAGATTACGTATGGCATATACGGTGAAATTATGAATATTCGGTGAAAATAAGGAAAGTTCGATCATCTTTTCACCACATCCCAAAGGTAAAACTGGTAGACAATGCTTAGCATTAAGTATTACCTTTTGTACAAAAATGTTTTGATTGTATGTGCAATAAATTAAATAAAAAAAAAAAAAAAAAAAAAAAAAAAGTGTTTATTTCTATGTATCTCTTGGCCCGACGCCAGATGGAGCAAGAACTTAACCGAGTGGTGGCCTAGAACCGGAGAAAGAAGCGTCGGACGTCCTCCGATGAGATGGGTTGGCGATATAGTCAAAGTCGCGGGTCGCTCCTGGATGAGATCAGCACAGGACTGAGACGGATGGTGGAAACGAAGAGAGGCCTATGCTCAGCAGTGGGCGGAAGACGGGCTGAGATGATGATGATGATGACACAATTAAATAGCATAAATAAATATATACGGACGAATAACACAGATTAACTAACCCCAAATTTAATTCGAGGCGTTGTGTTATAGTAATATATACAACCAAGAAAAGAAATTTCCATCTTGATTTGACTAGGGCTTGACTTTATTTATTTATTCATCCACATAGATGTTCAAATAAATACATACATATAATTGATCAATTTTGAAATAAACAAACTATATTTTAAATTAAATTGCTTATTGTTAACTATTAAAAAAGAGCAACCAATTACTGTAATACGCCAATTATGGCATCAGTTTATCGGCTGTTTACTCCCTCCACATACCCAGTAGTTGGCTTTGGCGGAAATAATTACGGTCCATAATTGGGGCAAAAACCCTTGTTTAAAAGCTGAAGATCTGCAGGGGACACTATTGTACGGATCCGGTCCAACTGACCGGGAGAATTCAAAATTGTACGAATTAGGACCTGATTTGCTATTGTTTGATTTTATCGGACAAGACTGTGGGGTCTTCGTCAACCTGTTTTGTTATATTGTGAGCAATTGTAGGGTATGAATTTAGGGATAAGTACGATAGAGCGCTTGGGAATAGTAATTAAGTTGTTTTGTAATTAATAATAGATACCAAATAGTGAATTAGCAATACAATAGAGTGACCTGTTTACAGGATACCAATAATTAAGTTTGGGTATTTTATGTCACTATTTTGATTTTGTATTTTTGTCTTTAAGGTGCAAATAACACATGTTTAGTTATTTAAGAGCGGGTCTTCCTAACACAGGTTTATATAACTTAAAAGGGATGCCCTTTGTCCTTAAATTGTAATTCTTAAGAAAATAAAGAACATACTTCTTAAGGTCGTATTGCTGTGGGCTCAGTCTAGTAATTTTTATCCTCACTCCCTTACTCCTTACTATTATAAACGCTAAAGTTTCTGAGTATGTACTCATGTTTGTTACTCAATCACGTAAAACAGCTAAAAAAAGATGCTAAGGTTACATATTAAAAGTTAATAAGATCATTAAGTTTTCTTAATTGATTAATTTTCCGTGCAATTTTCTTAATATTTCTTCCATTAGAACCTCCCTCTTAGAAATACAAACATGACAAAAAAGAATTATCCAGATCGGTCCGTGCACACGTGATGTCGTGATCAAGGGAAATAGGGATTAATTTTTATATATTAAGGTGATACCACTGTAAATAAGGTCGTTCTGAACCTTATTTATCTCGCAAAATACTTAAATTAGGAGTTTCAAATCTAAGTAATATGATTTTTGACTATTTCATCTCCAGAAATTGAAGATGAAAACACGTTTTGATAAAATTTTCTCGATAGAAATATTTTTTGAAAAATGGTCTTCGTTCGCAGAGTTTTTGTTATTGTAGCTCAAATGCGACGAATGAAATAATGATTTTTAGACTAAAAGATAGGTTATTAGTAATTCATCAAAATGTAAATATGAAAATACAATTAACCGGTCTGATTTTATATAAAATAGAAATAACGAATTTGGCGCTTACGTTTTTTTCTTTGAGCGACTCGAGACTATCTCCTATCTCATCATTCACGGGCTATACCGCCAAGCGCTATCCCTTGCGCGCACTTGATCAGTCCTTTGCCGAGCGAAGGTACCAAACATTTGAGACCTCGCCTTAAGCTTTTATGTAAGTTTTCAAAAGTTAACTATATAATCAATCCATTAGCAGCACCCTCGCAGATGATAAACAACGATTTGAGATCGTAAATTGTCAAAAAACGCTCCAGAAGTCTAATTAAAGACTGTTATCGAGCAACGTAAGGCCATTTGCTTAATTACGTAGCGATAGGTAGCAGTTTCAACTCTTTACGAGCGCCTGGTCGCGATAACCTTCTAATTGTCGAATAAAAAAGGCTTACAGTTAATCCGACTTTAATAAAAATGTTAATCATGAGATTCCCGACTATGTAAATGTTATGGCCCGACCCATTGACGGTACCTATGCATTTGTTGGGGATTAGTTGATCTAATTATGTAAATTCGTATTTTATTTTGCTGCATACAACGTGTGGTGATTGCGTTGGTATAACGACTTTATTGGAATGACTTATTTGTATAATCGTCTAGTAGATACAGTCAGGCCTCAAACTGGAGTCATAATATATCTTCATACAATTAGTATTCATTCATTTCGTGTAAGTGTCACGGTCAATCGACCATGCACATCCTGGTGTCAGATTTCTTCGGAACCGCCTCTCGGCCTATGAAGTGGTTCCTTTAACGACTACTAGACGGCAGCTGAGACCAACGGCTTAACGTGTCTTCCGAAGCACGGAAACATTTTCATTATCAGACAATCAGGTGTTTCAAGCCTGCAATGTCCTAACCAAACTGGAAACAACTAAACAAAGTATGATTCCCGTGGGAATGAAACCCACGACCCCCGGGTATATAGGCAAACGCCTTAACCACTGGACCAGTAGAATTAGTATGAGAAATTATGACTCCATTTTTGAAGTCTGACTGCTTAAAGCTGTTTATTGATGATGATGATGATACGTGAACGACTATCAACTTAGGTATGATAAAAGTCAGAAAAGATCAATAGCAAAAATGCCTTCCAAGTACAATTACGGGTCAATATCACAATATCTATCTATTTAGATAATAAAATAGCAGAAATAAATAAATCATTTTAAAGCTTGATATCTAAGTGTGAGTCTTGTTTAATAAAGTAAGTACGATTTAAGTTTTCGGTCACGTCGCTAGCTATCCAAATGGTTTATGACCAGTGCAAGACGAGAACTCATACTTTACGACTAATCTCGTTGGGTCCGTGAATAAATATAACGGCTGGAGTTAATCTTCATAAAAATACTTCGATCAATTATTAATGGTAGACACACAGTCTCATACAAGATGAAACCTTGATAATTTCCCCGAGTCAAAACATCTTGCATACTTAAACAACGACAAAAACGGTACATACTGAAAGTGTCCATACATATCACATCTTTTTCCCTTGCGGGGTAGACAGAGCCCAGGTCTTTAAAGGCCTTATGGCGATATTTAGCGTGATGGACGACGTGTAGACAGAAAACGGAATCAAAATAGTAATGGGTTACTAACCGCATCGCCTTTTGACATGATTCCGCAGATATCAGCCTCTAGTTCTTTCATGATTTTGAAAGGCAGTCCAGCAATCAATCGCAGATTCGTAAAGCTATGTCCTAAATAGCTTATGGGCAGCTTAGAAACAAATGAAATAGTAAAAACAAACCTCTCAAAAATAATAGAGTTCATAATATATAGTTGTAGTGTGAATATATTAGACTAGCTGTTGCCCGCGGCTTGGCCCGCGGCAATTTCTGTTATTATGATTAATTAGTATAGATTAATAATTTTCCCCTGTTTTCAAAACATTTTTTATTGATGTTTCGCTCCTATTGGTCGCAGCGTGATGTTTTATAGCCTAAAGCATTCCTCAATAAATGGACTATCCAAAACAAAAAGAATTTTCCAATTTGAACCAGTAGTTGCTGAGATTAGCGCGTGTTTTTATGTTTTAGGACGGCAAACGAGCAAGCGGGTCACCTGATGGTAAAGTGACCAACGCCGCCCATTGACAACTGCAACACCAGGGTGTGGCAGGTGCGTTGACGGACTTTCAAGGAGTTGGGGGAAGGAAATGGGGAGGGGAGGGGGAAGGATGGGCCTCTGGCTCTCTCACTCACCGATCGAAGCATAGAAGCGGTAAAGCTTCTACTTAGACGTCGATTTTCTGTAAGAGTGTGGTACTTCCCCGGACGAGCCGGCCCATTCATGCTACCAGCAATTGATTTTGCCGGTAACGTGGCTCTAGACCGACTGACGGCGTTCAAACTAACAAACAAACTCTTTAGCTTTATAATATTAGTATAGATGTAGCACGTAACGCCATCTGTGTATAGATGCAGCGCAACTTCAGTTTGTAAGAAACTTGTGGAAACGTCAAAGATACCACCATGATAGTTTAAAAGTGACATGCTCAGTTTTCGTACTTATTAAACCCCAAAAAGATCTGTCCTATTAAACATAGAATCTAAATTCTTAAATCGTGTCGGACTCTCACATTAAGAGTTCCGTACGATTACCTAAAAAGTTTAAAATTATTAAAAAAATATTTTTATTATGATGTCATCAAAAATGTATGCTTTTGCAATTTTCCTTTATCTGTGCCTTAAGACGTTGCTTCGTACCAAATTTCAAGATCCTTAGTTCACGGTAAGTACCCTGAAGGTTTTGATTCCGTTGCGAGTGTCGAAAAAAAGGCATTAGGGCACAACAGAAGGTGAGACATGGACTGATTGGCACCGCAGGCACACAAATTATGTATTTAAAGTAACACTTTAATAAGTTGTCTCTGGTACTCAGTATTTTATCACATCTCGACACCGAGTTAGAGAGACCTTTACGACACATGGGAAAGTGGACTCAAACCGTTCTCGAGTTTAAAAAGCTGTCATAAACTGCAAGTAACTCATGCAAATGGCGGACGCGAGCTTGCGACTTAAATTGTCGTTTACCGGATTTATGTACCTGTCTACGAATTCGTTTGGATCGATATTTTGGTGCTTACCTAAGTAAAGAGCGGCATTATTCTTTTGCAAATCTTTGTTATCGTAAATAGGTTTCTAACAAAAGACAACCTCTTTTTAAAAGAAATGAAAGTTTTTCGAATTTTTCGTGGATTCTACAACTGCATCCCCCAGTTTTTATTACTATCCACGGAGACGCTCACGTCTCGCGACCCCATGAGGATCACTTGGACCACTTTGGGAAACACTGGTCTTATGTAGGACCAGTGTTTCTCAAAGTGGTTTAAAGACAATTATGAATCGTGGGACACTTCTTCTTTTTAGCTTTACTCAACTCAATATTTGGCAAATGCCTCCTTCGCTTCTCGTATTTTTTAGAGCATCGGTCTAATAGGGAATTCTAATAAAGTAACTCCATACAGACATGTTCTTGACTTATACTAGACTTAGCCGTGTGGTTATCGGCAGAGTAGAACAGGGCCACTCCAAGACTTTCCATGGATGTCGTAAGAGGCGACTTAGGATAAACAAGCTGAACAAAGCTCATAAACATCAATGAAACCTCTCCAACCCGTCTGGCCAGCGAGGAGAGTGTAGGTCAAATCCTCTGTCTGCTCTGGCCAAGTATGGCTCCGGTAGTACAGAGAGGGTAGTGCTCTTGCAGTGGATACTAAAAAGACCTGATGATGATGATGATACAGACTTTGTAAGTTACGGAAAATCGAGTGGTCAAAACTACTGGCAAACAACCCTCTTCACATACTACATTGAACATTTTAACAGAATTGAAAGCGACAAGCAAATACCTGTGACTTTGTTTATTTTTTTTCCTAAATAGCCAGATTTCTGTTATTATTATTTTTTTTCATGGCTTTAACGCGTTAGGTGTTTAGCCAGTATCAAGTATAAATGAGCTTTCCCGCGTTTTTTCTAAGTCTTGCTTATCAATGAAACGACGACGGTGTAGTTCATTTCATTGATTCTACGGAGCCCCTGGCGACAATTCCCACGAATCCACTGGCTTGATCACAGACGCAACGAGGCGAGGCGGTCTACCAGCCCGCTCGCAAATCTCAGTACAGCCGCACTGTGACAGTTTAATTCAGTTATTCCACACATTGTTTATAAACATGGGCATTTATAACACCAAATTATACCGATTTCATATTATAAAGTTCACTAGAAACAATTTAGAAAACAATCCAAAACACAAACCGTACTGTTCGCCGAAATTCCGGCCAAGAACTACCCGACCTATACGTTTTTTTGCGTCAGTGTAACGATGAAATAAAAAAAGAAAGATAATAATAGTTTGGGAAAAATTTTACACCGTAAGTATGCAATTTAAAGAACGAGCTGATGAACTTAAATCGCATTAAGTTAATTAAAATTAATATAACCAATGATTTCAGTGCAAAAGATAATTTTATCTAGAAACTATTTATCAAATTAAACTTCACAAATCTCAATAACTTTCTAACTTATCTACTAACTTCATCCTAATTAATCCGCGCTAATATATGTATATGCGAAAATAACTGTCTGTATGTATGTTTCTTAACTTTTTACGTCACCTCTGAACCGATTTATATCAAATTTGGAATGGATATAGTTTGAAGGCGGTGGAGAATTAGCAAACTTGCAAAATAGTAAATTTATGCAGTAGTAAACTGAGCAGAAAGTAATTTATAATTGCATCGAGTGCTTATTTGGAGCCCGAGCGTCAGCTCTAAAAGCACGGGAGCAATATCAATTACTTAATGCGAGGTGCATAATCTGCTATTCTTTCAACCACCACAAGAAAAGTATGTGAAAAAAACTGAGAGAGAGAAATTACCATTCGTGAAAATTAGTTTTTTTTTTCATTATGGCTAGTATTTTCTTAGGCCAAGCTGTGTGTATCACTTCTAACTGTAGTATAACTCCCAGCGGCCGACAGAGACGCCATTTTTTTTTTCAGGTTGGCCGACCTTTTTTGTGACATTTGATCCCGACACGACACCTATGATCCCGAGATTCAAAAAGAAAATTAAACACAGCATCAGTTTGTTTGCTTATTTCTCTTTTACGACTAATTACTAAACTACTTAAAGGATTGTGAAATTTTTCATATCCGTAGTCTGAAATACAGATAAGGACATACGCTACCGATAAATAGTACTGTTCCCCAGGGGTCGACATCGTGAGCGAAATCGGGGTCGAAATGATGTAAATCTGTTCTAATGTAGTAATTCTGTTCTGTTTACTAGTCCGTATCCTTACTTATATTATAAATGCGAAAGTGAGTTTGTTTGTTACACTTTCACGCCGTAACTACTGAACCGTCACGAAATTTCTCATACACGTTCTCTGGAGTACGGAGAAGGACATAGGCTACCTTTTATCCCGAGAGAAGTAATATTTCCGAGGGATCGACATTCACGCGGGCGGAGCCACGAGCAAAAGCTAGTATATATAAATAAATGTCACGGATAAAGTCGGAAAACAGCTAGTCTTTCATGGATACGTTCATACCTAATTAATTTCTTTCAGAAATTCTCATTAAAAGCGAGTGCCCGTCACTGTTCTGAGTAACAGCTGCGAGTTGTGAACTGTAACGCGATATTTCTCATACTAGGTGTGATATATCATTGGCGTTAGACGTATGGCAATTTATCTAACGACAGAACGAAGGACCTTGTCGTATTTAATTCTAAATTTGTCCAATATTACAAAAGAAATTTAATGTGAAGTATCAAACCAAGAAATTTATAGTAAAAACCTTTTTAAAACAATTTTAAAACAATTGTATTAAAAAGGTTTAGGTACTATAAATTTCTAACACTCTGTATAAAATATGTTTGTATAAAAGCTAATTAGCTAATTAGCTTTTATACAAACATATTTTATGACAGAGTGATGTATTATGTACTAAAGTGATGTACTTATTACATTTTTCGAGTTATTTTCAGCGAGCCCTTTTAACTTGATATCCTTATTGTCGAATTGCAGCAAAAACAGCCAGTTCGCCATCTAGGGTGTTCCGCCATGTTGGATTTAGAATGACGTCACATCCGCGAGAATAAAAAAAAATCTGCTCAATCGGTGGAAGATTTCTGCTTCAAAATCGAGTTGCAAGATTCCACCAAAACAAACATAGTTACATACATATCAGGGCAAGGCTAAAAGTTTATAAGTTTACTTCAATTATTTATGCTCGTGTGAGAATGAGCACTATCATTTAAAAAAAAAACCGTCCACCGCTACAGGCCGTGTATATATCTATCTACCTAACGCCCGCGGCTTCATTTGCTCTAGTAAAACATCCCTCGGGAACCATTAAATCTTATGCATGTTTTAGTACCTTGAAATAATTCAAATTCTATACCATCTAACGAACAACAACAGCAATACAACTTACAACGTTTGTAGGTGGAATAAAGCTGTCGCCGTGTGATGTCCCAGAAATGAGAAATGTAACGTTGGGCATCCAACAGCTAGGTGCGACGGCACAAAGCAGATTTCTGGTTAGAACTAGATACGCAGGCCAGGGATAGAGAAGGATGGCGCAGACTAAAGGGGTATTTGACTAGCTCCGTGGCGCAGCGGTCAACACGCCAGCCTGCGACACGGAGTGACCGGGTTCGATCCCCGGCCAGGTCAAGATGGAAAATGATCTTTTTCAGATTGGCCTGGGTCTTGGATGTGTATCTATATATGTATATGTTATAAAATATAGTATCGTTGAGTTAGTATCCCATAACACAAGTCTCGGACTTACTTTGGGGCTAGCTCAATCTGTGTGATTTGTCCGTATTTATTTATTATTATTATACCACCCTGAATCGGATCCAATGAGAGGGACGCCGCAATACGTGCGATACGATTAGAGATATCTCGTATCGTGTCTAACGTATAGCAGCGTCCCTCCCATAGGATCCGATATTCGGGATCGTTTAAAAGGCGCTTAAAGGACGTTTGTACCCAACAATGGGTCGTGGAAAGCTGACGATCCAGGCCAGAGTGGAACAATGGTTTAACAAATATCCGCCATCATCAAACCAGATACCGCCTGCTGAGAAACTACCACCGGGTGGCACTCTGCCCTGGCCAGTCTGGAAGTCTTTAAACAGACTGCGGGCTGGTGTTGGCAGATGCCACGAAAATAGAGTCAAGTGGGGTTTCTCCAAAAATAGTGAGTGCCACTGTGGTGCTATCCAATCTATGAGCCACCTCTTGGTGTGCCCAGAAAGCCCAATTTCTTGCTCTCAACAAGATCTGAATGAGGCAAACGAGCGGGCAATTGCAGTGGCAATGCATTGGTCGAAACGTATTTAATTAAACGCAAAGCCATTTTACGACTCGATAGAAGAAGAAGCTGACGATAATGTAGATGACTAACTTAAAATCCCTATTCTTTAATATCTAACGAAATTCATTCAATATGTAAGGACGCGAATTGTAAACTATAACGTGATATTTACGGGGATACGAATACGCTACTAGCTGTGATTTATCGTGCCGCATACTGGGCGTATTGTAATTAATCTCACTGTAGACAAACCGCCCATATATCAATATGGAGGATCACTTACTTTTGCGTTCAACGAAACGGGATTTTGAAAATACATTTATTTTCTTTTTGTGCATTAAAAACACAAGTGAGGTTTTTGTCACTTTACGAGTCCAAAACCTCACGAGTAGTAGAGAAGAAGAAGAAGAGTGACGCGTCAGGCGGCGCGTGCTGTTATAATCTCTAAGTATGGAGTATCCGCATATGATGAGGCGTTTTTTCCAGCGTTTGTTCGAGATATGACGTATGGCTAAATGACAATTTAGTAATATTTAGGTAACATTTATTGATATTGTTGAATCATTGTATATGCATTACTGTCTATCTGCTATCCGTATTTATTAAGACTATCGCTTGTGGACCTTCCATTTCTCTAAACTGTGTGTAGTGCTAAGTGTTACGTAATAAATAGACATGTGGCGTTAGAGGCGGCAGTTTAGGCTTCGTTGGTGACAGGGCAAATGCGGGGTGAGGAGTATAGACCAAATGAAAAATGATATTAAATCAAATTTACTTAATCAAATTAAAATCGATCTTAGATCAATAACAACAGAATTCCTTTTTCATAACGCTACGTAATATTTGAGCGGAATGTAACTAGTGTTCCGCGACGTAAAACACCTCAACACACGCGCCGTCTGACGCGCCGCGTCTCCGTAAACGAAAGTAAGGAGCTTTATAAGTTTAAGATTGATCGACGGACGCCGCAATCACAGCCGCGGTAAAATAAACGTATAGACTGCCTCATACAAAATAGTAGCCCAACTTAAGGTCCGTTAAAAGCACGTACCGTACATACAAAGTTCTGGCATGCCGGCAGGCTGTGGTGGTTAGTTCCACTAACTGCCACTATGGGCGGTGTCCATATAATATTATGGTGTATACTAGTTGTGAATATACCTGTGCCACCCTTAATGTGATCAGTCTGAAACAAATTGTACGCAATAGTACGTAAACGGAAAACGCTCCTAATGCCGCGCCACGCGCCGCGCATCGCCACGTCTCTCCGTAAACTATAAAAACAATATAAAATATCATACAAAGCCCTTCTGGCAAGTAGGCGACCAATACTGTTGAAAAGAGTTTCTTTCAGCGTCTTCTTCTCTGCATTGGTCGGTTCCGAAACGCTAGTAGTTTGTAGCTTTTGAACAATAATTAAGAATTTGAAAATTATATAATTAGTATTATTTAAAATGTATATTGACGTGAAAAGTGCCTGAAAAAGCCTATTTTCTGCATAAATCTTTGAATCTTTGAAACGAGACCTAAGTGTTCAGTTCTCAACAAATAACCTTGCATGCCTTATTTTAACCAAATTATATATTGGATTTAACCTTATTGATGGCCGCTGTATGGTCAGGGGTGTCATCCTCAACTGCCAGTCCCGTGGTTGCAGGTCCAGCCTCCCGAACTGCTACTTGCTTTTCCCCTATTGTTTTCAAATCCAACATATTCCTTTCCCCAGCTTAATAATGCTTCTGATGGGCAGCAGCGTCGGAAGCACAAGAAACTGCACTCGCCAACCCGCCTGCCAAGCGTGGTGAGCATGGCAATATCCTCCCATGGAACGAAAAGTCCTTGGGGGAGATCTGCAGCAATGGACTTTAGCGGCTGTAATGATGTTAATAATGGCCGCTAATTATATGCAACGTCTATGTGTAAGAATATAAAGACCGGACATAACATTGTAAATTATAGTAACAAATAAATATATAAAATATTAGCTTTACTTTAGCGAGAGTATAAAATTTGCTCTTACGTAAAATAAAAGTCGAAATTCGTGTTTCAATTTACTCTTGTTTCATTGCAGCATCCATATTCCAAACCTTTTACATTATTCCTTTCAGCCCACACAACATTACTCATTCCCACGCCAAAATTAAGAGGCAAGTATCACGCAAAACTAAAATCACGTACCTAATTGCCGAGTACATATACAATATGCATCTGGTACGATGCGGCGCGCCAGTTAAATTGAGGGCCCGCCTAGACTCATTTCCTCCGGTATTGTGCGAACTCTCACAATGAAAACATTTTTTTACGAATTTCGACAAAAAGTGCTTTGAATTTTTTCCAATCTTCGCCTCTATTCAGACCGTGAAATGGTGTGTTCTTGTTGTTTCTACATTAGGGAATTGCTAACTACTACCTAGGTACTACTGCTCTAATTAGCACTCTTCTATTAACTCTAAACTAAACACTTAAATCCATCTTAGTTGTGGTAGAGCCACCATCATCATCATCATCTCAGCCCGTCTTCCGCCCACTGCTGAGCATAGGCCTCTCTTCGTTTCCGCCATCCGTCTCGATCCTGTGCTGATCTCATCCAGGAACGACCCGCGATTTTGACCATATCGTCAACCCATCTCATCGGAGGACGTCCGACGCTTCTTTCCCCGGTAGAGCCACCGCTAGCGGTAAAATGAATTGCTAGTAGCATAAATGGCCCAGTAGAAAATCGACGTCTGAGTAGAAGCTTTACCGCTTCTATGCTTCGTTTAGTGAAGACGAGAGCCGGAAGCCCATCCTTCTTCCTCCCCTCCCCATTTCCTTCCCCAACTTCTTGAAAGGCCGACAACGCACCTGTCACACCCCGGTGTTGCAGTTGTCTATGGGCAGCGGTGATTTCCTACCATCAGGTGACCTGCTCGCTCGTTTGCAGTCCTATATCATAAAAAAATAAAAAATCTTACTTAATAAATATATAGAGGAGCTCAATAGTTCAGCTGGCGTGCACGCAAGCGCTTACATGTAAAGCAACTTCCGGCGAGGTCACCTTTGGGATGGGTAACCATAAGTGGCATATACATTTTTCGAGCTCCTCTGTGCTTCGGAAGACATGTTAAGCCGTTGGTCCCGTCTGTCATCACTAGCTGCTATGTCAGATGCCCTATGCAGCTTGAAAAATCTGACACTAATGTTAACCACTTACACACGAAAACCAAGCAAGTAAGAAATATATTTAATATACAGGTCATACCACACAAGAGACAATGTCAAGAATGATCAAAATTTATGTCTGAATTTGAAAAATATCGTGAGAAAACCCTAGTGTCTAATGTTCGCCACTTACAAACACGAAAACCAAGCCTTATAATTATTACTTATAAATATATTTATTTTAGATAGAGGGCCATAACACACAAGTGGAAATGTCATGACATGAACGATCAAAATCTAACTATGTCTGATTTTTTATTTTTTAACTACGGCCTTATTTTGACACTAGCTGTTGCCTGCGACTTTGTCTGCAGCAATTTCTGTTATTATGATTAATTAGGTTTTTTATTAGTATAGATGAATAATTTTCCCCCATTTTCAAAACATTTTTTATTGATGCTTCGCTCTTCTTGGTTGGATCGCAGCGTGATGTTTTATAGCCTAAAGCCTTCCTAGAAATGCCAATTCCAATATATGGACTATCCAACACAAAAAGAATTTTCCAATTTGAAACCAGTAGCATCTGAGATTAGCGCGTTCAAACAAACAAACTCTTCAACTTTATAATATTAGTTTAGATTTAACTTGCATAAACGCCATCTAGTACAAAATAATATAGTTTTTTTTTAAATATCACTTTGAACTCTCATTGATTAGCTACAAAGAAATAGCTACAGTAGGAATGTATCATAAAACCTTATTGTCTCCCACAACTTTACCAACCTCCGTAGTCCAGTGGTTAAGGCGTTTGCCTGTTGACCCGGGGGTCGTGGGTTCGATTCCCACCGGAAGCATACTTTGTTTTGTTGCTTCCAGTTTGGTTAGGACATTGCAGGCTTAAATCACCTGATTGTCTGATAATAAAGATGATTCCGTGCTTTGGAAGGCACGTTAAGCCGGTGGTCCTGGCTGCCATCTGGTAGTCGTTAAAGGAACCACGTCAGAGGCCGAGAGGCGGTTCCGAAGAACTCTGACACCAGGGTGTGCATGGTCGATTGACCGTGACACCTACTCGAAATGAATGAATGAATCTAGTAAAAAATTGTGTCGTTTTTGTTTTCAGTATCACTTTGAACCCTCATTGATAAGCTACAAAGCAATAGCAACAGTAGAAATGTATCAAACCTTATTGTCTCCCACAAAAGGTTGGGCGTGGCGTCGCAATATAAAATTTTACAATTCTAAGACGTGATTTAGTCCGACATTAAAAGGCGAAGTTCTTAATTTTATCGCCGCGATAATTAGGACGATAACTGTTTAAGAACAAACATAAGTCATTTAGCAACTTTATAGAGATTTGTGTTGGAAACTGCCGTATTATACTAATTAATTGTCGTAAGAAGATTTTAATGGTGGCTTATGAGTTGAATATTTCGAAGGCATGAATTTTAACTTTTGGATATGAAGTTGTTGAGATAAGGCTTTTAGGGTTCTGTGCTTAAAGGGTGAAAACGGAAGCGTATTACTAAGCCTCCGCTTTTCGTCTGTCACAGGGCTGTATCTATTGAACTGTTCAATAACCAATGTAGAGCCTTGAATTTTTCACAAATTGTGTATATCTTTTGCCGCCATAACAAATCATAATCATTTCAAAGTATAAAATGAAGTCGCTTCCGCTGTCCGTTAGCTTAAATCTTTTGAACTACTTAAAGGATTTTAATGCAGTTTTCAGCAATAGATAGAGTGATTCAAGAGGAAGGTTTATATGTATAATTTATTGCCCTATAGTAGTATCTACATTGCACCCGTGCGAAGCCGCGAATCAGATTCATGCGTCCGTTACATTAGTGTCGATATTCTAGAAAAGTGTTTTATGTAGTTAAATATTGTACGGAATCCTTATTGTGTGCGAATCCGACTCAAAATTGATTGATTTTATTTATTACTAGCTTTCGCCCGCGACTCCGCCCGCGTCAATGTCGATCCGTCGGGAATAGTACTTTTTCCCGGGATAAAAGGTAGCCTATGTCCTTCTCCGTACTCCAGAGTACTTGTATGCAAAATTTCATGATGATCGGTTCAGCAGTTACGGCGTGAAAGCGTAACAAACAACAAACAAACAAACAAACTCACTTTCGCATTTATAATATTAGTAAAGATAAGGATAAGGATATGTCTGGTTTTTATAGTAAAAGAACTCTTCCGAGTTGCTGTCACATCGAAAGCAAACCTGTATATCTAGTTGTTTATTATTAATTAGTACAAAAAATAACTGATATAACAATAGGTCAGTTATAAAGAACATAACAGGCTTTGCGTTAATTAACTCGAAAAATGACACCAGTATTGGCTCGATTCAAATGCGATAAAAAAACGATGATAAAAATTTTACGCCTTCTTTTCAAGACAGCCATTATTTAGACAGATAGTTTGTACGGGACTTCGGACTTGTATAGCCCCTATACCGCATATAGTGCCTTTCTGTTTTAATTAAAAAGAAAAAACATAGTTTGCAAATCATTCTCGTCATTTCCTTAAAGGTGAACCAATGCAAAATTTCGACATTCCCATACAAATAGCCCGGACAGCTAAACAATTTTGTATGGAAATGAAGATTTTTTTAGTAACAGCATTGATCCCATAGGAAAAGTTGTTCATATTGTCGAGGGTAAAATTAGGCAATGCAAGAAAAATTTAAAAAAACAAAAAAAATTATCCTAACCACCCTTAAAGGTAAGTACATACACAGTTTAATAATTAAGCACTGAACGTTAACAGCAAGGCGTTCACAAAACATCGACTAATCTAATAGAGTCTACAACAGCACATACTCGGAACAGGCTGCTTTTGTACATACGCTCCACTGAAATTAATGTTTCTCGTGTAGGGTTGCCAAAGATCGAAAACCGGAATTTTAGCGTCAATATCAATCAACATTATAATTTGACTACGAATGTGCATAAATAAATATATAGTTAAAATCAACATAATTTTAGCCGAAAGAAGTCCACTGCTGGACAAAATCCTCTCCTAAAGTTTCTTCGTTCCATGGTTGACATACTCAATTCGCGTGGCAGGCGGGGTGGCGAGCGCAGTTTTTTTGTCTTGTTGTTTTTCCGGCACTGCTACCCATCGGAAACATTTTTGAGCTAAGTACTGGTACAATTTTGGTTAGATTTACGTATAAAGCATTTTTCTCGGTAGGTTTTTGTAGCAAGGTAGCTAGTTTTAAATAATTTCCAGAAATTGATAGCTGTTCTTTCCTTAATGTAGATCATAGAAGAGTCAAGATGAGACAATTTGTGTAATTCATACAAATTGACTTGTATTAACTCAAGCAACCAAAATAGTACATTCTTTGTAAACATTAAAGTACATAAAAACAAAATAGAAAAAAAAACAGACAGATTGAGCATGTCTCAAACTAAGCTGTAAATTTGTACTATGATTACAAAAAAATAAACTTGATGATGAAAATGAACATTTTTAAACTAAAACCTTGATAAATCTGAAAAAGTCTTTTTATTATTACCTGAAGATGTAATTAAAAAGAAAGTGCTGCAAATGCGCTTCATAATTCGTCAAATTCAAGCAAGTTTTTAAACACTTCATTGTTTTTAAAGCACAATATATATCTTACTATACAAAATATTTCTTTCCATAAGACTTCGCTAAGTTTTGAACTGTACAGCAAAATATCTGGTCTAATGTAATCGCGTCCGGTTTTTTATTTGTGTCGCAACCCTATTCGCACCCTTTGAAGCCAGCTCATATTAGCAGACGCCTATTAGCATAAAACCCATAATGGCACGACCTAAGCTTTTAATTAATTACTGGACAGATACAGAAAGTTTCTAAAATATATCCCAAGAAATAACAACTATAAAAATATTTTTAACGGGGGATAGATTAAACTTTTGTGCTTAATAAAAAGTGTTCCGTACATAATTGTGGAGAAATTTAATTATTAAATCAGTTTTATCCATATTATCCATACTTTCATACTTACTATCCTTATCATTACTAATATTATAAATGCGAAAGTGAGTTTGTTTGTTTGTTACGCTTTTACGCCGTAACTACTGAACCGATCAACATGAAATTTCGCATATAAGTTATCTGGAGTATGGAGAAGGACATAGGCTACCTCATATCCCGGGAAAAAGTACTATTCCCGAGGGATCAACATTGATGCGGGGGGAGCCGCGGGCGAAAGCTAGTAATATTATAAATGTGAAAGTAACTTCTGTTTGTCTCATAGACCTAGGAATAATATTCTTAGATCCATGATCTGTCTGTGTGTTACGTCTTCACACTTTGACCACTAAACTGATGTCGATGAAATATGGTGTCACAGTAGCTTGAGACACGGGTAAGGACAAAGAACACTATTTATCCGAGAAAAATACTGTTCCCGAGGGATCGAAATTATGAGCTTTAATATTTTTTTTAAATATTTCATAGTCAATTTCACATGAGTGTGTTTATACACGTTCGACCAGCTTATACATGATATATGTGATGCTTATGATGTTGAACTTATACTTTTACTACTATTATCTACATTTTTTTAACCATATCAAAATATTATTGTGAATGCAAAAACAAAACCCTTATAAAATGCAATAAATATAAAAAAAAGTATTTTTAAATGAGCTTACATATGCCATAGCTACTACACACATTAGCAAATGGACGACATCTATAACGGGTGTTGATTCCTTACTAATATTATAATAAATGCGATAGTGAGTTTGTTTTTTGTTTTTTTAGGGATCGACATTGACGCGGGCGGAGCTGCGGGCGAAAGCTAGTATGATATAAAACTGTCAATAAAAGAACTTGAAAGTACACATAGGCTGCGATAGCTGCAATGTTCTGCAGAACTGCAGTGCTGAACCCCAAAAAGTTCAAAACAAAGTAATTAAACAATTTCTGAGTGGATGACTTCAACAATTTTACGTCTCTTTTTATACTATTGTTGACCGTAAACAAACGTTCCCGACTCCTCGCTATGAAAAACTCATAAATGTTAACGTAAAAAAAATAAAACATCGAGTATACCAGTGGTTTCTAACCTTTCTTTTACACAAGGATTATAAGGCCAAAAAGAAATCGCCAGTGAAGCAAAAAATCCATAATCATATAAGTTAGTTGTTGAGAGAAGCATAAGATAAAGCAAACTCAATTTCTCAAATTTGTAAAATTGCTTTTATGAAATTGAATCAATTTTAATGCGTCACATTAACCGTAACCGTAATATTTAGTTTTTATTATTTTAACTCCTTTTGTTCTTTCTTGGATATTTTTAGTTGTAGTATTTTATACTATGATTGCTTGAATTTCCAGAAATTGATAGCTATTTTTCCCTAAATGTATATCATAGAAGTGTCAAGATGAGGCAATTTGTTTAATTCATACGAATTGACTAGTACGATACATAGATAATATCTCTCGCTATTTTCAGCAATCATTAAAGGAAGGAGATTCTCAATTCGTCAGGATAATTTTTATATACTCGTAGGTACGTTATTCTTAACTCGGTAAAATATATGAACTGATTTGAAAAATAAAATGTTGGAATAT
Organism: Elegia similella; assembly: GCA_947532085.1. Lineage (NCBI taxonomy): Eukaryota > Metazoa > Arthropoda > Insecta > Lepidoptera > Pyralidae > Elegia > Elegia similella. The sequence goes on from OX383937.1 coordinate 7,944,775, forward strand.
ATTTTCAATTGGTCCTATAAATTAAAGTAAATTACATCAACGTCCGTTCAGTAGTTTTTTTTTTTCAAGACTGTTAAATATTAAAAATATTCTAAATCTAATATTTTTATCTCTTGCAGAGCACTGGTTGGGAGCCATTGAACTATACAAACAATCTCCGCGAAACTAATTTATGCGGCGCATTCAACGGAGAAAGACGCAGGAAATCGCTCTTTTATGTTTTGCTTTAATATAAAAATTACTTTTCGCATTATCATGTGAGCCTGATTGTGCAAGGTCTCACTGCATGACTTTTCGGTCATTTATTTCTCAACCAAAAAAGCTCTGTTTATTTTTCATCTAAAAACATGCTTATGTTATAGATGTTGCCCGCGGCTTCGCCCGCGTTAGGATCCCTCTAGAACAGTAGAATTTCTCGGAATGAAAGGTACCCTATGTCCATCCCCGAGCTTCAAACTGCCTCCATACGAATTTGATCCAAATTAGTTCAATAGTTGAAGCGTGAAAAGAAGACAGAGTTACTTTAATATTTACGAGTATAATATTAGTATAGATTTATATTAAAAAAAATATTAAAAAACTATCTTTAGCCCGTGAATCCGATCGCATTACTGTAGATCATTCGGTGAGAGTACAGTGCTTTTTTCCAGTTCCCCGTGATAACTTGTATGTAAAATTTTATGGAGATCAGCTCAGTAGTTAAAACATGAAAGGGGTAAAAAACAAACAAACTCACTTTATTATATATAATTTTGTAGCTACGACTAGCTTTCGCCTGCGTCTCCTCTTGCGTTAATTTCGATCCCTCGGCAACAATACTTTTTCCGTGATGAAAGGATATCTTTCTCTATATCCTTATGATTTGTGCAATAGTTACGGCGTATAAGGCGGAACAAAGAAATAAATGAACAAACAAACTGACATTGACATTTATAATATTAGTTAGGATTCGGATAGAAAAGTCATGATATTTTTTTGTATATTAATTTTAGCGTCATTTAATCGAACCGTAAAATTTCATGTCGGCCATTCGATGTTTTTATTTATAGCCATTTTTTCAAACTTTAGTTGATTCAAACATAAAAATCAAGCGGAGGATCTTCTACTATAGACATAGGCGGGGATCGAGTCGCAATTCACGAGGGCGTTTTCCGCTATTTCGTCGGATTATCTCACGCGTGACAGCTGCTGAGTACCGTAAATATCATAAATACCAAAGAAATACGCTTGGTACTTGCGACACGTTATTCCCGTATCTTTTGTTATCGTTTTGTCAGCGCCAAACCCTTAATTTTTGATAATAATAAGGAACAAAGCTAACCTCTATACTTTATCTCTTTGAAATTCTTGTGGGGAATTAACCCCTCCACCCAAAAAAACGATTTAAGAACAAGGTATTTCAGTACAATAAACTTGAATACTGATATGAGGTACCTTTTTTTGTAACTGGCTTTTATATCCAGAGTTGAGAAGACTGGAGATCTATGCCATAGGCTCAGCCTTCTACAGGCTCCAGTCTCCACCAATCTGAAATAACACCAAAATTAAGTAACCTTATACTTTGTAGTTTTAGATTGTTAGAGAAAAAAATAAATATATATTTATTTATCTTTATCTTTTTGTGATATTTTTTTTTTATATACAATACGATTGGATAAATGGCCTTTCGTTATTGGCAAATGGAAATAAAAGCACCTATTGCTATGAGTACTTCTCGATTCTTAACACTAGAGTACTCGCGCGTAAAAATACTACGGCAGTGCTCGCGCGGGGTACATATGTAGTCCATTTAAAAATCGATGATCTTTATAATAATTTGGAATAAATGTAAAAAAACTGTTTGTAATCAGAAACAATATTTATTAATCTTCAGTCTTTACTTAAAATTAACGAAAAATATCTTTCTTATGTTTGATAAAAACCAAAAATACAACCTTCTTTAATTTTACGTTAAATTTGGACTGCTTGAGATCAATAATTTTTATTTTTTATTTGATAAGAGAAATCTATAATAAAATTAACTTTTTATAACTAATAGGAACAGTTCTTTGAATTATAAATAGCAAAATACCAATTTTCAAAACATTCTGGACACACAGATACCTGATGTTCACTACATATGCGCCTCATACATTTGAAGCATTGCTTGCGCGTGCTTTTGTCTCGAGCTCTGCTACAAAAAGAGCACCGTCCAACTCCACCACGAATAGGCATATTCTGATGCGGAGCTTCTTCTGGAACTCCCAATAGTAGTCTGCCTTTCAATTGTATGGCTCTGGGAATATTTTTCATCAACATCCGACGTTCTATGGCAGGTCGTACAAGTTCGAAACCGACGTCTTGCAAATAATTGCTGCGCACTTCTTTCGTGTCTGGATGGTTCATCTGATAAATAACAAGACCGTTTATGCCAGCCATATTTACGAAGTTAAAAAATAATGTGAGAGGCCAACGGCGACTATTACGGGATACATCGTATTGTCTGCACATTTTGTCAAACACATCAACTCCATATTTTCTGTGATTATAAAAAGTGATGATTTCAGGTTTCCTTGAATCGCCAGTTTGTGGATCAATTTTATTGTCATTGTGAAGGGTTGAAAGTAGTAGCACAATCCTTTTGGGTTTCGGTTTGTAGCTCACTAATGTACAGTCGGGTTGGAAACCGAAGATGGAGTCGCATACTTCCATATTTGTTGTTACCTTGAACTGGTCGGGTATCTCGGGTATATTTTTTTTTTTAAGAGTACCGACGGATGTTATTTTGTTGGCAAGTAATTCTTTGCACACTGGCACGCTGGTAAACCAGTTATCCATTGTGACATTCCGTCCAGATCCAAACAAAGGGCTTAGTATCCGATATATGATATCTGGTACCTTATTGGAAGCTTGAAAGGGACCTTCTGGTTGCAAGCCTGCATAGATTTCAAAGTTGCAGACATACGGGTATTTGACATCTGTAACCATTATTATTTTTATACCGAACTTTGCAGGCTTGTTTGGCATATACTGCAATCCACAGCGTCCCCTAAAAGCTACAAGTTGCTCATCGAGAGTTAAATATTCACTAGGCGAATAGTATTTTTTGCAGTTTTCTACCATGATGGTTAGAATTTGACGAATAGCTGCTAGTCGATCAACTTGTTGCCGGACTTGTCTATCTCTGATATCGTCGAATCTAAGAGCATGTAGAAGAAAACGAAATCTACTTTCTGACATAGTGGCATACGCTAGTTCTATACCTGTACCTTTGGAATTGTCCCATATATATTTGAGATTTCTACGCCCAGCCCGGCAAGTTCCAATTACCAACAAAATACCAATTAAAGCTTTTATTTCTATAATATCAGTTAAAACGGCATCTCTTTCCCTCTGATATCTAGCCTTAATTGTATTTATGTAAATATTAGTAGACTCAACAGGAATATTAAAAATTTCCTCATCAAAAAATAGAAGAGAAGATTGCAGACTTGTTTTCGCTTCCTTCGCATTGCCTATTGGACTTGATGGTTGAGAAACAATATTGTGTGCTCGTGTTCTCGTAGATGGTGGGGGAAATTTACTCCATTTTGTACCATTGCGTGACATATAACTAGCTAAATGCGATAGGGGCAAATCATCTTCAGACGTTGATTCATTTTGATCTAGATCTTCATCGGCGTCTTGCTCACTTTCAGAATCATGACACGGTAGATTTGACTCACTCAAATGAATATAGTCTTCCTCCTTTTCTTCATCTTCTTCCTGTTCACTGGAGCAATTGCTTTCTTCTTCGTCCTCCATCAACCACCTTTGAATACGCTCTTCGTCAGCGTTAGTCGTCATGATAGTCTAAAACAAATTGAAATTGTAAGCATAAACTAATATTGTCTAACAAACAGCATAATTTAAACTCAAATTACAATAAAAACTGTCAAAAAGTATCTTATTATCAAAAATAACAAAATAAACTATAACTTACTTGTCTTTACCTCAAAAACAAAATGTTGTTTACTTTACAAAAAGTTCCAAAAATGCTCGCGCGGGCTACATCTGTAGCCCAACACCTTGCAGAGTCAATTAACTGATGCGTCCGTGTACCGCAGCGATTGGCACGCTACTGGCGGGTGCGCAGATAGTTGAGAGAGGATTATACAACACGGCAACACTGTACGGCCTAAGGTTTGAAAAATAACTACAATAGAAGCACCCTGGGCTACATATGTAGCCCGCGCGAGTACTGCAGTGTTAATCGTCGAGAAGTATTAGACATGAATGTATGAGGCAAATGTAGAAAAATGCAATAAAGACTCACAAGCACACGCACAAGCAATGTTTAATATATTATTTACGGGACTTAATCAACCCTTGCTTTTCAACCACTTTGAATTGACGACAAAGAGAGCCCATTGTAAATCCCCCTACATATGCCGACATATGTTTACAATAAACTCTGGAATACGCGTAACGGAGCTTTCTAAAATCGCCTCTATATCAAAGAAATAAGGGTTATATAAACATTGAATGGTCATGTTTGATGTTAAGTCCACTGTACGAGGCAATTTCGCACTGCACGAACTTAATTAGTGCCCATCTAATTAACAAGAGGAGGCCTAATTTGTGAGTACATCCATTGAAAAACTAGATGGTCAGTAGACTGAAGAGGTAAAGGACTTTTGAGGCGAAAGCCAAAAATCTAGAACTTTTCGACAAGGACTAAAAGCCTGTGCACTTATGCTCGTAACGTAAAAAATTGATTGATGTTTTTCTGACTTTAAATTTGTCAAGTACATCTCTGAACTACGACTCAATATTTTATTTTTGTCTAGCATTTTGTACCTTGTAATCTTATCCTTATCCTTACTAATATTACAAATGCAAAAGTGAGTTTGTTTGTTTGTTTGTTACGTTTTCACGCCGTAACTACTAAACCGATCATCATGAAATTTTGCATACAAGTTCTCTGGAGTTCCGTGAAGGACATAGGCTTTTTATCCCGGGAAAAAGTCTGCGAAGCGGCGAAAGCTAGTAGTTTATATAGCTCTACGTTTTAAGTTTATAGAAACGGCTTAACTGTTTAGAAAATGCTACACATAATGGTTTTTCGCTTTGGCCCTAGTGGTACAGAGAGGGTCGTGCTCCTGTAGTGGAGACTAAAAAGGACCTGATGATGATGATGATGATGACACATAATGGGAGATAACAGTTTTTTTTTATATAGATTATGTAGACTAATTCCAAGTCAACTTTCGCTACTTCATCTGGTGTTTGAGGCGAGGGCAGAGTGCCATCAACCTGTATAGGCAATATCACCAAAGGGCCCCCATGAAGGACAGACATCGGCTTTGGACGTTGCCTGTGTGCGAAAGGCTTGGAGAGGCAACCAATTTTAATATTGCCTGATCAGCCGCGATTGTATGCATAGCCTGAAGGGCCGAGCTGAAATTCAGTCTATACTATTCGTGGGTATAATATACACAAATTTATAATTAAAAGTAAACATATAGGTATTACCTTACAACAATTAATACTTCGTAAAAACAAACTTTTTAATGACTACTCTATTATTTTAAATTCAAATTTAAGTCACAGTGAAACTTTGTTAATAATTTATTATTTTCCACCATATTTGTGTTCCAAATTGCTTTTTTCTACTAAAAGCAGAATCAATCAGGGGAGAAATAATAATTTTAATCAAATGTCGAAACAGAAATGCAAACGAAACAATCTTTTATTTCATACATGTAGCGACATTTGACTCGCCCCATCCCTTTGATTATTTCGAAACGAGGGCACGGAAAAATCACTGGGTGCACTTTGGTGACGTCACATTTTTATGACGTAACGTATTTATACTCAGCGATGGTTTATTCCCTTTGTGCCTTATCTTTCAGAGAAAGAATAAAACCATTCTCTTTCTTAATGTCATACGGAAGACTTATGCACTAACAATTTTATTTACACAAGATGCTTTCTTGAAGCAGATCCGGGGCACCAAAGTATCGCAGCTAAAGATCTATGTGAAATCTCATCCTGATAAGAGAGTGGATTATTCATATTGCATTAACAAATTTGACTCAAAGCGACTAGAAAATATCCTTTTGTAGAAGGACGACAGCTATAAATTTTTGGAACGCATATTTTAATTTCTTATAATAACATTGGGCACATTAATGTGGCCTGTACAATTTTTTGGAGAAATATGTGTACTGCATACATCGACGTTGTGCCAGTGTTTAAAGAACTGAGAACGAGACTCGTTCCTCATAAGAATACCTAGATTATGTTAGTTACTACCAACACTTTTAACAGTTCCTATAAACAAAATACTTGTCTTTTAAATAATCCCTAAAATTACTAATATTCAAAGATTACGGCACGTAGCAATGACTAACAGTTTGAATTCCTAGTTTCAGCAATAAATTACAAGTGCAGAGAGACCTAAAAACGAAATCTAGCTCAAGCGTTTTATACTCGGTGCGTTAAGTTTAGGGAGGTATAACAGGAGCCCACCTAACCGTTCTGTAATGAATGATGTTTTGCATCAATGCTGACACGCGAGTTTCTGCTTGTTAAAACCCACCCGCTTTTATGTGAGTAAGCATTCAAAAGTGAGTTTGTGTTATGATTTTTTGTAAATTGATTGTGCGGATTTTGATGATTTGTACTCTATTTATTTATTTGTATGACGCAATATCAGCAATGTAAGCTATACATATATATGTCAGGCACGGAATCAATTTTATTATCAGACAATAAGGTGATTTAAGCAATGTCCTAACCAAACTGGAAGTAACTAAACAAAGTATGCTTCCCATAGGAATCGAACCCACGACCCCTGAGTCTACAGGCAAACACCTTAACCACTGGACCACGGAGGCAGTTAATATTAGAGTGAATCTCATAAATATGAAAGTTTTCTCTCAATTTCTGGGTGAATTTTGATAGGCCATAAATTACGTAGACAAAGTCACGGAAAAAACTAATATTAAAATAAACAAAAAATATGTTATCTTGTTTTATATACACGTACCACAAATTCTCCAGTACAGTCCTGTAAACTTTGAATAGGAATTCTGGATAGCTTAAATTAAAAAGGCCTTTTTAAGTATTTATTTACCTTAAACTTGTTATAAGTATAAAACGCAAATAACATTTTAAGTCTCACTCGGAAAAGTTATCAAAATGGAACATAAAACATGTAATTACAGGAATTTATTTTCCAATGCGCGCGTTACGCAAATTTTATCGATACCAATTTCGATAGTGCTTCTGCGAGTAATATATGAGCAAAGATATTTTATACTTGAATGAATAGAGCGGACGTATCAATAATTCAGTTTTACTTATTATGAAACTTTAAGACCAAAACAGAGCAGGACTTATCAATATGAGATTTTATTAGCTGTCATTGTCAATATGTTATATGCAAATGTTGCAAACTAGGCTCTAACTTTAGTTTGCGTAATTGGCGTTATAATTAGTTCCACAATGATACCCGATAGTTTGTCATATAGGATGTTAACCGCATATTTTTCTTGTTATGTCATATTTTCTGATGACGACATGCATATGTTACTGAACCCAGCGTGTTTATACGCATTGGTTACATATTTTTCTCAACCTATACTATCCCACATAACTCAAAATTCTATTGTAATTTCGCACTCACAACATTGAAAATCTTCAAGCTTATTACGCCAATATTTTGGGCCTAAACTTTTAGATACAAATAGTATTCAATATTGGTTTACGGTTTTTTTTTATTCTGATGTCTGCTCTATTTATACTATTCAATATCTTTACATCTGAGACAGCTATAATTCCTTGATTCCCGATTGAATTTTCATAATTCGGCTTATATTTGTTCCGCCGTTTGTTATAGTGCGTTGGCTAAATCATTTTATTGAAGGGAAACGTTTTTACATATTTGTAATTTATGATGCGTAATGAATGCGTTTGTTTGAAAATTTAAGCTAAATTTATTTGATTTATTTTTAAAATGGATTGGATTAAAAACTGTATAAAAATATTTTATTTGAATACAATTGTAAGTGCTTTTTAACAGACATCAATAAAAAGGAGGATTAACCCAATTTAAAATACTTTATTTATTTTTTTTAGGAAATATGATCCTATTTGAAATAATCTTTTTAGTTTTAATGGGTATGCTTTAAAGCTATTAAATTTCATTAATGTCGGTTCAGTAGTTTGATTGAAGTCGGTTTTTGTTATTTACATGGTTTCTGAAAAACATTTTACTAGTTCTGCAAATGATAACATTAAATGGTGTCATCTTCGCCATATTTCATGTACGGCTACTTACATTAAAATTCGCTTTTTTTATGACGTAGGACTACAAACGACCTAGCGAGTCCCCTGATGGTAAGCGATCACCGCCGTCTATGGACAACTGGCACACCAGGGACGTGACAAGAGCGTCAAAAATATCATGACTTAAAACACACCATCTTTAGACTACAGACCTATATATAAAAATAATTTATAAAATGCTGCGCGCTGTAGCTTTTATGAATACTTTCGAAATTCCGAGACAACGTCACGTATTTTGCCTTTACGTCATCTGCCTATCAAACGTCTATTTTCCAGATCAAACGGCCTTCGCAATCTTTCCTCATTTAATTACATATGGGTCGACATTATAAATCCCATTCAAGAAACGCGTACAATGTAACATATGACAAACGCGAGAGCTCAACTCCCCGCAGATCGCTAAGCGCGTAAAAATCATAAGCAAATCTTAAAGGATATTCAAAGGAATGAGCAATTTCGCCCGGAGCCATAGCCAAATATACGTCAATCTTTTAAAACAAGTATTTCTACACGTGGGGGAACACAGAAAAGCAATTTAAAATATACGCGCAGGAACAAATGATACGGGAAATACTCAAATCAGTATCGATGCGAGATTGGAAATGTAATAGATTTGAACCGAATGATTGGTGTATTAAAGCGGTATGACGGAAACAGAGGTGCAATTTATTTTAGGTTATACGTGCACGTGCAATATAAGTAAAGCCTAATTTACAACCTCCTGTAGATATGTATAGTATACCACGGAATTAGGATTACTAATAGATTCCAGAAGCATAAGAAGAAAGTGAAAAAGGTTAAAACATACATACTATCACGTCTTTTCCCTTACGGGGTAGGCAGAGTCCATCTTAAAGACTTAAAAGCCACGAATAGCATGTTGGTTAAAAAAGTTACAACAGTATTATATACCTACAGTTGGTCGAATTTTATAGGTCTAAACATTTTTATCTATTAGTAGGTAATTATCTTATCTTATCTTATACCCTTTAACGAGCAATTTTTGTATGTTTATTTATATGTATGTATATAAATTTGTTTCTATGATATCGGAAACGGATCTAACGATTTCGCTAAAATTTGGTATGTCTTATGTTAGGGAAAACGCGTATTTTCGAGTTTTCATGCGTTTTTCTTTCCACGCAAAATGTGATCGCTAATTTCGTCCTGCCGGCCACTGTCCGTCTGGTCCAGCAGGTTAAGATGCGGATAGCTAGAAACGAGTGTCACGGGTTCCAATCCCTCACTGTGACTTACTTTTTTTTTATATATATTTTTTTTTAATTGTTTTTAGACAAGTTTTACAAAAATTAGTTAATGTTTGATATATATTTCTCATTAGGATCACTGAAATCAAACACCCGATCTACACAGAAATAGAATCGGTCGCCCAGGCACTTTTCATTCTAAACGAATATAGCCAGGAAACTCAAAACAACCTCTTTGGGTAGGGGTAACTTATCTGACTAGTGGCTCTATGAGCTGTAGACTTCGCGAGTCTTACAGCGAACTCACGGGAAGGGATCCCGTGAGTTCGCTGTTCGCTTCTTTTTCATAATTTGTTTTGTTCTAATGTTCTTTGCCATACCGGTTTTGGCATAAAATATTTTGTCATTTTAGTTTGTAGGTATATTTGTTTTTTTTTTTGGCTTATGGGTAATTTAAAGATTTTGTCATAATTAACTTTTAGGGAATTTTTTTTAGGTATTTTTGCATTATGGCTTAATTTTTAATGCTTATGGATAGGGAACAATAACTCTTAATGGTGCTAAGAATCATAGACCCCAATAGCGCTGAGCAATTTGTACCGATATTGCCATATTAAAAAAACACATTTAACTTTTTAATTGCCATATAAAAAAATCCAAATCATCAAATAAAAATAAGCTGCTCACTAAATTTTACACACATCATCGGGTACGCGCGCGCGGCCTCCCGTGCGGCTATTGCATTTCTCCTATTCATCCGAGTAGTAGTATCCTAATACTTTCATTTCCTTTCCAAATCTTATAAATTCCTATCCTTTTCCAGCTTAAAATGTTTCAGATGGGCAGCAGCGGTACAAGAAGCCAAAGAAACTGCACTCGCCAACCCGCCTGTCAAGCGTGATGATTATGGCTATATATTCCCATGGAACGAATAATCCTTTGTCCAGCAATGGACTAATTACGGCTGAAATGATGATGATTTACTGATTTATTTATATTACAGACTAATGCTCATAAAAAGGATCCACTTTAAAAAATCTTTCCTACAAAAACGCCAATGAAATACTGCTAAAAAATTACTGCAGAAGATACAAAACTCCGCGCAATATTTCGACACAAGCGGTACCTTAACAGTAAATAAATAGTTCTTTATTTGCTCGCAAGCACCATCCATTACTTTTATTATACTGCCGGTGACATACGACAAAAAAGAGACGACTTCATCAGCGAACTCGCTTTTCTCCACGAAACTAAACTCATAAAGTTTATGCAGTGACGACATATTTCAGAAACGCGAGCCTTTTATTAGACAGAGCCAGATGATCGTGGAATACCCTCTTTCCATGGTTTATAGGCCCAGAGCTAAATGACAACTTTCTAAAACATTTCTATAAGGGTTTTTTTGCATTCACAATGCTATTCGGATATACGTGATATACTGCAGGGCTTGAACCAGCGACCCTAGGTATGTATTCAAGTCCTGCCCGCGTGGATTTTTTCACCATATCTTATTTCTTATCTTAATAAGAGTACCCTTCTAAAAATCTCAAACACATGCGTATGACTTAGGGTATGGTTGAGAGATAATTATTTTATCTGACTGTTTGATAAAGTATTGTGTACCAACCATGTTTTTAATGATCTACATATTCCTGCCTACATGGCGCATTATGAAATGCTAGTCTTGTAATTAATTTTTACAGGTCTGTGCTTTATTATCTGTGGTTTTGGATGTATTGTAAAGTTAATTTGTATTTCTATATCGACAGAAATAATTTGTTGTTGATTTAAATGACAATACTCAATGCCCGATGGACGTTGTTTTGTGGATATTCAATAGAATAGGAACAAATTTGCGGCAAAAGAACGCTAAAGAAAGTATTGGTAAACATACTCCACCTATTTCTTGACGCCTGCGTAATGTTTTAATTTTAATTAATTCTTAAAGAATTTGCAGTGCTATTCTAACGATATAACGACCAAAAAAAAATCTGGAGAACCACATCGACAACAAAAACCATGCAATGGTAACCCATAAACGAAATATTCGTATAAGTTAACCTAAGGTTATACTTACTATGCAGTCTGAAAGATACAACTAATCACACCTAATACTCGTACATCGTATAAAGAAAAATTATCTTTTTTTTTTGGCCATCGCCTCTTTGTCTATATCCAGTGAGTTTCAACTTGAGCCGGGTGGTATTGCAAAAGTTTTTAGCTCAACGAAAATACAACGGAACGCTTTTAGAAGAGTAATAGTATATTGTTTTTCCGATTCGGATTAACACACACACGATACGGGTGAGTCGATCAAAAATATCATACCTACGAATCTCTTCAATAAAAAAAGAAATCCTATTGGAAATTGATTATGAAGTCCGCCCTAGGCGGTTACCACACTGCACCGCACAACGCTGCGGGTTGCGGTGCTGTTTTTAAATTCGTATGAAAATCTTAATCTGTATTTTATATATTAGACGAGGTCCGTGGCGCAATGGTTAACTCGCCAGCCTGCCAGACGAAGGCCTCGGGTTTAATCCCCGGTCAGGTAAGATGGAAAATGATCTTTTTCAGATTGGCCTGGGTCTTGGATGTTTATCTATAAATGTATTTGTTATAAAATATAGTATCGTTGAGTTAGTATCCCATAACACAAGTCTCGAACTTACTTTGGGGCTAGCTCAATCTGTGTGATTTTTCCGTATATATTTATTTATTTATTATTTATATATTTATTTGTTATAAAATATAGTATCGTTGAGTTAGTATCCCATAACACAAGTCTCGAACTAACTTTGGGGCTAGCTCAATCTGTGTGATTTGTCCGTATATATTTATTTATTTATTCGGTATAAAAAAACTGCAGGTTATAACAAACTGATACCGCAAAACCTCCTTATTACTTCCGTGGTCCAGTGGTTAAGGCGTTTGCCTGCAGACCCGGGGGGACGTTGGTTCGATTCCCACGGGAAGCATACTTTGTTAAGTTGTTTTCAGTTTGCTTAGGACAATGTAGGCTTAAATCACCTGATTGTCTGATAATTAAGATGATTCCGTGCTTCGGAAAACACGTAAAGCCGTTGGTCTCGGCTGCCATCCGGTAGTCGTTTAAGGTAACCACGTCAGAGGCCGAGAGGCAGTTCCAAAGAACTCTTTCACCAGGGTGTGCATGGTCGATTGACCGTGTCACCTACACGACACCTACATGATGATGATGATGACCGCAAAACCGTGCGTAGTTACGGCGATGGTTCCGCTCTACGGAAAGGACATGCGGTACTGTCCGTACCGTAAGGTATGCTATACTGAGCTAAGCAGTAACGTATATATTTTTGCATAGAATGGACGTTAGCATAGATTTATTTTTCGTAACAGAAAGCCATTAAACAATTTGGAGCATGTAATGAGGCATGCAGTGATCATGTGTAAAAAGGAGACAATGGGGGGACGAAGGACGGAAATGAACGAGGCTGTCGCCTTTGTGCACTGCAGCCACGGACGGGGAGAAGGAGCAACCAATGTGGTGATACGGTTCCGTGCCTTCGCTACCAAATGCGAATGAAAAACATTTTTTTTCTAAATTAGACCTTTCAAATAATCATAGCAAAAAAAGAATTAAGTGGGTGCCGCGCCAACGAAAATCTTCGCGACTGTGCAAGCCAATTAGGCGATAATGTAAAAAAATTAAAAGTCATATTATTATTTTATTTATATTTTTACTAGCTGTCGCCCGTGGCTCCGCCCGCGTCAATGTCGACCCCTCGGGAATAGTACTTTTTTCCGGGATAAAAGGTAGCCTATGTCCTTCTCCGTACTCCAGAGAACTTGTATACAAAATTTCATGATGATCGGTTCAGTAGTTACGGCGTGAAAGCATAACAAACAAACAAACAAACAAATAAACAAATAAACAAACAAACAAACTCACTTTCGCATTTATAATATTAGTAAGGATAGTAAGGATAAAACAATTACGAAAGGAGAACCTGCGAGATGTAAATTTTATATCAATATTGTCATGTGAGAATTATTGTTTTAAACGTAATATTTACATATATATCGTTTTTAAATTTCAAATTCCAACAAAGGAGTGACCTTGTGCAAGGATCGACCTAAATTATACAAATACCTTTGATGTATTTAATTAATTCAGAGCATAGTACAAGTGATTTACAAAATACGTAAATTTCTATATATAATAATTTAAGTCTAACATTTCAGTTAAATAGTGTATGTACCTATAGATTTGTAAATCAAATTAAATATGATGTCTGATATAGATAACCTGACTATAAAATCCTTAAAACATCTTCAATCGCCTCACGGCTATAAAGGATCTAGACGAATCCAATAAATATATCCTTACACACATTCGCGTTTTACGATATCTCCGAAACAATTCGTATTCCACCGGTGCCCGCAGTAAAACTACACCTGGACCCTTGTCTAGAAATTTGTCCAAACAATCACATGCCCAATCAGTTCTTTGTGTTAGGCGCCCTTAGTTACAAAGTTCAACGGACTTGGAAACTAATCCTCTGTTTACGCGACTGCTGTAAAAAGTTAGTAATGTTTTCAGAATTCTTATATTTTTTTTATGTTATAGGGCGGCAAACGAGCAAGCGAGTCACCTGATGGTAAGTGACACCGCTGCCCATGGACAACTGCAACACCGGGGTGTGACAGGTGCGTTGTCGGCCTTTCAAGGAGTTGGGAAAGGAAATGAGGAGGAGAAGGGGAAGGATGGGCCTCCGGCTCTCTCACTCACCGATCAAAGCATAGAAGCTGTAAAGCTTCTACTCAGACGTCGATTTTCTGTGAGAGTGTGGTACTTCCCCGGACGAGCCGGCCCATTCATGCTACTAGCAATTCATTTTGCCGGTAGCGTAGCTCTACCACGACTGAAATATGCTGTGTTTATGATCACAACTTCTCAATGAATCTGATTATTTCAATAGGTGATGCGGCTACCCATCACTATTTTGATTACGCCGACCAACAAGTAATAAGGCATTTAGACTCAGCGCACACTAACACAGGCACGGCGAACTTAAACCTTAGCTACTATGACATGCAGTTTTAGTTGTGATAGAGCCACGCTACCGACAAAAGAAAATTTTGCTAGTAGCATGAATGGGCCGGCTCGTCCGGGGAAGTACCACACTCTCACATAAAATCGACGTTTGAGTAAAAGCAAGGTAAAAGCTTTACCGCTTTTATGCTTCGTTTGGTGAGTGAGAGAGCCGGAAGCCCGTCCTTCCCCCATTTCCTCCCCCACGTCTTTCCCCCAACTTCTTCAAAGGCCGGCAATGCTCCTGTTACACCTTGGTGTTGCAGTTGTCCATGGGCAGCGCTGATCGCTTACCATCTGGTGACTCGCTTGCTAGTTTGCAGTCCTATATTATAAAATAAAGCATGCCAAAGATCGAGCACGCGGTGCGTCGTCAAGCTGCTACGGTCGTCAAGATGCTAGACGTTTTTAGGCGCATGTCATGTAGTTAAGGTTTTTTTTAGCCTATTATCGTGGCCTGGGCAAAGGCCTCCCCTTCCTTTCTCCATTGATCTCTGTCTAACGCAGCCTGCTGCCAATTCACCAAGAACTTTTCGATGTTGTCCCGCCATCTCGTCCGCTGTCTGCCCTACTCCTACGTCCATCAGGTTTAAAAATGTATTTATTCTCAGTATTTTCGCCGCGCCACTGTAAGTGTGTGCTGGGCTTAGGTCTTATTTCTCTAGGTTATGTATACGCCGTAAGGGATATACGTGATTGGTATCCATAATTTCTTAATGCCTGAACAGATATGGTATTAGTATGTTAAAGCTGGAATGTCAAATCATTTCAACGACACCACCATATTTTTACTAGCGAGACAGCCGTATTTTATTAAAATATTTATGAATGAATGAATGAAATATTTAAGTTGCCGCTATAACCACAAATACTAAAAAATAGAATAAAAAAAAATATTTTTATTATAAGTTCCCATACAACAAACGTGACATTTTTTGCTTGTTTTGGCTCGATATTGATAACGGCAACAGGTAGACGATTGAAATATTCACAGAATATTTAGATATATATTTTAAAAATAGGTAAATAATTAAATAAAAATAAAATTAATTATTTTTTTGCCCTTTTTATAGACCACGGTACTGAAACCTTTGTGCGCGAGTCCGACTTGCACTCGGCCGGTTTTGATCCCATAGGAACAGTTGTTCATATCGACGGGCTGAATCACTATCGGACTGGGTTTTCTTTACATAATTGCATACGAGTACCTATTACCTACTCAAAGACCAGCAATCGAATCCTTATCCTTATCTTTACTATACTATATACTATACTTACATCCTTATTTTACTTTTTACTATTACTATATTATTACTATTACTATAATTTACTATTTACTATAAATTTTACTATTTTACTATAATATTATAAATGCGAAAGTGAGTTTGTTTGTTTGTTTGTTTGTTACGCTTTCACGCCGTAACTACTGAGCCGATCATCATGAAATTTTGCATACAAGTTCTCTGGAGTGCGGAGAAGGACATAGGCTACCTTTTATCCCGGGAAAAATTACTATTCCCGAGGGATCGACATGGACGCGGGCGGAGCCGCGGGCGAAAGCTAGTAATATTATAAATGCGAAAGTGAGTTTGTTTATTTGTTTGTTTGTTACGCTGTCACGCCGTAACTACTGAACCGATAATCATGAAATTTTGCATACAAGTTCTCTGGAGTGCGGAGAAGGACATAGGCTACCTTTTATCCCGGGAAAAAGTACTATTTCCGAGGGATCGACATTGACGCAGGCGGAACCGCAGGCGAAAGCTAGTACACAATAAATTCCTTGTTTTAGGCGCCCTTAGTTCTAAAGTTCAACGGACTTTGAAAAGAATCCTCTTTTATTTCTTTTACCTTTTTATCTTCGAACAAAAGTTCGACAGTGCTTTTGAAACGATTGTTATGTATGGTTAGCTTGTTTGAAAACAGTGCGTTTCAAATCCTTCTATTTCTTTAGATTATCAGATATGTGAAGAATATTAAAAGGTTTATCTTTGCTTACAGTCTCTGCCTTTTTCTTGTAGTTAGTAGTTGAAGTTATGATGCTTAGCCGCTATAGTTGTAGTTGGTGATAGGTTGGAAATATCACATAAATACTATATCGCCTATAAGACCTGAAGACCACGTGGGCATAAGGTGGGGGTGCCCCCCCCCCCCCCCCCTGGTGATGCCCTTATTTACATGCATACACTACATTATAAATTTAAAAGTTATTAAACCACTCTCAATCAATATCTTCCATGCTGGTCAGGGAGAAAAAAAAACGAAGATTATGCCAGCTGCTTCTCTTCCCACGCAGACCGTAGAAGCCGGTCGAGGGAATGGGCTGAGGGAAAATCTAAAGAATCATGACAATAGGCGATGCTGCTAGCAACCCATCACTATTTTGATATCCATTTTTCAGCTTTACGCCCACGAATACGCTGAACGTGGCCTTTCGGTCTTATGACTTTAGGATCAGTCTACCCATTAAGGGATAAATACGTGATAATATGTATATATGTATTAAACCACATATAAAATTTTAAAGATATTATTTCCTTCCACAAGAACAAACAATAAAAATATAAAATGTTATTTATTCTTTAAAAGTATATGAAACAAAACTTAATACCTCATCTCTATGTAATATCACGCACAAAGTGTTTCGACCTCATCAGGGGGCCTTCTTCAGGCTGAAAATAATTTAAAAGTACTAAAAACCGATAAGCCGTTTAAATCTCATTGCAAAAGTATTAAGCCACTGCTCGCGAGCTCAGGTATCAGACTTTAATCCACCTATGAGCGGGAACAAAATGGCGAGACCCTCTTTGACAGGAGTAGCGGGGAACATTTATAATTGACTTTCATGAACCTGTATCCAACAGTAACGTTCTAAGGTAGATTTTAAAGTCACGCGTTTGATCAGCGCCGGCCACACGCGCGCGCTTACAGTTACACGAGAGTAGTGATGTGCAGGAGAGAAATTATCTGTTCTCATGAATCCCTTCTCACGGCAATTTGTGAAAAAAATCCAATAATTCTTGAGAATTTCTCAATAATTCCCGCAATTGAGAGAAAGAAGAAGAAATTCTCGAGAAAAAATTCCGACCCGATATCACCGTTCTCGAAAATTTACACGAGACTGGTGAGGTGCCGGGGAGAAATTCTCTGTTCTCATAAATTCGTTCTCACGGAAATTTGTAGAAAATTTCCAATAATTCTCGAGAGTTTCTCAATAACTCCCGCACCTGAGAGAAAGAAGAAAAGAAATATCGGGACAAAAATCTGACCCTTTCTCACCGTTCTCGAAGATTTCGAGCAAGGCACAACACTACACGAGACAGTGTTGCGTTTCATAATCACGCAGTTCAAAGGCGCTGTTCGTGAGACGCGCGCCGTCGGCCAGCGCTGCCGAAGCGCGCGCTCAATATATTTGCAATGTTTTACGATATCGCTGTTGCACTCTTTTAGCTGCAGCTAATACTGTTAATATATTTGTCCCAATGATGACGTTTATACACAGTTGTATATTGCAACGAAATGCGCGATACAAATACTCGTTTCACAGTGCACGCCGGTAAAGCGCGCGCTGTTGAAACGCGGTGGTCAACGGCGCATTTCGCCGGTGTCACTCTGAAATCAGTCTAAAGCCAGGATGTACGATGCGAGGTAAACCTATAGGTACTCCTGCCGATATTGATTCCGCTAAGGAGATAATGAGTTTCACGTTATTTTTTATTTTTCTCAACGTCTTCTTTATTCCCTACGGGATAGACAGAGTTAAGGGTCAACAAATACAAACGTTTAAGGGTGTTATTTAAACGGTTAGCAGAATATTCGTATTTTTTTTAGCAAAAAAAATGTAGTCGGTCAGCTAAAATAGCTAGTTTGGCAGCCACTTATGGTCAGCAAAACTTCTTTTCTGCTCTCAGTCGTTCCGGTTGGTCATAAAAAAAAACTGAACCTAACTTCTTTTCTGGCCTCAGTCGTTCCAGGTGGAAAGCCAAAGCTTATCCAAATGTTTTCTCTGCTGCCCCAATTGTAAAATCTGCTGCCCAAATAATTATTTAGCGGTTTGGATTTTGTTAGTATGTATGTTTGTACGTATGTAGCCGTATTGCCCTTTCATTTGATTCCTCGCATTTTACGACCTGCGTGGGAAGAGAAACTGCATTCTATGCTTTTTCTTTTAAAATATGGTTTAAAAATTCAAAAAGCATATTTCAACGTGTTTAATACCATCTTTACACATTCCCTTGAAGGGGTGATCATCATCATTTCGTGTAGGTGACACGGTCAATCGACCATGCACACCCTGGTGTCAGAGTTCTTAGGAAACGCCTCTCGGCCTCTGACGTGGTTCCTTTAACGACTACCAGATGGCTGCCGGGACTAACGGCTGAACGTGCCTTCCGAAGCACGGAATCATTTTTATTATCAGACAATCAGGTGATTCAAGCCTGCAATGTCCTAACCAAACTGGAAGCAACGAAACAATGTATGCTTCCCGTGGGAATCGAACCCACGACCCCCGGGTCTACAGGCAAACGTCTTAACCACTGGACCACGGAGGCAGTAAAATTTGAAGAGGTGATTCAGCCCGTCTAAATGAACAACTCCTTCTACAGGACCAATGCTGAATATAAAAATATTTTTGAACATTTTCATACAAATTACCAGGCCGATCAGTTTTGTATGAAAACGACGATATTTTTTGAGTTCCCAGCCTTGTTCTGATAGGAGTATACATAGGTTGTTTATTTTGATGGGCTGAGACCGTAGTAAAAATACACGGTGTATACTTGTTCCTTAGAGACACCTCTGTATCCTCGAGGATAGGTTTTATGAGCCCGTTTCCAACAGTTCTTGAGTAAAATTTTACTGGAGTCCTTTAGCTATCTCATTCATTTGACGTACTTGTTGACGATCCGTAGCATCCCTCGGTTGTATGTAGATATCATTGGTGTTAATAAACGCACGCCGTGTGGACGAGGTATGTAACACGTACAAAATGAACGCATGTGTGTGTTAGTGTCACACTAAGATCAGTTAGATCAGTATGCAAAAAGGCAGTTGACCGCTAGAAACATACGCAATCACACGCATGCGTACAGTACCGAAAGCGCTTCACAATACTCACCTGTCGTTCTCATTCTCAAAATCCAGCACGCACCTACATTGTTCATCTACAGTACCTATAGAGAGTTTAAGGAAAGCTCACGAAAACCAGAGTACTCAAAAACTTAAACAGCAACGCAACAAATACAACGTTGGTTTAAACACGAAATATTTGGTGTGGAGACTTTTGAAAGTTATGATCACTTATCCTCTTATTTTTTTTTTTTTCAAATAAGAAATTTGAATACAACAATTACTACTTTTCACCTGCGGCTCTGCCCGCCGAACCCTCGGGAACAGCTTTTTCCCGGGATAAAATGTACGCTATATCTTTCTACGTACCCCAGATAACGTGTATGCAAAATTTCATGATGATTGGTTCAGTAGTTACAACGTGACAGCGTAACAAACAAACAAACTCACTTTCGCATTTATAATATTAGTAAGGACTAGCTTTCACTCACGGCTCCGCCTTCAATGTTGTTCCCTCGTAAACAGTACTTTTTCCCGGGATAAAATGTACCCTATGTCATTCTCCATACCCTTGGTCCATACCCCAGACAACGGATATGCAAAATTTCTTGACGATCGCTTCAGAAGATAGGGCGTGAAGGCGTTACAAACAAACTAACTCACTTTCGCATATATAATATTATATTAAGTTTTCACCATTATTCTTTGTATTTTCTTAATTTCCCTAATGTCCATAAACATGACAAATAAATAAATAAATATATACGGACAAATCACACAGATTGAGCTAGCCCCAAAGTAAGTTCGAGACTTGTGTTATGGGATACTAACTCAACGATACTATATTTTATAACAAATACATATATAGATACACATCCAAGACCCAGGCCAACATGAAAAAGATGATTTTCCATCTTGACCTGGCCAGGGATCGAACCCGGTCACTCCGTGTCGCAGGCTGGCGTGTTGACCGCTGCGCCACGGAGCTAGTCAGTCAAAAGTTTAACTATCCAAGAGACGCATTTTTTTTTAAATCTATGAACTATCCTGTGAACGACACACCAAGTATATAATAAACGTATATATATAAAATAGTAGATAGAAGCAGCCTGTTCAGGCGACTCGATATCGGCAAATTTACAGTGCAGTAAGCTGTAAATACATCGGCGGCAGCCATTGATCGCAAATGTGGCCCCTTTGTTCCACGGAATAACGGGCTAGTGGAATTCAGTGATAACGTTTTATAATACAGCGTGTAAATGTACCCTCGACATTTACTTAAAAGGGGTGACTCAGCCCATCAATATGAACAACTTTTCCTATGGTACCAATGCTGGGAACTCAAAAAAAATTTCGTCATTTCCACACAAAAGAGTTCCGCCGCCCGGCCAGTTTGTATGGGAAGGTCAAATTTATTTTTTAATTTCCAGCATTATTCCCATAGGAAAAGTTGTTCATATTGGTGGGCTGAGTCACCCCGTTAAGGGAATGTCGAGGGTCGATTTACACGGTGTATCTTTCATCTCATCTATTCAAAAAACACAGAACGGTTATAGGGTCTAAACGGTATATCATCATCATCATCATCATTTTGTGTAGGTGACATGGTCAATAGACCATGCACACCCTGGTTTCAGAGTTCTTTGGAACTGCCTCATAAGTCTTAACGGAAATTATTTATTTTTTTCAAGTTTTTATTTTACTACATTTATGGCTTGATTCATACCAAATTACAGTTCTGTAGTACTTATAGTGAGTGCAACCGCGGACGGACAGACATAGTGAAACTATAAGGATTCCTTGTTTAATACTGAACTACCTAAATATATACTGTGTACAAAAAAAACACTTTCTTGGCGAACAACATTTTACTGTTATGTAAGTACTATGAATACTTCACTGACGTTGATAAGCAGAACATCTGATTTATCGATATTAATAAAATAAAAAAAATATTAAAAACAAAAACTAGCGTGTCATTTTCTTTAAATTTGCTACTAAAGAATTTCTTTGACCTAAGAGACCTAACCTTTAAAATATTTGCGCTTAATTTAAATGGACCTTGCATACATACATTATATAGTAAAATAAGTATATATGGATAAATCATACAGATTGAGTTAGCCCCAAAGTTAGTTTGAGCCTTGTGTTACGGGATACCTACTAACTCGCTTGCGTGCGTCGCGAGCGTTAGACGTGTGATTTGTGCTTAAGGAGAAATATAATTTTTAAATATGGAAACTAAGTGTAACGGTTGTGACACGGTTATATACGATGTGTCCTACATGAAGTGCTCGAAGGAAAAATGCTTGAAACTTTATCACCTGAATTGTTTGGGGATAACAAAGGATGTCTTTGATAAACAATCACAGGATTATAAAAACAATTGGGTGTGTCCCCAATGCGTTTGCAGTAACCCGAAGCAGGACAACTCCGACACTCCAGTGAGAAGCAACACCAGCAGCGTAATGAATAAAACGTTTACGCCTTGTTATATAAACACGCAACGCAGGAACAGACCGGTGGCAGCAACCGCCGATGTTTCCTTGCCGTATAATGATGTGAATGTCATAGACGAATTACGGGAGTTGAGGGCGGAGATGCATTCACGGTTTGATGTCCAGATGGAAGCTTATAAGCAGCTTCTGCTTCGCTTCACTAAATCAGAGATCTCTCTCCAAGATGTACAAAAGCATATGACGGTAGCAGAAGAAAAAGTTGATAAAGTTGCGATGCTAGAAAGTCTCGTAAAATCTCTACAGGAGAGAAATGAATACCTGGAGGGATGTTTGGCAGACAAAAAGAAAGAAGAGAGTAAATCTCTTAACCAGAAAAAAAGGCCCATATCATTTGCGAAAGCAGCGGCGTTACATAATGACCCGGCGGTGGAAGTCACTACAAGTGGAACTACTAAAATTGCAAGGGAACGACAAGAAAAAATCATTTCAAAACCAGAGATGACGGCAAATAGGAACACTGTGTCGGAAAAACAAGAAAAAGTGGAAATACTTTCACAAAATGAAAATAACTGGGTACAGGTACCGAAAAGAAAAAGCAGATTTCTAAAAACAGAAATTAAAAAAGGAGGAGGGGCTAGTGTAGCAGAAATTCAGGGAACAGAAAAGAAAAAATATCTGCATGTTTGGCGTTTAGAAAAACAAACGACACAAGAGAATATGGAAAAATACGTGTATAAGGTGTTAGGTGGCCAAGATGTATCAGTGATTGTTAAAAAAATTGTACCTAAAACAGAGAGAGATTACGCATCATTTATGATTGGTGTACCAGAAAAATCTTACGAGCAACTATGCCAGCCTGACATCTGGCCAGTGAATGTTGAATTTTGTGAGTGGATATTTTTTCGAAACAATAACTCACGAAAATCGTCGTAAGACTTTAGAGATTTATTATCAAAACGTAAGAGGTCTCAGGACCAAATTGGATAAATTCTTTGCAGGGATAGTATCTTTAAATGCAGATTTATTTGCAATAACCGAGACAGGGTGTTGCAGTTCAATTCACGATGGAGAGTTGGTTCCGCCCGGATACAAGATAGTGCGTTGCGATAGAACCGACGGGCGAAAACAAGGCGGTACACTTCTCGTGGCCGCGCCACGCTTCGAGTTGAGGAGGGTACCTATACCGGGCAATGTAAACGTCAATGAACACACATTTGAGATAACTTGTGTTAAAGTATATTCACGCGATAGATTTTTATGTTTATGTGGTGTTGTGTACATTCCGCCGCACGGAATTGAGAATGAGTATATGTTGTTATTCAAAATATTAGAACAAATTAGTGTTAAGTACAATGAAGTGGTAGTTTTAGGCGATTTTAATTTACATTCGTGTTCCGATTATATTGTTAATTACTATGAATACTTCGTAACGTATTGTGGATTCGCTCAAAGAAATAAGGTAGCTAACTGTAACGGTCGTCAATTAGACTTAGTGTTAACGTCGTTAGAAGATGTTAAGGTGTGCCTTGCGAAAGAGGTTTTGGTACCGGTGGACGCACAGCATCCCCCTCTGGAGGTATCGCTGGCGGTGACAGGCGGTGGCGCGGCAACGGCGGGGGAACCACTTCAAAGTAATAGTAGTTCTATACCGGAACAGTCGCAGGTACAGTGGAATTTTAATAAAGCTAACTTTCCCATGTTATATGCGCGAATTGCTGCCATAGATTGGAGCCCTTTATTTGTACAAAATATTGATACAATTTTAGATTCATTTTATAACACTTTATATAGCATATTTTACGATTGTATTCCTATTAAACAGCGAAAGCCTGTAAATTCTAGGTACAATTACCCTGAATGGTACACGGCTGAGTTAATTCGTAACATTAAATACAAAGCCTTCCTTCACAAGCGGTATAAACAGAGTAGGTCACAAGTTGATTACGATAATTTTGCTCGATGTAGGACTGGTGTAAAGAATATGATTGAAATTGCGGAAAATCAACATCGTGACCGACTTCAGAATCGTTTGGCTGAGGACCCAAAATCTTTTTGGAACTATATCAATTCCAAAAAAGATACAAGATCATCAAAAAAGATTTTTAATAACGATTTAGAAATATCAGAAAACGAATGTTGCTCGGAATTCGCTAACTATTTTCAGTCAGTTTATAATACGGTTCAACCTGAGCTGAGCGTAAAAGCTGCAGTCGCGGAGGCGGGTAATGCGAATGCGTCTGCACGTATACATGTGGACGAGTTACAGCTGACTGATGTTGTCCAGGCATTAGCCAGGCTCAAACCAAAACGGTCGGCGGGACCAGATGGAATTCCGGCGTTCCTGTTTAGGGACTGTCGAGCGGTTTTGGCTCAACCATTGTTGCACATATTTAACAAATGTCTGCACCTAGCAATATTTCCGGAAGCCTGGAAATTGACACGCGTAATACCAGTGCCAAAGGGCGGCACAAGTCGCAACATAGACAATTTTAGACCAGTGGCAGTATTGTCTACACCCGCCAAAGTATTCGACTCAACAATTCAAAAGTGCATTTTCGAACAGGTGAGCACACAGCTTTGTGATGCACAGCATGGATTTCGGCCAGGTCGCAGCACCACGTCTAACCTGCTGAATCACATGTACCAAATTATTCCAGCTGTAGACGACGGGGGGCAGGTGGATGCCGCGTATTTTGACTTCCGGAAAGCCTTCGACCTGGTCGATAATGACGTACTGCTTGTAAAGCTGGCAGTCGCAGGATGCACTCCACACTTGTTAACGTTCTTGGCCAGCTATATGAGGGATAGACAGCAGTATGTGGAGTATGCAGGATGCCGATCAATGCCATATTTCGTTCGATCAGGGGTAAGCCAGGGCAGTAATATCGGTCCCATTGAATTCCTCATTATGATTAATGATTTACCCAAATTCACCAGACATTCAAATTGTCTATTATTTGCGGATGATCTGAAGTTATCTGTTAGAATAAACACGGTGGAAGACTGTAATCGATTGCAGGAGGACATTGATAGTATAGTCCTATGGGCTCAAGAAAACAGACTCCAATTTAACACGTCTAAATGTGTCGCCATTTCGTTCACAAAAAAGCATAGGCCTATACACTATGAGTATGTCGTACAGAAGGTGGCCATGAAAAGAGTGACAGAAGTGAAAGATTTAGGAGTCCACTTTACTTCAGAACTTTCATTCAAGAAGCATATTAGTATGATTGTGAAAAAGGCTTACAGAAACCTAGGTTTAGTATTACGTAGGGTGCATGGCTTCACTAATATTAAAGTTATCGTTTCTTTATACAATGCATTGGTGAGAAGCCACCTGGAAGGCAATGCAGTCATATGGGCTCCACATGAAGCTAAATATATGCTCATGTTGGAGCGCATTCAGAATAAATTTGCCAGATATTTATACATGAGACTTTACGGTGTCTATCCGTTTTATCCGCTAATGTATCCTTCCTTATTTGTACTCGGTATGGTGGGATACACTGAGTTGCGGGTGCGTAGAGACTTAGCACTGGCATTGTATATGTTTAAATTGCTCCGCGGAAGAACCCACAATCCCAGTTTCCTTGCCCAGGTGAGGTTATGTGTCCCCGATGGGTATGTAGGCCGCCGCCGCCGGCCACTGCTGCTATCGGTGCCGGCTGCCCGCACCGAGTTACAGCGCCGCGCGCCGCTCACGCGAGCGCTGCGCACTCTCAACCTAATGGCGGAGAGCATAGACCTTTTTTCCTGTTCCTTGAGCGAGTTCACAAGAACAGCATTATTTGTGTTGTCTTACAATTATAATAATATTAATTAGGGTACTTGTTTATCGTATTGGTGGTTAACTGTTAAGATAGACTAAGTTATGAAATAAATAAATAAATAAATAAACTCAACGATACTATATTTCCTCTCGACACCCTAGAAGGGGTAACTCAGCCCGTTAAAATGAAAAACTTTTCCTATGGAACCAAGAGAACTAAAAATAATTTCGACATGTTCATGCTGCCGGTGATAAGAGGGCTGGCTGCTTTTTCGCCCAACGGATTAGCATAGCTGTAGTGTATGTAAGTATATTGTTGTTTGTCTCGAGCGCATACGTCACAAGTGCCGGCCGGAAGAGGAGGCAGTCTGTGCCCGACCGTTGGACCGGTGACACGTGGTGGTGCGTAGGCGAGCCAACTTAAATCGGCGGATATTACATTGGCGACGAGGATGGGATTCTGAGTATTGCATTTGGAAAAAAGAGGAGAATAGAAAGAAAGAGTGCGTGCGTGAAAGCCAATAAAAAAGTAGATCACTTGAGATAATTTGACAACTTTAATTGCTTAAATTCGTGGTAATACTGTGATATTAAAACGGTTTAAAATAAAAGCTATAAATTTCCCCATTTAGCAAGTGATCTTCTCCGTTTGCATATGATATATTATGTGTGACTGCTGATAATAACATAGATAAAATGGTTATTATTTTTAAATATTTTACAATCGGTCCAGAGTGTAAAAGGTGTCAATTGAACATCGAAAATCGCAATGTTTGCTAATCGGGGAAGTGGATTTGTTGCTGTGCTCGTCCGCCTAAGTTGTTTACCACAAAGTGTACTATGATGAGTCACGACTTTAAAATGATGTGCGTGCACAACAGCGGGTCAATATTAGTTTATTGATATAATCTCGCTTGGATTAGCAATGGTAAATGATAGCCGTGTGGTTTCCGGCAGAGTGGAATGGAACCGCTCCAGGTCTTCCCATGGATGTCGTGAGAGGCGAGTTGGGAAATGCAAGCTAAACAAAGCCCATGAGCATGAACGGGACCTCTCCAACTCGTCTGGCCGGCGAGGAGAGTGTGGGCCAGTCCTCTGTCTGCTCTGGCCAAGTATGGCTCCGGTGGTGCGGGGAGGGTAGTGCTCCTGCAGTGGAGACTCGAAGGACGTGATGATGATAATGATGGTTAATATTATAATATCGGACTATTCATAGGTACATGCTTTACTACTAGTGTAGAATATCCATGACATACAAATTATTAAAACATACACATATAGTTCGATTACATAAAGTGATTAAAGTTAATGTTAAAATAATGTATATTTAATAAAATAGATCTACATTCTTAGCCTGTTTATGACCTTTGCGGGGCGGACAGTATCTAAATTGACTTTAGTATGAATTAAATAATTTTCCGGAATTGAAACGTGAAGCGTAAATAAATAACGTAATAATAAACGTTATAATGTTTTACGTGAAAACATTAAAAAAATGACGGACAATGATCATGTGACGAGTTCCGTGGCGCCGGGTGGTTAGCGCGCCAAGCTGCCACACCAATCTTCTTCCCTGCAGTGGTCGGTTTCGAAACGCTAGTGGTTTGTAGCTTTTGAACAATAATTAATAATTTGAATATAATTTAATGCGTATTGTTTTAAATGTGAATTGACGTGAGAGGTGCCTGAGAAGGGCTATTTCCTGAATAAATCTTGGAATCTTTGAAAGACCGGAGTTCCCGATCCTGAGATCCTGATGGAGAGTGAACTTTTTCTGATTGACCTGGGTCCTGGAAGATTATCCATAATGTATTTTTATGAAATATACTATCGTTGAGTTGGTGTCCCATAAAACAAGTCTCGAACTTACTTTGGGGCTAGCTCAATCTGTGTAATCTGTCTATATATGTATATGTACATATAGATTTAGTTCAAAATAAGAATTATAATATGTTTATCATATAAATGCAGCATAAAGCTGGTCATTAAATTGACAAGATCATGTATATCACATGAATGCAGCGTATAGCTGGTCATTAAATTGACAAGATCATGTGTATCACATGAATGCAGCCTATAGCTGGTCATTAAATTGACAAGATCATGTGTATTACATGAATGCAGCCTATAGCTGGTCATTAAATTGACAATATCATGTGTATCACATGAATGCAGCATATAGCTGGTCATTAAATTGACAAGATCATGTGTATCACATGAATGCAGCCTATAGCTGGTCATTAAATTGACAATATCATGTGTATCACATGAATGCAGCATATAGCTGGTCATTAAATTGACAAAGTCACGTGTATCACATAATTGCAGCATATAGCTGGTCATTACATTGAGAAAGTCACGTGTATCACATGAATGCAGCATATAGCTGGTCATTAAATTGACAATATCATGTGTATCACATGAATGCAGCATATAGCTGGTCATTAAATTGACTAGATCATGTGTATCACATGAATGCAGCACATAGCTGGTCATTAAATTGACAAGATCATGTGTATCACATGAATGTAGTAAATAGCTGGTCATTAATTTGACAAAGTCACGTGTATTACATAATTGCAGCATATAGCTGGTCATTAAATTGACAAAGTCACGTGTATCACATGAATGCAGCACATAGCTGGTCATTAAATTGACAAAGTCACGTGTATCACATGAATGCAGCATATAGCTGGTCATTAAATTAACAAGATCATGTGTATCACATGAATGTAGTAAATAGCTGATCATTAAATTGACAAAGTCACGTGTATCACATAATTGCAGTATATAGCTGGTCATTAAATTGACAAAGTCACGTGTATCGCGTGAAATACAGCATATAACTGGTCGTTAAATTGACAAAGTCACTTGTATAACATGAATGCAGCACATAGCTTGTCGTTAAATTGACAAAGTAACGTGTATCACATGAATGCAGCATATACCTGATCGTTAAACAGACATTGTTTTATGAAAGACAAACTGTTTAATTTCAGATACCACGCTAATATGGCCCAACTTACATAGGAAAAGTTCGAATGAGAAGGAGATTCTACATCCGTTGGAGTAAGATGGCGACAGGGGAAGCGAGCGCTGTCTATATAATTGAATGCAGCTGGTATTGATGATAGTGAGAAGGTAAAATCCAGTAAATGCATTTTTGTGGTTTGGAATTACAAAGATATTTTACAATATTCCCGAACCGAGCACAACAGCTAACGTAGATGTGTATCAGGCAGCAATAGACAAACTTGATAATTATTAGACAGCTTGGAGCACAAGTTTATGCCCCATGTTGGGGTGTATATGTATGTATGTATGGGAGGATATCTGTTGTCGTCTTAGCAGCCTCCTACGCGTGCCTTTACACGTCCCATGGCGGTGATGCCGAGGAAGGCCGACTTTTCGGGCATGTCCAGGCGTAGACGAAATTCTCCAGCGGCAACCATCGGCGGAGGTAGTGATCCTAGGCAACTGGAACGCTCACCACCTTGAGTAGTTGGGATAACTGAGGACCGATTGCGCTGGGAAGGCTGCATGCAGCTTTGCTGTGACAAAATGACTTCAATCAGGTAGTTGACGGTCTTACCGGACTGCCTGACATTGAGGGTCACGGCCCTGCTTTGTTGGATCTTCTGCTGACCTCACATCCGAACGATTACCAAGTTTTTCGTGATCAATCAGGTAATTGACGATTCTACCGGACTGCCTGACATTGAAGGTCACGGCCCTGCTTTGTTGAATCTTCTGCTGACCTCACATCCAAACGATTACCAGGTTTTTCGTGATGCTCCTGGGAACCTCGGATTATTGCCTAGTACGTGCTGTGGTTCCATTCAGCTAGTCTGCGTCGTGTCTGGCATTGTGGGTCTGCGGATTGGGATGGATTGTGAGAGTTTTGTGCGTCCAGCTATTGGAGGCCATTGTGCTTCTCATCAGAAAATCCTGACGTTTGCGCGAGAGCTGTCGCCGAGGTGATACTGCGGTTCGTGTCGGAGGGCGGTCCCAGCCTTGGTTTCGTGGCTTGTCTTTGCACGCTGCCCATTTCAGGCGTGAAGCCTGTGAAGCCTGGCTTGCTGCTGATGGTAATACTTCTGATTTGAAAAAGTGGTTCAACACGGCTTCAGGATCCTACTAAAGGCAGATCGCTGAAGTAGGGTTTGCGTACACTGCACGCATGGGTGACAGATTGGTTGGCTATCCCTCCCTCCGTCTTCGTGGAAAGTAGCCTACATTTACCCTATTCCAAGGAAGGGTGAGGGCACAGACCCGTCCAACTGTCGCCTTTTGCGATTGCCTCCCTGCTCTCTAAGGTGATGGAGCGTCTGATGAACGTCCAGCTTCTTGGTTACCATGAGGACCGTCGGCTGATTAATGACCGTCAATACGGGTTCCGACACGGGCGTGGTGTTGGTGATCTTCTTGTGTACCGCCATCGAGAGCAAGGGCATTTGGTCTTGACATCACAAAGGCTTTTGATCGGGTCTGGCATGGGGCTATTCTCCCAAAGTTACCATGTTACGGGCGTCGCTAGTTTCTTATCTGCGCGTGGCATTCAGGTCGTTGTTGACGGTTTGTGCTCCGATGTCATGTCCATTAATGCTGGCGTTTCTCAAGGATCTATTTTGTCACCTACGCTGTCTCTTCTACACATCAACGACATGCTGGACAGTAGTAGCATTCATTGCTATGCAGACGACAGTACTGGTGATGCATATTATGCAGGTCGTCCGAATATCCCTCAAGCACAGGTGGAAGAGACCAAAGTGACTTGTGTCTGACATTGAGACCTCCCTGGAACAGGTTTCTAAATGGGGTAAACTAAATCTAGTTCAGTTCAACCCTACTAAGACACATGTCTGCGTGTTTTCCGCCAAGAAGACCCCATCCAAAGTTCCAGAACATCCCCCTTACCATTTCTAAGAGAATTGGAATCGTTGGCGTCGATGTTACGAAGGAGGTCCAATTTCGGGGTCATCTGGAAGGTAAAACCAAAATAATTATAGACTTTTGTTATAAAAGACTCAAGTCCGGCCCCACATGGAATCATCATCATCATCATATCTGATCTGGTGCACTTCAATACTAACTCCTTCCTCTTGATTCTATCCAACGCCGGGCAAATCGTATTATCAACGATCCCACACTCACAGACGATTTAGACACTCTCTTTCTACGGAGAGACATTGGCTATTTGTGTGTATTTTACCGTCTATACTATGAGGAGTGTTCAGAAAAACTTTTTGAACTAGTGCCACCGTCACCTTGATACCACCGCACCGCCCGACACAGGAGTAAAGTTCATTCCCACATCCTTGACACTTGGGTCGCAAAAAAATGTCAGAACGTCACGTGGTTCTCCCTGTGTGCTATGACTTGAGGTCCTTCAAAAGGCGCACTGCTGCAGATGTCCTCCACTGCTGCAGATGTGATGATTAGTTACGATGACCACTTTCCATCAGGTGGCTCGTTTACAGTCAAATCTTTAAAAAAAAGAAGACAATTCCGTGACAAAATTCCAACTCGATGATAATCCCGTTCACCATACTGTAGAAAGAAGTACTGGCGGAGACGCTACTACTGCTTCAACGGGACAATTATCAAGACGAAATGTAGTCTATTTAAAAAGAATCTAGGGACACTGGAGAGTTCTAAATGACAAAGAAAAGGAGGTAGAGCATACACATAAAGGAGAAAAAGAAAATAAGGAAGAGAAGTAGAGGAGAACAGCTTATAAATTAAATATGCGTGTGATTGTTGCGGGAATAATTATGAAGTGAATTTATAGCTGAGAATCTGAATGAATTAATTAGTATACACTTAGAAGTGCAAATAAAATTATAATGTTATAGAATAAATAAAAATTAATGTTATACATGCCAGTGATTTAAATATGATTGAAGGCAATTATTAATTATACATACATTATAGATCAAATATATTAAAATAAGGAAGGGATGTAGTGTATGTAAGTATATTGTTGTTTGTCTCGAGCGCATACGTCACAAGTGCCGGCCGGAAGAAGGGGCAGTCTGTGCCCGACCGTTGGACCGGTGACACGTGGTGGTGCGTAGGCGAGCCAACTTAAATCGGCGGATATTACAATAGCTATCCAACGGGGGAACGCAGCCACCGTTCTTGCCACCATGCCACACGGGCAAGATTTCAAAGATGTTTTTCTAGTGCTCTTTTTTTCAGTTCATGTTTTTAATGTACATAGTTCGTTATAATCACTGTAATTTTAAAAATAAATAAAAATTTCCACATGTTCATACAAAAGTGTTCGGATGGCCCCGAATTTTTTAAATTTTTTCCCACATAGCTCCCATCCCATAGGAAGAGTTGTTGGTGTGCATAGTCGATTGACCGTACCACCTATACGACATGATGTAGATGGAAGAGTTATTCATATCATTATCATCATCATCATCATCATCAGATCCTTTTTAGTCTCCACTACAGAAGCACGACCCTCTCTGTACTACTAGGGCCATACTTGGCCACAGCAGCCAGAGGACTTGGCCTACACTCTCCACGCTGGCCAGACGGGTTGGAGAGGTCTCTTAGATGTTTATAAGCTTTGTTTAGCTTGTGTTTCCTAAGTCGCCTACTACGACATCCACGGGAAGACTTGGAGTGGTCCTATTCTACTCTGCCGGATACCACACGGCTATATTGCTGGTCTGAGATACCCCTTTAAGGAAATGTCGTTGGTGATTTCTTTGCTGTGTAGATAAACATTTAAAGAAAATAAAAATCGGTTTATTAGTTAAAGTATGAATGACAAACAAACATAAAATATGGAAGCTCCCTTTCGCACTTATTTAACGTTTATAATATGGTTATAGTCAAATACTGCAATCGCAGTTATAACACCAAAGTCTAGACTGCAGACGAAGTTGTAAGGTTTGCCGATCGCAGAATCCCTATTCAAATATTTCCCCCCAATTAGTTTAATTTAGTTAACAAAGGAGCTGTTCTCACAATTACACTCCGAGACTCAACCAGAGTCAGATTTCTAGATGTTCGTTTACTGCACTTGTTAGTTCATTTGTTAAGCTTCCATTGGATAATGGAATTATGAGTCTTATTAAATTAAGAAATAAAATATGAAGAAAAAAATGCAGGTGGGGCATGAACCAGCGACCTAGTCTATGTACCTATGCTCTGCCCCGCCCGAATTAATTTTTATCACCATATTTTCACCATATCAAAATAGCATTGTGAATGCAAAATAAAACACTTACAAAAATATTGAAGTGATACGAATTAAAGTCAAATATTTAAATAAAGTAAAAACACTGGTTCTTTAAGATTCCTTTAAATGCATGGATTTAATAATCTTTCATATAAAAACCGACTTCAATCAAAATACTGAACCAATTTAGAAGAAATTTAATGAGGACCAATCTGAAACCATACAAAACTTATTTTTTTCTTTTTTTACTTTTTTTTTCTTGCTAATCGGTGGGCTAACTCAATCTGTGTGATTTGTCCTTATAATATTTATATTAGTGGATTAAAAAGGTATTTCCGAAACAAATGTATTATTTGACAACGGAACAAGGAATCCTGCTGGCTGAATAGGTTGTTGCATTCTTTCCATAAAGATGATAAGGATCCAACGATGATTCAAGGGAAAGGCCAGCCAGTCTGCTACGTACGCGGATTCCACAGATCACACAGATCACTCTGTAAGAACAACAGATCACTCTGTAAGAACAACATTTTGTATTACTACTAAAAATCTGAAAAGGTTCTTACCTCATCTTAATGTTAAGAAACTAGAAAATTTGCATTTAGATTAGTGTACACTTATGAACCGTTATTTTTTAATATAATAATAAATTATTTTTGAATCCTTACTAATATTATAAATGCAAAAGTGAGTTTGTTTGTTTGTTTGTTACGCCTTCACGCCGTAACTACTGAACCGATCGTCATGAAATTTTGCATACAAGTTCTCTGGAGTACGGAAAAGGACTAGGCTACCTTTTACCCCGGGAAAAAGTACCAATCCCGAGGGATCGACATTGACGCGGGCGGAGCCGCGGGCGAAAGCTAGTATAATAATAAATTTATATTATTGTCATAAACTGTTGAAGACGAATCTCTTCAATGTACTGTAAGGAATATTAAGCGGTTTAGTGGTCATAATTGCTAAAGTTCTGAGCTGTCCGACACTTCTAACTTGTTTTAACGACGTACTGGAAACCCTCTGCATCCTGAATTTTACAAAAGCTTGGAACAAATAACCATTTCATGTTTAACCAACATTGAATAGCTTTATTTTCTTTAACTCTTTATTGTACTGATGGGTATACATAAAACATAAGAAACAGATAAACAAAATATGCCAAATACACACAATAGCGGAAATAGCAATTTCTTCCAGGCAACTTTAGGGCAGTTGGATATAAGGTTATGAAATCAATTAAGAAGAAATATTGTCGAGAATCAATAAACAGAAATAGAAGAATATACTTTAAGTATACATTAATATACATATTTAAAAATACAAACGTACGCATATAGTACACAAGATATGCGAGATCAAGACGACGTAAGAAAAGGAGTAGCATTACAAAGAGAAAAGAAAATTTATTTTACTTGAGGCCTATGATGGCTAGCTTTTGAACGCGTCGTATTATATGAAGATAGGTGGTAGAGAATTCCAGAGTTGACAGCCTACAGTGAAAGATTTCTCCCTCTCAAAATGCTTCACTTACATGTGAAAAAGAACAACCAACATCCCACCTTGACTTGTGTGATAAAAACAAAAACCACACGGTCGAAATCGAGTAAAACAGCTAGCGTATAAATAAATAAAACGTAGGTAAATTCATACTACTAATATATATTATGAAATAAATTTTAGAAGGTAAGTTTTTTTATCTTTTTCCATCAAACGGCCAAAAATAATCGTCATCTGAATTAATAGTTAGGTTTAAGGTGTTTATCTCTCATAAAGAATTTTACAAATTCACTTACATTAGAAAATAAAATATTTCTTAGTATAAAACACATGCACGTACAAAATCGACGAGTTAAATCACAAAGTAAAAATTAACAAACACGATACCAACAAACATTGCACACTCACTAACTACCATCACGGGTTTTTAAAAATCATCGGTGTACGCGTGATGCGCGTAGACGAATAGAACTGGTGAATTTGCAAGAACCAACAGGAATACTTTTTTCACATCAACACTGTTATAAATCATAAGAAAACAGAGTCGACATAAATTTATCTCCTCCTTTCATTCGTCATAAAAACCATGTGGTATAAAATGAACGACTACACGTAATAAAATATGTTGAAAGAATACAGATTACAATGCGTATTGTCACTGTATTATTTTTTTACGACTAAAGTAATAAGCGCGTTGGTGTTTATGGCTTAATAAAAATGATACATAAAAAAAAAAATATATATATATCTATACGGACAAATCACACAGATTGAGCTAGCCCCAAAGTAAGTTCGAGACTTGTGTTATGGGATACTAACTCAACGATACTATATTTTATAACAAATACATAAATAGATACACATCCAAGACCCAGGCCAATCTGAAAAAGATCCTTTTCCATCTTGACCTGGCCGGGGATCGAACCCGGTCACTCTGTGTCGCAGGCTGGCGCACATAGTATCACTCCTTTTTCCCTTGCGGGGTAGAGAGAGCCTAGGTCTACAAGACCTGAAGGCCACGTTCAGCATGTTGGTGGGCATTAGGTGGAAAACGGAATCAAAATAGTGATGGGTTGCTAGCCACATCGCCTAACATGATGCTTTGGAATTTTGCCCGTTCTTTCGATCGGATTTTACGATTTGCGGGGGAAGAGAAGCAGCTAGTACATTCTACGTTTTTTCTTTTCTTCCAGACCAGCATGGAAAAGTATAAATAATATAAAGACGGTAATATAATATATGGAAGAGAATAAAGATGATGCGAGGGTAAAATTTTATTAATTCATTCATTGATTACTTTATTTCTTTGTTTTCGTTAGAAAATGACTTTACATAGGTAAAATGCTAACTGCTGCTGCTAAAAAACATATTTTAAATTCCATTAAGGAATGTAAAATATGTTTTTTAGGGTTTAATATTAATGTTTTTTCTTCATATTTAAAATTAAAAAGAGTAAAATAAAAGCCCAGAAGTAGCCTGAATTTTGAATTCAAGCTGTTAGCCCCGGTCGTGATCATTGATTGCTAAATAAATAAATAAATATATACGGACAAATCACACAGATTGAGCTAGCCCCAAAGTAAGTTCGAGACTTGTGTTATGGGATACTAGCTCAACGATACTATATTTTATAACAAATACATATATAGATACACATCCAAGACCCAGGCCAATCTGAAAAAGATCATTTTCCATCTTGACCTGGCCGGGGATCGAACCCGGTCACTCCGTGTCGCAGGCTGGCGTGTTGACCGCTGCGCCACGGAGCTAGGCAGATTTTTTGAAGATATATAGCTATTTTATATATCTTCAAAAAATCTGATACCAATGTTGACCACTTACATGTGAGAAGAGGTTTGGTTTAGTTTTATTCTTATTTTAAAATTAATGTTTAATTTTATTTTTATCTTTAGATGTTATGAACAACAATGATTGATTGTCTGTGGCTAGGCTGTCACTCAAGATTTCAAACGATGCGCAATTATTGAAGAATATAAAACTAAAATATGAACTACTAGCTTTCGCCCGCGGCTCCGCCCGCGTCAGTGTCGATCCCCCGGGAACAGTACTTTTTCTCTGGATAAAATGTACCCTATGTTCTTCTCCGTACCCCAGATAACGTGTATGGAAAATTTCATGATGATCGGTTCAGTAGTTACAAGGTGAAAGTGTAACAAACAAACTCACTTTCGCATTTATAATATTATAGTTAGGATTTATTAATTCAATCCGTTACTTTATCAAGTTTATAATAGCCTCCGTGGTCCAGTAGTTAAGGCGTTTGCCTGTTGACCCGGGGGACGTGGGTTCGATTCCCACCGGAAGCATACTTTGTTTAGTTGTTTCCAGTTTAGTTAGGACAGGCTGCTTGCAGGCTTTAATCACCTGATTGTCTGATAATAAAGATGATTCCGTGCTTCGAAAGGCACGTTAAGCCGGTGGTCCCGGCTGCCATCTGGTAGTCGTTAAGGGAACCACGTCAGAGGCCGAGAGGCGGTTCCGAAGAACTCTGACACCAGGGTGTGCATGGTCGATTGACCGTGACATCTACACGAAATGATGATGATAATCAATTTTATTACTGTACTAGCTTCCGCCGCAACTGCTATTCATCTCTCGTAAAGATTTCTAAAAAGACCGGTTAGAAGCGGTTTGCATCCAGCGTTTCTGCGACCTTGGTCAGATCGTCTGATCATCTGGTCGGTAGGAGGACGACGCTGCACTTGCCGGTAGTCGTCGCCATTCGAGAACCTTTTTGCCCCATATGCCATCGGTTCTACGCGCTATGTACCCCGCCCGCTGCCTCTTCAAAGAGCTAATCCGCTATATAAGCTATTTCGGACTTTTATTCTTCTACGAATCTCCTCGTTTTTGATTCGGTCTCGCAGAGAAACACCGAGCATAGCCCTCTCCATTGTTCTTTGAGCGATCATATCTAAGTACGTACAATACATCGGTCGGTGAAATCTACAATACATCAACACACACATTTAAACCTCCCATAATTAAACCATACATTTTATAAAAGGTCAATTTATATTAAGCGCAAATATTTTAAAGGCTGGCACCAATAACTTATAAAAATGCTTTAAAAACTAAGAAAAATATTTACGAGATATCTGGATCAGAACATTAGAAAAACAGACAAAAATAATTTCCTGTGTACAAATAAACAAATTCTTGGCCATTAACTTTTCACTAAGTCACTAATGTCGACATTAAAAACAACTGAAATTTCGATTTTCGACAAATACAGTGCCAATGTTACTCATTGGAAAAATTAAAGTTGCAATTTTCCAGTTGAGTAGCAGTGTTCATCTCGGTGTGACTCGACGGGAACAAAACAAACCGTAAAAAATATATATTTAAGGTCCTCGGAATTGGCCCTTTCAATTGATATGTAACATAGTTAAATTTATTTTAAATTTCATCTTAGTTGGTTCAATAAATTAAATTTCGTT
Source organism: Elegia similella (assembly GCA_947532085.1). Lineage (NCBI taxonomy): Eukaryota > Metazoa > Arthropoda > Insecta > Lepidoptera > Pyralidae > Elegia > Elegia similella. The sequence continues at coordinate 7,982,827 of OX383937.1, forward strand.
AAATTTATTTAGACTTCTTTAATAATATGTCAAGAATAAATAATCTCAAATATGAGACAATACTCATCCACTTAAATTTAAATAATTAACCATAACGCGTTATGGATACATTTATTATCAATTCTTAAGGTCTTGTTACAACCGAAGTTGCTGACCCTTCAAAAAATCGCGGATAAAACCGCGGGCAAAGCTAGTAATTAGGCGAAAGCCTGTTTGTTTGTCTGTAACTAAATTTCAGTCTATTGGAGTACTTAACTCTCGGCGAAAAATAACGATAGCGCGTTCTAACTTTGGACAGCGCCATCTAGTTTCGGTTTTCATAAACTTCATACATTTTAGCCAGAAGGTGCAATGAACTGCTCTAAATCTCAAAAGACAAAAATATGGCCTGTGTACAAATAAACAAATTCTTGGCCATTAACTTTTTACTAAGTCACTAATGTCGACAGTAAAAACAGCTGAAATATCGATTTTCGACGAATACAGAGTGCCAATGTTACTCATTGGGAAAATTAAAGTTGCAATGTGTGATAGTGCTACACAACGGAACTTTTTTCCCGTTGAGTAGCAGTGTTCATCTCGGTGTGATTCGACGGGAACAAACCGTAAAAAATATATATTTAAGGTCCTCGGAATTGGCCCTTTCAATTGATATATAACATAGTTAAATTTATTTTAAATTTCATCTTAAGTGGTTCAATAAATTAAATTTCGTTAAATTTATTTAGACTTCTTTGATATTACGAGTATGTCAAGAATAAATAATCTCAAATATGAGACAATACTCATCCACTTAAATTACATAAATCACGCTTTATAAATAATTTACCTTGACGCGTTATGGTTACATTCATTATTAGTGCAGTCAATGAAGGTTTTCATCTCCGGTTTCGTTAAATCTCCATCGATTTTCATGAAAATTGGTGAGAAGGGAGGGGATACCTTAAGAAACAAAAGTGACATAGTGCCAACTTGCGCTATTGCCCTGGGGATGGATGCCACCCCTTCTCGGGCGTGAAAATTCTTTTAATGAAAATTTCCCCTGGAATCGATAAAAATATAAATTCTAAGCAAAATTTGTTATATAAAGTTTTTGGAATAAATCAAAACTTTCTGAGTTATTAATGATCAAAGATTGTGATTTTTCGTCATAAAAATACATGTTTATAAGCGGTTTTTCATAAATAACTCAAAAACTAACAGTTTTTACAAAAAATGTGTAATTTTAACATCATTAATAATAAGTAAATAATAAAAAAGCAAACAAATTCCTATTTTAGAAAACCTTGTAATATTAATTCAAAGTGAGCTATAGGTCATTTTATGTATATTTTTTTTCGGCGAGTACTTCAATCTAAGTATTCAAACTTAAATAACGGGAAACCGGGAAATTGTATGCCATATACTTCTAAAACACTTTTTAAAGTACCTGAAAGTACCTTTCTAATGAGCACTGTAAAAAGTTAATAGCATCAAAATTGAGCTAGTTATGATAAAAATAAGATGACACTTTCGAATTTTTTTGGAAAAAGCGAATAATAAAACCTTCACCATTTCAACAAAAATTTAAATTTATGGTTATCTCTAAAGGACTTTCTTTTTTATAGCATAAGTGATGACCTCTAAAATTTTGCCCGGATTATTACGGTTATTTTCGAAAAATGAAGATTTAGTAAAATATAAATTTTTCAAATTTTCCTGAATTTCATTTTCTTTTGAAAATGATTTCAAAAATATTGGATATTTGTAAAAAAAATATGAAGAACGAAATATGAGTTGTCTTTTAAGAAAGATTTTGGTTTCTTTTTATTTTTATAGATTGAAAAATAACCGAGATAGAGATATTCAAAGCTTTTACTGCGAGAACCATGTAACCGTTACCCTTTAACGCTTTATCTTTTAAAAAATAAGGGCTTTAAAAAATCTTACTTAAGACAATCTTATAGCTCTTGAAATTACCTTTCAAATGGTTGTTGGGTGTATAATAGGAAAACTAAATACAAATGTATAGGTATGTGTATATGTGTTCTGAAGATAAAGAAAGTGAAAGAAAAGTTTAAAATATATTAAGCAAAGCTAGCTGTTGCCCGCGACTTCGTCCGAGGCAAATTCCTGAATAATTGAATTGAAATTGATGAATAATTTTCCCCCGTTTTCAAAACATTTTTAACTGATGCTTCGCTCCTATTGGTTGTAGCGTGATGTTTTATAGCGTAAAGCTTTTCTTAATAAATTGACTATCCAACACAAAAATAATTTTCTAATTTAAACCAGTAGTTCCTGAGATTAGCGCGTTCAAACAAACAAACTCTTCAGCTTTATAATATTAGTAAGTAAGTAAGTATAGATTAAATCGATTCTAATTAAAGCTGATAAAAAATATTCCATTATTATTATGACAAAATTTTTCACCCTTTAAAACTACCCCTGTTTTAAAGGGTGAAAAATTTTGCAATAAATAAATAAATATTTCAATACTCAGTAAATAAGATTTCACTTCAGTAATGTACTATTTAATAGGTTAAAGTTTTTGAAACCAATTTTTACACTGATTCTTCAGTAAGGGGGTAGTTTTTAAGGGATGAAAATTCACGGTCAACCAAAACTTATATCATATAGCAGTCCGCCCCGGCTTCGCTCGGGTAGATATAGTGATTTAACAAAAAAATAAAAATAATAATTTTTAATACACTCTTGGCAAACTTTCCGTGCTTAGCGCACTCGATCAAGTTTGCTTTTGACAAACAAACAAAATTATGACAACAACTTACAAATAGATAAAGATATAGATGCATAAAACACGTAAAATTTATAACACCCCTCTTTTTGTATCAGGGTTTTTGATATTTTTTGCTTCCAAATCAGCAGAACTACAGAGATGCTGTACAATTATGTGAACGAACTGAACTACCGAAGATCTGAGTAAGGCAACTCTTGGGATTGGACTCAAGGCCCAAGTTAAGACCAACAGCAAGAAAAGTAAGAAATGAACTATGTCGATGAGTATATCTATTTGAGCCAGCTAGTTTCCTTCAGTAATAGGCAGGAAAAATAAATAAATCGCCTTATAGAGGTAGATAAGGCCTGGAAGTGCTACTGGTCAATGAAAGAGCTTATGAAATGAAACTTTCCATTGTCACCAGATCGTAAACTCATCGACATGTGTATATGTATTGCCCATCCAAACTTACGGTGGTCAAAGTTGGTCATCGACTGAGGAACAGAATTCCCAAGTCAAGACTTACCAGAGAGTCATTCTAGGTGTCACCAGGCTGGATAGAGTTCCAAACACCAAGTACATTACTCTAAAACTGGCATCGTTGATGTGGGGCATAAAGCCGTAAAGTTGAGATGGGATTGGGCGGGTCTTTTGATGATGATTACAGGAAACGTGGTAGGCTTAGAAAACGTTGGTGTGATGATATAAAGAAATGGTCAGGTGTAGCCCAGCAATGGGACAGAATACGTTAGAAAAAAAATCTCTGTTGCCGATAAAACCATTTTTCCATCATCAACACCGCAATTGAGAGTTTTGAGTCATAAACTCAATTTCGGCGTTGATTCTCGAAGATAGCAATTGCTACTTATCCTTTGATATTAGAAGAAAGGCCTAGGAAAGAATCATTGAATCCGGGATTGCAATTGATTTTTAGGGTTCCGTATTCAAAGGGTAAAAACGGAACCCTACTATTTTAATATCTCTCCGCTGTCCGTCTGCTGTTCTGTCTCTTACCAGGCTGTATCTCATGAACCGTGATAGTTAGACAGTAAATTTTTTTACAGATGATGTATTTCTGTTACCGCTATAACAACAAATACTAAAATATAAAATAAAATGAATATTTAAGGGGGCTCCCATAGAGCAGACATGATTTTTTGCCGTTTTTTATAGATAACGATACGGAACCCTTGGTGCGCAAGTCCGACTCGCACTTGGCCAGTTTTCTCTTTTCTCCTAGGCCAGCGAGGTTTGACTAAACAAACAATCAAAATAATCTGTTTGGAACTATGATGCCGCAGTTTTCTTGAATTTCAATTTAATAATTATTACACTCATGATAACTTTTGAATGGTATGTCCGATTTGAATAATTCAAAAAGTAATTTACAGGTACGGATATAACCTTGAATTCAAAATGATTAATTTTGATAAGGATTCATACCAAGGTACGAATAATGTAGCCTCGTTTGTACCGGCGTTGCTATTGTATATTTTAACATGAAAAAGTAGTTATTGTGACGTAACTGTAATAGTTAACCATATGGTGTCCCGGACTTTTTTGTAGACATTGATGTCCTCTATAAAACTCTAGTACATCACTTGGCTCTATTGTCAATAGTTTCCGCAGCGTACGCGATAGAAGGATTTTTCTTGCTATTTTTTCACACCTTGGGTTACATTATCGAAGTTTTCATACGGATCCCTAACTTTTTGAAAATATTCTATAGCCTATGTTCATCAGGGATAATTTAGGAGTCTAATGGTGAAAGAATTATTCAAATCGGTCCAGTACTTTCGGAGCCTATTCAATTCAAACAAACAATCAAAACTCTTCTCTTTATAATATTAGTGTAGATTAATCCCACATTCATGAAACCAAAAAAGTTACCTTATATATTCGGAGCATGGTTCGAAACACTATTACTCTGATATATTAGAATAAAACATCAATCCACATAAAAGTAAATTACTTCGAAGCCAAAGAGAGACATAAAATTGTGCCATTAGCTAACTGGCGGCATTGATGTCAACCAATACATTTTTACCATTCACAGATTCCACCACCGAGTGCATCGTAAAAGTTAATTTTCTCCCGCTTTTGAATAGCACAAACAAACACACTACATGAGAAGATAGCTTTAAAAGTAATTGCTCTACACTACAAACGATTTTTGATCTTATTCAAACTGCGTTAAAGATGGAAATAGCATGTTGTAAATAGGATTTGGGGGTGCAATATTATCTTCTTCACATCCAAATAAATGAGAAAAAACCGGGTCCGGCGGACGAACTTTTTAATTTGTAATTACAGGACACCGTCCAACCTTTAAGCACCATTACCTTTTTCCTAAAGCTCGTAGGGGAACTCTATCTGTAGAACGTAATGGGACATTTTATTGTCCACATTCAAATTAGTTTCGATGAGGAAAGGAATTTTTATTTGATACAATTCTACAGAGTAATTTTATCCACTTTCGTTTGGGTAATAAAGACATGGTATGGATAATGATCTCCAAAAACTGTCTGACGCATTAGCTCTGATTAAAATTTGAGAAAAACCCACATTACATTCGTGTATTGTTGAGCTGTGTGGTATCCGGCAGAGTAGAATAGGACCACTCCAAGTCTTTCCATGGATGTCGTAAGAGGCGACTTAGGAAATACAAGCTAAACAAAGCTCATAAACATCAATGAAACCCCTCCAACCCGTCTGGCCAGCGAGGAGAGTGTAGGCCAAATCCTCTGTCTACTCTGGCCTACCTGGTAATACAGAGAGGGTCATGCAGTGAAGACTAAAAAGACCTGATGATGACCTTCTGTGACGCGTTGGAGCCAGAGGTTCGATGTTTTACAGCTTTGATGCTTTAATATGATTTAACAGCGTATAAACGGCGGGCCGCCTGCCTGACACTTATCGTGCAGTACTATCGAGCACTTTACTACCGGGCTAGTGAAAAAATTCTATTGCATACAATTTGCGACGAGCTTCTAACAGTGTTGAGCTGTAATAAGGTATAGTTCCATCCAAGAAAAAAATGTGGTTGTTTATCCCCTTTTCAAGCAAAGATCGAAGTCAGGAGACGAAAGGGAAGGTTGAGGAGGGCTTTCATAGACGAAGTAAAAGAGAAGGGCAAAGTCGTGTCGTATAGAGAGGTCAAGATAGCGGAGAATCGAGAAAGTACTCCACCGACAAAAAGATCGTTTTTAAAATAACGATTATCCCCTTTTCAGATCTCAAACAAGTTTATAAGCGTTGTTTAAAATTATAGCAATAATCCTTTAAGTTTTACCATACCTTCCACCTTTAACCGAATTTACTAACTTTCACCTAGACGGTATTTACTTTAAATCTTTTCAAACATTATCATCACTCATCATTATTGAACCAAATATTCCAACCAAAGTCTTTGCACCATAATCTTCTCAGATAAAACGCAACACACTTAAAAAATGTCACATTGCACATTCAAAAACACGAACATTTCCAAGACGAAGTGACACTAATAACCGACTGTTTACCTCCTCCGCGAAGAGTGCGTCGTTAGCAAATCCGTTTTATTGCGGACTGTGGGTTTTGAGGGCCCTTCACACCTCCCTTACGCTAGTTATCGCGATTTCTGATGCGCACGTCTTTTTCGACCACTCTTCTTTTTCAATTCGTCGGGTTGTCTGTTGAAACCGAATTTCGTGATGATCAAAGTGTTTACCGACTTCAAAAATGATTATGTCATCGAACAATGTATGTATGTTCTCTTGATATTTTTAGAACCATATGAACGACTAACGTTTCTGATACGAACGTCTCTTTTTCAATTCATTCTTATTTTGATCTTCTTATTTGATCTAAGTGTTTACGGATTGTAAATAAATAGATTCTTATCATCACAGAACACGTGTAATGATTGCTATTTTCAAATCCGTATTAACTTATCTTGATAAGTATGAAGTTATCTTGATAAGTTCATATAATACTTCTAATAATTAGATTCTTATCATTTAGAACACATGTAATGATTGCGATTTTTTCTAAAAACTTAGCTTGTCCTTTACAACCTTTTGATACGCAAAACTTTTGTACCCTTCTTATTTCATTGGTCTGTCGAGCAATCAAAATTGTAGTGGTAGGTAAGGTATAAGTTACATTTACTTTGAGACAATTTACTTTGCGTGCTTCCGCCACCACTGGTGGCGGAAGCACGCAAAGTAAATTGTCTCAAAGTAAATGTAGCTTTGACTTCCGCAAAGTAACACCTGAATCTATTAACTATTAAGGTATAAGTTATTTTATCTCTTGAGTCGAAAAGGCAAAAACACAATACTTAGGTACTTATTATATATAATAAAAATATACAATAAACGATGCTATCATTATACTATGGCAATATGAATAGGGAAAAGACATACTCTTTTCCTTAAAAATCAACACGATGATATACTACTTGTTGTGCCAGCCACGTTATCTGATAATGAATACTAGCTAGACTAGCTCCGTGGCGCAGCGGTCAACACGCCAGCCTACGACACGGAGTGACCGGGTTCGATCCCCGGCCAGGTCAAGATGGAAAATGATCTTTTTCAGATTGGCCTGGGTCTTGAATGTGTATCTAGGTATACCTATATGTATTTGTTATAAAAAATAGTATCGTTGAGTTAGCATCCCATAACACAAGTCTCGAACTTACTTTGGGGCTAGCTCAATCTGTGTGATTTGTCCGTATATATTTATATTTATTTAATAATAGACAACTTCTTAATGCTGAACAGCTTGTAGCAGAGCTCTTCAGCTTTAAAGTGTTTTTTATAAATATATCTCAATATCGTTTTTAGTTTTGACTAGCTCCGTGGCGCAGCGGTCAACACGCCTGCCTGCGACACGGAGTGACCGGGTTCGATCCCCGGCCAGGTCAAGATGGAAAATGATCTTTTTCAGATTGGCCTGGGTCTTGGATGTTTATCTATAAATGTATTTGTTATAAAATATAGTATCGTTGAGTTAGTATTTGATTTGTCAGTATATATATATTTATTTATTTTATTTATTATTTATTTATTTTCATTTTAATTTATATTTGGATAACATGTAATTATTACTTTTTAAATGTCATATAATTCTTTTTTAATATCTGCAAAATCGACATAGTTTGTTGATATTGTATCATCATCATAAGGTCTTTTTAATCTCCACTGCAGGAGCATGACCCCTTTCTGTACTACCGGATATACCATACTTGGCTAGAGCAGACAGAGCATTTGGCCTACACTCCCCTCGCCAAACGAGTTGGAGAGGTCTCATTGACGTTTATGAGCTTTGTTTAGATTGTATTTCCTAATATTGCTAAAACAATATTATTTACTTATAAATAATAAGTAAATAATTAAGCTTCAAACACAAATCAGAGATACTATTTGCTAACATTACGAGGCTAAATTGAAAAGTCGTGTACACGGACCGCACTCGAGATTGTCGGAAAAGAGACTCGCTGTCAAGAGCAAAGTTGTTCGACTCGAGACGTGTCACACTTTGATGTACATAAGTGTAGGTGAAGTGGACGAGGAAATCTTGTAAAAAACTTCTCGATTGACCGGCGCGTTCAATTGGTGGAGTTGGGTGTCAAAGGCACTTATTTGAGAACTTTTGCCCGCCATGGTTGAAGTAGCAATTAAAAATATATAGTGATTCGCCGCAAACTTGGAGAGTTGGAGCTCGCGAACATTTATAAATATCTCATAAACTACTTAATCTATTTTGTTTCCCAGTAAACCTAAAAAAAATACTTAATGGACCTATAAAAATTCAAACTTTCATCTAAATAGGCTTGATCAAAATAATAATATTAAAATTAGCACATCAGGTAGATCATAAAAAATATTAGATACGTATTTTTTCTTTTGTCAATTCTTCTTCTTCTTTTCGAGTCGTAATGTCTTTTAATAATTATAGTAATTTTGCCCAATATGTGGCCACGGCCACTGCCCTGTTATTTGCCTCCTCTAGATCCTTTTGTGTGCATTGAGTGGGGCATTTAGGGCACGTCAAAAGGTGGCTCATAGATTGAATATCGCCGCAATCACATTTGTCAATTTAACAAACAATTATGAATAGATCATTAGTAGGGAATCGTGACGTCAGAATTTGAAAATATGTGTAGCAAACGGTGACGTCACACGGAACTTTAAAAGGAAACACTAAGCTCCAGGGAATTGAAAAATAGGTATTTGTAAAATCTATAACTATCGCGCCGCGTGCCCAAATAACCCCCAGAGTGCGATAGAGACCTATGAAAAACACACAAAATTAGCGCTTCATAGTCCCCTGATTTCTTCTCATAAACTTAACCGATTGAATTCCTTTTTTCATAAAAAAATTGAAAGCTATGGCTGTGTTTTCTTTTTCTTATATAATCGCGTCAACATTTTTTTCTTGATGCTTGAACACAACGAAAATTCTTACCAGTTTTTCAGGTTTTTTGAGGTTGATATCTCTTCAATTATGAAAAAAAAAACATAGGGACATGCTATACAACGTGATTTTGAACTCCCTAGCTATATTGAAATCTGGGAATCAGAATCCCTAATAGAACACAGAATTGCAAGAAAAAAGGTAAAAAACGATAAAGAAAATTAGGTTTCCCATACAAAGTCGCCGATCTGCTAGACAAATTTCTATGAAAGGTTCAATTTATTTTTGGGTATGATTTAAGCTATCACCAATTTAATTCATTTTGTGTTTCTTAAATAATAGGGTTTGCTAGCAAAATAGTAGATTTGTCACCAAAATGTGGTCACCAAACAATATAAAATCAATTCCACAATAAATCACTTAAAATCATCGAGATTTAGGAGCTAGTACCAAATAAATGTATTTGTATGTATTATAATAGGTTTGTCCTAATAAGTATTTAACCAAACTAATTTAAAGAGATCATCAATAAATCACATGTCACTTGAAAAATTCATAAAGCACGAAAAAATAAATTTTGGGTTGTCGTCATCATCGTTTTAGCCAAAAGAGAAGACTGCTGGAGATAGGCCTCCCCCAAGGATCTTAATTTCCACAGGCAGTAAGAGATGATTCACCCCGTCGATATAAACAACTTTTCCTATGGGACATTTACATTTTTGCAAATAAATACTTTGAACTTTGAAGGGTGACCCCTTTTTCATTTCTGGCCGATAGGGCCATTTTGCTTTTAATTTTTCGATTTTCATTTAATTTATAAATTAATGTATTAAATTGGTAACGAATACTATTATTTTAAAAACCAAACCAAATAAAATGTAGCTAAGTACTGTATTGTATTGGTGACATAATAACAAATAAAAAGGAGTCGCAGTCAGGGACCGATAATCGTTTTATTTGGTGACAGATCTATCATTCTGAGCTCAAAGCTATTTATCAAGTAATAAAACTATTATTAAAAGAACGAAGTTAATATTCATCTAATGAACTACAATTTAATTGGTAATCCATCTCTTATTTTATAAATATATTAACATTAATTTGATAATTCATACCTGGGAACACTTTTTGTTTATCTGAGAACGAAAATATTTCGTGGCGATAGATCTATTCATTTGGTGATACAAGTTGATGATAAATATAAACTTTGGTGACAAAAAATATAGGTTCCTTTATTTTTTTCGTTTTTTACCATTTTTTCTTACAATTCTGTATTCCATTAGGGATTCTGATTCCCAGATTTCAATATAGCTAGGGGGTTCAAAATCACGCTGTATATACGTATAATATGGGTAAATATCCATAGATTTTTTTGATAAAAATCATTGATCTACTGGTACTATCAGGCGAGAAATCAGGGGACTACGTTTGTATGTTAATACGGCCTCCTATTTCCTCTTGACGGTCTATATCTTTATCATGTCAGGCGCAAGTAATCTGGAATTAATCCCTTCTTCAGTCTTAAGGGATGAACTGTTATATTAACTTAATTATTTCTTCCTCATTTCTTCGGCTTACCCTTGTCAATCCTACCAGAAAAATTAAACTTAGATTTGATAGATAGACTACATAATTCTTATTAAAAATGTTTCCCGTTTTCCAATATTCAGTCTTATTTATTCAGTATTGCGTCTATATTCTATATTACGGGGTCGAAAGATCCATAGATAATACCAAAGGGTGTTTAGCACTTGCAACCTACTATGTATCTTGCTAACTAAAGTGTCAAGGTCTTCTTCAGACAGGGTCTTGTTTCAACACTGGATAAATATGTTTATGCTTCTCCAAATTCAAATCAAAATACGTCTGGTCTGGTTCAAGGAACATCGCAACTGCGGGTACACAAAGAAATAAATATTTCACACTCGGTTATCAGCTGAGTTCGCGTGTGACGGGAAAAGATGTATCATTTGGCGCCGCTTGATATATTCCCAGCGGGATGCACACGGTACACATTTTATTTATGTTTTAAGGAAACCAACCAACTTTTTTTATTTTTGAGACTAAATTACATGCTTTTTGAGGGTTTTTTGTATTTACATTGTATTCTTATATGCTCTTATTAAATTAAGAAAATAATTGGTTGTCTGTAACATCGGTTTACGGACGATAATTTAACGTAATAACGGTGGAAGAGATAGTTGCGTCACAAGCCGAACGCTTAGGCTGATCGTGTCTCTCTATCGCTTGTTCCGCGCTTTCGCTTGCACATGGAACGTGACACTTTTCGTGCGTGCAGCCGGTGTTCATCGATTTATACGACGTTATAACGTCAAAAGATATGGTGAAAAAATTCCACCACGTTTAAACCAGCGATTTGAGGTCGAATATCTCAGTAATCCTCTTTAATATCGAGGTTGTTATTATTTGAGCGTATATCTCGAAATGGTTTTGGTTTTACCCTTCAATGGAAAAATGTTCTTATTGAATTTTTATAAGGTAACTTATATAAATATATGGATGGATGGATAAGTACGTTTGTTACACCATGCATAAATTACTCAATAGATTCTTTGGAGCTTTCGCCCGCGGCTCCGCCCGCATCAATATCGTGTCGATCCCTCGTGAACAGTACTTTTTCCCGGGATAAAATGTACCCTATTTCCATTCCGTACCCCAGATAATGTGTACCTATGCAATGCAACCACGGCCACAATAGTTGTAACTCCATCAAAATGACAAAGGAAACAAATTACAAAAAGGTTCGTGCTAAGTCACATTTATATAAATATTTATTTATTTGTATATAATATTTCGGGAAGTTTATATTTAAAAAAAACACTATGTAATGTATAATTACATGTTTTTAAAGTAAGTGAATTAATCTATACTAATATTATAAAGCTGAAGAGTTTGTTTGTTTGTTTGATTGTTTGTTTGTTTGTTTGTTAGAACGCGCTAATCTCAGGAACTACTGGTTCAAATTGGAAAATTCTTTTTGTGTCAGATAGTCCATTTATTAAGGAAGGCTTTAGGCTATAAAACATCACGGTGCGACCAATAGGAGCGAAGCATCAATAAAAAATGTTTTGAGAACGGGGGAAAATTAGTCATCTATACTAATTAATCATAATAACAGAAATTGCCGCGGATGAAGTCGCGGGCAACAGCTAGTCATCTATAAATGCCTAGAACAAACAAATTAATACCAAACGCAAAAAACGTATTTCAATACATATTGTTTCAGAGTAAAACTACAAAAATAAAGTATACAGTTGATTTATTTTTGCGAAAGTTGGAAAACATCGTATAAATCAAAACGCGAATACATTAATTTATATCTCGAGATAACAAATACTGGGGGGTGACTGCAGATTTCGGATCGGAAATGTAAAAATTACGGCAGTTTAAAAGTAGGCGTCATTATCATAAAACTACTATAGAAAAATGATATATGCCACTGTTCGCTCCATTTGTTTTGCTGCGCGTGATATGGGGTAGAATTTTTTCACTAAATTCTGCTAAATTGTATAGCTGCATTAGGGATAATATTATAATAGTTACCTACTGATAATACCCGATTCCCGATGGTCCAGTGGGTCTGAGTATTTTTAGCGCTTGCGTATGTTAAGCAACCCCGGGCGGGTCCACCTTGGGTTGGGTGACATCAAGTGGCATAAATATATCTAGGGCTCCGTGCTTCGGAAGGCACACTAAGCCGATGATCCTGGTTTTCATCATTGATGGCAGTATCTTTTGTAAAATATAGCAATTTTGTATTAAATGCAGAAAAAGATTAGAGATACATATAGAAATTAGACATGTCCCTTACAGATTCATTATTATATAATATTGATTGATAAACAGAAAAAACGTATAGGACCACAAAGCACTTCGAATATCGTAATAGTCGTTCAGAATAGCGGAAAAGACTTACCCTTACAAAACTCTTTTGAATACATATATGTTACTGAAAAAGCCCGTATTTTGGTAAATCTTAGGATTTACCGACATGTGTTGGTAAATGTAAGGATTTATAAGGAAAGGACGATTTTTTTTTGGGCTTTTACCATTAAAATGTACATGTACTAAACATGCTAGGTTTTGCCACTGACGGCTGGTAAATGTTGGTTTTGGGAATAAATACCTAATAAGCAATTCTTAATCATTTATTTTAATTAACTATTAGTAAATGCTTTTATGTAGGTATCATTACAAGAGTGATTAGTTGGATGAGCTTTACAATAGCTTAGCACGAATTTGTAATTTCTGTTTATAGGATCTAATAAATTCGCTTTGCTCTTCCTCTTCACAATAAGATTTTTAGAGCGCGAAGTCGTTTATTATATTTTTATACAAAACTAGCTTTCGCCCGCGGCTCCGCCCGCGTCAATGTCGATCCCTCGGGAATAGTACTTTTTCCCGGGATAAAAGGTAGCCTATGTCCTTCTCCGACATTTTATGATGATCGGTTTAGTAGTTACGGCGTGAAAGCGTAACAAACAAACAAACAAACAAATAAACAAACAAACTCACTTTCGCATTTATAATATTAGTAAGGATAAGACTTAAATATCATTAATTTAGATTAGTATTTGAGGGTTTCGCCCTAAACTGACTGAGACTGTTTGTAATGATAAATATTTTATTTGTTACAACACGGAGTGCTATTGTGGCATTTACAATTGCAAAGTAATCTTGATGAAGTCATCAACTTGCATGTGCAAGTGCATTAATTCGACAAGCATTTTTGAGACAGTTTAATTTTTTAATCCTTGTCAACAACAATTTTCCTACAACTTCACGTAGACTCACTTCTTTATCTTTAACAACTTTTTCTATCTTTATTAAATCTTCAGAGGGGGTTGCCAACTGCCCACGCGTACGAGACGATGCGCGAGCACGAGACGATGCATCGAACATGTATTACATGTCTTATTCAACATATACCATGCCTTTGAAGTAAATCCTAAGATTTACCAAGTGAATGGTGGCAAAAGTTCGAACCGCAAAGCAATTCGGACTTTTACCATTAAGTGTTGGTAAATCTTAGGTTTTACTCGGAAATCTTAGAATTTACCGTAGTTCGGGGTTTTACAGTAACATATATATACCGATAATAAATAGCCTTGTTTTGTTAAACAGATTGCATGTAGTTAATTGAAAGTGACACGTTATAATTAACCTATCATTCTACCATCACATATGTTAGGGATACCGTAGATTTATATCAGCACATATATATGTCCTATGAGATGAAGGAATACATTTTTCCCGTCATACATCTAAAATGATCCATCAATTTCGTTATTTCGTCATCTTCATTGTTCTGAATGGCGTAGTGAACGGAGAGGAAGTAAGTGTTTTTTTCGCCTTATTGTTTTGATTATTGATTTACCGGGGGTAAACTTCGACATTTCCTTAAGAGGTAATCGTGGGGCTGTATTTCCATACAAGCGTAGTCCCCTGATTCCTCGCCGGATAGTAGAGCAATGATTTTGTACAAAAAAATCTATCGATATATTGGCATGTCCATGTGTTTAATTTTTTTTCATAATTGAATTATTTAAAGAGATAAAAATTTCCGTTTTGTAGAAACACCAAAAAAACAGATTTAACGCGATTATATTAAAAAAAGAAAACATAGACACGCAGCGATAGCTTATTTTAAATTTGAATAGAAAAATAAATTAAATCGGTTAAGTATTGAAGAAAAAATCAGGGGACTACGCATTAATTTTTTGTAATTTTTCATAGGTATTTTCGGTCCCAGCTGCAGTTGTCCCTATCGCACTCTGCGGTGGTTCTTTGGGCACACTGCGCGACAGCAATAGATTTTACAAATATCTATTTTTCAATTCTCACGAGCGCAGTGTTTCCTCTTAAGGGGTGTTTGGGCTTTAACTAAGGCAATGAATGAAATACCTAGGTATATAAGAGCGGACTGTAGCTTTTTATTTCGAATGTTTTACATTAATAATGTAGGCGCACTATCATTTCGCCAGGCGGATGTCAGAAGTGACATATGTCAGCCAGGCAGGTGTCGTCCCTGGAGTTGAGAGCCCACTGTCTGATTGCGCGTGGACAGGAGTGACTCAACAACTTTTCCTCCAGGACCAATGATGAGAACATGAAAGAGTTTTCGATATTTTCATTCCCAGCCGGCTAAACAAATTTTCCGCTTTCCAATAGGCCTATTTACAAATTTTTGACATCTACGGTTTACAACGTTTTAGTCGTCATTCAAAAACGGCTTTCGTATGATTGACTATTTTTAATCCTAACTAATATTATAAATGCGAAAGTGAGTTTGTTTTTTTTTATTTGTTTGTTAACGTGAAAGCACGTTGTAACTACTGAACTGATCATCATGAAATTTTGCATACACGTTGTCTGGGGTACGGAGAAAGACATAGGGTACATTTTATCCCGGGAAAAAGTAATGTTCCCGAGGGATCGACATTGACGCGGGCGGAGCCGCGGGCGAAAGCTAGTAAGACAATAAATAATAAATATATACGGACAAATCACACAGATTGAGTTAGCCCCAAAGTAAGTTCGAGACTTGTGTTATGGGATACTAACTCAACGATACTATATTTTATAACAAATACATATATAGATACACGTCCAAGACCCAGGCCAATCTGAAAAAGATCATTTTCCATCTTGACCTGGCCGGGGATCGAACCCGGTCACTCCGTGTCGCAGGCTGGCGTGTTGACCGCTGCGCCACGGAGCTAGTCAAGATATATAACATTATGCACTAAAAATGCGTCACTCACGTGCTGTTTTGTCGGGATTGCCGACTATAGTTACGGACTGGTCAGAAGCCCATTTTTAAGGCGAGTGCGAGACGCGCAACGGATGGTCCCGAATTAACTGCTATCGACGCACTGCTCGTGCGGCGGCTCGCGCCGCCCTTAGGGGGAACCAGCAGGTCGGTGGCAGAACCCTGGTGATGAATAGTCGCGGAGGTAGTGGATCCCATTTCTTCCTTGTCGGTGTCTGGTGACGGTGCGTGTGTGTGGAAAGAGCGAGTCGTGTTGGCCTTAACTGACTCTGTGTGCTTTAAGTTATCATTCCCTTAAAGAATCGGTTTCCAGGTTGCGAGTAAAGTCCAACTTACAACCAGATTGAAATTTGGACGTCGACATATTTCTATGGCCTCTCTTATTGTTCCTAAATAATGCCTTATATCCCAATAAATAATGCCTTCTTTTTCAATAATATATTAAGATATATGGTTTTTATACTCTTAATGAATCCTAATCCTAACTAATATTATAAATGCGAAAGTGAGTTTGTTTGTTTATTTGTTTGTTTGTTTGTTACGCTTTCACGCCGTAACTACTGAACCGATCATCATGAAATTTTGCATATCAATTCCCTGGAGTACGGAGAAGGACATAGGCCACCTTTTATCCCGGGAAAAAGTACTATTCCCGAGGGATCGACATTGACGCGGGCGGAGCCGCGGGCGAAAGCTAGTTAAGAAATAAAATGTGGTGAAAAAAGCGGGCGGGACTTGAACCGGTGACCTAGTCTCTATATACGACCTCTATGTGCGACCTATGTTCTGCCATCTAAGCTACCGCGCAATTCAATCTCGGCGCTGAAATTCTCCACTAGATCCCATTTCCCCTTATCTCAGATGGCAGAGCATAGGTCGTACATAGACCTAGGTCACCGGTTCAAGTCCCGCCTGCATGAAATATTTTCACCATATTTTATTTCTTAATTTATAAAGAGTATATAAACCAATTTAATCTGACATAAATAACTACCGCCCTATTAGCTTAATCTCACACATATATAAATTATTTATAAAAACAATTCAAAACCGTATTGCTTCCCAGCTGGACAGGAGTCAGCCGCCGGAACAGGCTGGTTTTCGCCCTAATTTTTCCACCACCGATCACCTTCACACGTTAAATCAGATAATAGAAAAATATAATGAATATCACAAACCTCTTTACGTCGCATTTGTAGATTATACTAAGGCATTCGATAGTTTAAAACATTCTTCCATATTCACAGCCCTTAAAGAACAAAACATCGATGAGAAATATATTAAATTACTACAAAATATTTATTATAATAGTACAGCTTCGATAAAATTGCAAAAATCCGGACCTGTTTTTACCGTAGAGCGAGGGGTCAAACAGGGCGACCCACTGTCACCTCAACTGTTTACAAGCTGCCTTGAGGAGATTTTTAGAAAACTGGCTGTCTCATGGGAGAAGGTGGGCATTGACGTCGGCGGCATTAGGTTATCTAACCTCCGCTATGCCGATGACATTGTTCTCTTCTCCCAATCAGCAGCCGAACTGCAAAGGATGCTGGAAGACTTAAGCTTAGCGAGCCTTGAGGCTGGACTTGAGATGAACCAGTCAAAGACCAAATTGATGACAAACAGCACTAAACATAAGATCCAGGTCGATGGGCAGGCATTAGAATATGTCGAGGAATACATTTACTTGGGCCAGATAGCATCCTTCGGCAACAGGCAAGATAAGGAAATCGATCGCCGCATCGAAAACGCCTGGAAGAGCTTCTGGTCTATGAAGGCGCTAATGAAGGGCGACCTTCCATTATGCCTGAAGCGCAAACTCCTCGACATGTGTATCCTGCCTATTCTCACCTATGGCGCACAAACATGGTCTTTGACTGAGAATCAAAAGTCCAGACTCAAGGTATGTCAGCGGGCGATGGAGCGAAGCATGCTCGGCGTTCGTCGAATAGACAGGGTGAGGAACACTGAGCTACGCTCCAAGACCAGGGTTGTCGATGTGGGTGTCAAGTCGGCCAATCTCAAGTGGAATTGGGCCGGACATGTGTGCCGAATGACATCCGATCGATGGGCCCAGAAGGTCACTTTATGGTTCCCTGATGGACGTAGGCGGAGGGGTAGACCGCGAACGAGATGGCGAGACGATATTCAAAAGTTCTTGGCGAACTGGCAGCAGGCAGCGTTAGATAGAGATCAGTGGAAAAAAGAAGGGGAGGCCTTTGCCCAGCAGTGGGACACTTAACAGGCTATAAAAAAAAAAAAAAAAAAAATAAACCAGTTTAAAATGAACGGTTTCTGAGGATGCGTAATACCTTCTGTTACAATATTGTAGTGTATAAGTATATGTAATGTTCTTGTTTGATATGTGAATATGATTGTAATCTGTTTTATGTGTCTTTATAAAAAATATATAAAAAAATAAAACATTGTTTCAGGATTATTCGGCGTCTATCAGCAAGGTGAACGATTGCCCAGAATTTAAAAATGAGAAAATAGACGTCGGTGGAATAACTTATGAAATGATAGAAGACGATGAAAATCAGGGGATGAAAATTGGAGGGAAAATTGATTTAAATTACGATATAGATCAGAAGACTCAGGTACAAGACTTTCCTTATTTGAGGTTTTTTTTCATGTATATTTGACGGCAAACGAGCAGACGAGCCATCTGATGGAAAGTGGTCACGGTCGCCCATGAACATCTGCAACACCAGAGGAGGTTCTGATGCGTTGCCGACTCTTAAGATACCTATAAACATTCTTAAGCCTTTTGAAGGATCCCAATAAGGTTACGAATCTAATAGTGTATATGTCGTAGCCCGATCGTTTAATTGGGTCATCACCGCCATATTTGATTTAGCTGCCTATGTCATCATCATATCGTATGGCATGGTCAGCAAGAATCCTATGAAAATTTTAAATGTTTAATTTTAAGTTCTTAAGCCAGTCTTCGGCTGGTAGCGAAAAGGAGTGGAGTTCGTTAAGGCCTCTAGGGAAACCATAGAGTAGGCACTTTTCGACAATATGCCACAAAGTTAATTACCGCCATATCGTTCAAAGTATAACGTTTGACGATTTGACCGTCGATACTTGGCCAATATTTTCAGTTTCTTTTTTTTCTGCACATTAACACGCAGCTGACTGCCACATGAAATGAACGAGCGCAACAGCGCTAAAGCGTTGAAAAGTGGAACTACATCAAAATGTGCCCAGGCATATCACGGTACGCCCAGCCATATCTCGATGCGGTCAAGCAACTAAAGATGGAAGATCGACGGTTGTTCCTTCTTTTATTGATAAAAGTTTAATAGATTTTCGTTATACACGGTCCATTTAAATTAAGCGAATATTTCAAGGGCTGGGTCTCATAGGTCAAAGAAAAGCTTAATAACAAATTTTAAGAAATCGATACGCTAGTTTTTTTTTTTTTCTATTTTTTCATACAAAATAATTACTTTTTTTTATTAAAATCGATCACGTACTAAATCGGGCATTTACTACGACGTAAGTACTGTATCAAGGCCATCTTCCGACCCCTGACAAAAGTTAGAAACTTAATACGCTCGCTTAAGGATTGTGACCCGCTGAATGTGCCAGGTGTATACCAAGTTCCCTGTGAGTGTGGCAAGAGCTACATAGGAGAAACAGGACGTAACGTTTCAACGAGACTGACTGAGCATATAAGAAGTATGAAAAATCTGGACAAGGATGGTTCCGCAATCACCGAGCATGTATTGGATTCGGATGTCAAACATTTCATACGTTTTGATAAGGCTAGAGTTCTAGTAAGAAAAAAAGCCTTTGGCCCGCGTAAAATACGCGAAGCTATCGAGATTACGAGACGTCCGAATTTCAATCGACACGGAGGATTGCCGGCCACTTGGAAACCAGTACTTCACGGTTTAGGAAAATCTTATAGCAATACTGTAAGAGGTATCGACACAGTCAGCTCGGTGCATACAAGTGCTCTCGTTATACCGGAGTCAGAAAGCGATGAAGAAACGCCACAGGCAATACCGACCGGAATGTCGACATCCCCTCCAGCCATCGTTTCGAGCCGTGCAGAGCGGGCAGCGGCGCGGGCGGCGACGCGAGAGACAGCCCTCAGTGCTGTAAGGGAAGCGAAACCGCCGTGTCGCCACCCCTAACACTCGCCCTGATAATGGTCTTCGTGTCAGACCGAAACTAGTTGGCAATTCCAACTGAATAAACGTGAGTGAAACCGTGTTTTTATAATAAAAGCGATCAATCAGCTGCTTTGATCATCGAGGTCAGTGACCTAGTATCCATAGTAGATAATAGTAAATAGTTGTTGGCCAAGAAAGTGTTTATTTGTACACAGGAGATTTTTTTATTTTAAATGTTTAGGTCCAGATATCTCGAAAACTAGCATGCCGATTTTTTTTATTTTGCTTCTAAAGTATTTTTTTTTGTAAGTTAGCCTTTAAAATATTTGCACTCAATTTAAATTATATAGAATTTTTTACTCAGATTATCTGTTGATTGAATAATTAATACGTAGATTACTTAACACTTTCGCTGACACTGCCCGCCTGTAGACGTAATTCTATTGTTATTTCTTTTGTATCTGGTTCAGTGTCAGCAAAAGTGTTAAGTGTGAAGAATTTTGAAAAATAGTTTTTTATACACAGAAAATACATATTTTAAATCGTAGATTTTTCACAAATAACATTTACTTTTTCAATGTTTATAATACATCAAATCAAATATTTTTATTTTAAATATGTTTAGTTACTATAAAACTTATATCTAAGAAAAATATTTTATCATGTGATTATACTCAGACTAAAGTAATTTCTGTTGGGTACTATAGTACTAACCCAACCTAACCTACTTTTCCGGTGGCAAGTCGTTTCTGACGGGGTCGCAGTTCTAACTTAACCTTACCTACATTTTACGCCTCGTTTCTGATAGCTATTTGCTTTCTGGTAGGCTTACAGTACTAACCTTACCTAACCTACCTTTTTGGTAGCAGCTCTTTTTTATGATAGCGATTTGTTTTCTGATATGATCACAGTTTACTACTGAAATAACCTACTTTACTTTTCTTTTTACTATCCTTCCTTACTAATATTATAAATGCGAAAGCAAGTTTGTTTGTTTGTTTGTTTGTTTGTTTGTTACGTTTTCACGCCGTAACTACTGAACCGATAATCATGAAATTTTGCATACAAGTTCTCTGGAGTACGGAGAAGGACATAGGCTACCTTTAATCCGGGAAAAAGTACTATTCCCGAGGGATCGACATTGACGCGGGCGGAGCCGCGGGCGAAAGCTAGTTTTACAATATATTTCTTAACTCTTTTTTTTAAATATTTGTTTATGATATGATGAATAACATAACGTAATGTTAAAATTTTCAATAAATTGAATTCCATGAAAGATTATACCGATTAAACAATATTCTACCGTTTTATTAGTCTGTTAAATGAAATTATGAGATAGTAAAATTATTTGAACTGTGTTTCTATAAATTATGTTTCATTCAATAGTCTTTAAAACAATAATATTAGAAATACAAATACAATAATTAAATATTCTATGAAACATTTTCTGCTAATCAAAGTCTGTGAAACAAGGGTACATACACCAAAATCGACAAATAGGCCGTTCTTATATATCTGCCGAACTTTACATTACGCACGTCGTGAAATAATTAATTAGCCAAATAAAAATATGGCGGCACATTAATCTCGCCAGGCTTATCTCGATCGGCCCAAGTAAACGATCGGCCTATGACATTTACATACATACATAGTATCACGTCTTTTTCTCTCAATTCGGGTTTTTCTTTTCAAAAATCAAGGTTGGGGTCTAAAATATGTTTTCATTCCCGAGGAACTAGAAATTTTTGACATTTTTTTAATTTACAATGCAAAATTGTTTTCGTTCCAATTGTTAATATGAACAAAAACACAAAGTTTGTTTTTCTTATAGAGGGAGATGGAAAACAGATTTTTCTTCTCCTGATTAACATAACTCTTTTTGATGACGGCATTATTTAAAATCCAAAGCGGAACGAAGAAGCCTATAATAGAACCCCGAGCGTAACAAGGGGATCTAAAGTAGACTCCAGAGTGAAGCGATGGATTCTAAAGTAGACTCCAGAGTGAAGCGATGGATTCTAAAGTAGACTCCAGAGTGAAGCGATGGATTCTAAAGTAGACTCCTGAGTGAAGCGATGGATTCTAAAGTAGACTCTAGAATGAAGCAATGGATTCTAAAATAGACTCCAGACTGAAGCAATGGATTCTTAAGTAGACTCCAGAGTGAAGCGAGGGATGCAGAGTATGTTGCCCGAAGTAAAAGTATTATGTTAATCCCTTGCGGCCCTTGCGTCATAATTTACTATTACTGCAAGACGCGCATTAACTAGCAACCCAGGTTTCCATGAAGCACCATAGTTATCTAGACTAATATTATTTAGACGTAATATATTAAAACATATTTCAGCTTTATGTCACAATTACGAAAGAACATGAAGGCGATAAGGAGGTGGTACTGGGGATAGGATTCAAGTTTTGCGAAAGCATAGAAGATGAAAAATCGCCACTCAAACCCGTTTTTGAAGCTCTGTCCATAACAAAATGCCCTGTGATCGCGGTTAGTACATTTAACGATTTCTTTTTTTTTTTTTTGACGTGATAACATCCTTATAATATTATAAATGCGAAAGTGAGTTTGTTTGTTTGTTACGCTTTCACGCCGTAACTACTGAACCGATCATCATGAAATTTTGCACACAAATTCTCTGGAGTCTCGTACGGAGAAGGACATAGGCTACCTTTTATCCTAGGAAAGTCTTTTATAAAATTGCGCGGTGAATACTTACCACGCTTGGAAGGTTGAAGAGCGCAATTTCTTGGTTTGGCTTTGTTTTGATTTTTCGTTCCATGGGAGAATATTGATATATAATAAGTAACGAAAAATCATTGGAAGAACCTTAGCTCAGCAGTGGACTTCTTATGGTTGAAATGAAGATAACGATGACAATGACTAAAAGGATTAGATTACGTTTTCTGTACCGTCTCTAAGTTTATAAAATATTCATCACCCATTCTTTTATTTTTAGGGAGAATATAAACTGGAGGGAAAAGAAATTTCTTTAAAACTGGACGATTTCAATAAATTTCTGAACGAAAATTACGTTGGACAATACATCTTGCAGGTAACGTTTGATTCTGCAAATGTGGATTCATGTCACGCTGTTGAAATGGCTGTGTACCAAAATTAAAATAAACTTGAATTCCAAGGAGGCACTTTTTTATTTTTACCTTATTTAGAAAGAACTAGCCTTGACTACTAATAGACAGAGAACATACTAGCACTTTACATAAATAATTATAACCTCTACTTTTATCAAATCACTTCATCTCGCACACTCACATACATAAATACACCTTCATCTCTTACGCTCATTCGCATGAACACGAACACATCACACAAACACACACATTCACACCACAATATATTTTATATTTATTACATTTCAATATTAATTACTACGACTAAATAATTAAATTGTGTTCTAAATATAAATTTGCTCCATCTGCCGGCGTCGTAGTGGCGGCGTATCAGGAACAACTATTAATTAATGTAACAACAGTAACCAGACCACCACGTCACACGCACAGCCTAGTGTGGAAGTCACGGCTGTAATGTCAAACTGTTTTAAGTTAATAAAGGAATTATTATTATTAACTGCCTTCGTGGCCCGTAGACCCGGGGTCATGGGTCGATTCCCACGGGAAGCATACTTTGTTTAGTTGTTCCCAGTTTGGTTAGGACATCGCAGCTGATAATTATGTAAGATGATTGTGCATGGTCGATTGACTGTGTCACCTACCCGAAACAACTCGAAATGATGATGACCTATTTTAGAGACAACTCACTGGGATGAGGAAATGAAATAACTATAACCATCAGGTGAGATGGGAGACGGATACTTATTAAAAAAAAACTTAATATAGAAGTAACGATTTTCGTTGTCTTTGTACTTTTTTTAAAACATCTCACCCTTTTTTCTTTTTTTTATTGTGTTTATTCGTGTTTCCATATTAACGTATCTTTTCTTTATTAAGTTAAATTTTACCTTTTTCCAAGTGTTCTATTTCGATCATATTATTAATCGCAACACAACTCAAACGGTGATTTACCTTCACGGAAAAAGAGTGAATGAATGATTTACTGCGTGATTTTGAACCTCTAAATTAAATTGTCCAGAATTTCAATATAATTTAGAGGTACAAAACCTCTAAATTATATTTAAATTCTGGAGTCAGACTCCTGAAATATAGAAATAATTTTGCCA
The DNA here is from genome assembly GCA_947532085.1 of Elegia similella. Lineage (NCBI taxonomy): Eukaryota > Metazoa > Arthropoda > Insecta > Lepidoptera > Pyralidae > Elegia > Elegia similella. The sequence goes on from OX383937.1 coordinate 8,007,073, forward strand.
CTGAAATACGTTGAGCTTATCGATGACTTTGTATGGGAACCCTAATTTTTTATCGATTTTCAGCTTTTTTTTGCGATTTTATATTTAATTAGGGATTCTGATTCCAGGATTTTAATATAGTTAGGGTTTTAAAATCACGCGGTATTTATTGCATGAAATGTGGTGTACAGATAGATGATTTATAAAAGTCTCACACATTACATGGATGACATGTAACTAATACGGCATGTAAATTGACCCTCGACGTCCCCTTAACGGGGTGACTCAGCCCATCAATATGAACAACTTCTCCTATGAGAACAATGCTAGGAATTTAAAAAATCGACTTTTCCATACATTTTTTTTTTATGTCCCATCATTGGTTCCATAGGAAAAGTTGTTCAAATTGATGGTCTGAATCACTCCTGTAAGGATACGTCGGTACATTTACACGCCGTATTTCCAAAATTATTATTTCTTTGTTAATATCTTTTTTAAATAGTCTTTCACGCTGTAGAAACACTAGCTTACGTTTCAATCTTCGATCATTAATACCAACTAGATAACGCATTACCTACAAAATCGTTGCAAAATTCTGTCCGCTCGAACATATAGCTATACATCTACATTGACTTACTAATAAACAGAGACTAAAGTTTTAAAACCATTTTAATATCAAGATATTTCAGACCATATCACCTTACAATAAAGTCGCTTTTTTTAAAACAATTACCTTATGCTTACGATTATTCGTCACGAAGACTAGCAAAGTAATAAATAACACCTGTCACTTAGAAACGAAGAATCATTTTGTCTAAGAACATCCATTGTGATGACAACCTTATTGCACTAATCATAAAGTACTTTTCTCGTTGATTACATTGCGAGTTACGTCGTTTTGTTTCGTTTCTGTTTGCTTCTTCAAATGTTTGTGCGGATGTTGGCTAGCTTGGCCAAACATTTCTTGCCGTGGTTGAAAATCGGCAACATTTATTTAAAATGTTTATTATTAGTTAAAAGGTAAAATGTATAAAATAGTTAATTTACCTACCGAAAATAAGATACTCCGGACGAAAAATTCTTTTTTCGGCCATTATTTCGACAAGTTTTTAGTGCACACTGCGGCATCGTGACACTTCGTTACGTTGGCTGTGTTTGGACCGAACTAAATAAAATAGCCCCACACTGCTTGAGTGAGGGGCTATTTGCCGAGCCGTTTTTTATGCGCTGACCCGACATCTAGTTGGTATTAATGATCGAAGGTTTCAATAATTTAAAGTTAATGGTAACTTTATGTGGGTAGTGAAATTATCAAAATTATTAGTGAAACTGCGTCCACCACCATAAGATGACACCGCAGTACTCCAGTCTCGTTGCGACCACGATGGATGTAAATTTAAACGTCAACGGAAACAAATAATAAAAAGGTTCGTGCTAAGTCCCATTTATATACATAATTATGTTTAAGGCGCGAAAGTTTAAAAAATAATAGGCTGCTCTCATTGATCTGCCCAAGGTTGCATTGGGCACATCATGAAATAATTGGGCAAATCAGAATATGGCGGCAAATATCGATCTGGACAGGCTTATCGCGATCGGCCCAATTATACGACCTACGACATTACACGAGTATAAATTTCAAAGCCGTGAAGCCGTGTGGTTTCCGGCAGAGTAGAATAGGACCACTCCTAGTCTTCCCATGGAGGTCGTAAGAGGTGACTTAGGAAATACAAGCTAAACAAAGCTCATAAACATCAATGAGAGTTATCCAACCCGTCAGCGAGAAGAGTGTAGGTCAAATCCTCTGGCCAAATATGGCTCCGGTAGTACAGAGGTCATGCTCCTGCAATTGAGACTAAAAAGACCTGATGATGATGATGACACATTTCAAAAATATACATGCACGGCAAGCAAAACAGATTGAGCTTTTTGAATAACGGTTGAAACCTTGTTATAGAAGAGACTCCAAAGATCGCACAAACACATTGTTTTTGAGACCACCACCACCATCAGGCCTTTTTAAGTCTCCACTACAGGAGCACAACCCTCTCTGTACTACTGGAGCCATACTTGGCCAGAGCAGTCAGAGGAGTTGGCCTACACTCTCCACGCTGGCCAGACGGGTTGGAAAGGTCTCCTTGATGTTTATATAAGATAAGCTTTGTTTAGCTTGTATGTCCTAAGTCGCCTTCTACGACATCCACGGGAAGACTTGGAGTGGTCCTATTCTACTCTGCCGGATACCACACGGCTAATGTTTTTGAGACCAAACACTTTATTTATCTTTGTGGCATCCTTATCCTTACAAATTTTATAAATGCGAAAGTGAGTTTGTTTGTTTGTTTGTTACGCTTTCACGCCGTAACTACTGAACCGATCATTATGAAATTTTGCATACAAGTTTTCTGGAGTACAGAGAAGGACATAGGCTACCTTTTATGCTGGGAAAAAGTACTACTCTCGAGGGATCGACATTTACGCGGGCGGAGCCGCGGGCGAAAGCTAGTTTCCCTATAAAGGAAACCCAAACCTGCGCTCTGATGCAAGGTATTTTATTTAGCAATTGTTTTCTGCCAGCTATTTTTCTTAACCGTAGTGTTGTTTCATTTGTAAACAACATTTCGCACGCTTTCCGTGACCAGCGCATGACTACTTTACGTCGAACAAAATGTATGAAAGTGTTCTAACAATTATAGTACCCATTTTTTTATTGTGGTAAGGCGTGTCATCCTCACACGCTTTACCACAATAAAAAAATGGGTACTAATATAACAAATACATATAGAGATAAACATCAAACACCCAAATCAATCTGAAAAAGATCATTTTTTATCTTAACCTGACCGGGGATCGAACCCGGGCAACCTCGTGTCGCAGGCTGGCGTGTTAACCACCGCGCCACGGAACTCACCAATTTATATGAATCATATTTTATACCTATCATATCGAAAAGAAAAAAATATCGAAAAATAAATTATACATTAACGTACACATTCACACATAAAATACTTCATCTTTTTCTCTGTATTTTTCCTCATACTAATGAGGAAAAATACAGAGATTTATACATACATTTTTGGGTAGGTTTTTGGAAAAATATTCAAAAGGTCTCTATTTTCGGTCCATCAGGAGTAGCACAGGATTAAGGACAACGGCTACCTATCAACCTGGAAGAAGTACTGTTCCCTAGTAATCGACATTAACGCAAGCACGGTCGCGGGCGAAAGCTAATAGCCTGAATAATACCTAGGAATAAATGTTAGTCAGTTTTAAATGTTAGTCAGTTTTTTTAAAACTGACTTACATTTATTCCTAGGTATTGGTTTTCTGATAATGTTCGTTGGGCCCAGTGGCGTAACTACAGGGTAGCAGTGCTGGCAAAATACCACGGGCCCCCGTGTCCCCCGTGAACCAAGCTGAACTCAAACTCTCTTTGGCCCATTGTATGTATTTGCCGTTCCAAGGGGGCCCCGGACAGAAATAAAAAGGGGGGGAGGGGGTGCAAGAAGCCGCCGTAATACACCTGTTTGTGGAGAACATATGAAACAGATTTGTGCAATTTTTTATAGCTTAGTTTGATGAAGAAAAATATCCCAAAAATTATAGTCTAAAATTTGTTGATTTTAAAAGTTGCTTTTGCTTGTTCCTGTGAAGACTGATCTCTTATTCATATTTTGTCTTAGATACATTATAGTAGCATATTAAAGTAAAGAAGATTTTGTTTAAACTATGTCGTTATACAATTTATAACTATTAGTCTATATTTAGTCATAAAACTATGCCAAAATTCCTTATATTTTTGTATTGACTATTTGATTAAGTAAAAACAATAAATATTTGTATTTTATTAAATATTTGTTTACTTTTTGCACTCTCATCAATCGAATTTGCCATGGGCCAATGGTATTACTCGCACGTAATGGCATAGTTACGCCACTGATGGTTGGCCCTAAACACCTGAGTTTATAATAGCCCTGGTTTGACAAGCATATTGCATGTTTATATTTAACTCGCATGTCATAGTATACCGTATCAGTCTTATCGTATATGTAAGGGGACAATATAGATTTATATCATCACATATATATGACCCATGAAACACAATAAAAATCATTTATTGCTCGTTACATGGTTAAAATGTTGATTCAAATTCGTTATTTGTATGTTGTTTTTATTTTGATTATTCTAAATTCCATTAAAGTGAAAGGAGACGATGACGATGATGTAAGTACTTTTTCTATTTCTTGTAATGTTTTTATTTTTAAAGCGATTTCGACTGAACATCTTAATAATGCGAATTTTATTTCTCGTAAGCTTTAGGACAATTACCTTTTCTTTTTTTTAGTTATAATAGTTATTTGTTTTATGAAAACATACAATTTGGTAGACATACAACTTAATCACCTTACACTAGTATACAGGGTAATTGGTATTTAACGCATAACTTCCTAAAGGTGACTTAGGTACATCAAGATTGACTACGTTTGGTCTATGACTTTTTGTAATTAGATGTTTGAATTATTCACACAAAAAAAATGCAAATTTTGCAATTTTACTTGTCTTAACTCTATGGCAATCAGCACTACGCGGTAATAATAGTAGTTACCTACGCTCACGTGGCACGCGGCTGGCAGCATAGTCTTAACGTTTCATAGAAATCCTCATAAAAGCTAATATATATAAAATCTTACTATGTATTGCGTTTAGGTAAAAGTCATAGAACAAACGTTGTTCGTCATGATGTGCCCAAGTCGTCTTTAGCAGGTTTTGCGTTAGTTTACTATAACCCTGTATAATTATATAGTAATCAGTAATCACTCACTGTTATTTAGACAAGCCCATCACACTAGTATGTATACCAGGCCGTGCCTGTATCATAGACACTAGGTCCTTCCATTATTGGTATTCACTATTGGACTTACATTTATTCAATACATGCATTTAATTTACTAGTTAAAAAATATATTATACGAATAAGTGTCTAACTAATCAATATGTTTATTGTACCATTATGTACTTAGATTTTTAAATTAAAGTATAAAGGTAATTGAAATTTATCTAAAATCTTGGATTTTTTCATGCAGTTCTAGGGAATTTCTTATTTTTTAAAGGCAACACTGAAATTAGGTCGGAAGTAGCTTTGAAATTAACAATATTATTAATGTTTAAGGCGGTATATACGGCAGCCATGAATATGATGACTTCCTGTTCAGATTTTGATAACAAAAATCTAGACGTTACTGGACTGACTTATGAAGTAATGGGAGAAGATGAACAACAGAAGATGAGGATTGGAGGAAAAATAGCTCTTAATCAAAAAATTGATGAACAATTCCAGGTAATACCTTAAAGGATTAATACTTTCCATATTCAGTTTAACCAATCAAATTGCTCGTATTGAAAACAATTCAGTATTTGCTGATGCGAATGGGAGTGAAAAGTATTTAAGCTCTAAAAAAACAACAATATTACGGCCTCCATGGCACAGTGGTTAACAAGCCTGCCACGGAGGCTGAATACGAGGAGCACAGGGGTCGTTCCCCGTCGTTGGAAATTTGTTGTACTACATTTTTACAGGAATTTCACCGCGGTCCAGGATGATAGGCGGCAGGCAGGCCATGAAAATTAAAAAAAAACAATAATAGGCTAGTTTGCTAAAAAAATATAATTAGTCCGTCAGTTAGATATTCAAAAAATATTGGACACGTATTTTTTCTTTTGTCGATTAAACAAAAAATGATAAAGATATAGCCCTTTGAAGTTCCGTATAACGTCATAGTTTGCTACAATTATTAGCAAACTTTGACGTCACGAGCCCCCACTCCTGAACTTTGACGCGCTTTATCTTAATAATTTATTGTTTATTTGACAAAAGAAAAAATACGTGTCCAATATTTTCCGATTATCTAACTGACGGACTAATTGTTATGTTATTATTACGACCCAGGAAACTAGCCTATTTTATATAATCGCGGATTGGTACCGGATTATATAAATTTAAAGGGTACCCATAAGCTAGAAAAATGCTTTAGAAGCAAAATAAAAATCAACGCGCCAGTTTTTGAGATATCTGAACCTGAACATTTAGAAGCTTTGCTAGTTTATTACTATTTATTGTAATATGGTGGTGTTTATGTGATAATCTACATACACTTAAAAGTAAAATGTGACCTGACAATTATTATTATTTTCAATCGATTTCTGTGTAGATCAGGTGTTTTATTTCGGTAAAGCTTCTACTCAGACGTCGATTTTCTGTGAGAGTGTGGTACTTCCCCGGACGAGCCGGCCCATTCATGCTACTCATTTTTCCGGTAGCTTGGCTCAAAATACATAAAACAAATCTAAATCAATTTTTTACCCCCGAAAACCCCCATATACCAAATTTCAGCGAAATCGTTAGAGCCGTTTCCGAGATCATAGAAATACATTTATATAATAAACATAGAAGAATTGCTCATTTAAAGATATAAGATACATACTGTCACATCATTTTCCTTTATTTCAGTGTCATGTTAAAATTGTAAAAGAACACGAAGGCGATAAGGAGGTGGTATTTGGAATATTAATCAAAGTCTGCGAAAGCTTGCAAGATGAAAAGTCACCGCCGAAACCCCTTTTTGATGCTTTGGGTATAACGGAATGTCCTGTGAATGTGGTTAGTATTTCATAATTATGTTGAGTTTGTGTTTGTGTAAGGCAAGGAAATGTACAAATAGTATGAAAATGGGGGTCATCATCATCATCAGATCTTTTTAGTCTTCACTGCAGGAGCATGACCCTCTCTGTACTACCGGAGCCATACTTGTCCAGAGGATTTGGCCTACACTCTCCTCGCTGGCCAGATGGGTAGGAGAGGTCTCATTGATGTTTATGAGCTTTTTTAGCTTGTATTTCCTAAGTCGCCTTTTACGACCTCCATGGGAAGACTAGGAGTGGTCCTATTCTACTTTGCCGAAAACCACAGGGCTATTGGCCGGAAAATGGGGGTGATTATTCTTAAGAGGCATGATCAGACATCGAAGGGAAAAAATACTTCCCATAAAAAGCATATCAGCTGATTGCTAATTTTGTGTGGGAGGTTGAACTTTGTTTTCGTATTTTAATGTTAGTTCCCCTTGGAAAGTTGTTCATTATGCCTATGGGCTGTTAATCCCCGTTTTGATAACGTTGTATACAGAGTTATATTAAACTCCCTGGCAATGTTCTAATGACGGAATCACAATACCAAATAGCATATACAACCGCAACAAAAAAAAAATGGGCCAAGTGCGAGTCGGACAAATGGTTCCGTACCATTATCTATAATAAATTTAAAATTATTAAAAATATTTTTATTATGTATGTTGTAACTAAAAATGTATGCTTTTTGAAATTTTCCTTTATCTGTGCTTAGTACCAAATTTCACGATTCTGAGTAAATCACGGGACCCCGTAGATTTCGATTCCCTTGCAAATATCAAAAATTTGCGGCATAAACCGGGCGGTATGTTTTGATTGCGTTGGCTTAGAAGTTTGATTTTTTCACAGCTCCAAGGGACAGTAGACCTGAGTATTTGATATGAATTTTAGCTTGATTCAACGCGTTCCTGAGAAAAGGGACAGACTGACAGACAGACGGACAGAGAGATAGACAAGAAAGTGATCCTATAAGGTTTCCGTTTTTAGGGCTCCGTACCCGAAGGGTAAAACGAGACCCTATTAATATCGCTCCGCTGTCCGTGTCTGTCTATCTCTGTCTGTCCCAGGCTGTATCTCATGAACCGTGATAGTTAGACAGTTGAAATTTTCACAGATGATGCATTTCTATTGCTGCTATAACAACAAATACAAAAAAAATGAATAAAATGAATATTAAAGGGGGCTTCCATACAACAAACGTGATTTATTTACTTGTGTTTGCTCGATATTGATAATGGCAACAGGTATACGCTTGAAATATTTACAGAATATTTAGTTAGATATTAATTTTAATAATAAATAAAAATAAAATTAATATTAAAGTGGAGCTCCCGTACAACAGACATGATTTTTATAAAACACTTCCTACAGTTATTTGCTCCAAATTTGTGAGGGTGGTCTATTTTTTTTTAATTTTGACTTTTCCTTGCTATCTATTTATGTAGGGATTCTGATTCTGACATTAAAATATCGCCAGGAAATGTGCATGTTTTCTAAAAAAATACTTTTTAAAATATGCGTGACGTCACTGACCGGTACAGTTTTTACCGGCCTGTTGTGTCATGAATGAGCACCCACTCCTTAACTTTGATGCGCTTTAACTTTGTCATCTTTTGTTTGATTGAAAAAAGAAAAAGTACGTATCTTATATTTTCGATAATCTATAAGACGGACTTATCATTTTAAATGGTATTTTTTTAGGAAACGCGCCTATTCTAAATCACCCTGTATATACATATATCACAAAACACATTAATGCTGTGTGTCATCGAGATTTTTCATTAATTCTAGTCACATCTATATCTCTTATGGGGTAAGGTCTATAGCCATAATTACCACCTTTAGCAAGTTGGTGGGTGTCAAGGCACATAATGGAATTAACATAGCGATAAGTTACTAGGCGCTTCCTTACATTTTTGTCCATTCCCTCGACCGGTTTCTACGGTCTGTGTGGGTATGCTTGTATTTTAATTTCTCCCAGACAAACATGCAAATTATTTCACAAACCGTTCCTATATAAATATCTTTTTTTTAGGGAGAATATGAACTAAGTGATGAGAAGGAGGTAGTTTTTAAACTGGATGATTTTAAAGAATTATTGACTAAAGATTATGTTGGAAGTTACATTTTGGAGATAAAATGTGAGACGACTCCTCCAACTGTGGATTCATGTCACGAGGTTGAAATGTCAATATCTCAAGATGAAAAAAGTAAATAAAAGGAAGTTATGAAGAAGCACTTTTTTTCTTACACATATCAAATTCAAAGACTGCAAAGTAGATTAGGGTATTCTTCTTTTCGAGAAAGTAAATAGTTGGGCCACTAAATAATTTTTTTGGGCAGCTGATTTTACAATTGGGGCAGCAGAGAAAATATTTGGATAAGCTTTGGCTTTCCACTTGGAATCACTGAGGGTAGAAAAGAAGTTAGGTACAGGTTATTTTTTTTTTTATGACCTCCCTGAACGACTGAGGGCAGATAATAAATTTTTCTGACCATAAGTTGCTGTCCAACTAGCTATTTTAGCTGACCGATTACATTTTTTTGCTAATAAAAATACGAATATTCTGCTAACTGTTTAAATAACATCCAATTTATTTTGACCCGTATTTGGCTACGCTGAGGTATTGAAACAGGTAAATGGATCATCATTATTTTGTGTAGATGCCACAATCAATCGACCATGCACGCCCTTGGTGTCAAAGTTCTTCAGAACCGCCTTTCGGCCTCTGAAATGGTTCCTTTAACGACTACCAGATGGCAACCGGGACAAACGGCTTAAATTATCTGTATTATCAGACAATCAGGTGATTCGAGCCTGCAATGTAAACAACTAAACAAAGTGTGCTTCCCGTGGGAATCGAACCTACGACCCCCGGGTCTACAGGCAAACGTCTTAACCACTGGACCACGGAGGCAGTTAGGTAAATAGAAGAAAACACATAGAAACAACTGGAACAAGGAAAAAAACTATGAAACTATGATGGGAGATGGATCGTGGTGCTTTCTCTCATTTGAAACATCTCACTCTTAATTCTTCTTCTTATATTTAGTTTCGCATGCACAAAAAGGGTTGGCGTCAGTTAGGCAGCAAATCTTGTTACAGCATTATGACAGCAACCGGCTGTCCCATAGGTTTTAATCCATAATATTCAATGAACTTACTGATGATTTATTTTGGGGTGAAATTTCGCATTAGGTATTATACCATTCTTAATATCAAATCCGATATTCCGGATCCGATTTAGGACAAGAAATTCAGTCGCCGTAGCTCCTGATTACACTGTCCTGAATAAGAGAGAGACGTGTCGAGCAAATTAAAGTTATGGCTTCATCATTATCAAAAAACCAAAAAATTGGAATTGCTGTAAGAAAAGAAAAGGAAGAAACGTGTTCATCATCATCATCATCATCATCATCACGTTTCTTATATCTTTATTCATATAACCTTAGTCACTATTGTCCCAAATGTATGGCATGTCCTGACAAAACTAAAACATGCATAATAATCTCCATTTCTGTCGGCATTTTGCGTACACCCGCTGCGCTAAAACAAAGAATACGTGCGTACGCGACGGTAGAAGAACGGGGACTGAGCCTCCTGAGCCGTCCTGAATTCGATTACATTCACCTTAATGCTTCCGATTTAGTATCTGATAAAGATTCAGGACGTCGGAAACCATTCTGTCGGATACTAAATCAGATGACACCGTCCTGAATGCGAATAAACTTTCCGAAATTCAGGATTGATTGAATATCGGATCCGATATTCAGGATGGTATAATACCCCCTTAAGGCACCTATTAAACCATCCTGAATATCAGAACTGATGGGAGGGACGCCGCTATACGTTAGACACGATACGAGATATCTCCAATCGTATCGCACGTATAACGGCGTCCATCTCATCGGATCCGATTCAGGATGCGATTCAAGATGGTATAATACACCCTTTACCATGAACGCTTTTCTGTTACACCCTATTATACATTTAAACGAAATCAGACAATTGAAATAAAATACTCTAGGGACGATACATTAAAACGCGCCGAAACTTCAACTGCCCCAAATGAATGATTAAATTATGCAGACGTGTCGCACTTCATTCAATTGCCGACACCTATGCAAATCATACGTTTAATTGAATATCGCTGTCGCCGTCCTCGGTGACTTTCGGAACCCTCCCTTATGACCGTATCGTTTAAATTAATTTTATAAGGATGTAGCTATCAAACACATATAGATGTAATAAAATTACCATAAAATAGAATATTTTAGCATAATATTCATTTTGTGTGTAACAAATATACAAGTAGTATGATATCTGCTACAGCTCCGCTCGTTTGGTAGATACCCGTGGTAGATACTCTTTCTTGATATCTAATAGGCAAATACGGTGATATAATCCTAACTAATATTATAAATGCGAAAGTGAGTTTGTTTATTTGTTTGCTACGCTTTCACGTTATAACTACTGAACCAATCATCATGAAATTTTGTATACACGTTATCTGGGGTACGGAGAAAGACATAGGGTACATTTTATCCCGGGAAAAACGACTGTCCCGAGGGATCAACATTGAAGCGGGCGGAGCCGCGGGCGAAAGCTAGTTATCTTTATAATCTGCTAAAGTCTTATATCTACTTCATATATTATGTTGATCTATTCAAATAATTTAAAATTTTATATGGACAAACGAAACGAGTCCTAAATACAAGCGATATAGCGCTTATATCCTAGTCAATTACTAAAGTAAGTAGGTATCTCTGATTTCTCCATATAGATAGATTAGGAGCTATGTATTAGATGCATGCGGTTGCCAACAACAGACAGGCACGTGAAGCAACGAGACGACGGCAGCGCGGTGACGACGTCTGGGCGGCGCGCGGTTGGCACGCTTGTGGATGTTCGGAGACATACCTAAATACCTTCATCGCTTTTACATACAGGTTGAAATTGAATTCATTAGCAAAATTAAGGAGAGACTCAGACCACGAATCTAAACAACTTTCATTATGGGACCAACTTCCACATCGTGAAAAAAATTAACTGCTTTTTCATACAGACAGCTCCGTGGCGCAGCGGTCAACACGCCAGCCTGCGACACGGAGTGCCCGGGTTCGATCCCCGTGGATGTTTATCTATATATGTATTTATTATAAAATATAGTATCGTTGAGTTAGTATCCCATAACACAAGTCTCGAACTTACCTTGGGGCTAGCTCAATCTGTGTGATTTGTCCCTATATATTTATTTATTTTATACAAAAGTGGAATATCTGCTTGGCCAAAATCTATGGAACAGCAGTTATTTTTTTTTTTGAAATATCGGTGTTGGTCCCATAATGAAAGTTGTTCAGATTCTTGGTCTGATTCAGTCCTTAAACGTTTTCTAATGAATTAAATTTCACCCTGTATATCGATGAATTACGTACTAGTTTTATACAGTATTTTTTAGTATTTTTTGGTATAACAACATACTTGTCATACAACCTTATGACGAAAACGAAAATACTGTTTACCTTCCTCATACAAAGTTACCAGCAAAGCTAATGCAACTAAGATGAGCGACGCAAAGGATCTACCCAGCCTATTTTATTTGCAAATATATTGACAGCGTTTTGGGCGGGTTGTCGCGAGGTGAAGTTCTGCAGGGACTATAACATATTTTATTTTCTTTGTTTAATTTTAGCAATAGTTTAAGTAAGTATTTTTTTAATAATTTTCATTGTATAAGTTTTTTTTTTCTATAATTAAAAACGAATCCCAATATAAAAAATAAAATTAAATATTACAGAAGACAATAAAAAATAACATAAGTTCTAACTAATATATGTAATAATATACGAGTATATGCGAAAGTAAGTTTGTTTGTGGCTCAGTGTAAGGCCTTTGAATCGCAGGTTCTCGGGTTCGATCCACGGTCAGGTCAAGATGGAAAACGTTGCCGTTATCAATAACGAGCAAAAACAAGCATAAAAATCACGTTTGTTGTATGGGAGCCCCCTTAAATATTTATTTTATTCTATTTTTAATATTTGTTGTTATAGCGGCAACAGAAATACATCATCTGTGAAAATTTCAACTGCCTTACTATCACCGTTTATGAGATACAGCCTGGTGACAGACGGACAGACAGACAGACAGCGGAGCGAAATTAATAGGGTCCCGTTTTTACCCTTTGGGTACGGAACCTTAAAAAGGATATAGGGTACCTTTAATCCCTCAAAAAAAATGTTTCCGAGGAATCCACATTTTCATTTTTAGCTAGTACGAGTAGTATATAAATATAATATTAGCTAGTACCTAGTAAGTTGATCGTAACTCTGAGGATTTTTTTTTTGTTTTTACCTTTTTTCTTGCTATGCTATTTTTTATTACATTATGGATTCTGATTCCGAGATTTAAATATAGCCAAGAGGTTCAAAATCACCGTTCGGAGAGACACGAGAAATAGTTGCACAATAGCTTATAATGTTAGCTAGCTTCAAGCGATGATGATCATCATCATTCATCATGTCAGCCGTAAAAAGTCCACTACTGGACGAAGGGTTCTCCCATAGATTCTTCGCGCCATTTGAGGATATTGCCATACTCACCACGCTTCGCAGGCAGGTTCCTGTGTTACCGATGCTGCTGTCGTAAGCATATGCGGGGGAAGGATAAGACAAGGTATTAAGGGCCCGTACTACCTCACACTGCTTTGCATGATTGACTGTTATATCAATAATAATTAAATACTCAAGTTGAAATAAAAATGCAGCAAAGTTCAGGACTAACTCTGGTAACTATATAACTCAAAAACACGATTGCGTTAAATTTTATCGATAGAAAAAAATTGCAAAGTTGCTTCCAAATCACGTCTAATTTACTGGGTATATAGCATTATTCACCAAATACATTAAAATTAACCTTGAAACTTTTGATTATTATTGCATTACAGATAAGGCAGCCATCATATGTTTTTCTTTTTCGAATTACCCTTGAATATTTAAAAAAAACGAAAATATCCAAAGTAGCCAACGCGTTTAGACCATCCGCGTTTGTACCGCCACGCCGCCTGGCATATGGCGGGTATGAATGGGGGATTTTAATTGTGGTAGAGCCCCGCTACCGGCAAAATTAATTTTTCCTAGTAGCATGAATGGGCCGGCTCGTCTGAGGAAGTACCACACTCTCACAGAAAATCGATGTTTGAGTAGAAGCTTTCCCGCTTCTATGCTTCGTTTGGTGAGTGAGAGAGCCGGAGGCCCATGCTTCCCCCATTTCGTCCCCCCATGTCCTTTCCCCAACTCCTTTCAAGGCCGGCAACGCTCTTGTTACACCCTGGTGTTGCAGTTGTCCATGGGCAGCGCTGATCGCTTACCATCAGGTGACTCGCTTGCTCGTTTGCCCAACCCTATATCTTGAAAAAATCAAGTAGCAGCTCGGGAGGTACCAGGTACACGTACCCGATGATATACCTGCAACTACCGGTCAGTTAAGGATGATCCCCTCACCATATATGATGATGAATGCTGTGTATTCATATATGCTATATTTATAAGTGCAAACACGCTCACATGTCAGCAACACACTTTGTGAAGTAAACAAATCTATCTATACAATATTGTCTCATAGACTCCCTGGGGATTACTTACGCAAGCTTTGGGACAGACCGCAGACTTTCAGAGATCGCCATTTATCATGACATCTTCTGTGAACCCGATCGTCCAGGAGTCTATTCTCATAGTAGTCGTTTATTTTTACGTCGAAAATATGATTCATTGGGCTCCTAGAAACAGATTATCATTGGCCTTTGGATGAGAGTATGGCCCTGAATTTTTAAAGAAATAATAAAATTCTGAGTCATATGGATTGTCGATAAAATTGAATACAACATACAAACAAAAGTTTATAAATTTTAAATAACTTAAAACAAATCATTCATAATAATTGTTATATTTAAATTGAACCACCTCAATTAATTGATAAGATATGTATTCTGCTGAGCACTTTACAATAACGTGTCACACGCGCCATGACACCAGGGAGAGAGAGAGGGAGAGTGCGAGAGGGACAGATATATTTTAGTGACGTAACCGTCTTTAAGTGATCAGGCGGATTAGCGAGCGCAGCTTCTTTGGCTTCTTATGCTTCCGACGCTGCTGTACACCAGAAGCATTTTTACTTATTAAGTATGGTTCCCGTGGGAACCACTAACCGACACTAACCACTGGAACACCGAGAAGAATACGAGTATGCTTAGCTTATATCACATGATAGTGTTCTAATTTTAAATCCCATAGACAAATGTGCATATCGTTGGTTTTGCAGAATAAGCCCCCTAGCCCTCTCCAAACGTCCGATTGAATACGTGCTTCACTTAAAGTACTGGACGATTTGCTCGAAATTCCTCTGTATCGATTCTAGTGTTTGTACCAAACATTTATAAATATCTTTCAATTTATCTTCCAGCATATACGTGGATTTGAAGTGTTACAAGAAATAAGCGGTATTTTCTTTAAATTCTGTAGAAGGATTTATTCAATTACATTGATACTATTACTTGGCAAGCAAATTTAATTTAACATTATTTTCTACTGTTTTCAAAGAAAATCCTAATATACTTGTACCTATAAATAAATCCGCGTTAGTGTGGTAATCACAAACGGTAATTAACACGTTGTGGTTATAAATAACTGAGTGTACAACTCGATTCGACAAACAGCCGGCCTATTTGCTAACTCAGTGACCAACGTTTTGATAGTCACTTCAAAATACATTACGGGTTTCCTATGATTGACTATTTTTATTAAAGATATATACAACGCAATGAACTTTGAAATGACTGTTAAAACGTTGTACACTGAGTTAGTAAATAGGCCGGCAGGTGATGTCAAATGACATTTAGGATTTGGTAAGTAGTATTACATGGTGAAATTTTGATCGTTTTGGACCCTTAAACGGGTGACTCAAACTATCAATATAAACAACTTTTTCTATTGAACCAATGCTTGACTAGCTCCGTGGCGCAGCAGTCAACACGCCAGCCTGCGACCCGGAGTGACCGGGTTCGATCCCCGGCCAGGTCAAGATGGAAAATGATCTTTCAGATTGGCCTGGGCCTTGGATGTGTATTTATATATGCATTTGTTATAAAATATAGTATTGTTGAGTTAGTATCCCATAACACAAGTCTCGAACTTACTTTGGGGCTGGCTCAATCTGTGTGATTTTTCCGTATATATTTATTTATTACAATGCTGGGAAATCAAAAAAAAATCATAATTTCAATACAAAAGAGTTCGGCAGCCCGGCCAGTTTGTATGGGAATGTCGATTTTTTTTTTAGTTCCCAGAGTTGTTCCCATAGGGAAAGTTGTTCATTTTGATGGTTTAAGTCACCCCTTTAAGAGTCCAAAACGATAAAAATTTCACCATGTAAATTACGCGTATGAAGTCACGGAAAAAAGCTAGAACAGAGATATACTAATACTACACATGTAGGCGATAAAACAAATCAACGCATCATCTCGCGTCTATGATAAAGATGAGGAAAACTTATCAATATTGTCGGGTAAATCCGTGAATGACTGACTGATACACGAAATGAGGTACCGACAGCAAAACAGTCATTTTAAGAGTGTTGATTAAATAGGACATTAATTGCATTTTATTTAAATTATTTTTAATGCAGTACTCGCTATATTATTCAAGTTTATAATAATTAACAAGTTGGTAACAGACTTGGTACCCTAAGGGGCGTGCGTTGGTTTAAATCCTACCTGTGGTAAGTTCTTATTTAAATTATATTTTCAATTCTAATTGTATGTTATGTTTGTTTTTGGTGTTTGGAAGAGGCCAAAGCTTATGTAATAATTCTTTTACTATACTGATTTGCTTACATCATTGCTAATCAGTATCTTTAAGAATTATGCATTGGTGCATTCGCCTTAACATTTGGGTATATTCTTATATCTTGATACAGGATTACGTTATTAGCCGTGTGGTATCCGGCAGAGTAGAATAGGACCACTCCAAGTCTTCCCATGGATGTCGTAGAAGGCGACTTAGGAAATACATAGCTAAACAAAGCTTATAAACATCTAAGAGACCTCTCCAACCCGTCTGGCCAGCGTGGAGAGTGTAGGCCAAGTCCTCTGGCTGCTCTGGCCAAGTATGGCCCTAGTAGTACAGAGAGGGTCGTGCTCCTGTAGTGGAGACTAAAAAGGACCTGATGATGATGATGATGATGACAGGATTACGTATACATAATGATATTAAGTAATTTTAATGAAGCAGAACTTAGCACTAATTACGGATAAAATAACGCATGTAAAACTGTATTTATTTATTTTTAATAACATTGAATGTATTTTATACAACAAATTTTCCCCAAATTATCACGAATTATGATTAGGACAGCTATCAATTAGTTAATAATGAACAATTACATAAAGACGTAGTCAGCTATTTAATTTATGAGTAGTTTTACCAATTACCAATAATTCAATTGTTCATCGAGAGGCGAAGATGTGATCATTCCATGAGTGCGCATTTGTCACAAATTACAGGAGTTGGGAATCGAACTTACTCTCAGAGTAATATATAGTACTTATTTTTTCGAAAAACGAAACTGTAAATATTTGTTTAGGATTTTTTATGTACAACCTTATAAGGTTATAGATAAAAAAAAACATAGTGGTATTTGGCTGTAGTATATTACAACCAAAAACCATTATGTACCATCGGCAACAAAAAGGTCCCATTGCGCACCATTTGAGGACCATTTAGATACCATTTGGGCATCACTGGTTCATTGGTTACGAACTAACGGGTGCCAGAAGTACGACCAATTACCAAAAAGTACCTCCAACAAACACCAACTACGGCCAACTGCAGCAATACAAAATTATGCCAAGTATACGAGAGAAAAAAGTTTAGAAAATCTGAATCAAAATACCTATTTATATTTTTTTTCCTTCGCGTATATTTAAAAAAATAAATCTTGTACTTTATTCAGCAAAAAAATTAAGATAGAAGGCGCTTTTCAAAAAAATTTAATACATTGTAAGACCGTCGAGTTGTCTGTTGTAATTTTTTTAGATATAATTTTATTATCATTTTTTTTTATTACGCTGACCATACAAACAGGAACATCGAAACGTATGCTCATACTTAACGTTCTGCTGTGACCTCAGCGTATCAGTACCGAGTCTCGCGCGTTCGAGACCCGCCATTTTCCTTTTTTATCTGCGCATTTAAATTAGGAACTTTAATTTCAAACTATGTGTTGTGAATTGTGAAGTGCCAGTGACATGGAGTTTAAAACCTTATTAGTGTTGCCCTTATTTTGGGCCTTAGTAGGTAATCTTGTTTTTTTTTCTTTGCACTCATGTGTGATCTTGAACTTGTTTGATAACGTCATTGATTTATGTTAGTAGATCAATATACGTCGATAATAGAGAGGTTATCGGATGTCGTGTTATGATGAGTAGGACACGAGTTTTGATGTGTTCTTATTTTTAAGATTGGCTACATAAGCAACTATAAAGCAAATAAAATAGCTTTAGAACCAGGCTCTAATCAAAATTGAGTCCTAAGCGGTCGCTGTAGCCAAACACGGCTAGAAGGGTATATTGTTTTTAATTGTATTTATATTTTGAATACAAGCTGTCACTTTACGTAATCATTTATTTTTAAAGTGAATATATAACTAAATATTCTGCGAATATTTCAAGCGTCTACCTGTTGCTGTTATCAATATCGAGCAAAAACAAGCAAAAATATCACGTTTGTTGTATGGGAGCCCCCTTAAATATTTATTTTATTCAATGTTTTAGTATTTGTAGTTATATATAGTATAGCGGCAACAGTAATACGTCATCTGCTAAAATTGTCATCTGTCTAACTATCACGGTTCATGACATACAGCCTGGTGACAGACGGACAGACGGACAGACAGACGGAGTGATATTAATAGGGTCCCGTTTTAACTCTTTGGGTACGGAACCCTATAAATAATCATATTTATAGGGTTCCGTGTTTATCAATAATCTTTTATGGGAAACCTAACTAATATTTAAATGCGAAAATAAGTTTGTTTGTTTATGACGCCTTCACGTTCTATCTACTAAACCGATCGTCATGAAATTTTGCATACCCCTTGTCACGGGTACGGAGAAGGATATAGGGTAAATTTCATTCCGGGAAAAAGTACTGATCTCGAGGGATCGACGTGAGCGGAGCTGCGGGTGAACGCTAGTGCAGAATAAAGTCGAACACTAATGCATTTAGAACACTAATATACATGGTGAAATTTTGATCGTTCCGGACCCATTAAGGGGTGATTCAGCCCGTCGATATGAACAACTTTTCCTATGGGACCAATGCTGGGAACTTTTTTGACGTTCCCATACAAATGGACCGGGCGGCCGAACATTTTTGTATGGAACTGACCTTTTTTTTTTGATTTTCCAGCATTGGTCCCATAGGAAAAGTTGTTCATATCGACGGGCTAAATCACCCCTTTAAGGGTTCAGAACGATCAAAGTTTCACCATGTATGTAAGGGAAATGTATATATAAGATATGGGACTAAGTACCTGAAATAAATGAATTGTTATTATTAACACTAAGGCATATTGCAATGTGTATCTGGTTTGACGCTTTTGATTTATTTTTTGAAGATGTTCTGTAGGCTAGATCAACCAGTTTTGGACCATTTTTTACACCTAACAGATCAAGTTATGCTTGAATCTTTTATTTTCCTTATAATTTACTGACGGTCATCTTATACCCAATCTTATCATCATTATTTTAAGAACATTTTTATAAGTGTTATATTTTTGCATACACAATGCCATTTTGATATAAGTACTCTTATTAAATTAAGAAATAAAATATTGTGAAAACATTTTAAGCGGCCGGGATTTGAACCTGCGACGACGACTTTTTATTTTGTGCTTATGTCCTTGAAATTTTTTACCATATATTTATTTTTTAATTTAATAACTTTTTTACTGTTCTTGTCGGTAGATTAGTTTCCATCTTTCTCAATCCTCTACTTTCTCCTTGACCTTTTTACGACACCACTTTGGCTTTCTCTTTTACTTCGTCTTTAAAAACCCTCCTCAGCCATCGTATTTAAAAAAAAAGAATAATAATAGGTATAAGGCGGGGAAAGATGTTATGTCACCTTATATGACAAAATCTTTTTATATTTTACTTAAAATATAAACAAGCATGTGCCGAATACCATTAACCCTAATTAATTGCTGTTCTCATTCCCAATGGAGCACAAATCAAAAATCGATTAACACTGACTATTAACAATTTTTTTTACAAGCTGTGGTTTTTATGCTCACTTATCACTGATAACCGAGCCATTATAATAACCACAGATTGTGAAAAATTTGTCAATTCCCGAATACAGTCAGAGTTAATTGATTTTAGATTTGTTATCACTGTCTTTTTGAGTGAAGTTACGCATTCAGGCACTTTTGCAAGATATATGTTTGCCCCTGTTTTGCAATATATATTTTTGCCCCTGTTTTGCAATATATATTTTTGCCCCTGTTTTGCAATATATATTTTTGCCCCTGTTTTGCAATATATATTTTAATATTGTCAGAACGACTTTTGAAGTGAATACTTTTTAAGCAACGTTGTACACTTTTTGGGATGGGTAAAAAATTTTAAACTCGTATCAGGACACGTGACCTGATCGAAAATTCGTAAAACAGACACGTGACCTGAGACCGCTGGCGCGGCGTAGGAGAGAAAGTAATATGTCTTTTTCTACCACGAAGAGTTTTGACTTCTACCGGCACTCCCGGAGTGCAACCCATTGTTTTTTTTCACACCTTGGGTTACGTAATTAAAGTTTTCATGCGGAGGAAGGTTTATCCCTCGTGAATCGCTCTATCTATTAGAAAAACCCGCATCAAAATCCATTGTGTAGCATACATATAGACAGACAGACAGTAGGAAGCGACTTTGTTTTACAGTAGTAAAACAATGTGGACAGCGCAGTAGCCGTGCAAACGACAAGCTGATCACGTGGCACGGTATACCTACCTACTTTATACACCGGTCGGTGAGTGTCGATGCGCAATTTCCACACTTTTCTAGTCTTAGCACTTCTATTTAATATTTCTTTTTTCAAACATGCTCGGAAATGTAGGAATTATTAAAGAAGACACGAAGTTTGTAATTCTTGGCTTGTGCATTATCTTACCAGCCAGGAAAGTAAGTATGAAAACTCATTCCTGGCCGCTCAAAACTTTTTAATTCATCTGTGTAACTTGTACTATATAACTTGTCATACAGACAATTGCTAGCATATTATAAAAAATGCATATAAGTATATGAATATGACAATTATTTCATTAAAATATTGGTATCAAATCACACATAAATATGCTTCACTTTCATTGCGAAAGAAAAAAACAATAATCTATAGTCTTATTTTTTTGTGTAAAATATGACTGGGCGGGCTATATGGGCTATGTTTACTTAGCACTTATTGACAATGAAAACAAAAAAAGAAAAAACGCGGGAATATTTATTAGTTTTTTTTATATTATACTCATTTGTTTCCAGCATTTCATGTTTCATTATTTTCTTACATATATTGAGAAAAGCACTATACATGCCTTGGCGGGAATCGGCTTGCCGGACTCGTAGTTATTGTCAAGACCTCGCTAACGCTTAAAAACTACTCGTCCGGAATCCTTAACTTCCCGGCCTCTGCACTGCAGAGGCCGGGAAGTACATTACTACAGAGTCTGCAGTAATGTACTATTTCTCTACAGTTTATTGATAACTTTTAATTTTGTTGTATTATATGTTACATGGGATAACAGATAATGCCTCCTTAAATATGTAAAGTGTTCAGTCATGTATTATCCATTAGGGGCACGTGTCACGTGATTATATTCTTTGAGATACCATTTAGTAAATGCGTGTGTCTACAGAGTTTTTCAGCTTGGGCACTGGGTTCAATTTGTGATCTGCTGAACTTCAAGTCACCGGGATGGCCCTATACTTAACAGTACCTATCACATAGAATCGTGGTGGTTTTTTTTTAATATCTTATCTCGTAACGCCGACCAATTAAAATATTCGAACTTTCGAACAAAGTCTTGTGTTTATTCGCGGTATGGAGCCCAATCGGAACAAGTATCCTCCTCTCCTAATTTTAACTGACTTCAAAAAAAAGTTGGAGGTTATTAATTCGATTCTATAATGTATGTTTGTTACCGCATACCGAAAGAGTATGCTTTCAAATTGATCCCATTCAAATTTCATCAAAATCGGTTCAGCAGTTTGATTGAAGGCGGTCTTCTTCTTCTTTTTGTGGCGATTTTACTTGGAGCCATCGTAGTGTAGAGATTGGTTTACTAGACTCTGCGTTCCAGTGTAGCTATGGTGCGCCGTCGGACGTCGACTGATCGTCACTCGGGGAGGCTCTCTACGTGCACATTGAAGTCGGTTTTTTTGTATGAAAGATTATTCTCAAAGGCTTTTATTTACAAAGAATCCATAAGATCTTATACAAGAGGGTTGACATCACTTTAGCAAGCAAGACATAAACTTACATAACTGGAATCAGTACTAATAGCAGGTTTATTAATGCATATAATTTGTTTAGATCAGTCACACCATAGTATTATAATGTTATCTAATATTTTCGCGATTGTTACACGTTTAAATTAAAATACTTAATACCTTAATACGGTTCTAATAGGGTTATTATAAAATTATTACACCTAACTTTCCGAAACTTTACAGTTGTCATGTTTGCATGTAGACTAAGTTGACAATTGTCTATTATGCTAAAAGAACTATGCAATACTTCCGTCTACAATATTTATTATATTTATTGATAACCTTCCGGATGTATTCAGTATTTACTCACGGTGTCGAAAGGTTTTGAAGGCTTGTGCTCGCAGCTTGAGATTTTATTAAATTAATATCGGTATCCCAAGCTGGTGGTTACTGACAACCATTCTTTATATTTAAATAAGGATGTCTTTTAATTTCAATAGCCTCTCGAAGCATTCTCGGAATATATCCGGTTTGTTTTGCAAGAACTTGGGGATTATCGTAACACATATAGTGGTTGGGTTTGTCCAGAGCATGTTCACTGATGGCTCCACCAAGTCTACCTGCGAATATGAAAACAGTAAAAGTTTCGATACATTAGGTGTCATAATACTTACTTCCTTATCCTTACTAATATTATAAATACGAAAGTGAGTTTGTTTGTTTGTAACGCTTTCACGCCGTTACTACTGAACTGATCATTATAAAATATTGCTTACAAATTCTCTCGAGTACGGAGAAGGGCATAAGTACCTTTCATTCCGAAATAAAGTACTGTTCCCGAGGGAATGACGTTGACGCTAGCGAAGCTGCGGGTGAAAGCTAATCCTTACTAATATTATAAATGCGAAAGTGAGTTTGTTTGTTTGTTTGTTTGTTACGCTTTCACACCGTAACTACTGAACCGATCATCATGAAATTTTGCATACAAGTTGTCTGGAGTACGGAAAAGGACATAGGCTACCTTTTATCCCGGGAAAAAGTACTATTCCCGAGGGATCGACATTAACGCGGGCGGAGCCGCGGGCGAAAGCTAGTAATGTAATAAACGCGATTAAACTTATTATATGATTTAAGTTAAACCCCTGGTATTGTTAGAGCCAATAGGCCGGAACCGCTTTCCATCATGAAGGTTATATATCTATTTGCTTATTAAGCAGGATAATGATAAAAATATTCTGTTTCAGATAGCTGCGTCACACCTCTCGGTCAAGACAGCGTATGTGTCAGCCTGTATGACTGTCCAGAACTCCTGTCCGCTTTCGAACACCGGCCTCTATCGAGTGCCGTCACCAGTTTCCTGAAGAGGTCATCATGCGGCTTCGAGGGCTACGTGCCTAGAGTCTGCTGTGGACCATTGCCGGTACAGAATGATTCCCCATATTCTACGGTATGTACATAGTCTCCCAGTAAAAAAGGAAGACCTTGGCTTGATGCATCGGAATCGGGTGCATCACTATGATAGTGGATGTCGTAGAAGGCAGCTTAGATAACACAAGCTAAACAAAGCTTATAAACATCTCTGAGACCTCTCCAACCCGTCTGGCCAGCGAGGAGAGTGTAGACCAAGTCCTCTGGCTGCTCTAGTAGTACAGAGAAGGTCGTGCTCCTGTATTGGAGACTAAAAAGATCCTGATGATGATGATTATGATAGTCATCATCATCATTTCAGCCGTTAGAAGTTCACTGCCGGACAAAGGCTTCCCCCAAGGATTCTTTGCTCCATGATAGGATATTGTCATATCCACCACGCTTGGCAGGCGAGTTGGCGAGCACAGTCTCTTTGGCTTCTTGTCTTCCGACGCTGCTGAACATTGCAACCATTTTTAAGCTGAGGAAGGATAGTCATTTGTAAAGGGAACTACAGTATGAAGGTACAACTCACTCAGATAAATGGGGGAAAATCAAGTAGCAGATCGGGAAGTCGGGCGCGTGTACTCGATGCCATAGCTGCAACCACCGGCTAAGCAGTTTAGGATGATACTCTTAAACCAATATGATAGTTTGTCTCTCTTATTTAATTATTTATTCATTACATCCAACAAGATATCATCTAACAGATATTTCAGCCAAAATGCTTACAAGATTAATATAAAAATAAGTTAAGAAATTAATACACACATTCGTCAAATAAAGGCAGACACAATGTCAAGATTAGTAACAGAATCCTCCTCATCTTATCTTTTTGCCTAAGCATCCTCAGCTGTGATCTGAGCCCAGGGTCCACTATCATGACAGTATTCATGCTGTCATAGGCTTGCTTCCTAAAAAAATACCATTTAAAATAATAAGTCCGTCTTATAGATTATCGAAAAATATTAAATACGTTTTTTTTTCTTTTTTCAATCAACCAAAAGATGATATAGATAAAGCGCAAAAAGTTTAGAAGTGGGATCTCATGACGCAATGGGCCGGTAAAAAGTGTACCGGACAGTGACGTCACGCGAAACTTTAACGGGCTATATCTTTATCAATTTTAGTTTGTTTGAAAAAAGAAAAAATACGTATCTAATATTTTTTGATAACCTATCAGACGGACTAATTATTATTAATGTATTTTTTTTTAGAAATCAAGCCTTATGGCAAAGTTTTTACAGTTAGACACGTGCCTGACGCCAGTCCTCCTTTGCCAGCTTAACTATTTCTCCATACATATCATCATCAGCCTCACCTTATCCCATTATTTGGGGTCGGCGCAATACGTCTTGTTCTTCCACAACGTTATATTTTCCACCACACCTGCATGCACTCCCATTTTCTTAATATCTTTTTTAACACAATCCATCCATTGCTGTTTTGGTCTACTATCTGTACTGTATATCTATTCACTTTTATGTTAAGGCTTTTTTGGTCAGATGCTGTTCTTTCCTTCTTATAACGTGACCATACCATCAATCATCATCTTTATTGTGGATCATAGGTTAGATTACAGTAGGTGGAGTTACATGATTAAAATATTAGTTACACTATGTCCTACCGCTAGGGTTTACAATAATTATTTATGAATATAATTAGTTACATAAATTCAGTAATTAATTTTTGGAAGTAATTCTCATCTACAAAAGGAGCTTAATTATAAGTCAGATTTTCTATGTCATCCCTTAAGAGATCTTGTATGGTGTAATAACATTTGTTGATCAGAAGATTGTGGAGGTGTGTCTTGAAAGATTTGATATCATTCATTGTTCTGAGCTGTTTTGGCAATTTATTGAATATGTTACCATGCCACTCTATTGCTCCTAACCTTATCTCTTATAGTATATTCTCCATACATATATAGGCATTTTATTTTAGGAGCTCCCAAGACCCACAACAACTGAATCTAACAGCAACGAAATCGATCCAATCGAAGAGGAGGATTCGTACCCAACTCCCAAAAAGAAATGTGGCATTGACACGAACGGCGACAGGATCTACGGCGGACAGTTCACGGATCTGGACGAGTTCCCGTGGATGGCTTTGCTAGGATACAGGACGAGTAAGTAACCACAAAAGGATTTAATAATGGGTCTTTAACCTAGAAAATTTACGTTTTTTTCCGCTTACCATTTTGTTCCTAATGACTATAATTATCAGTTTAACACATTTTTTTATTTAAACTTGAAAGTGGGCTATATTACTAACATTATGCATGCATTATTTTTTTGTATTTTTTTTTTTTAATTTAATTATTGAAAAATGAATGAGAAGAATTCGTTTCAGATATTGTCCGTTTTGATTAAAAAAATATATCAACTCGAATGAGTTTAATGACATATGCTGACCTCATAGGAGTAGATCTTACAGATAATTTTTTTTAAAGAAGAAAATCCTAAATTAACTTAGATTTTTATAAGGGCATTTACGATACTATTCTGACATAATCTCTTAGATTTTTTGATTATATATTATTTGTTCATTTAAAAAAAAGTATTTCCTAAAAAATATGCTGAATTGTGCACAAATCATTTAATAGAAATATTTTTTTGGAGGATTCTAGCGTAGTCTCGTTGATATTTTATTCCATTTATTAATTATTTACAATTTAATGACAACGCCTACCAGGCTTAATTTCCTTGTATGAAAATATTCCCAATCCTCTCTCTATAGTTCTTACATTTTTAATCTCTTTAGTCCCCAAAAATGTTTTTTGAGTCCACACGCCACGACTTCGGACTAATAAAACCCACATACACAAGATACAACGTCATATAGCATTGGCATAGAACCTTGCTACTACGACAAGTTGTTAAAAACCCCTTGTCGTATCTTATGATTGCGTTGACTTAAATTGCTTGTTTGAGTTTTAGGGACCTGAAATTTGCATAAGAGATAATTATTTAAATTTGATGTCTTGCTGAAAAAAAATTTAAAAGTGTGAAAGTTGAAAAATGAAATAATCTTACATGTTAAAATCGAAAATATGTGATGAAAAAATTTCAACGGGCCAGATGTCGAAGGTTTGTGGGTTCAAATCCTACCTGTGGCAAATTTTTTTCACCACATATTTTCGATTTTAATATTAAACGAGCATTGTAATGCTACTTATATCATTAATCTTACAAGGTTTCTTTTTTAAAGACCTATACTAACTTAAGTCAAATTCTTTACAATGCTGGAGACAAAAACTAATATAATCTCATCGTTAAGCATAAACAAGAATAAAACTTTTTAAATTGCAAATCCTTGAAGTAGCCTATTAATCATAAGCAATAGATATAAGTAGAGATAAAATACGAACATTATCCTTGTAATATAGCGTTTCTGTCCAAGACAGATTTATGGCTGAGCCTGCGGGGTTTTCTTAGGTGCTAGATATTACATTGAAGTTATTTACTTGAATATTGCTTTAAAATGCTAATTTAACATTTAAGTATGTCTTTTATTAATACAAAAAACAGTTATTTATTCGGATTAGATGTTGCCAAGGGTCATAAACTTACAACAGGATAATTTCCTAAAAACTAAAAAATTATGTTCGTATTTTATTTTTGCAAGAATTTTTGTTATATTTTGTTCCTTTTTCATGTTTCATCCTACTATAATTTATTTTGGTTTCAAAAACTATCGGCTCTGGTCTATTTATAATAAAACGGGTACACCACCGACAGACAAGCCGGCAGAGTAGAATAGGACCACTCCAAGTCTTGTCATGGTTGTCGTAAGAGGCGACTTAGGAAATAAAAGCTAAACAAAGCTTATAGACATCTGTCTCTGTCTACTCTGGCCAAGTATGGCTCAGTAGGGTAGTACAGAGAGGGTCATGCTCCTGCAATGGAAACTAAAAAAGACCTGATGATGCTGATGGGTTCACCTACTTACTGCTTTTTTTTTGGTCAGGCTCAGGAAAAATCTCATACCAGTGCGGGGGAGTTCTCATCAACCACCGATACGTGTTGACTGCCGCTCATTGCATAACTGGGGCCATAGAGCGGCAATTAGGAAAATTGTGAGTATTTGTCATACAGCCTTTTTCATCCTGATTCAGATCCAGTAACCTTAGGTCGCTGTACGACCTAATACATCGTGCAGATACGTAAAGTCGCTGCTTCAGATCCAGCCACCTTAGGTCGCTGTACGACCTAATACATCGTACAGAGACCTAAGGTCGCTGGTTCAGATCCAGCAACCTTAGGTCGCTGTACGACCTAATACATCGTACAGAGACCTAAGGTCGCTAATTCAGATCCAGCAAACTTAGGTCGCTGTACGACCTAATACATTGTATAGAGACCTAAGGTCGCTAATTCAGATCCAGCAACCTTAGGTCGCTGTACGACCTAATACATCGTACAGAGACCACAGGTCGCTGATTCAGATCCAGCAACCTTAGGTCGCTGTACGACCTAATATATTGTATATCATCATCATTTCGAGTAGATGTCACGGTCAATCGACCATGCACACCCTGGTGTCAGAGTTCTTCGGAACCGCCTCTCGGCCTCTGACGTGGTTCCTTTAACGACTACCAGATGGCAGCCGGGACCACAGGCTTAACGTGCCTTCCGAAGCACGAAATCATCTTTATTATCAGACAATCAGGTGATTCAAGCCTGCAATGTCCTAACCAAACTAGAAACAACTAAACAAAGTATGCTTCCGGTGGGAATCGAACCCACGACCCCCGGGTCAACAGGCAAACGCCTTAACCACTGGACCACGGAGTCTGTTATAATACATTGTAAAGAGACCTAAGGTCGCCGATTCAAACCCCGCCCGCGTAGGATTTTTTTGCTATATTTTATTTCTTAGTTTATTAGAGTACATTATAATGTGTAAAAAAAAGCTTGTAAAAATATTGCCACATCATTAGCAACCTCATAGGTTATTGGAAATTACCTTGTACCCCAGCCTTACATTAGCTATTCCAAGAATTATACTAGATACTACTTAGTAAAATCCCATGTTTACTTAACCTGATGACGTAATGAACTATTATCATCATCCGTTTGAGAATGATAGATTTTGACCTTTGACTTGGCGAGCTCCGTTGCACAGTGGTTAACACGCCAATCTGCGACACGAGGGTTCTCGGGTTCGATCACGACCGGTCAGGTCAAGATGGAAAATTATCTTTTTAGGGTTCCGTACCTAAAGGGTAAAAACGGGACCCTATTAATATCGCTCCGCTGTCCGTCCGTCCGTCCGTCCGAATTGAATTGAGTGTCACCTCCAAAGTAACTCAACAACGCCGATAGAAGACCACAACCTAACTAAATACATTTTCATTTTATAGAAAATTCAAACACCTCCATATTTTGTCATTAAACGCTTTCCGAGGTGCATTGGGTAAAAACATGCCAGCTTGCGACACGGAGGTTTTGGGTTCCAGTGCAGGCAAAAATATTTGTACCTTATTTTCACGTATCAGTTTCTGGACCTACCCGAGGAGGGTTGACGATAGGTAGGCGGCCGGCCGTAGAAACTTTCTATCTCTTTATTTTCCTATATCCTCTGGGCGGGGCAGGGGGCCGCTACAGTGCTTCTCCATCTCGTTCTGTCTTGAGCAACGCGCTTACTCTGACCAAGACAGCCCGATTGTCTTCACCTCCGCCGCTACCGATCGCCGCTAGGTCTGCTTTGGTCGACCACGCTTCCTCTTGCCTTGAGGAGACCATTCCAATGCCTGTCTCGGAATGTGAGAAGGCTCCCTCCGTAGAAACGTTGCTTATTCGTATTTTTGTATGACTGCTGTTATGATAGCGGACTCCGGGCTCAGAAATATCACAGCTGTAGATACAACCAGGAAAATAATTGAGCGGCCGAATTCCGGATTATGCAAGTGCAATATAACAAAATCTATGAAGGTGTCAAATGGGGTATACTTCTTTTTTGAAGGTCATTATTTATCTTTTTATCCAAAAGAAACTTTTCTTATAATTATAAAATTTTCATTCAACGTGTTTTTCTGGAAGTGACGCAATTTTCACGGCTGCTTTATATTTTATAGAAATAAGGTAAACAATAAATATTCTGAGTAACTTAATTTCATGAAGCCAAATTAATATAGGCATCATACATAAAAATAATTGTTATTTGAGCGTATATCTCGAAATGGTTTTGGAGTCAGCCAGTTAAAGGAAAAATTAGCTTAACGAATTGAAATGTCCTTTGTTGTAAACGCGCGGGGCCCTGAAATTACTACTTTTGCTACTAACCAGCAAAAGTAGCAATTCCTAATCAGGTACTGAGGATAGGAACATTAATAATACAGCGTAAAAACAAATAAAAGATGTACCGTTCACGATATAGCAAAAAACATGAAACTGACCTGTCACAGTCCCACACTGGCTGGCACAAAAAGTTCGTAAGAGCGCCGAGACGTCTCGACAGTGTTTTTCTTTCGAATTGTTCAGTAAAGTTAAAGTGATTTTAAACACCAATAACTTTACTGAACAGTACTAGAACACAATAAAATTATGACTTGATTACTCATCATCTCAGCCACAACAAGTCCACTGTTAATAAAGGCATCTCCGAAGGATACTTCATGTCATGGGAGCCAAGGGAGATATTGCCATACTCACCACGCTTGAAATTACAAGCCAAAGAAATAATCTGAAACCAATGTTGGCTGTGGTTATTTTACATATATACATATTATACCCCATCACACATCGCGAGCGTACGATAGGTCTTTCACTGTGCTTGCTGCCCAGCTTTGGAATACACTTCCTTTAGATGTAAAGTTGTCCACTTCTATTGACTCATTTAAGCGCTGTGTTAAAAACATGTACACTAATTCGTTTGACATTTGAGCATATTATATTAATTTAATTTATGTATATATTTATTTATTCATGTATTTAAGATAAGATTTTATGTATGATTAAATATGTTTTTGGTTTAGTTAGAAATTAAGTATTTTCGCACTGTCTAATATTGTACATAATTGTTACGACGCTACCCTGTAGCTTTCTTACCTGTCTTTTCGAATGCCGGTTGACTGGAAGAAATCCCTTTTTGGGATAAGTCCGCCATTGTACTTGTTTAGTTTTTAAGAATAACAAAAGTTATTTATTTTTTTTATGTGCAATAAAGAGTTTACATACAGACATACATACATATTATCACGTCTTTTTCCTTATGGGGTAGACAGAGCTTAGGTTTATGAGACCTAAAAGTCACGTTTAGCAGGTTGGTGGGAGTGAAGGCGCAAAAAGGAATCTAGGTTGCTAACCGCATCGCCAACTAACATGATTTCTCAGATTTTCGCCCATTCGCTCGATCAGATTTTACGATCTGCGTTAGAAGAGAAGCAGCTGGTACATTCTACGTTTTTTCTTGTTCTCCCAGACCAATATGCATATTTACACACAAAAAAAATCAAAAAGAAAGAAATTGGTGGACCCCTTTAAAATGAATTCAAAACGGAGTGTTTTCTGTACCAGATGTTAAATGAAAAGGACTTTTCAAATTGTCATTTCAAATATTCATAAAACCAGTCATCATCAGGTCCTTTTTAGTCTCCACTACAGGAGCACGACCCTCTCTGCACTACTAGGGCCATACTTGGCCAGAGCAGCCAGAGGACTTGGCCTACACTCTCCACGCTGGCCAGACGGGTTGGAGAGGTGTCTTAGATGTTTATAAGCTTTGTTTAGCTTGTATTTCCTAAGTCGCCTTCTACGACATCCACGGGAAGACTTGGAATAGTCCTATTCTACTCTGCCGGATACCACACGGCTAACGGCCAGTGGCGTAATTTTACGAGTACGTACATAAAATTCGGTAAACGTATCAAGAAGCCTACCTTGTCTAATTCAAATAATTTTCTTCCTAGGGTCACCGTTCGTTTAGGAGAATACGACACACAAACAGACATAGATTGCAGTGATGGCGTCTGTGCGGACCCTCCACAGAACATCGCGGTACAGTCAGCCTATCCCCACTCTGGCTACTCAGATAACAACAAGAACAGGAAAGACGATATTGGAATAGTTCGACTGGCAAGAAGGGCAAGATATTCTTGTGAGTATAACATTTTATTACTACTAAAACTGTCCAATGCAATGGGAGACCTTTGCCCAGCAGCGGGACAATATAGGTTAGATAAAAAAAAAAAAAAAAAACTACTA
This sequence comes from Elegia similella, assembly GCA_947532085.1. NCBI lineage: Eukaryota > Metazoa > Arthropoda > Insecta > Lepidoptera > Pyralidae > Elegia > Elegia similella. The sequence goes on from OX383937.1 coordinate 8,038,880, forward strand.
AAACAAAAAAATAAAAACAAAAACGGCTTGCACTCCGGGAGTGCCGGCAAAAGTGAAAACTCCACGCGGTAGAATGAAAGGGGATATAACTTCCTCTCCTACGTCGCGCAATGATCGAAAAAAGGGTAAAATATGTGTGACCTGATCGAAAATTCGTAAGATGGACACATGACCTGAAACGGCGGTTTCAGGCGGAATTTTCGATCAGGTCACACATATTTTACCCATCCCAAAAAGTGCACAACGCCGGTAAAGACTCTTCAAAATAGTACTTCAGTAGTAAATTACGTACAGAAATCCTTACTAATATTATAAATGCGAAAGTGTGTTTGTTTAATTGTTTGCTTGTTTGTTACGCTTTCACGCCTACTACTACGTAACTTCTGAACTGATCGTCGTGAAATTTAGCAAACAAGTTCCCTGAGGTACGGAGAAGGACATAGGCTACCTTTTATCTCGGGTAAAAGTACTATTCCCGAGGGAGCGACATAAACGCGGGCGGAGCCGCGGGAGAAAGCTAGTTTTAATATAAATTAATTGGTATTATCATTTAATTGTATTATACAGTGTGTAAATTGACCCTCGACTCTGACCATCAACATGAACAACTTTTTCTATGGGAGCAACGCTGGGAAGTCCAAAAATTTTCGACATTTCTATACAATTTTTTCAAGCAGCTGAACAATTTTGTATGGGAATGTCCAAAAATCTTTTAAATTTCCAGCGTTGCTCCCATAGGATATTGTTTATGTTGATGATCACCCTGTGAGGGCTCGACTATCCCGGCGCTCTAGCCGAATAACAGAGACTGTTATGCTCCGAGAGATGGTAGTAGACTGAAGAATGAGTGATCAGAGAGAGAGAAAGTAATCTAAAAATGGAATGGAATGAAATTTGAATTAAAATGAGGAATGAAAAATGAACAGGATGAGAAAGAAATAAGGTTGGACGAGATGCAGCATGCAGGTGGCATGCTGCAACGTTACAACCCTTTTTAGAAAATGTCGAGAATCAAATTCTACGCTGTATAGCATTACAATGCTCGGTTTGATATATTCGGGGGGGACAGGTCGGCTCGACTTTGAGTCTTCTATCTTTTATCTTATCTGTTGTTTCACGCTCGATCGCTAACATAATGTGTTGCACGACATTATGTTAATTGAAACTGCATATAACATGAAATCAGAAAAAAAGGAAGAAAAGGTAAAGAATCATACAAATCCTTCATGCAAGTAGGAGACCCTATTGAAAAGAGTTCTTTCGGCGTCTTCTTCTCTGCAGTGGTCCATTCCGAAACGCTAGTAGTTTGTAGCTTTTGAACAATAATTAATAATTTGAATATAATTTAATAAGTATTATTTAAAATGTGAATTGACGTGAAAAAGAGCTTGAAAATGCCTATTTTCTGAATAAATCTTTGAATCTTTATTGAAATCGCCACAGGTAGGCTTTGAACTACTCGTACAACCTACGACCACTGAGCTGCCGTAGCCTCAAATCACCGCGCCGAAATTTATTTTCAATTTCAATGGTATTATCATACTACAAATTAAAAGGATTATTGATAACAGTATTATGATTTTGATACTTATTATGATGAACAGCGTGTAACATATCCAATGTCCTATGGGTCCAATGCTGGGAGCACCAGCATGGAAGAATTGTATAACAAATCCTCCTTTTCATCTGACTTCATTCATTGCAAGCAGTCTGTGAAATGTATTTTTAAATACGGATCTTCCTGACGACAACGCAAATTAAAATCGCTTTAGCCTTGCATAAGGTGAAGGTCATTAGATTTTTTGCAAAGAACACGCTGTTTTTGAAACTCAATACAAAAAAACAGACACAAAAATATACAATGCACGACAGCAGCCTTCTCGAATTGTCATTCGTTGCCGTAAGTGGCCAACACTGGTGTCAGATTTTTCAAGCTGCCTAAAGGCATCTGTCATATTTTAACAACTGCCATCGATGATGTCAGCCAAGGACCAATGGCTTAACTTTCGAAGCACGGTGGAGCCCTAGACATTTTATGCCACTTGCGATCACCCATCCCCAATGGGATCCGCACTCCATGGTTGCTTAACATGCGTAATCGCTTATAATACTAACCCCCACTGAACTATACCCCCGGTTATATTTATTCTCACCTGTGCATCCCATCAAATATTCCTTACTAGCTTTCAGCCGCGGCTCCGCCCGCGTCAATGTCGAACCCTCGGGAACAGTACTTTTCCCCGGGATAAAATGTACACTATGTCCTCCGTACCCCAGACAACAAGTATGCAAAAAATCATTACGATTGGTTTTGTTAGTAGATACGACGTGAAGGAGTTACGAACTCACTTTTGCATTTATCTATAGTTGTCTTTAGCCTCTGGGTTAGGCTAAGGTCAAGAGTAAGCCTATTCAAAATTAAAAAAAATTAAAAGATATCTCCAATCGTATTACACGTATAGCGGCGTCCCTCTCATCGGATCCGATATTCAGGACGGTATATTATCGATGGTACTGCACGAAATTGTGGAAATTGACGTGTTTTCAAATCACTAGTACTATGCGCTGAATTAATTAAATACACCAAAACTATTTGTACTTATAATTTAGGTCGATCCTTGCACAAGATCGCCCCCTTGTTGAATTTGAAACAGATACATATGAACATTAACAACGATATATATATATATATATGTTATCATATATAAAATCATTTTACTTTAAAAAGTTTGTAAATTTTTCGTCTAAAACAATAATTCTCACATGACAATATTTATATTTACATATTGGAGGTCATCCCCTTTCTTATTTCTTTAAATAAAAATATGAAAATAATAAGACTTTTCATCTTTTTACATAATCGCCAAATGATTGTGCGTAATGGCACCCGCCTAAAGATACGCTTTTTTTTTAGATTACGTCCAGCCTATTTGTCTGGTCGGCAACGAGCGTTTGACCGACGGCAGTGACGTGTACGTGGCTGGCTGGGGGAAAACCGAAAACGGTTGGTATCGATTTCAGAGTTTTGTATTTCTTGGAAATGGCGGTTAGAACTACTTACCGACGCGATTCTGGTATGATACATATATATTTTTGTTCAATGGGTAATAAAAGATAGTAGGTATTGATTTTGAGATATAAACTTTGGGTTATGTGGTTAATGGAAAAGTATTGGGGAGTTTTCTTTAAAACTGAAAACGGTCGGAATTGATTGCGACAGGGTTTTGTATTACTGAGAATTGATGGTCGAGAACTAATTACGTGATTACCTATAATGGATTTGATAAAGTTGCGTAGAAAGCCATGTTATTTTCTATTCCTAGGAAAAACAGCATTTAAAAAATGTGGAATTACGAGAATACTTACCTCCTTTTGGCTTCTTATCTGCCAGACCTAGAGGCATTCTAATGAGAGGTGAACTAATGATACAATTTTTTTTTTACTTCGCCATTCAAACAAGTTTTGCAAAAATTACATCTTTGTGTCAAGCTTTTATAATAACGAATCCGTACTGTAAAGTGTTATCCAAGACAAATCAAATGAGCCCAAACACGATTGGTGTATGTACCTTGTTAAGTTTAAGAGTTCCTATGGCCACCTTCCGACTCCATCATCAGAGCAGCGCAACAATTGCATAATATTGTATCGTCATCCAATTTACACATGCATGCAAAATTTCAGCTTAATCGGTAACCGGGAAGTAGATCAAATTTAACTCGCAAGATTTGATTACAGACAAACATCGGGACAGGTGAAACTAAAAAAAACCTTGTAATATACTACGCGAGCTAAGGTCCGACATTGGTTATATATATTATCTTATTTTTATATATACAATATGTAAAGAAAGTATGAATTTCCCATACAAATTTACCAAGCGGCCGAAAAATTTTGGTTGAAAATGTCCATTGTTTTTTTGAGTTCCCAGGTTTGATCTTATAGAAAAAGTTGTTCATGTCGTCGGGCTGATTCATCCCCTTCAAGGATCGGACAGGGTTTTCTTTACATAATGTATATCTGTATATTTCCTTGATCAAACGAAATCAAGGAATTGCGACGATTCTTGGCTATTTGTTGGTGATAATAATAACTTAATTATCACATAGTGATTGTGTCGATCACGTGGGAGATCAAAGTATCAAGTCGTGAGGATAACACCATCTATAATACACCAGTGTTTGAAAGGCTTGATGATACAAATTATACAAATAAACAGTCTTTTCTTGCATATAACTGCAATAATTTTCTTCCTTCTTGTGTTTGCAGGAGCTAATTGTGGTTTAATTCTAGGTGCCAATAAGTCCCTCAATATAACGTCAATTCAAAAAGTTACAGATAATGCATTTATTATAGCTACCTCAACTCATTTTTTTAAATAATAGGTTTTTTGTGACGTGAATAAGGTCAAACTCCATGGATATAGAAAAACATTGATTGTTTTTTCAACAACATTTTTAGTTTTTTGTTAAAAAAAATTTTTAATTTTTTTTTTCATGCAAATTCCCCAAATTTCCCGATATTGGTCCCATTGTAAAAGTATATGAACGGTCTGAGAGAGAAATGTAGAAAGAGAGTCGATGGTAAATTTACACCCTGTAGATTCCTAGGAGTACTGTACTTCAATATCATGCCTTCCTTCAATAATATTATTTACTTTTTTAAAACACCCTGTATACACCAAGTAATATGGAATCTATAGAAGGTACCTAATAACTTATCACACGTTCACAGGAAGAAGCAGCCCCGTCAAGCTAAAGCTGAGTTTGCCAACATTCAACAAGAACCAATGCGCTCAAAAGTACAGACCTCTTGGCGCCGAACTGATCGACAAGCAAATTTGTGCTGGTGGCAGTTACCACGAGGACGCTTGCAGGGGAGATTCTGGAGGACCCCTGATGAGGAAGAAGCCTGATGGTATTTGGGAGTCGGTGGGAATCGTGTCTTTTGGATATGGCTGTGGCAATGCCGGCTGGCCTGGTGTATACACGTCCGTTGCAGCATACAATGACTGGATAAAGGCGAAATTAGTTGAGACTAATTCTTAGACTTTTTGAGAGTTCGTTATATATTTTTTTAATAATTTTTAAAAATGTTTGATTGTGCTGGCGAGACAGCCAACCAAGTGTCTTTAAGAAAACCAAGTGTCTTTAAGACACTGGGTTGGCTGTCTCGCCAGCACAATCACCATTTTTAAAGATTATTAAAAAATGTGTCTCATTTTTACAAAATGGTTTCATTATTCACCTAATAAATATATCGTAGATATTTTAGACATATTTTTGTATTGTATAGACATGACTACATCGTAAATTAGTTGATCAAAGATTCAAAAGTTTTTAATAACTAATTTACCATGTAGTCAATGTCTAATCAGTATAAAAACATGTCTAAAATATACACGATATAGTTATCTAAGATAATAATGAAACACTTTTGTATTAATGAGACACATTTCTTAATAATCTTTAAAAATTTTGATTGTGCGAGCGAGGCAGCAAAACAAGTGTCAAGGGCCTCTTAAAACGTGAGATATAAGTTACCTCTTAAAACTAAATGTCACAGTCTTGTATTTTTAGGACGTCGACTAGGCCAGTTTATTTTTAACCGACTTCAAAAAGAAAAACAGGAATTCATTAATTCGGTTGTAATTTTTTTTTAATTTTTGTTATCTCGGAACTTCGTAATTTATGAATTGATTTCAATTTTTTTTGTTTTAAAAGTATGCTTTCAAATTGGTCCCATTAAAATTTCATCGCAATCAGTTTAGTAGTTTGATTGAAGTCGGTTTTTAATATGAAAAATTATTATAAGTACGCCGAACTTTTTGATTATTTATTACTTTAAACAGGCCTTAAAACCTTCGATCTAATATAATGGTAGATACACGATTCGCGCTCGAAAAGTGGCACCGGTAAAACAGCGCACTAATCGAGTTTCGGAGCTGTTTTGTCCACAGTTTCAATAAACCACGCTGGCTCTCACACGTCTCGCGATGACGAAGGTACAGTAAAAAATACAAAAACTACGCATCAAAAACAAAGATGGAGTTATACTTTCAGTATGTACCGTTTTTGTCGACGTTTGTAAGTATGCATGATGTTTTGAGTCGGGGACATTATTATGGCTTCATTTTGTATAACTGTGACTGTGTATCTACCATTATATTTGATCAAAGCTTAAAGCCTATAAACAGCCAATTAATTACCTAATGAAACTAGTCGATGGGTAAAAATATGCTTATGAAGACGTTTGATTTAGTAGTCAATATTAGTGTTATTTATATATTTTTTAGACCATTAGAATAATTTCAGTCAATCGGCAAGAAAGCGCATTTTTTATGCATAATGTTAAAGAAACAATGTCTGTGACATAAGTATGTTTTGTAAAAACTTTTGTACGCCAAAATGTTGAATACATTTTTAAGCAAATACTAGTGCATTTTAATTTCGATTTGTAGCAATCTTTTGTGGAATAAATTTGCTTCTTCATTCATACGAGCCGTGTGAGGACCGCTACTAGTCTTCCCATGGAGGTCGTAAGAGGCGACTTGGGAAATACAAGCTAAACAAAGCTCATAAATATCAATGAGACCTCTCCAACCCAACGCCAGCGAGGAGAATGTAGGTCAAATCCTCTGTCTGCTCTGGCCAAGTATGGCTCCGGTAGTACAGTCAGCCAATGAGATATCTGACCCCCTACAACAGCGCCATTTTTCGCAAACTAAAGAAACATCCGTGGTTTAAACCCAAAGATAAAAATATACAAGTGTAATATCCTTTGCGACTAGTGCCATCTATTGAATTGTGAATGAACAAATAAGGTTTACTAAGCAGAAATCTGATACCCTTGACGACTAATGCCATCTATTCGATTTTTGATAAATAAAACAAGTCCTAGCATACGATACGCTTATTTCAAAGATACTTCAATAGTTAGATGTGGCGCAAGTGGTAGGCACTACGGTTTAATAGTAAATGTGATTATGAATGAACAGGGTCAAATCCTCCAAAGTTTTTTATTTTTTACAAATATCACCAACTTCGTATTGTGATGTTGGTGTAATTTTGGTTGTTTTAACATAATGTTACCGAGCTAATTACTGTGAATAAAAAGCATTTTAAATTTTTAATTACTTTATTACATCAAAAAAATGTAACAGTGAAATAAATACCTGCCTACTTAATTCAAACTATGATTAATCTTCTGTAGAGAGAACCAACATGTTACTTAATAAGTAACAATTTACATCTCTCAACTTCTTTTTAATCATAGTATTATATTTTTTTAAATGTGTAGGGTCAAATAGTGCTATGTGAATAACTTTGCTTCGATAATAGTATAAGAATGAATATAAACCTATGGCATTAAATGAATTTTAATATGGGAGAGGGTGACCCCCATTTTGAAGCTTTTGTTCAAGTCTATTTGTCATTTCACTTACCATGTTAGATCAGATCACATATCACTTATGCGCATATTTATTAATTTAGTATAACCTTTTTGTCTAAATTGATTTAAATCAAACTTTACTCGTGTCTCGTGTCCCAGTTAAGCACTATTTGACCCTACAATCTGGGATTTTAATTGGTCACTCAATAACAGTTAGATCACAGAACAATTGTCTTAAATAAAATATATTCTACATTGCAAACTGTTGGAATCACCACATCTCATAAATTTTCCAAGTATTTTTCTTTATTCATCCGGCCGCCGAATTCTACCAGCTCCCCTGGGCCCATTGAAGACATCTGTCCCCAATAACCTGCAAAACAATAATACGATCAGTTACCTATTATTCTACACTGCGTAATACACTAGGTATTAAATATTATTATTATTTTACTTCACTATTTAATGAATATTTTTACCTAATGTTATCCTGCCACTGTTCTCAAAGGCAAATTATTTTGATGGCTATACGCTGGCCATGTCTTCTCCGCAATATTTTTCTGCCATCATCATCAGACTTAAAACTTTTTTCATCAGAATAAAATACGATCTCGTTCTTGTTGAATGTTTCCTCACTGTTTCAATTGAAATATTGTAGTGTATATGTTACGCCAGTTGACTCCGAATCCACAAACGGACGGTGTTTCTCTGTAAGAGATATATTTATCTTAGACATTTATCACAAACCCTATGTTTTACGGAACAAAAAATAGTGTGACAATTAAGTAAGTATATTAAATACTTATAATTTCTACTTACCGCGATACCTAACTCTCTAGATATAGATATTTTAAATACTGTGGTTGTCTTTACAATACAATATTAGCTTTCACAAAATCTGCTATATAAGATGAAACGGGATGCCTAATAACTGGTGGGGTTTTGGATCACTACACAGTAATCGCAGTATCTTATTTGTGACGCGAGTGAACAATATTTTTGATTAGTTGGTATCAGGTATAAATAAATCTGATAGATTACCCTCAATTTATTTGTTAAAGCAATGCGTTGCAGTTGGTGACAATGATGTCATAGCAGTAGAAATAGATAGCCAATTTCGCCCGAGACGTCATATCGTCGGTTGGCGTATTGAGATGAGCGCTAGCTTCTCAAGTCGTGTGTCCATGGTTCGAATCGAACTTTACGTAGGATTGTTTTTGATTCTTTCTTGTTCTTACCATTGATGATTACTTGAATTATTAGCTGAGATTATTAGAAACACAAAATTTGCAACTGAGCAGGTTATCAGAAACAAGTTTATACCAGCAGTTGTCTGTCTACTTGCCAAAAATCACGGTAGGTGGCGCTTCACAGCAAAGTGTGAATTTACGTTTTAAAAGTCAGGGGGTCAGGTATCTGCTTGGCCGACTGTACAGAGAGAGTCATGCTCCTGCAGTGGAGACTTAATAGACCTGATGATGATTATATATTTTTTAATATATGCACAATCGAAATACTAGTAGCGTTTCGGTACGACCGCTGGTGAGAAGAAAGAAACTCATTCCAGATTTACACAAGGTCCAAAGCTGGAGCGAGCGAGGATCATCAACTTTGGACTAAACTCTTAATATAACAAAATGATAGTCGAACAAATGAGAAAATAATCTCGAAGTGATGGTAACAAAGGGTATTTTTAGGGTACCATACCTCAAATGGAAAAAACGGAACCCTTATAGGATCACTTGGTTGTCCGTCCGTCTGTTTGTCTATCTGTCTGTCAAGACCCTTTCTCTCAGGAAGGCGTAGAGGTATCAAGCTGAAATTCATATCAAATGCAGAAGTTTGTTTTATTCACAAATCCAAGGGACAGTATCCCTTGGAGTTGTGCATAAAACAAACTTCTAAGCCTACACAGTCATAAGATACAGCTAGTTGAGCCGCAAATTTTCGTGTTTTTTTCGACATACGCAACAGAATCCAAAACCTTTTGAATTAAGGAACAAGTACACTATGTCCTTGTCAATACTCTGATAATAAACTAAAGTTAGATTCTTATCAATATTTCTATGACAAGAATGACCATAAATAATAGTTTTTACGGTAATTTTTCACTAATTAAGCGACCATTATAATAAGAAGGAATCAGATCCCGTGACCTAACCGCTAACGACCTTAACCGCAATCTATCTGTAAACATCTGACGTCAGCTTATGATGTATGAGAAGATATATTAATATTTTAGAAGAATATGAATAGTTCTTTGCGAATATCCTAACTAATATTATAAATAAGAAAGTGAGTTTGTTTGTTTATTTGTTTGTTTGTTTGTTACGCTTTCACGCTGTAACTACTGAACCAACCATCATGAAATTTTGCATACACGTTATCTGGGGTACGGAAAAGGACATAGGGTACATTTTATCCCGGGAAAAAGTTCCCGAGGGATCGACACACGGAGGATCGACATTGACGCGGGCGGAGCCTCGGGCGAAAGCTAGTATTTCTATATTAAGCAATAAGGTTATTTGAACATGTGACTTCCCACTTGTGCAATGCTATTTTAAAGTCTTAGTACCTGGGCGACCTTTTGTGGTCGTCGAGGTGGTTATTACTATTTTTTGTAATATGGTTGAGAAATATATATTGTTATCTCAAACATTAACATTTTTTTTAGCTTTGTCTAAAAACAATAAAATTTAAAAAGGAATATATAAAAAAATGTATCACTTCTTAAACCGCTGGACCAGACTGACAGTGGCAGGTAGGACGGAATTAGCGACTATATTCTGCGTGGAAAGAAAAACGCATGAAAACTCGAAAACACGCGTTTTCGCAAACATAAGAATAATTAATTATATTAATAGCATTACAATGCTCGGTTTAATATTAAAATCGAAAATATGTGATGAAAAAATTTTCGCCACAGGTAGGATTTGAACCTACAACCTTCGACATCTAGCTCGTCGATGCTCTCAACCACCTGATGAAAAAATCCTACCTGTGGCGAAATTTTTTCATCAAATATTTTCGATTTTAATATTAAACCGAGCATTGTAATGCTATTAATATAATTAATTGAGAAAGCTTTCTCCACTTTAATCAACTTTCAAGTCATCTGATATGAATTAAGTTGGATACCACACTTCTAAATAGTGGGTAGTAATGGAGATTACGCATGCTTCGAATGCGTGTACCTATAATATGTGATGAACAAATTCGCCGCGGTGATTTGAAGCTACGGAACCACTGGGTTGAGAGCATCGACGGGGTCGATGTCGAAAGTTGTACGTTCAAATCCTACCTGTGGCGAAATTTTTTCATCACATATTTTTGATCATAAGAATACCCCAAAAACCCCCATATACCAAATTTCAGCGAAATCGTTTGAGCCATTTCCGAGATCAAGAATTGCTCGTTTAAAGGTACAAGATTTAAGAAAACTTTTTAGACTTTCACGCTTTTAAATAATACAATGACATGGATATAACTCCATAGAAACTTCATTGGAAATGGTAAAAAAAAAGGTTAAAAAAGATAAGATAATGTTTATTTGACAAAAAGCACATACACAAATAAGAACAGGAAGAAACACATTCACGCAATTAAAAAATAACAACAATATTACATATTATACATACAATCGAAACGTAAAAAAATTAAATAAACAAATAAATATATTGATTGTGTGCTATGCTGTGTTATCAAAAAGGATCCAACTCAGCATATGCTGGCTGTACCTAACTGCCAGCGCTGGTCTTCCGCTGGACCCTTTGTTGAGATTCATGTGCTAACTCCTATTTATAGGTCATCCTCAACTGCCTGTCAGATATGGGATCTGGTACGCGCGCATAGCTGCTACTTGCTTTTCTCTTATTCATACGACTGTGTAGTATCCCAATACCTTCATTATTTTCCCATTTATTCTCTTACCAAATCCCACAAATTCCTATCCTGTCTCAGCCTAAAAATGCTTTTTAAGCTTTTAAAAGCGTTGGAAACACAAGAAGGAGAAGAAACAGCGCTCGCCAACCTTCAATATCTTTCCTTTCTTTAGGAGAAGAATCTTTGGGAGAGGCCATTATCCAGTAGTGGACATCCAAAACCTGAAATGGTGACGATAATTATATAAATAATTATAAATTGTCAAAACATCACACACACAACCGATCAAAACAATCTCGATATCAATATACGGTAGACGAATTATAGGTAAAATCTTATCTTCTTATGCCAAAGAATACCAATGGTAGGTTGGTATAAACTACTGACAGTTTACAACTATCTATATCATAGACCCGTGAAAGTCTCAGATTTTATATTCTTCCATTCTGGTATGGGAGAAAAGAAAAAATTTAGAATGTGCCAGCTGCTTCTCTTTCCGCACAGACCGTAAAAGCCGGCCAAGGGAATGGGCGAAAATCTAAAGAATCATGACAATAGCCGATGCGGCTAGCAACCCAAATTGGTTTAATGGTTGAAACGTGAAAAGAAGACAGAGTTACTTTCGCATTTATAATATTAGTATGGAAGTATGGATTAGTATCATCATCATCATCAGGTCCTTTTAAGTCTCCACTACAGGAGCAGATGGGATATAATTAAAAACACGATCGAACTCGGCTTTAACTGCTCTGTTTTTAATCATGTTCATGGACCATATCGATACCTGACGCAAACTACTTAGATTAAAAGAACGTTCGTTTTTATCTGAAGTCATAAAAGTACTTTATACGATTCACTTCCGTTTGGAAGACGGGAAACTATAAAAACATCCTTTATTGACGAAACTGCAGAGGAAGTCAATGCATTTGGAACTTTAAAGCATATCTACAGTATACAATCTTATTAGTTAAAGACAAATATATTTTTTTATGATAAGTATAGGACGGTAAGAGAGCAAGCGAGTCACCAGATGGTAAGCGATCAGGTGTAACAGGAGCGCTGCCGGCCTTTCAAAGAGTTGGGGGAAGGATATGAGGAAAAATACTCAGGTCTACTGTCCCTTAAAGCTGTGAAAAAATCAAAATTATAAGCCAACGCAATCAAAAGATGAATCAAAAGAAAGTTTCTCTAAATGAATATGAGATATGGAACTTGAAACATTATTTCTAGATATTAATTTTATTAAACTTTATTTATTTATTTACTAATGACCAATTTTACAATCATGTTTGAAATATTACATAATCTTAAAAGACATCACCTAAAAATATAACAATAAAAGAAATAATTAAAACATTAATTAATATAAACAAGTCATAATTTCAATCAAAAAAATACGATAAATTATGAATCATTATGTTTCAATAAGAAATCTTTGATTTTATAAACACTTTTCTCTATTAACTATTTTTAAATTTATTTTTAAACGAGAAATAACTAATGTTTTCCTTTATTCAATTAGAATGTTTTCCTTAATCAATTAATGGTTGTTTTTTTAATAAAACTCCATAAAAATCTTATTCTTCCTATTAGACCAGATCCAGATGAAAAATGACATTTCTCGAATCGGTCTGGGTCTCGAAATACATTCGCAAATAGTTTTTGCCGACTATTATCCGGCACAGAAGCAATATTTCAAAGATCATACAATAAAATATGACCGTGTCACTCGCTAACATCGGCCAGATAGTCGTCATAAATAATGTTTAGTGTTCAGCCGTCGATAAGCGCCCTGACACCTTCGTTGATTATTCCTGAGAGCTCTATGCATTTTTTTTTATAAAGAACTAGCTTTTACGCGCGGCTCCGCCCGCTTTAGTGTCGATCACAGAAATGTGGTGTGGATCCCTCAGGAACAGAAGAATTTCCCGGAGTGAAAAGTATCCTATGTCCTTCGCCGGGCGTCAAACTACCTAATTTCAAATAATAACGAATTTGAATAAATACTCGTACATTCAAATTCATTCAGCGGTTATAGCGTGAAAAGAAGACAGACATAGACAGAGTTACTTTTGCATTGGTATGGATTGGAAGATATTATGGATAGCATTTAGATACCTATTTCTTGTTATGCTATTAGATGACAGCGGTGTCCATTGTGATCAAATTCTTGCAACTGACAGTCTAACTATATTTCATTTAAGCACAGATATAATCGTAGTATATTAAATTCTTCTTTTACTCTTACTATTTCAATACATGTATACCGCGTGATTTTGTACCTATGAACTAAACTAAAATCCTGCAATCGAAGTACAGAATTGCAAAAAAAAATAAAAAACTAAAAATAAAATTGGACCTCCCATACAAAATTGCCGATCAGCTGGGCGAATTTCTAAGGGAAGTCATTTTTTTTTTCCATTTTTTTTACAATTCTGTATTCAATTAGGGATTTTGATTAATGTGAAGCGAAAACATTATACCTCTTTTTACGAAAAGGTGTATGAAATTTCGCACACTTATATCTATACTTCTATACTAATATTATAAAGCTGAAGAGTTTGTTTGTTTGAACGCGCTAATTTCAGGAACTACTGGTTTAAATTGGAAAATTCTTTTTGTGTTGGATAGTCCATTTATTGAGGAAAGCTTTAGGGTATAAAATATCACTTTGCGACCAATAGGAGCGAAGCATCAATAAAAAAATGTTTTGAAAACGAGGAAATTATTTATTTATTCTATACCAAATAATCATAATAACAGAAATAGCCGCGGACGAATTCGCGGGCAACAGCTAGTTTTATATAAACAAGGAGTACAGAATGCTAATATTTTTTTTAACTATGCATAAAAATACAGTATATAAATGAATATAAAAAAAACATTACACATACCACCATATATTTGACACACAACGACTAAAGCGATTGACACCTCATTTAATCTATAGGTTATCAAATACATAAATATTTATTTTTTTATCCCAATGGTTTCTTTTAAAGTATCTCATGTATAAATGCCAACTAATGGTTTGATGAAAAACATATTGTCTAATTCGGTCGATTCTATTTATCCCCATAAATTGATTGGGCATAACAACCCCAATGATTGGATAAACATGGCCGCTGGTGACAAATGCGGCGTGTCGAAGCGTCGACGTTCTTCATTTGTATCAATGTACGCTGGAAGTGCTTTTAGCGAAACAGGATGATTTCTGACCGGGCCGCTGGTTATAAAGCAAAGCCAAATTAAGTTATAGGGGAATTGACCATTTGTAAGCTTTTGTTGTTGCTTATAGAAAGCTATATAGCTCTTCCTGGTCTGGGAGAAAAGAAAAACGTTGAATGTACCAGCTGCTTTTCTTCCCGCGCAGATCGTAAAAGCCTGGGGAATGGGTAAAATTTGAGGAATCATGCAAATAGGCAATGCGGTTAGCAACCCATCAATATTTTGATTCCGTTTTCCTTGCCTGCCACCAACACGCTAAACGTGTCCTTCAGGTCTTATAAACCTAGGCTCTGTCTACCCCGTAAAGAAAGACGTGATACTTTGTGTATGTGTGTTATAGAAAGCAAGCAACTGTAGGTATTTTTATTTTTATGTTGTCTCAGAATGGGACCGTGTTTTATAGATCTGAATGACATCATACGTATTTTATAGGACTCCTTTTAAAAAGTAAATGAAAAATTTAAATCCCTTAAAAAAAGACATACAAGCTGCTAAAGAGATAACTCACAGGTTAACAATCCACACCACCACAAGCTAAACAGTTAAAGATAGGGGTCACAAAATCGGAGGATATAAATAAACAGGGTTTGGTTTTGATTTAGATTTTTACGGTGATATCAGATTATTTTAAATAAAAAAATCAAAACTAGTTTTAAAAAAAATATACTTTATTATTTAGCTTAATAGTTAAAACAGTACCATACTAAACTTATAAGTTACAGTCTTAGTGCTTACTTAGAATAAAATAAAGAAAGATGTGTGAATTTCCACTGGAGGCGCTAGTGTAGCGTGAGGTATCCGAAAGACCTGGAAAGAAATTTAGACCCAAAAACGTATCTTCTCAGATATGAGTCCCAGCTATATCGATTTTCGCCACCAAAACTCCCTAATATACTAAATTTCATTGAAATCTTTAGAGGAGGCTTAGCAGTGGACTTTGGCTAAGTCAACAAACTTGACACTCAAGCAAGCAGCTAAACGTATTTGAATGCAAGGCACATTAATATTTTTACATGACACTAAAATATTTCTAACAACGAGGCAAACAAAGCTAATTGCTGACGACTCGGACACACTGTCCTAATTGACACTTTTTAATTTTAATATTTTTTCACTGACAATTTTTCTTCAAATTATTGCAGCACAGTCAGATAATACGTTTTAAATATATACAAAAAAAGCGTTACGACACGAAAAAAAAAATTGACTTTAATAAATTGCTTTGTGGACTACTACAATTAATTTTCCTCTAAGCCTTTTAAACACTTCCTTAATATAATCTGTGCATAAAACAGCAGATGACCTATCCGATGGTCGGTCATAAATCAATTAACCTCACAAGAATCCACCATAACTGTAGCAGACACACACAGTGAGGGCTACGGCCTTTTACATAAACAAGAGCTTCCGTCGCCTGGTACGGAGTGTGACAGACCAGATGATTATCCTATTATAATAATATGTAAAAATATTTGCAAACAAAGGAATGTATGGAAACAATTTTTACATATATTCCTATCATAAACATTACTTACTTACTTACTTACTTCGCTGGCTCAGCGACCCGAAGTGCGCCATTCTTCCCTCTTCTGTGCCAACTCTGACCAGACGGATACTTCCTGAAAGAGTTATTCTTCTATTTATTTATTGGTGCACAAACAGTTTACAACTAATACAATTTTCAATATACTATGATTAATTTATAGGTACAATTTCAGGTTGTAGAACCAAGCAAATAGTGCACACAGCGTGCTTAAAAATATTGTTCAACAAGAAAATGTTACATTGAGATAAAAAGTAAAATAAAAATAAATATAATAAGATAAAAGAACGACGCACTAGATAATGATTTAAGCATATATATAAATAGAATAAATATATAGATAAATCTGTAAATCTATAATCTGCAGAAATACATATACATAGAAATAATAATACAAGTAATTTATTTAACTTTCTATGCATATCTAGGAAATTAATTTATACATTTTGTACTTAAATCTATTCAAGGATAGGCTATAAATGTCAGGTACTTGTTCCGAATCATAGTTTTGGTATAAAAGATTGTATTCTCGGCATATTCTGAGTATTGGGTTGTGGAAGGATACATTATTACTACACGAGCTTATGGAGAAGGGAATAATGTTGCGGACAGATCGAGTAGGGACTTTAAAATTAATGTTAGTTAATAAGTTGGCGACTAACTGACCATGTATTATCTTGTATAGATAAGTGAAATTTTGCATCATACGCCTCTGTTCTAAGCTTGACATTTTGAAGAAAATCAATCGTTCTTCATAGCTACATTGTTGTCTTTTCAAACCGTAGCGTCTAGAAAGCGATCGCAGGAAGCGACGTTGAATTGACTCAAGAAGATCTATAGAAACTGCATATTGAGGTGACCAAATAATCGAAACGTATTCTAACCTGCTCAGTATTAAAGACCGGAAAAGTTGGATTAGGCTGTCAGGACTTTTAAAATCTCGTGTAATACGGATGATGAAACCCAGGAGTTGTTTACATTTACCGGCGATCATGGCATAATGCTTATTAAAACTGAGATTGCTATCAAAAATTACCCCTAAATCCTTAATTTCAGTTTTACGAGCGAGGATGACACCATTTATTGCATACTCGAAAGTGATTGGGCTTTTTTTGCGAGTAAATGTGATCACTGAACACTTGTGAGTAGCAAGACTCATTTCATTATTGATGCACCAGGTGGCCAATTCATCGAGGTCTCTCTTGTAAAGTAATGCAATCTCTTACAGAGTTAATAGTCGAAAAAAGTTTTAGGTCATCGGCGAACAGCAATGAACAACTGTGGAATCTAGGGACCAGATCATTAACATAAATGACAAAATATAGAGGCCCTAGGTGCGAACCTTGCGGCACGCCTGAAGGAACGAGAACAGGCTCCGAACAGTGCCCCTTGAGTAATACCAGTTGGCTGCGATGTTCCATATACGAACAAATCCATCTATAAAGGTTGCCGTGTATTCCTAACGCCTGTAATTTTCCAAGAAGAATAGAGTGATTGACCCTGTCAAAGGCTTTTTGGAAGTCAGTATGGACAGAGTCGACTTGACCTTGCCCATTGAATGCCCTGCAGATGAAATCTGTATATTCCATCAAGTTACTCGCCGTTGATTTCCCTCGCACAAATCCATGTTGTGCCTGATTAATATGTGGTTGTACATGAGAGTAAATGTGATCATATACCAGTGATTCGAATATTTTCGGAAAAGCTGACAAAATACTAATTGGTCTATAATTAGTACAGTCGGAAGGGTCACCAGATTTATATATAGGAACAATGTGTGCCCGTCTCCATATACTTGGAAATACCCCAAAGGTAAGTGACTTACTGAATAATATATGCAACGGAGTCAACAAAGCGTCAGCGCAATTTTTTATAAAAATAGGTGGAATACCATCAGGTCCAGCACCTTTGTTGACATCCAGATCCATAAGCTTCTTTTTAATGTCCTCCTGGGATAGACACACCTGTCCCGACCAGCAAAAAAGGCTCAATTTGCGTATTTTATGAGAGTGGTGGGCTTATAGCGATCTTATAATTGTTTCGGAACATGTTATCGCTCTTACATTTGTCTAATACAAGCTAGTACGAACTCAAGAACGCTTATTCTTTTTACCTATTCTCATATATGTATACAAGAGCATTTTAAAATACTATTAAAAGCCTCTTACTCCTACAATAACTTTTACGTAGACTCATTGCACTTGAGAAAACCTGATCTTATAGCCCCATGCTCTAAATTCAGTTGATTTTATAATAGTCTTGCTAAATGCTATTGTAATAATGTTAGACTAATATCAGCATAGCAAAAGAACACTGTAAGTACGTACTTTTCTTATCTTATTTAAAGCTATAATAAGATCAATAGCAGTATTTTAGTAAGATATTAGAGTGATATTGGATCATCATACTTACAGTGAAAAAAAAAGATCAATATAAGATGATTTGATCTTAAAATGATTTTGGGAACACAATTGTAAGAATAACATGTAGTTGGCCATGTTTTGTAAGAAATTTTAAATCGTATTTAAATAGGCATGGATTACAAAAACTGGAAAAAACATTCAAGAAGTGGTGGCTATCGGCGGAAAGGTCACAAGAAGTACAAAGAAATTATAAATAAATCAAATGTTGTGGTGCTGCCAGGACAAGGCAGTGTTGAGAAATTTAGTGAGGGTTCTGCAGGTTTTGCTTGCATCGTCGATATTGAGGATAGTGATTCAGTTTGTGACATAAATAATTTTTATGAAAATGAATGTTCGACTAAGGGCAAAACCAATTATGAAAAAGATTTCGCCTTAAAAAGTGATTTACAAAAATGGGCGTTAAAATTTAATACATATACCTCATGCCACAGTTAATGGATTGCTATTTATTTTCAACAGAAGACTAAATAATATTTTACCAAAGGACGCACGAACACTGCTTAACACAAACAAAGAGATAGTACACATTAGTGAGTTGTGTCCAGGAATGTATTGGCATAATGGCTTGATGTCAAGTCTCAATGATATTAGGTTTTTAGCCGAGCCGCCATTAAGTTTGCATCGGACTGTAACGGTGAATGAGAATAAGCGAATGCTTGGTATAGATGTATGTATTTCGGTCTATCTCACGCACTTTTGATATAAATGAGCGAGATAAACAATAAGTAAGTGAAACAACTTCAAAAACTTATAACAGAGGAATTTCGTAATAGTGTAAGTGAATCCGAAATTGCAGCAACTGGCAGCGACTGGCAAAAGTAATGTAATGAAAAAAAAAATTGTGAGCTGACTGCGCTGCCAGTCAGCTGGTGCTATTTCGGTGTGAATTGACAGATTTACCTGTATGCATATCATAGCGAGGGGAATAACCTACCTAGGTACTTAATGAGATGAAGTTGCTATTGGTTGGCTGCTGTTGCAAAGTTCACATTCGTCCTCGATATAGTGGTCAAATTGCGTATACAAAACAATTGTCACACCAAGAAAAACTGTATTTTAATAGTTTTCTTATGGTTTTTTGAATTCATAATGAAATGTTTAGGCAAAAAGTGTGTTTCTTTCCAAGGCCATGCTAAATGCTTTAACATACGAAAGTCTTTCTTGATCAAGACAAACTATTTCTTATCACCGACGTTGTCACTTAAATAAAAAGACAGGTTAAGATACAAAGGTTTATGCAGGTACAGCAAGGAACCCTAATTAATTCAACATGGCCATACCACTTGTATTCAGAATGCTAATGTAAGTATAAAAGATCTTACAATAGTCTAATAGTGCGCTGGAAAAATGCAACTATAGCAATAATAAACAATAATCAATGGCGCGACACTGTCAATACGAATAATGAAATAAAATAATTATAAGAGGATGCGAAATACCATATTTGATAAAGCGCATGAAGTTTTAGCCATAAAACAGGGTCTACTTTACAGTAAATAATATTTTCCAACGTGAATACTTATCATACAAAACAAACATTATGGTAACGAACACGTTGTTATTACAATTTATAATTAATATAATATCATAAACAGTTTGTCATAATGATTTTACTTTTTATTGTCACGCTGCAATTCCACTCAAGCACTAAGTGTAAGCACTAAGTAGGCTTACAAGATACTAACATAAAAGCGATATTAGCCTTAGGCAGCTTAAATTGGTTTTGGCAAGATTACTGTAAATGCGAACAGCATTAAATTAGACTGATATTAGAACGATATTAAAATAAATACGCTTATAATTTGTGCCCAAATCCAGGCTTATACGATGATATAGAATCAATGTAAGACCCAAAAATTTTAGTCTTGAGACTGTTGTAAGCGGGATTTTGCTGGTTGGGGTGTTAAGGAGTATGAGGAATAATCCACATCATTGACAACATTAGTCGAATTATCGTCACTGGATACATAAACTGATGAGAAGTATTCAGAAAAAAGTTCAGAGATAGCTGCACCACCTGACGCTGATTTATTTCCGTAGTTCATAGTGTCAGGTACGGAATTATTCGACTTCTTGGCCGTTTTCCTTATGACTGAGGGTCGTGACCACCATAATTTGCCCCAGCCACAAGATGTTTCCAGGCTGATCTGTTCTGGGCCAAGTGAATGGCAGCCTGTGTGTTGCACTTCAAGGAATTCAGAAGTGGATCAGTCCAGCGGGTTGGTGGCTTGCCTCTAGGTCTTACTTCTGCCACGCGAACGATTAGAATGCGCTTTTCTAGGTTATCTGGTTCGCGTCTTGAAAGAGTTAGAAGTATCATAAACATTACTATAACTTTTTTGCGTGATGTCATCATTACAGCCATGAGAAGTCTACAGCTGGACATATGCCTCTCCCAAGGATGTTTTTCTCTCCATGAAAAGATATTGCCATACTCACGACGCTTGGGAGGCGGGTTTGCAAGCGGAGTTTCTTTGGCTTTTGTCATACCTGCATCCACCGGATAGGCAGTTGAGGATGACACCCCTGACCGATTATTTGTAGGTTTAAGCTCTGTTAAAGATTAACTTGGGCCTTGGATGTTTATCAATACAAGTAAGTTTTATAAAATATTGTTAGCATGAAGACTCTTTGCTGGTGCGGCCTAGTTAATGAAGAAGAAGAGATGTAACGTAGGATTGACTTGCGGTTGTGCTTTGTGCTGTGAATTGTACTTCAATACAACAAATTCTACCCTGACATTATCACAAGCTTTAATTAGTTTCACCTGTCCCGATGTTTGTCTGTAATCACTTGAGAATTGAACCTGCTACATTCAGTCGTACATAGACTTAAAGGTCGCAGGTTCAAATCCCGCCCGATTGAAATTTTTTCACCATATCTTGATATTTATATGTACTTCATAATCTCCAAAAATAACGAATGGATTTGAATACAGTTTTTACTGTTGAAATCTGCGTATTCTTTTTATTCTCCTCTATATATTATATATAATAGGTGCTGTGCAGAAATAAAATCATCAATCAATCGCATGTGTGCACTCGGTCTTGCAGTATGGTGCTGAATGCTGGGGTGGCTCTTCTGAATGAGCGTGTATTCCGCATGCAGAAGAGCTGTAAGAGCGATTGTCCGTGCCCCAAGATTGAGTCATGCGAAATAATTATTTAGATCACTTAGAATTATGACATTTCCTGCAATTATTATATACCAAGTAGCGATATATGTGAACCGAAACTTACTGACATTCCCAAAAAGAGTTGACAATAACTTGACAATGAAAACGAGGAACGCTGACAAATTGGCTTCTATTCATTGTACGCTGGAAAAATCTGGCAGGTCAATGCGTATCACGGGGGCGATAGTGTACAGCATACCGCAGAAGATAAAATCGGCTCAAAATGAAAAATTATTTAAGTTAAAGATCAAAGACTGGCTAATAGGTCTGGCACCATACTCCTTTAACGATTTCTGCCAAATGGAGAAAGGTTAAATTTGTGCATTAAAATGTTATTAAATTCTATTTTTTTTTTATGAAGTAATGTTAAATTTATTATAATGTAATGAATGTGTGAAATTTACATGTAACGAATGTTATGAATATAATCAATAAACAATAAAAATAGACGACCTGTCCGATGGTCGCTAATAAATCAATAAACCTCACAAGGATCCAAGATAATGTCGCAAACACAAGGTTAAGGTGCCTAGAAGTAAGCTCGAACTCTCGGAAGACCAGCGCTCGCGCGACAGCCACTGGCTGACATCCAGGCTAAATCATAAAAAGCGCCGCTCATTCATTTATACTAATATTTGTACAAGGAAAACCAAACCAAACTGTATATCTCAACCATAATATATAAAACAAAGTCGAGTTCGATCCAACTTAAGAACAGTTGAGTCGATTTTTATAATCTTTGATTTAATGGGTTCTGATGTTTTCGCGATTGTTACACATTTAAATAAAATCACTTTAATACGGTATCCCTTCTTAACATACACAAAGGGAGTCACAGACAAAATTGGTAACATTCTGAAGTGAGCTTCAATCAAGACATATGACATACAAGCCAAACAAGAAAATAAACCAACTTTTAAGACCTGTAAAATCTAATATCACATTACAAGATGCAGGAGTATATAAAATTGATTATGAATGCGGTTTATCATACATTGGGCAAACAAAGAGAAGCATCGGTACCAGAACTAAAGAACATATTGCTGACATGAAGAATAGACGCTCGACCAAGTCTGCAGTCTGTGAACATGCCTTAGACAAACCCAACCACTACGTTTTGATAATCCTCAAGTCCTTGCAAAAGAAAACAGATACATTCCAAGAATGCTTCGTGAAGCTATTGAAATTAAAAACACATCCTTATTTCAATAGAGAGGATGGTTGGCAGTTACCACCAGCTTGGGATCCTGTCATCAATTTAATACTAACGGCCTTATACATACATCAGGGCTACGTTTAACAATGTGTGACAGTTTTTTATTAAATTATCATCATCATCATCATCAGGTCTTTTTAGTCTCGACTGCAGGAGCATGACTCTCTCTGTACTACCGGAGCCATACTTGGCCAGAGCAGAACAGATAAAAACGCAATCCTCTGTCTCTTTTATTATATACCCGGTGTTTTCACCTGGTTCACCTGGTTCCGTGGGCAATTTTCCACACTTAGGTCTTTAGTTTGGGCCCATTGTGTGTGAGCAGAAGACATTCTGTCTTCCGGTCTTCTGCTTTGGAGAGACTGCGATCTCTCTCCTTTCCTTCCAATTCTTTTTGAGGTTGATTTTCCTTGTTGGTTTACTCGAGCCAAACCAGCCTGACAGAGCCTAGGTCTATGAGTACTTATGACCACATTTAGCATGTTGGAAGGGCGTGTAGAAGGAAAACGGAATCAAAATAGTGTGGGGCTGCTAGCCGCATCGCCTATTGGCATGATTCCGCAGATATTAGCCCAATCGATGAGATTTATTGATACATAGATAAAAAAAGATGCTGTGCCGAAACAGACGACTTGCCCGATGGTCAGATCGCTAATAAATCAATCAACCTCACAATAATCCAAGATAATATCGCACACACAAGGTGAACGGCCTTATACAAATACATACACAAGAGTTACCTTCAACGATGTGTGACAGTTTATGATTAATATCAAGTTAGAATATGAGGTTTCGTGTCATTATATACACGTATTTTTGTGTTATCTGTTGCCATCCTCCCTTTATCTTTTGTGAGTTGACGTCCTTTGGAGAAAATGCGCTGTGCAGCTTGTTGCCGCTTCTTCTGCACTCCGGTTTAGAAGCGGCATTAAGGCGCGAAGGGAATTCAAAGTCTACTTGTATGTTAAAATTAACATATCTATATCTATACTTCTATATCTATACTATCTATATCTATACTTCCATATCTATACTAATATTATTAAGAGGTAAGATTTGATTGTATGTTTGTTTGCATCGAATAGGCTCTGAAACTACTGGACCGATTTGCAAAATTCTTTCCCCATTTAATTCTACTTTATCCCTGATGAACATAGGCTATTTAAATACCTATATCATCCCGTGCGAAGCCGGGACGGGTTGCTAGTTACTCATAAACAAAATTACTTTCATCTCATTGTGTATACCCAGACAAACTAACTTAAAGGAAAGCCTGGCTATTATTCACAAGCACACAGAGAATATTCAATAAAGTATCTGAGAAACGGTAAGTATGTTTAAAAGCTCCTTTGAAAGCAAACTGAGACGGCGATTAAAAGCAAAGTTACCAACTTGCATACAAGTGCTATAAAAAGGAGAACGTTGCCGTTTATTTATCGAATATTTCCTGGAGTTTCCGCGAATTTTCCACCCTGAATTTTTGTGTAGGGATGTGTCGAATCGACAAAGAATTATCGATACTTTGCATCTTCGGCTGAAGTGCTTCCGTTAGATGTTCTATGTAACTTTGTTATAAACACCCTTGAAATCACGAATTGATTTGGTTGTTTCCTTGAAAACCAATTTGGCAATTTGGTATGGAGGTAGTTTTATGCCCGGGGAAGGACAAAGGGTACCTTTCATTCCGGGAAATGCTACTCTTCCCGAGGGATCGACAATCATGCGGGCGGAGCCGCGAGCAATAGCTAGTAATAAATAATTTAAATTTTTGAGCGTTGACTATAAACCTGCTTTTCAATTGCTGTCCTGTTAATAATTACAAATGATTTAAATTTCAATATATATTTATTGTGATATATTTTGGTTCTTTAATTAATAATAAATATACCAATTCAGTTAAGAAGAGAAGACCCAGTAATGAAGAGCATTATTTGAGTTGACTTGTTTTCCACCAATAAACATAACAACGTAAAATATCGACATGTAGATTTTCCGCCATCCCTATTCCCAGATCGCCTGAGCGATAGGAAATAGGAATCATTATTTACCGTCAATGTTTAACTACATTGGCCCACAGCTACACAAATAGTCCCCCCCCCCCCCCCCCCTCTCCTCGCCAATGTTAACTAGATTGGCCTTGCAAATGGCCCGGTAATGATTGCACGCGGCCAACTCTGCTAAATTAACTTACAAATGTATTTTATCGATGAAACATCGAGTTTATTGCTAGTGCTGTACACAATTTATCTAACAAGCATTGAAAATAATAAAAACAAGTATTTTTTATAAAAAGTTACAAAACCTGATCGTAACAAAAACACGTACTTCATGTCACTCCAATGATGTTAAGATTCTGAAGACTCTTTATACGAACTTGATGAGATATTTACAATTTAAGGAGGTGAAATTTTCAATATCTCTACATACATGAATGCTGAAAACATTAAACTCCTTTTTTGGGCAGTTGTGAGGATAAGGTGTAAAAGTTTACTAGATAAAACAGGATGTAACTACACTGGAACATCAGAAATAAATAAATTAAGGCCTAAGCGTTCGGCTTACGACGCATCTATCTCTCTTCCACCGTCATCAAGTGAAATTACCGTCCGTAAACTATACAGGTAACCATTTTTTTCTACTTTATATCGATAGACGACTCTCATCACTTGAATTCAGTTCTATTCCACCACCTTAGATAAAAACCTCGGGCTCTATCATCTGCGCGCTTTCTCAGCAGCATTCGTCTCATGTGATGCGGAACCCGGGGTCCGCTATTATGACAGCATTAATGCTGTATTATGATTTGGATTTTTTTTTACGGTAATTCTTTGGTTACTCCAGAACAGCAAACAAAGAACTGTGAAAATGAAATATAATAATTTGGCAGCGCTAGGAATCGAAGCCGGTGCCATCGTGTTGCTGCCTAGCGTGTTATTTACTGCATTACGGACCTAGCCCTATCTTCTCTAATATACCGCGTGATTCAAATTCACGCTCTCCTCTGAACTATATTGAAATCCTGAAATCAGAATCCCTAATTATATATAGAATTGCAAGAAAAAAGCTGAAAATCGAAATAAAATAAGGCTTTAAAAAGTCGCCGTTCAGCTGGACGAATTTCTATGGAAGGTCAAATTTATTAATCACATTTTGTTTTTTTTTCTTGCAATTCTGTATTCCATTAGGGATTCTGATTCCAGGATTTCAATATAGTTCCTCCTCCTTCAGTCGTCTGCTCACTGCTAAGCGTCGTGATGTCCCCGACCCAACTTCTTTACGATCTCTTTCCATATATGGCGATCTTTGGCCTGTTGTAAAGCGTCAGAGATCTTGTAGTTAGCGTGGTCTTTCACTAGGTCTGTCCATCGTATCGGACTGCGGCTCCTGGATCTCTTGCCTTCCATCTTTCCGGTGACCACAAGTTTTCCAAGATTGTCGGCAGGTTTTCTTGCAATATGTCCGAAGTATTGGAGCACAATAATAGTCTGAAAAAAGCTTAAATCTAACATAAGATATTCTTACTTATTATTTAGTTAGATATTGATACTTCTACTAGTTTTATAATGCAGTTTGATGTCTATAAAAGCAGATATTTTAAAAGATTAATGGATCTGATTCCCAGTCAGTTTTAAAAATTCCCTTTGAACGCGATATATATTTGGCCACTTCATAAGGATCAATCCATTAGCCCCACGTCGAAATGAAGGATGGACAGAAAATGATCCTATATTGGACAGCATAAGGCTGTGTTTTCACTAGAGATGTGCCAGGATATTTTTTTATATTATAGGACGGCAAACGAGCAAGCGACTCGCCGGATGGTAAGCGATCAACATTGTCAATGGACAACTGCAACGCCAGGGTTGTGACAGGAGCTTTGTCGGCTATTGAAAGGCCGGCAAAGGGTCCTGTTGTTGGGGGAGGTCATTAGGACATGGGGGGGGGGGGGGGGCGTAATTAACTTTGGTACCTAATAATTGCAGAATTAAAATCAGCACTTATTTATCGAATTACATTTTAAATTGGTAAGTGCATACGTTTAAAAGAAAATTCTGAAACTGCAACAATATCTCAGGATTTTCCAATGTATGTAATGCTGTTACCCAAATCGCAGTCTAAAACTTTCAGGTATATTCTGCTAAAATATCTCCACAACATCATAATTCCTGCAATACCGTATCGTGTTTTTCTCCAGCCTGGAGCGTCGAAGAGTCATCAAACTTCAATATCCAGGATGCGCCTTTGAAGTCCCGATGTTCCGATATTAAATAAACTTGCCCACTTCAGCCGAGACCGGGATGCCAGGGGATAATTTTGCGACGAAATAGGGTTTGATAAATTATGTTTTTCAAACGACTAGAGGATTCCCAATGGACGTACCTTTCACAGTCTCTTTAAAATGATTTTACCTTTATTCAAAGGTTTTCTTAGATAAATTTATTGCTTACTCTATCGCTAGCATAACATATTCCACAAATTAAAATTGAAATTCTATTTACATTAAATCTATGATATTTACATGAAATTATATATTACATAAAATAAATAAAAGTCAAGGGAAAAATGTTTAAAAACTCTTCATAGGCGACCAATACTGTTGAAAAAAGTTTCTTTCGGCGTTTCTTTTCTGCAGTGGTCGGTTTCGAAACGCTAGTAATTTGTAGATTGTAAAAAAATTAAAATAATTAAAGTTCAATGAGTATTATGTTAAATGTGAATTAACGTGAGTGCCTGAAATCGTAAAAGCCGAGGAAATGAGATAAAATCAGGAAAGATACTCTTAACAAATCATCACTCATTTTACCATGAATTTGATTTTCAAATTCATTGAGTTGAATCAAATACCTCACTTGTAAAAGTCAGGTAGTTGTGTAGGTGACGTAAGCCTTAGTACGTATAAGGGGAAATGGGATATGGTGGAGAATTTCGGCGCCGAGATTGAATTGTGCGGTAGTTCAGGTGGCAGAGCATAGGTCGTGCATAGACCTAGGTCGCCGGTTCAAGTCAAAGGTTCAAGTGAGATTTTTTCACCATATTTTAATTCTTAAATATATTAAAAGTATATCAAAATAGCATTGTGAATGCAAAATAAAACACTTATAAAAATATCAGGAAAGATGTCAGTAAGCGATGCAGCTAGCAACCCATCACTATTATAATTCAATTTTCTACCTGCACGTCACCAACATGCTAAACGCGGCTTTTAGATCTTAAAGACCTGGGCTCTGTTTACTCCGCAAGGGAGTAAGACATGATAGTGTGCATGATAATTTCAGGCTTCCCCTTCATCTGTGGCCACGACAGTTGTGGCTGATATTTTGATATTAAGATGAAACACTGCGCTCGAGAGAACTGAAAAATAGGTATTTGTAAAATGTATTGCCGTCGCACTGTGTGCCCAAATAAACCCCGCAGAGTGCGATAGAGATAACTGCAGCTCGGACAAAAAATACCTATGAAAATTTACACAAAATTAACTTAAATTTGAATTAAAAATTTAAAATAAGCTATGGCTGTATTTCTATGTTTTCTTTTTCTACTATAATCGCGTTGAATTTGTTTTCTTCATGTTTGAACACAACGGAAATTCTTACCAATATTTCAGGTTTTTGAAGGTTCATATCTCTTTAAATAATTCAATTACGAAAAAAATTTTAACATAGGGACATGCTAATAAAAACCAATTTTTTTTTTTTTTTGTTAAAAATTATTGCTCTACTGTTACTATCCGGCGAGGAATCAGGGGACTACGCTTGTATGGAGATACGGCCCCACGATTACCCCTTAAGACTTATTTCATATCAAGACAATGTAGGATTGGATATCTTTTTCAAACGACAGAAAATTTCCATCTGAAAAACCAGGCTTTTCTGTACCAACGTCAAAAAAAAGATGAGGTTATCAGTTTGTTTGTATGTATTTTTTTATGTTTATTAAACAACGAACGAATAAACAAACATAATGGCAGACCCCGGACTTCGAAGCATCACCAAGATCACAGCTCATGCATCCGCGAAAATTCCGATGATGATCATGATGACTATAATTAATTATACAATATATTATTTAGTACATATGTAAAAGTATTTAATGTTGATTAAAATATATTATTTATTTATCAAATATTATATCATTCTCTTGTGAAAATTCAAAATATGTCGAGAAATCTAGAAGTCGGCGGGTGCCGCGCGAACGAAAAACTTCGCTACTGCGCCAGACTCGATCTATTTCTGGTAGCCCAAGCCATTAGGCTGCGCAGAACCATTAGACGATTAGGAAAAAATATGAAATGTCTTAATATTTTCATATTTATATATGTTTATAAAAAAAAATAAGAAAAGGGGCGACCTCTGAGATGTAAATATTAACATTGTCATGTGAGAATTATTGTTTCGGACATAAAAATTACAAAGTTTTCGAAGAAAAATGTGTATAAAGTAATATCATTTTTAAATTTCATATGTATCTGTTAGAAATTCCAACAAGAGGGCGATCTTGTTTAAAGATCGACCTAAATTATACAAATACTTTTATGTATTTAATTAATTCAGCGCATAGTACAAGTGATTTGAAAACACCTAATTTTTTACAATTTTGTGCAGTACCGTCTTAAATCAATTTAGATCCAACATGAAGGAAAACCCAAGATGGCAGACTAGCTATTTTTGATAGGACTCTGACAATATGGATATCAAATTAAAGGGCTCGCTAAAAATCTAAAAATTAACTGATGTACCAAAATTTTTTTTACCTTTATTTTATTTCTTTTGCGTTTATGTAGTACTTCAATATTTAAATACACAAGGAGGGTATTAGAATTAAGTGTGTGCGTTTTATAACATCTCCCATCTTTCTCCCAAATTCACGGAATGGCCTTATTAATTCTCCTTTATGTGTGCACACCGACCTAAACCGATTTAACGTTGAATTTTACAACGCCAGCTTTCTTTATGTCACTATAAAGTAACTATATTGTTTGCCGACCCGCCCTTTAGGTTATATGTCTTTTTAATTGTACTCTGCACCTGATGTCATGTACTCGGTCTTAGTTTACAACCTTTGGTTATTCTCAAATGTGTCTTGTGAGTCGCGGAATAGAGTGCTTATTCGCTTATAATGTTAAGCTAGCAAAAAGCAATGCTTATGAGGGCCCGCGATTTTTAACCTACTTGGAAATTCTTAAATCGGTTATATTTCTCAACCGTCTTAAAAAAGGAGGACGTTGTCAATTCGGTTGTTTTTACAAGCTTTTATTTAACTTGCAATGTATGTTTGTTCGGGTGAAATCTTACAACTCAATTTTAAGGCACTTGCCCTCAACCGATTCAGCTGAAATTTGGTATGCACGTTCAGTTCGGATGACAATGCATGATTAACAGTGTGACGTCATTCTAAATCCAACATGGCGGCATATCCAAAATGGCGGACCAATAATTATTAATGCATTCCTACAATATGGGTATCAAATTAAAGGGCTTGCGGAGAGTAACTCGAAAAAAATGTGACGTCATTCTTAATCCAATATGGTGGACTTCTAAAACTTGAAAATCAATTTTGAAACAGATATTTTTAACCGATTGAGCTGAAATTTTTTATACACGTTTAGTTTGCATAACAATGCATAGTTAATTATGTGACGTCATTCTAAAATGGCGGATAATTTCCTTTTATTCGTGCCTATAATATGGGTATCAAATGAAAGGTCTTGCTAAGAATAATCTTGACGAGTATATTTTGTCTACTTGGGCTCGAAGCACTTTGCCGCTGGTCAAGCATATGTAGCCTTAAGAGGGCACGAATGCGAAACTTGTCAATGAACATTCGTGTAGATGTCTATATCTATAACGACTACATGCCTGTTATTTATTATATATAAAACTTCAACATATTTTCTTAAAACTGTCCAACCTGAAAACACGATTAATAACAAAAGCCTCGATACTTTTATTTTGCAAACATAGCCCCTTTATTTGATGTTTGTGGTCAGAACGGCGAAACCCTAAGGTCTTTAGAAATGATTTTTAGTTTCCTAGCTTAGCAATAACTAGTTCTACAATCTGGCAAAGTTTTTTTACTCATTAACCTCGTACTTTTATTTTAAATAACAATTAAGTGATTTGGCGCTTACGCCCGTTAATTCTAGGACACCCGCTTGTGCCTACCCACTATCTTCTTCTCATTTTTTACGCGTTACGCTCATTAGATCTATCCTGCTTTCGCGCGGGGCGCGGGGTGCGAAATGGCTTCAGCCGGGTCGCATTGGTGCGCTCTTAAGTGCTTCTACTAAAATTTTAAAACTAAGAAAGTAAATTCGAGTACTTAAATCTCGCGACAAGCTTTTATAACATATAAATTGTGTCAAATGTGTTAAATTTGAAATGACGTTATAAGTTAACAGTAAAAAATTTAGTCATCATCATCATTTCGAGTAGGTGTCACGATCAATCGACCATGCACACCCTGGTGTCAGAGTTCTTCGGAACCGCCTCTCGGCCTCTGACGTGGTTCCTTTAACGATTACCAGATGGCAGCCGGGACCACCGGCTTAACGTGCCTTCCGAAGCACGGAATCATCTTTATTGACCGAGCGAGCGAAGCGAGCGAAGCGTCTCAGTTTCCACTGGCCCACAATTCTTTTGTCCGTCTGTCTGTCTGTCTGTCTGTTCTCGCCTACAGGTCGCATTTCTCAACCGATTCTCATGAAATTTTGTGAGCAGGTTCGGTAATTATATAGAATCAAAAATGTCATTAGACTTTTTTGTTATTCTCATTAAGACGCAACTTTTTTGTCTGAACACCTTTTTTATACGATAAACTTGAACGTGTTTATAGTCGGCAATTTGCCCAAAAGTTGTCTGAAATCGATTTTATGTATATTTATGAAAGAAGTTGAAGTACGTGAAGTGGGAGAGGGAGTGAAATTGAACAACTTTCCCCAAGGAACAAAAATCAAAATATGAAAAATATTTTTTGGCTTAAAGCATGATACTGCGTATTACTTTTATAATTGAAAATGTAGAATCCTGAAATAAAAATTAAAAATAAATAAAAAAGATTCACATGCTATCCTGTGACTTGAACCCGGGGCTTATAGATGCTGGCCACTTCTTAACGAAATTAGGATGATTTTTAATTTTACTAGCCTCATGAAGCATTCTTGGAATGTATCTGTTTTCTTTTGCAAGGACTTGAGGATTATCAAAACGCATGTAGTGGTTGGGTTTGTCATTGATTTTCAGAAAATCTTTTTATCCGACAAAGAACCTAGCTTTTCATACGTGCGCAGAGGTCGATAGTTGAATAAAAAGTGAATAAAAACATTAAAAGGATTCCAGAAAACTAAAAGATGCTCGAGTATCTGCAACCGACTTAAACCCGAATTTATTCGTGAATATTGAAAGTTATCGATTCTTAAACCTCAGTATAAAAAGCGTTTGAGCTCAGTTTTACTGCCATCACACAGTTAGAACTGATAGTAAGCTCGCTGGGATCCGAGTGAGTAATAAAATCATGCAAATACCCACATTGTGATAAGGTTAATAAATCATCGTTTCAGCCCTTGAAGTTAACTGTTGGACAAAGCCCTCTCGCTAGGATTCTTCGTTCTATGGGAGGATATCGCCATACTAACTCCATGGCAGGCGGGTTAACGAGCGCCATCACATAATCGACTACCAGGTTTTCTTTTGGATGTGAGACCCAACAAGATCGATGAACGCCGGCTGCACGCATGAAAAAGTGTCACGTTCCGTATGCGGAACAAGAGAGGCGCGATCGTCCTAAGCGTTCGGCTTGTGGCGTATCTATGTCTTTTCCACCATTATCACGTAAAATTAACGTCCTTACACCGACTTAACAGGCTTAAGAGACGCGTCAGAAGCCGAACGCTTAGACAAATCGTGCCTCTCTATCGTTTGTTCCGCGCTCTCGCTTTCACACGGAACGTGATTCTTTTTATCACATTAAAAATACCACTCATGAGATTTATATGATATAAAAATAAATATTATTGAAAATATTGTACCTAAGCAGATTTTTTGTTTGTTTCTAAGCGCACCATTACATTGTCTATCTTCTTGTAGATAGCGAGACCCTACCAGCAAGAAAAAAGGTCGCACTGTTTCTTTAAAAAGTTGGCCGTTTTAAACTTGCTATCTCGCTCTTTCTAATAACCGGATATTAAATAATGGACCTCACTATTTTACCCTTTTATCTAATTTGAGGAGCCCGATGGTCCTATTAGCGCTAAAGTATGTTAAGCAACCCTCGCGGTCCCCACTGGGATGGGTGACCGCAAGTAGCATAGAAATATCTCAAGCTCCTTTTCTGAAGGCATGTTAAACCATTGCTCCCTGCTGTCATTATTGATTCAGAGGCAGTCGTTAAGCTATCTCAGATGCCTTTAGGCAGCTTGATTAATCTGGCACCAGTGTTGTCCACTTACACACACGAAAATCAAATCCCTTTTACCTCAAAAACCTATACAAAAATACTTCAAGCAATATTCTATCTATCTAGAATCTCATTGCCTTAACAAAATTGAAAGGCGCTTTATATTTCCAAGGAGGTGAAGACGTCTTAGGTGGCTATAACACGAAATTCAAATGTGCACTTTTACGAGTACTCCATAAAAGTAAAAAGAATGTTAAACCCACCCCTTTATTTGACGCCTCAGTAAACTGAAACACTTAGATTTGGCCATCAAAGTTTTGGGGCACTTAGAAATCCATTTGAAAAATTCGCATTAGGATGTGTTGGTACAGTAGGGAAGATAAATGTGTAATGATTCTGTGGCCTAGTGGTCTTTATGACAGGCTGTGACACCGAAGGTCCCGGGTTCGATCCCTGGTTAGGTCAAGATGTAAAATTATCTTTTTCAGATTGACCGTTGGTCTAGAGTTATGTAGGTATTTGTTATTATTGAGCATTGAGTTAGTATTCCATAATAAAAGTTTTGAGCTTACTTTGGAGCTAATCCGTGTGGTTGTCCGTATATATTTATTTAGTTCTTATTTCATACTAGCTTTTAAACATATGCCTTAAAAGACACGTTAAGCCGTTAATTATGATTGCCGTTATCGTTCATCGTTTCACTGCGTTAGTGTGTCATTCTTCATCTATCGAGTAGCGTTGGTGTGTCAAAAATTATCGAACTAATAGAGCTATTGATCACACAGAAAAAACGAAACAAATATATAGCGGAGGCACGTAGATGGTAATTTGCACACCCAGAAGTTATTAAAATGAAAGGCGTACTAAAAAAATCAGTCATATTTTTATATTGAAACTCACAGAAAATTGTAGATATCATTTTACAATACAGAAAACAAGAAAACTAAAAAAAATATAAAACTAAATAATCGATATAAAGTTAATTCAATTTATAGTATATGTAAAATATTTTATGTTTTAAATATACGAGTCACAATAAAATCAAACATATTTATTTTGTATTACCGTATTTACTATTTTTTTTCTGTGACGAATTTTCAAATAAGGTAAGTTTAACACTTGCATTCTCCTACACTAAATGATGACCGTTTATTGTAGAAAAAGGCAACATTTTTTTTTAATGGCTTTGACTGTACTTCACTCCTGTGATCGACAGATCCATAAGAGAATTGGCTCGATAAGGGCGCATTTACAACGTACTAGCACCTTTTTATTACCACCCGTTTGCTACCATTAAAGACCTTAAAGTCTTGGCCATGATGTCGACATTACCATACCATGGTATGGTCCATGGATCTAAGAATAATCAGGATGGGCCCCTCACGAACGTAACAGTCGTCAAAGATATATAATAAGGTAAGTGGCTCGGTGTTTCTCTGCGACATCGAATCAGAAACGAAGAGATTCGTGAAAGAACAAAAGTCACCGACATAGCTCAGGTGATTAGCTCTTTGAAATAGCAGTGGGCGGGGCACATAGCGCGTAGAACCGATGGCCGATGGAGCAGAAGGGTTTTCGAATGGCGACCATCTACCGGCAAGCGCAGCGTCGAACACCTACCGACCTAAATGGTCGGATAACCTGACTAAGGTCAAGATTGGAAATCCTTGGGCCTCCCCCAAGGATTTCCAATACGATTCTATTTCCTATATATCCTATTTCCAGCAGTGGACTTCTTGCGGCTGATATGATGATGACGTAACAGTGATGATTAGTCCGACCGATTTCGGTCATGGCGACCACTTTGGACTCCTAGTCAGTGTTTTGGCGTTGGTGCGCCCGAAGATGGCTAATGTAGCCTATCTTTACAGCAAACTTCCGTGCACATTGAGGGCACGTAAGTACGCCGTCCTCATAATTATAAAAAATGGCAGCAGGTGGACGGGCCTTTACATGGTCGCGTTTAGCATCGAGATCTGCTTTACGCTGATCCTCGAAGTCGCGTACGTGGGCATTGATTACCCTGCGCCATTCTGGCCGCTGTGCTGCCAAACGTTCCCACTGGGAAGGCTCTATATTGCATCTCTTCATATGACGCTTCAGAACATCCTTGTACCGAAGGAGCTGTCCACCATGTCTCCAAGCGGAGACATCGCAACGCATCTTTTACGCTGAACTTGAGAAGGGGAAGCCCCCTTCTCAAGTTCAGCGTAAAAGATGCGTTTCGCCACTCTTTCCTCCGACATTCGTGACACATAACCACACCACCGTAGTTGTCGACGCATTAAATAAGCCTCGATGCCACCAACATGGGCTCGTCGCAAGACTTCGGTATTACGCACCCGATCAGACCATCTGATTTTCATGATGGAACGCAGGCATTTGAGGTGGAATCGATCCAAAGTGCGTATGTGTCGTCGATAGACACACCACGCCTCAGAGGAATACAAGAGGTTCGGCAGCACAATTGCCATGTATACTGAGACCTTAGTTGCCAGCTTCAGGTCATGTGAGCAGAAAACCTTGGAACACAGCTTTCCAAACGCTGCAGCAGCAGCACCTATCCTGCTGTTGATCTCAGCATCAAGGTCACACTTAGAAGTTACTGTATTTCCCAGATATCTAAACTTATCCACCTGCTTTAGCACATCCTCACCAACATTTATGGTTAGTGTCTCGTGACCATGAGTGTCTAGAGACATCACTTCTGTCTTCTTAACACTTATCTTCAGGCCGTACTTGCAGCAAGCTTGGTGAAAAGTGGACATCAACTGTTGCAGGTCGTCTGGGGATTCTGCTAAAAAACACAAATCATCGGCATACATGATCTCAGTGATCAATGTATATGCGACCTTGGTGCGAGCCTTAAATCTGGCCAGATTGAAAAGACCACCATTAGTGCGGAAGCGGATGCGGACTCCGAGGGTAATAGTTTGTAAGACCTCTCTGACAACTACCGCAAAGTATAAAGCGAACAGTGTAGGTGCTAAGACGCATCCTTGCTTCACCCCACAGGTTACGGGGAAGAAGTCAGTTTGCTCGCCATTTACACCGACGCAGCATTGCATGTCGTCATGCAGGAGTCTAAGGAGCCTTACAAACCTTTCCGTGCAACCCAGCTTTCCCAACACTAACCAAAGGGCTTCGCGAGGTACGCTATCGAAAGCCTTCTCCAAATCAACAAAGCAAAGGCACAGCGATCGACCCTGTTCTCTACTCTTTTCCTGCAATTGTCGCACGGAAAATATAGCTTCGCATGTACCTCTGTCCGGTCGGAAGCCAAACTGGGTTTCCGGCAGAATCTTTTCAGACAACTCCGTTAAGCGGTTTAAGAGAACTCTAGCAAAGATCTTTCCAGGGACTGAAAGGAGTGAAATACCGCGGTAGGAGCCGCAGTCAGAACGGTCACCTTTATTTTTGTAGAGGGCACTTATGCGGGATGCTTTAAAACTATCCGGGACACACTCCTCTTCCCACATACGAACAAACAGTTCCCACACTAACGTGTGCAGCTCCCCACCTCCGTACTTTATCAGCTCACCCGGTATAAGATCGATGCCAGCCGCTCGTTTGTTTTGTTGCTGTCTGATGGCAGTAATAACTTCATCACGCAGTAGAGGCTCGTCTAACTCAATGGCAACAGGAAGTTGAGGCATTAAACTGATACTTTGTAGATCAGCTGACCGATCTACATTGAGCAGAGTATTGAAATGCTCCGCCCAGCGGTTTAGCACATCCTCCCTACTCGTCAGGAGGTGACTACCGTCTAGGGACCGTAAAGGCACCTTTGCATGGTAGGATGTACCAATCAATTTACGTACCTCGCTGTAAAACCCCCCCAGCTGGTTTGTGTCCGTAAGCCATTGCATGTGACAAGCTTTATCTCGCCACCACTTGTCTTTCATTTTTCGACACAGCTTCCTCAATTCCAGGTCACTAGCTTTGACTACCGCTGTGCCTTCTGCCCGTCTTCTATGCTGTCGTAAGAGATTTCGGTGTTTGTCGAGCGCTGCCTTCAGAACTCCGTCATTTGTATCAAACCAATCTTCATTGCGACGGGGGTTTTTCCCTAGTGCAGTTGAAGCACATTTCATGATATGAGATGACAAAGTTCCCCAGACAGTGCCAACGTCACCTGTCTCATTCACTGACAACAGCTTTTCGGACAGGGATTCGGTATATTTCTCCCTCACTGCAGGATCTTTCAGCTTATCCACGTTTAGAGATGCAAGCTTTGGCATCGCAGATCTACGCGCGTGATGGAGGCGAATTCGCAATTTAGTGACAATCAGTCGATGATCAGTCCAACAGTGCGCACCGCGCATAACGCGGGTGATCTGCACTTGACTGATATCTCTTTGCCGTACGACAGCATAGTCAATCAAATGCCAGTGTTTGGATCTTGGGTGCATCCAAGTTGTTTTGTACTTGGCGGCAAGTCTAAACATGGTGTTCGATATAGCCAGTCCGTATTGAGCACAAAGACTTAGCAGCAACTGACCATTGTCGTTCATGTTACCGACTCCATGCCTACCCAGAACTTTAGGCCAAGCCTCATAGTCCCTTCCAACCCTGGCATTGAAATCGCCCAGCAATAAAATCTGCTCTTTGGCGTTTATTCCGTCTAGGCAAGTAGTCAATTCCTCGTAAAACTTGGCCTTGATGTCATCAGACTTGTCAAGCGTTGGAGCATAGACACTGATGACATTAAGATAGTTGCCTTTGTCAAGGTGAAGGCGCAATGTGGTCACACGATCCGAGATATGTACAGGGTACTCCTCCAATTGCTTTACCAAGTGATTTTTGATGGCAAATCCTACACCAGAACTCCGTGTTTCAGAAGCAGCGGTACCCTTCCAAAAGAAAGTATAACCACCGCCAACTTCCACCAGCTCACCTTCATCGGCAAGGTGTGTTTCACCGAGTGCAGCCACATCCACATTATAGCGATGAAGTTCTCGAGCTACTATAGCGGTTTTGCGCTCAGGGCAGGCGTTACCATCTCGATCTAAAAGCGTTCTTACGTTCCACGCGCCAAATATCATAATAGATTTTTTAATGATTTTATTATATTTGTGACGTCGACCACGATTGTAATGATGCGATGGCAGCCGCGGTTACTACCATCTGGCCTGTAGGGACGAGCATTTTTTAGGGCACCTTTTCTAGCCCCCTCCTCGGCTAACGAGGAAAGCAGTGCCTCCCTAAATAGGGCTGCTTTGTCATCCCGGGTGCTGCCAAATCTACACTGTCGCCCCAGAAAAAGTACAGTACAAAAACGACCACGGCATGTTCTCATGCCCCCAGAACCGCCTATGTGCAGGTTTCAGACAAAGCCTAGCTTGCATCAGACTAGACCTCTCTACCTCCACCCATCGCCATAGGTCTTTAGCGTTGTCGGAGTCCAGTTGCAGAAGCAGTCAAATGCGCAGGATATATTAAGGTGCGCGAGCGTTCGCGCAAACGCAGACGCACACACACGTCTTCCCCCTCTTTAATACAGTGGAACGGAAACCGCTACGACTGAAGGATGAGTCAGATGTTGTGTCTAGCCGACGGTGACTATACGCCCTCCACCGTCGCCCTGGGCCATACACGCTTGCCTTGCTACTTCGCCGAATCCACCAAAGCCCGATGCATATCTGCGATGAGTTGCCTTCATCGCCGAAGTAGACTTTGAGCACTATACAGGAGGGTTCTGTAGTAACTTATCACAAGAGTGATAAGCCCCTCATCCAGGTTTAGCCCGCGAGCCGACGCGGTTTACCGGGGTGTGGCCGCTGTGTGCACTGCAGCTGCTTGGAGCCACTGGAGAGAGTTTGTAGGAGATTAACACGTTTATTACTTATCTTACCGCTTACTAAAGCCGACTGGTTATGATAGATGCTAATAACCTACTACACCCCTTGTCGGAGTCCAGTTGCAGAAGCAGTCAAATGCGCAGGATATATTAAGGTGCGCGAGCGTTCGCGCAAACGCAGACGCACACACACGTCTTCCCCCTCTTTAATACAGTGGAACGGAAACCGCTACGACTGAAGGATGAGTCACGTAACAGTGACGCTAATAATAAAGCATGCAAACGTGTTGCGACACAAGCTCACGCACACATCGACAGTAAATAAGCATTCAATTTCCTCCGTTTGCAATTCAAACCCAATCAAATGTTATACAGGATGGTTTTTAATTACCTGGCAACATTTCAATGTTGGAATCAGAATTCCTAATAGAATATACATCCGCAAGAAAATGAGGGAATTTATGAAAAAAAAAAGACTCCATAGAAATTTGACCAGCTGATCGGTGAATTTGTATGGAAGACTTAATTATTTTCATCATTTTTACCTTTTTTCTGCAGATCTATATTCTATTATGTTATAATAATTTTTTTTTTTTTTTTAATTGATTTGAATTAGGGATTCCGATTCCAACCCCAAAACACTGCCAGGCAATTATATTAGCTATAATTAATATAAGCACCATGTATAAGTACCTGCTTATGCTACTACTACACACATGTAACGTAAAAAGTTTGCGTCGCTTGTGACATCCTCCACGCCCATATTATTCCTAGTTCCATCCTACCTACTAACATGTCTATTATAGTCCATAACACTTGACGCACTAAAATATTATGTATGAATCTCCCCTAACGCATGACATTAGAATTAAGACCGGGGTCCTATTCTAATATAAAGTTTACGTTACCGAGGATATTAGCTATAAAGAAATGTTTGTATTCAACATCCGGTGTGTTCCCTTTAGATCCACTTAGCTACACCCATTTCTAAGTTGTTTCCTGAAGACTTCCTCAACTCGACTCAACCTCAATAATCGCCCCCAACCCCCTTAGTGGGTAGGCTGCGACCCCCACTCCCCTTTTGTGTTGGTCTTTTTTTTTTATTAAACATGATGTTTGATTCCTTAAAATTAAGAAAAAGTTGCGCATTGGTATGAAAAGTCACAAAATAAAGTTTATATTGAATGACGCAACTCTAATATAAATTTTGTCTCTTTTTATTATGCGTATTTAGTACCTTTTTCATAAAAAGTATTAGAATTATGCCAAAATAAATAAGCCTTAAACGTAATTATATCAAAATAGCCAAAGAATATTAGAAAAAAAATGTTATGCGAAATAAAATGATCCCGTCAAAACATACAAGAGGAGCCCGCTTTTTTCTGTGGTTAGTCTAAATCGTCAGTCATAATCATAACAGTTTAAAATTGCAAATTTAATTCTGGTTAGACGCGGGATCAGAACACCGATTGCTGAGCTGAGCTGAACACTGATATCTTGTTTGCAATTTACATTAATGTTTAATTGCTTTAAGACTAGATGGATTTAGAAAAATGAGCTCAAGAGATCTGTTTTGTGTTTTGACATTTTAATCATCCATACATACATATTATCACGTCTTTGTCTCTTATGGAGCAATAGTATGTACCTTAGATTTAGTTTACCATCGATATGGTGGGCTTTCGATGCAGCGTACCAGCGATATTGTGTACCTTCGCTACAGTAAACCGTCGATAGAAAGGGCGCGATGCAGCGACCAGCGATGTAGTGACTGACGATATTGTACCCTAGACCCGCAAGAGCCTATGGTTATAACATCCAAAGGCCACGTTTAACATGTAAGTGGACGTGTAGGTGAAAAAGATATCAAAATAGGGATGGGTTGCTAAACGCATCGTCTATTGACATGAATATCGCCCTCCGGATGTCGACGCTAAGTGCCAAATTATTATGCGAAAAAACATTATGCGAAATAAAAGGATCCCGTCCAGAAATACAAGAGGAGCCCGCTTTTCTCAGTGGTTAGTCTAAATCGTCAGTCATAACAGTTTACAAATGCAATAATAATTTGATTCTGGTTAGACGCGGGATCAGAACACCGATTGCTGCTAGATATCTTGTTTGCAATTTACATTAATGTTTAATTGCTTTACGGCTGGATGGATTTAGCAGAATGAGCTTTAGAGAGGTCTGTTTTGTGTGTTAACGTTTTAATCTTCCATACATACATATTATCACATCTTTGTCGTACGGGGTATACAGAACCTAGGATCGTAAAACCCAAAATCGGGCACAAATCTAAGGAATCATGTCAATAGGATATTCGGCTTCGGCTTTCGACCCAACACTATTTTGACATTATTTTTCAGTTAAACGCTTCACGTGGCATTTAGGGTCTTACGGCCTCAGGCCTTGTCTACCCCCGTAAGGGATGAAGACGTGATAATATGTATGTATGTAGGAACGTTTAGCATGTAAGTAGATTTCTAATATTTTCGCCCGCCGTCGGCGCGGGAAGAGAAGCAGCTAGTTACTTTCTACGTTTTTTTCTTTCCTAGACTAGCGTAGAAGAAAACCATAAAAACCATAAAATACATAAAAATCTTAAAGTAAATAAGCTGATACTGCGTATCAGCTTATTTACAATCTTTGCTAAAATGGCGTAGGATAGACAAACCTGAAATCTGTAGCTACAATATTTTGCGTAAATTAAAATACTTATAATTTAAAAATGACGCGACTCCGCGATTTAAAATTGGTGTCGTAATTAAGAAGAAAGTGAAGTTCAATTTATTCCAATACCCAGCATATCTCAATTAGCTTAGCACGAATTGAGATATGCTGGGTACAATAGTAAAGCCCACCCTTTGTTGCGCTCGCTTGTTACCGAAGTAACAAATAATCAAACAAACAAATACACAATTAAGGTAATGTAAACATTGACAAATAACCCTTCCTTGTGGCGCAGTAGGATAAAAAGATTGCGCAATCACACCCTCATGTGTACCAAAACCCCTACATCATAAGTACAAGCAAATGCGCAGTAGCGCAGGATGATGTCATCTAAGGGGCTGGGGTGGTCACCATCCCCACTGTTCACTGGGGTAGTGAGTCACCGGGTCACACCCTCTCTCAGATGGAAATTTCGTAACGCTTATGTAATTTTTCTCGTTTCCCTAAAAAGGAAATGGTTTTATAGTAGTAATTACTTTTAGAATTGTGTGTTTTAAGGTTATCCAATTGAATAACAATTTTGTAGCTTTACAAATTGTGAATTGAATTTTGGACACAAAATCGGTGTGAAAATTGGTTTAGTCCAATTTATTAACTAATTGTATCACTAAATAATAAAAATATAACTTTTTTATTTTTAAACCAGACCACTCCCTCGTTATAAATAAACTTATACAGTGTTATTATAAAACAAGGACTAAAGTTAGTACCAGGTTTAAGCCGGGGTCCAAGTCAAGTACTAAGGAAAATCGTATTATAAAACGTGGTTTATCGTTTAAGCCATAGATGATCCTAGGGCTAAAGATAAACCTACAATTCCCTAGTTTAACTCTAGTACTAACTTATTTTGTTACCAACAAATAGGTCACTTTTCACCAAAAAAAATGCTTTGATGCTAAAATCTATGTCGAATCCTATTACCCTATTCGCAATGAGCAAAAACCTGGAAAGTGCGAAGAGAAGAATAAAACCAACACATAAAATTATAAAAAAATATTTTAATTATTTGCATTTCAACATATCAAAACATTTAATTAGATTATTTTCAACGATTTTGTCGTCATTTATATTTCACAACCGCCACAAAACAATGACTTTTAGGAACCTTGATTTCATATTAAGAAAAAATTGTTTGTACAAATATAAACAAATTTTTACACCATATTCACTTTTACTTTATTCACGTAAATTTTATCTCACAGCAACTATAAAACAATTACTATCGCGACACTGCACCGTTAATTCATTAAATAAAAATATATTTTTTACAATAATATTTGTAAACAAACTTTGAGGTTACTTTGGAACAAATTCAATTTGTTGCGCGCGCAAACTCGTTCCGTTTCAGGTTTGTAAAATAATTAAATCGTTTTGTATAAAGTATTATTTTTTTAACTGACCACTGAATATACCGTTTATGACATAAATAAGCATGTTTCACAATTTCAATTTTATTATTTTTAGTTTTATACTAGTTTCAAACAATACATTTTATTATTTATTTTAATATTAGTGTAGATCGGAACGTAGTAGTAGCATACTGAACGAATGATTGAATGAATCCTGCTTCCGTTAGATCATCCAGAGATCGTCTCAGGTCTAAGTTAGTTCTGACTTAGTTTACTTTTTGTAATGAAACAAAGTTTAATTTGCTAAACCTAGGTTGATCCATCGCTAGTCCGGACTAAGGTAGACCAGGTTTAAACCTGGTATTGCCGTTTTTTTATAATAACACTGATAATCTTTAACATAAAAAAATGCTATTAACCAAACTCTGAACCGATTTTGATGAAATTGGGAATTATCTGGCGAACTCCGTAGGGCAGTGGTTAGCACTCCAGCCTGCGACACGAGAGTGCCCGGGTTCGAAATAAAATTAAACTTTATATAATAAAATTAAACTAAACATTTTCTGTACAGTGACATTACCAAACTAAATTGGTAAGACTTAAACCATTCACGCACATATTTAAGCAAAAACTTATTTGTATACAAGATGTGAGTGTGATAAGATTCTGTGGAAAAGTGTGAAATGGAAAAAGCAATGGCATATTTATTTTTTCATTAGGACTTTTTTTTTCATTATTATTTCATTACTATTTATTTATATTTACTTCCTGTATACGAACATATTATTATCTGAATATATATTTACGCCTATTTATCAGTAGGTAATTATTTTACCAAAAGTACTTTATTTACTTCACGCTGCGCTGTGCTGATGGTTATGTTGAACATTTATAGAATTGTGAATTGCTGTCGATCGCCACACAGGTATCATAGCAGAATCCCAGTGCTTTGCTCACACTGTGAGTAAAGATTACACTGAGCTTATGACCTTTTTGGATGACTACAGCGCACATAG
The DNA here is from genome assembly GCA_947532085.1 of Elegia similella. Classification (NCBI taxonomy): domain Eukaryota; kingdom Metazoa; phylum Arthropoda; class Insecta; order Lepidoptera; family Pyralidae; genus Elegia; species Elegia similella. The sequence goes on from OX383937.1 coordinate 8,083,026, forward strand.
GCTATTATGTATTGTTTTGTTTTCTCTTAAACATTAATTGTTCTTGAATTGTCATTTTGTGTAATAGCATATGTGTGTTTAAGTTTATCCAAATAAAGTTTTGTTCTATTCTATTCTATATCTCTCCATTATATCCTGCTAAAACAAAATATCATTCCGTACATGTATTTCACATAATGATACCGACAAGAAAAGAGTAAGAACGATTTATTATCTTAAAAGTAGCTAAGTACCTTTGATTATATAGCAAGTATATCAAAGCTAAGTACCTAATTTTCAAAGTCAATTGACTCACTAGCCTATCAGAAAATAATAACGCTCACCTACAACATGCTCTAAAAGAAGCCACAGGCGTTAGTAGACGCTTTTCATTTAACTTTCAAGCTAAAGTGAACTTTAAAAGCTTGCTTTCATGGATGAAATCTCAATAAATGTTACAAGTTAATACTTGGCCATCCTTTTCATTGATGTGGTCTTTGAAACACGTGCAATCATACAGATTAAAGGCGTCCAGAGTGATTAATAGATTATTATCGACGGTTTCTAACACCGCGAGCCAACGAGACGGGAATGTAAAACTCTACAACATTTTTTTATTTATTTATTTAATCTTAGGGAGTCTTACAGCATCAATGAACATGTAATAATTCTTATATAATATCTATGTGCTATTAACAAGTCTCCGCCTATTAAAATATTTATTTCAATATATTTGGCGGACTATTCTCGAATGTATCGAAAAGAAATAGCGTAGAATGTGCCAGCTGCTGCTCTTCCCGCGCAGACCGTTGAAGCCGGTCAAGGAAATGGGCGAAAATCTAAAGAATCATGACAATAGGCGATAGGGCTAGCAACCCATCCCTATTTTGATACCGTTTTCCACCTTTTGGCCCACCAACACGCTAAACGTGACCTTTTGGTCTTATGACCTTAGGCTCTGTCTACACCGTAAGGGATAAAAACGTGATATTATGTATGTTAGTTGAATCAAAAAACTTTTTTTTAGGATTTTTTCCAATAGGTTATGGAGAATGTTCACGTAAAAAGTAGAATTTTCACCTTCAAATCCTAATCTAAGGAGATTGGAAGGATTTGAGGGTTAAAACTCTTAGGACCCGTTTAAGGGTGTACCTGAATTTTGAGTTAAAGGTCGTAAGGTCCTACCTATTTGAAATATTATTTGTAGGAAAACAGAGAAATCATTTTAAATTTCCTATTGCAAGGCCAAAGATACCACTATAAACTATTAGTTACTAATATGACCCACTAGTTACAGTTAAAAGTAAGGACGTGAAGCTTTACTTTGCATTTTTTTAAAGCTACAATGCTATTAAAGTTGGACCCCGAAAAATTCAGGTATGACCTTAAAAAGCCAATATTCAATATAATATTGCTTGATTAATAGTAAAGGACAAAGATAAGTATAAAAATACTCGTACATGTTTGTGAGCTTCGATACTTATCCTCATATGAAAGGTAGTCTGTCAATTTTCGAGGTAATCCTGTCTGCTACCGTCGGATGCAAATGTTGATTCTGATCTCATCTTGCTTAAGCTTAGGCCACACAGAGGATATAGAAATTTCAGTGGAGGAAATTTTATATACTAAAGCCCCACCAAAGATATAAAAGTCATCTCTATATTGCGGATAACTATTGGAACAATTTTTTTATAAAAATCCTTTTGTATGTTTTAAAAATGTAGTAAATGCGAAAGTGAGTTTGTTTGTTTGTTTATTTGTTTGTTACGCTTTCACGCCGTAACTACTGAACCGATCATCATGAAATTTTGCATACAAGTTCTCTGGAGTACGGAGAAGGACAAAGGCTACCTTTTATCCCGGGAAAAAGTACTATTCCCGAGGGGTCGACATTGACGCGGGCGGAGCCGCGGGCGAAAACTAGTCTAATATAATTTGCACGCCCTAAAAGTGTTGAATACTTTACCTTTTTAAGATTTTTATGTATTTCTTGTATTCATGCAAATAAACGATTGAATACTGAACGTAATTTTAAGACGTCATTAATGTCTTCTGTTGATTGGCTGTCAAAGAGGATGTTGATTGTGGGTAGTCTATTTCTTAGGATGAATATTAAGAAAATATTGTGATTAAAAAATAATTAAGCTCTTATAAGACCTAGGCTCTTATTACCGCGCAAGAAAAAAAAATTGTATTTATGTGTGTATGTAGAAATGAAAAGTCTATCTGCATTGCCAACATTCACAAAAAACCGAACATGAAGCTCACAGTGCATGAAACCTGCTCCATACGAACCTATTTGGTAAAATTGGCTGAAATCCCAGAGTTCTCGTACCCATACCTTTTAGTAATCTAAAAGTCTCTAATTAATACAAAATGTCTAAAACTATACCTTTCACTATTTTTTTTTCGTTGGTATCGAAATATACTGTAATGAATTAATTCTAAATGGTGGCGGAAGCATACAAAGTAATTTAACTCAGAGTCCATGCAATATTATTGTTTTTGCGGTTTCATCTTATCTATCTTCATCTAGGCTGTGACTTAGTGGTACCGCAAGTGTCTTTTAATCGCAGGTAGGGTCCGATCTCCGGCCAGGTCATGATGGAAAACGATATTTTTAGATTGGCCTGGGTCTTGGATGTTTATCTGTAAGTACCTTTTAAAGTATCGTGGAGTTAGTATTCAACAACACAACTTCCTATAATGTGAAACGTTATCAAGGTATCTTTTCTATGGGGTAGCTCAATATGAGCGTCCCTATATTTTTATAGTCCTTAAATATGTGACCTGTCTCTTTTTCCATGAGACGTAAGACATCCTTATATTTATTTATTTATTATTTATCCTAGTGTTGAAACTTGCGAAATATTTTATTTAAACTATTTTTTAATTTTAGGGTAAGGAGATTTGCATCAATTAGGTCTTTAAAAGTTGTTCATATTTAATGCTTTTTGCTTTATTTTAAAGCTGGGTTTGATACTATTTATAATGATATATAAAAAAAGTACCTCAACAAAGTAAAATCGGGGCGAAATCTGTCTATGGAGATATGTCACAACAGCAATTGAAATCGCAGGTACATATAAATCTATCATGACCTGGCCAGAAATCGAACCCGCCTGCGAGTCAAATACACTTGCGGCACCACTAAGCCGCAGATATCTGTGATTTTTCGAAGTAATATCGATGACGGATTTATCAGACGTTCACGGTCAAAGTGTTTGTTTGTAATTTCTTTATTGTACAAAAACCTTAACACTAAATAAAATAAATAAAACAGTTATATGTAAAAAAGATAATTTGCACAAAGGCGGACTTATCCCTCGAAGGAATCTCTTCTAGACAACCAAGTGATTGAAAGGATATACGAGAGGCATAACGGGAATAGCGTTAAGATGTAAATCTAATAAATTATATTAATATACATATAATACATAAATAAGTGTATTAATTATATAATGGGTTAATACTCTTTTGTCACAATTCGATAAATTCACAATAAGTAACAAAATGAGTTTTAAAATAATACATATAGGTTAGGCAAACAAAGACAAGCGGGTGCGAAATCCGGTTTGTATGCATCGGCGGGAAAAGTTTCAGGCAGGGAATATGCTTCTAAATTAGAATTTGCAATATCTCTCTCAATACAAGTTGTGAAGACTGAACATATGTAGCTAGAATTTTGATATGAACTCCAAGATTTCTTTGATTAAATCACAAGTAGACTCTCATCCGAGCTGATGACGATATCTTCTTTTCGAGTTGGTGGCAAACCGTAAAAATGCAGTATTTTTTTTTATGATACAGGACGGCAAACGAGCAAGCGGGTCACCTAATGGTAAGTGTTCACCGCTGCCCATGGACAACTAAAACACCAGGGTGTGACAAGTGCGTTGTCGCCCTTTCAAGGAGTTGGGGGAAGGAAATGGGGAGGGGAGAGGGAAGAATGGCGGGCCAAGTGCAAGTCGGAATTTCACACAACTATTTTTTGTAGTTGTACAGGTATAACTACAAAAAAACGGTCAAAAATAACTTTACTCTTTATGCCTCCCCCATTTTTAATATTATTTGTTATAGCGGCATTAAATGAAAATTCATTAAAATTTCACGTATCTACCCATCTCAGTTCAAAACACAGCCCTGTTGCAGAACTTAGTAGTAAAGTCCCGTTTCTACACTTTGGGTACGGAATCCTAAAAAGTAACTAGTAGTTATCGAAAGGAACACGTATGGATTGCTGATTTCATGTCCACTTCTACTAACAAACGCGAGACGCGAAACTTGTTAGAAAAGTAAAGGAAATAGTTGCGATTATAAAACAAATAGACACATTACTTGGGTACCTATCGTCATCATCATCATTACTGCCACAAAAATTCCACTGTTGGACATGAGCCTCTCCCAAGGATTCTTCGTTCTGTTGGAGGATATTGCCATACTCACCACGCTTGGTAGGCGGGTTGGCAGCGCAGTTTCTTTGGCTTCTTGTGCTTCCGACGCTGCTACTAATCGGGAGCATTTTAAAGCTGGGGAAAGGATAGGAGTTTGTTTAACTTAGAAAGGGAATGAAGGTATTGGGATACTACTCATTCGGATGAATGGAAAAAAAACAAGTACCTCAGGAGGCCGGGCGCGCACGTACCTTATGCCTACACTTTCTATGTGAGCCTTCCAATTACAATGATGATTTAGCGTGAAGAAGCTTCTGTTAAATATTTCCCGTGACAATTTATATTTAGTAAAGGTTTATTCGCGTGATAATTAATATACATACATACTATCACGTATTTATCCCTTGCGTACGGCGGCGGAGATAGAGCCTTTGTTTAAAACACCTGAAGGCCACGTAGGAAACGGAATTAAAATAGTGATGGGTTGCTAGCCGCATCGCTTACTAATAATACCTTAGATTTTCGCCCATTCCTTTGATCGGCTTTTACGACCTGCGCGGGAAGAGAAGCAGCTGGTACATTCTATGTTTTTCCTTTTCTCCCAGACCAGCATGGAGGACAACTTCCATATAAATATACATATTCTTTAAAATTCTTGGAAGTTCTCTACCATCTCGCTTCACCATCTCTATCGCTAACACACAACACGAGAGAAAAAATTGACTCACAGAGAACGCACAGAATCAACGCTGCAGTCATCATCAGGTCTTTTTAGTCTCCACTAACAGGAGCACGAGCCTCTCTGTACTACTAAAGACATACTTGGCCAGAGCAGCCAAAGGACTTGGCCTACACTCTCCACGCTGGCCAGACGGGTTGGAGAGGTCTTTGTTTAGCTTGTATTTCCTAAGTCGCCTTCTACGACATCCACGGGAAGACTTGGAGTGGTCCTATTCTACTCTGCCGGGTACCACACGGCAAGTGCAACACTGCAATGCTTAACCGTAATATCAATACTTTTTTACATATTCATAAACATAAATCCCATCATCATTACAATACAAAAATGTAAAACGTATCCATTTCAATAAAGCCATCAGAGATAGAAATTCCAATCAAACGTTGCTAAATCGATATTTAATTTGATTACAGTCCTGAGAGCCACACTCTATGCTCCGGAGAGGCCCACTCCATTTAATTTACATCGCCGATTGTTAGAAACTTGAGAGTTCGATGAACAGCCGCACCGTGTCCAATTTATTTACATCTACACCCCTAAATGGATTTCAAGTTTAATATCAGACTTAAAACCCTGTCAATTTACGTCTAAATCTTGATATTTGATTTATTTATGAAATTGACGATATCGATTTATCTAATACAATCTTTCGTCTGTAACTTCGTCCGCATATATAGCCTATGTGTTATTCTGACACCACCACACTTGTCTAAAATGTATCCAGTAGTTTTTTTACAAAAGTTACTTCTTTATTAAAAAACTATTGATATTTTTTTAAAGTAAATTTCGATCCATACTATACTCCTCACAAATTCAGACACTTTTAAGATAAAACCATTCCCTTTTGCAGAGGGGTAAAAAGTATCTATTTTTGTGAAAGAAATATATTAAATCTTAACAAAAAGGACTAAAACACTTGTGCAAAAATTGTTTGAGTAGTTTTTAAATAAAAGAGTAACAAATATCAATCCGTACATCACTCTTTAAAAACTTTGACACTTATAAGTAAGATAGATAGAAACCCTTCGTTAAAGGAAAAACAATATGAATACATGTCTCATCTTAGAAACTAGAAAATGCGCAAAAGGCGGCCTTATCGCAGAGCAATTTCTTACAGGCAACCTTTTATGAAAAATTAACCCTAAAATACAGTAGGTGCAGGGTAGTTAAGTAATAACTAGAGTTATTTATTCTAGTAATTACTTAATTAGTAAGATAAAACATTACCCCCCTGTGGATAGGTAAAAAGGTTTAGCGCGTCAGGAGAAATACCACACTCTCACAGAAAATCGACGGTTTAGTACAAGCTTTACCGCTTCGCTTCGTTCGGTGAGTGAGAGTGCTCCTGATCTCTCCATCTTTTCCCCCATTTCCTCCCTCATTTCCTTCCCCAAACTTCTTGAAAGGAAGGCAACGCTCCTGTTACACCGTGGTGTTGCTGTTGTCCATGGGCAGCGCTGATCGCTTACCATAAGGTGAGTCGCTTGCTCGTTTGCATATCATAAAAACAGTCCTATATAAAAAAAAATATTTCGGTAAAATAAAAACATCACATGTTAACAAAAAGGACTTAAAAGTACCTAATAAGCATCCATTTCAATAAAGCCTTCACATATAGAAATTTCAATCAAACGTTGCTAAATCGATAGTTAATTTGATTACAGCCCAAGAGAGGGCTTCATTTAGTTTACATCTCTAATTATTGGAAAATTGAGAGATCGGTGAACAGCCCTGCCATGTGTGATTTATCTGCGGCAGTGTTTTTCAATCTGTGGGACCCCTACGGGAGTCGCGATACCTTATTCGGGGGTTCGCCAGCAAAAAGAGTAGTCGCGGGAAGCCTTCAAATTACCTCGTACTTCGAAAGCTCTCGCGGCTTTTTACTTATCTCAGTATTAAGGAATAAATGTACCAAAACAGAAAAAAAATCCCCTATACAAAAATATTTATAGTTTAAGGAACAACCCTTAAAAAGAAAAAAAAACACCAGGTCAACGTAACCGTATTGCAAGATCATAACCTACAATTTACTCATTAAAATGAATACATTATATGTCTGCTGTAAGTTTGCGGAGAGAAAGGTTGTCTGGAGACATTCTGGTTGCAGCATCAGGTCGACGTTATCAATTAATTGTCATTTAACGATTATACTGGCACGCGTGAAGCACTTAATCGAGTAATCATACGCCATTACATCATTTTGGAATAGAGCTGAAACTCTTACCCGCTGGATCAATATAATCCAAACATAGCTAAGAACTACCGCAAGGAAACTTGTTTTTAAACGAAAACCGTATCGAAATTGGTCCGTCCGTTTGGAAGCTACGTTGCCACAGGCAGACACACAAATACACAGACATCGACGTCAAACTTATAACACCCCTCTTTTTGCGTCGGTGTATAAAAAAACACTAACGTAGGTAGTCTTTAAATTCTTACTTCGTCAGTCTATGGCACAGCGTGCGACAGAACTTTTCAACTTGTAAAGGTCGCGAAGTCAAAAAGATTGGAAAACACTGATCTACGCCATTAAATGGATTTTGATCCTAATATCAGACTTAAAACCCTGTCAATTTACATTAGGATCATGATATTTGACTTAAGTATGGAATGAACGATAATTATAATCTCTTTACTTTATAACAGACATACATTTGTGTTGAAAGTTTTACATATTAACAATTTTTTTAAGTAAAATAGTATTGTAATTTAAAGTGTAAATATAATTCCAGAAATGTGAAAGTAAATAAGCATGCTGCCAAATAATTAATTTCAATAGTTATTACAGATGAACTCCGCGACGCTATAATAACATTTGTCACAATAATAGCATTCCAATAAAGAAATTAAACAATTATGTGTATGATTCTGTTTGTATGTAACATGGAATATCATCGAGAAACATGTTTTCAATTTTCCTAAAGGTATCTAAAGCATACAATTCTGTCAATGAATTTACTCGTCATCATCATCAGGTCTTTTAAGTCTCCACTGCAGGAGCATGATCCTCTTTGTACTACCGGAGCCATACTTGGCCAGAGCAGACAGAGGATTTGGCCTACACTCTCCTCGCTGGCCAGACGGGCTAGAGAGGTTTTATTGATGTTTATGAGCTTTGTTTAACTTGTATTTCATAATCTCGCCTCTTACGACCTCCATAGGAAGACTAGGAGTGGTCCTATTCTACTCTACCGGAAACCACACTGCGTACTCGTATTAATGATTTTTTTTAATTGTAATTTAATTATCTTCTGTTAATGGTGTACACTTTTATTTAATTTTTCGGACATTCATAATAATAACATTGATAGGTAGTTATCAAACAATAATTTTCATTCTCATTGACATTATTATGTAAATTGATCATAATAACAATTGTCTAATAAAAAAAAGTTTAAGTTTTTCTTTGAATTGTCTGTGATAAACAAGCAGCCTAAGGTCAAATGTATTAAACAGCTTCATGGATTAAAAGTATGAGCAGTGTTGTACAGTTATATCATTGAAACTAACGTGAGATACAGACAGTACTAAAAACGGGTCACTCACGTGTAATTTCGTCGGGATTGCCGACTATAGTTTCGGACTCGTCAGGAGCCCATTTTCAAGGCGAGTGCGAGACGCGCTGCGGAGAGTCCCGAACTCCTGACGAGTCCAAAACTATAGTCGGCAATCCCGACGAAATAGCACGTGAGTGACCCGTTTTTAGTACATAGTGTTGTACAGTGTTTAAAGTTGGGACAGATTAAGTATGCAACTAGGTCTTTCCTTCTAGTGTTTTCTCTTCCATACTGGTCTGGGAGAAATAAAAAACGTAGAATGTACCAGCTGCTTCTCTTTCCGCGCAGATCGTAAAAACCGATCGAGGGAATGGGTAAAGTCTGAATGTTAATAGGCGATGCGGCTAGCAACCCATCACTACTTTGATTCCATTTTTCACTGAATGGGCACCAACATGCTAAACGTGGCCTTCATGTCTTATAGACCTACGCTCTGTCTACCCCGCAAAGAAAAAAGACGTGACACTATGTATGTATGTTTTCTGTTATCTGTCTGTCTACTTCACTTTCATATTCGTGGATGTACGATTAGACATCGATATACCTATTTAATACTAGTTGTTTTATCGGACTTCGTCCGCAAAAATTAATGATATATAGCTTTTGCCCGCGGCTCCGCCCGCGATAGTGTCAATCTCTTAGGAACAGTAGAATTTTCCGGAATTAAAAGACTGCAAAGACGCTCGGATGAGGAGGTAGACTAGATAATTACCTTTTATTTAGTTAGTTACTTATATATGTATAGAAAAACCTGCCCGATTCTTGAATAGGTGATTCAGCCCTTCGATATGCTCAACAATGCCTGTGGGATGTACCCTAACTATTTAATTTTAATTGACCGGCGGATCATTTTTATTTGGAATTGTCCATGTTTTTTGATCCCATAGGAAAAGTTGTTCATATCGACGGGTCGCATCATCCCTTCAAAGATCGGATAGGGGATTCTTTACATATTATATAAATACACATTAACATTAACCAACGCCAATTTAAAAAAGAATGTTTACCATCTTTACTCGGCCGGGAATCATACCCAGGACTCTGGATTCAAATGCGATTTATAAGGTACTAGCTTTCGCCCGCGGCTCAGCCCGCGTCAATGTCGATCCCTCAGGAATAGTACTTTTCCGGGATAAAAGGTAGCCTATGTCCTTCTCCGTACTTCAGAGAACTTGTATGCAAAATTTCATGATGATCGGTTCAGTAGTTACGGCGTGAAAGCGTAACAAACAAACAAACAAACAAACTCACTTTCGCATTTACATATAATATTAGTAAGGATGATTCTAATTTCTGCATCATGGAGTTTCGATTATCACTTATAGTTTGACGAATTCGTGACGATATTGTCATCCTATCAACAAGTCTATCCATATCTACATATCTAAATGCAATGACAGATTTCAATTTAAGCTCCAAATGTACATTTTTAATACACAACCCACGATTTTGGCTCTCAATCTGATAAACACATACAATGTTAAGACCACGGATTTTCCTGCACGATCTCAGATGGCAGATAATGCTAGTTAATAAACACTGACTAGCTACCTAAATAGACCGCGGAACTACCCGAACCACATTTCGCTGCCTTTTCTACTTCTTTTAATTTTTTTATTATAATTATTTTGCCTAGTATACGGCCATATCTAGTGCCTTATCATTTGTCTCTTCTAAATCCTTTGAGTACCGTGAGTGGGGCAATTTCAAATCTATGTTTACATAACAAAAAACACATCCCTGGCACAACTCTAGTGGAAACGCAGCTTAAGCTTAAGTCGCGGTCTGTAGTTATTACTAAATCATTCATATCCTTACCTTGTGACAAATAAGACTTTTTATATAAAAAAAAACCGGGCAAGTGCGAGTCGGACTCGCGTACGAAGGGTTCTGTACTGTTATTCTAAAACAAGTTAATAATTAATAAAAATATTTTTATTATATGATGTAACAAAAAATTTATACTTCTTGCAATTTTTCCTAAATCTGTGCTATACGACGTTGCTTCGCACCAAATTTCAAGATTCTGAGTTCACGGGAAGTACCCTGTAGGATTTGATTCCCTTACAAATGTCGAAAATTTGCGGCATAAAAATTAAAAATATTTTTATTACATGATATAACAAAAAATGTATGCTTTTCGCAATTTTTCCTTTATCTGTGCTATAAGACGTTGCTTCATACCAAATCTCAAGATTCTGAGTTCACGGAAAGTACCCTGTAGGTTTTGATTCCCTTGCGAATGTCAAAAAACACGAAAATTTGCGGCATAAACGGCTGTATCTTTTGAGTGCGTTGGCCTAGAAGTTTGTTTTTTCACAGCTCCAAGGGACAGTAGACCTGAGTATTTGATATGAAGTTTAGCTTGATACCTCTACACGTTCCTGAGAAAAAGGGTCTTGACAGACCGACAGACAAACAGATGGACAACCGAGTGATCCTATAAGGGTTCCTTTTTACCTTTTGAGGTACGGAACCCTAAAAGAAGATTTTCTCGTTATGCCAACTTCTTTACGATAGACGAAATTGAAACTAATGTTGACGCTCAGAACTTATGTCTATTTGGATCGTTATCTATGCTATGCGACATTCTATACCACTTCGTCACGTCAAACTATTTTGTGTCACTGCATTGTATGTAATACAAGACATTCGTGGAGGTCATCCAGGTCCTAAAAATGTCATACGCATTATTTTGTGGTTAAGTTGTTAAAGTTGCATCGCTATCATGCAATAACAATAAAAAAGTGCAAGTCGGACTCGCAGACACATGGTTCAGTACCATTATCTATACAACATTAGATACTTTTTTAGGGTTCCGTACCCAAAGGGTTAAAATAGGACCCTATTGATATCGTTCAGCTGTCTGTCTGTCCGTCCGTCTATCACCAGGCTGTATCTCATGAACCGTGATAGTTAGACACTTCAATATTTTACAGATTATGTATTTCTATTGCCGCTATAACAACAAATACTAAAAACAGAATAAAATAATTATTTAAGGGGGCTCCCATACTAAATCATGATGTTTTTGCTCATTTTTGCTCGATATTGATAACGGTAATAGGTAGACCCTTGAAATATTCACAGAATATTAATTATTACATTAAAATAAAACAAATATTTCCCCTTAAATATTTGTTTTATTTTAATATAATAATTTTATTTAACTAAATATTCTGTACCATACAACAGACATTATTTTTTATAGATAATGGTACCTCCGTGCGCGAGTCCGACTCACATTTGGCCAGTTTTTTTTATATAAGCTTCCTTGAATATTAAAAATATTTATTGTAACACAAAATAGCACAACAAAAACAAAAAAGCACACCAGTATAAACAGACAGTGTAAGACACGAAATAGAAATTATAATAAAGGCGGTGCCATCTGTATAACAAAAGGTGACGGCTTAGTATTACGCTGTATAGGTATAAGCCTAATGACTTAGTAACACTGATTTTCAGTCGTCACCTTCTGTGGCATCGCGGGCCTTCCCACGTCTCCCTCTTATTTCTCTCTCATATTACCCCCAAGCCCTACAAGTTTCAACTGTGTAGTCCTTATAGTTTCGGAATAAAGTGGCTGTATGGTCAATGGTGTCATCCTCAACTGCCCCTGTCCCGGTGGTTGCTGATATGACATCGGGTAAGTGCACCCATCCGTTCTCAAACCTAACAAATTCCTATCCTTAAATGCACAATAAGCCTAAGAAACTGCGCTCGCCAACCCACCTGCTAAGCGTGGTGAGTATGGCAACATCCTCCCATGGAACAAAGTATCTTTGGGAGAGGCCTTTGCCCAGCAACATCATCATTTCGAGTAGGTGTCACGATCAATCGACCATGCACACCCTGGTGTCAGAGTTCTTCGGAACCGCCTCTCGGCCTCTGACGTGGTTCCTTTAACGACTACCAGATGGCAGCCGGGACCACTGGCTTAACGTGCCTTCCGAAGCACGGAATCATCTTTATTATCAGACAATCAGGTGATTTAAGCCTGCAATGTCCTAACCAAACTGGAAACAACTAATCAAAGTATGCTTCCGGTGGGAATCGAACCCACGACCCCCGGGTCAACAGGCAAGCGCCTTAACCACTGGACCACGGAGGCTGTTATGTTACCCAGCATCATTACGGCTGTAATGATGATGATGATGAAAATGTGTTTTACGGTCCGTAGTATTGGAAAACATAAAAAAAATATTATTCATTATTTTCTAATTAATTTATGAGTATGGGCTGTTGCGCTTATCGTGAGGAGACGTAGGTATGTTTACGCGTTGTTTAACGTTGGATTTCCTAGAATTCTTATTTATTATCAAATCCATAAAATATAGTGACAGCTCCGTGGCGCAGTGGTTAATACGCCAGCCTGCGACATGGAGTGCCCGGGTACGATCCCCGGCCAGGTCAAGATGGAAAATGATCTTTTTCAGATTGGCCTGGGTCTTGGATGTTTATCTATATATGTATTTGTTATAAAATATAGTATCTATCGTTGAGTTAGTATCCCATAACACAAGTCTCGAACTTACCTTGGGGCTAGCTCAATCTGTGTGATTTGTCCGTATATATTTATTTATTTATTATTATATATTGTAATCTATAAAATAGTTTTTTTATTTTTCAAGCAAGACCGTGTCAGAATTTTTAGAATCCTAAAATTCGCATCATAATATTTGTCTTGGTACTTACAAGTTGTACTTGATTATTTTGTTTTAAAAGGAGATTGCCTATCATAGTTTATCATGTAAATGTACAGTTATTTATTTGTTACTTCGAGTTATTAACGTTATATAGTTCGCTTTGCGGCATTAACTATTTGAAAGCTAAAGTGGCTAGGATGAGTTTAAGTTTGTGGAGGCTAGCTTAGCTATTCACGGCATCAGCTGGAAAAAGTTTTAGGTACGAAAGGTTTTTGTAACTAAAATGATTTGATTCCAGATTGAAAGATGAAAAATTCAAAGATGAAATTAATGACTGTGTCATTTTTCTGTTTTGTTGCTATTACTTGTTTCGCTTGGATCAAGATATACCGGAAGCTAATGGTTTTAAACGAGTTATTAAATTCCTATAAATATTCTCATAATATGGCTAGCCAATTTGGAATACCGGGCTGGAGGTCTAGAACTTATAGTGAGAGATTAAAGTATATTTTGTTATGGCCGGATTATAAATTTCTACCGTTTACCGAAATGGCAGCTGGTCAAGACGAGTTTCTCAAACTCTATTGTCCAGTAACGAACTGCTTTGTGACCGCCAACAAGACCTTTCTTAAGGACATCAGAGGCTTTGACTTCATCGCTTTCATGGGACGAAACTTATCAATAGACTACCTACCCCAAAAGCGGGCAGAATACCAAATCTACATCTATTTTAACATGGAGAGTAGTCCAAACTATCCTGTGGAAAACTCATATTTTGATGGCTTCTTTAACTGGACGGCGACTTACAGACTTAGTTCTGATATTCCTGTGCCCTATATACAGATAAGAGATAGGCAAGGTAATTTAGTAGGTCCTAAAATGAATATGAAGTGGATTCCCGAAGTTCCAGTTGATAAAAAGGAGCTTCCAGTTGGCTTATTGGATCATAAAAATAAAACAGCTGCAATATTTTACTCTAAATGTCATTCCTTAAGCGAAAGAGAAGATGCTATAGAAGAATTACATAGGGAATTGAGACGTTATAGCTTGCAAGTTGATGTGTTTGGTACATGTGGCCCTTACATATGTCCAAGGACAAATGAAACTTATTGTAATCAAATGCTTACCAAGAAATATTATTTTTACTTGTCGTTCGAGAATTCACTCGATGTAGACTATGTGACAGAGAAATTACTGGTAGCTGTACAAAATTATGTAATTCCGGTAGTGTATGGAGGGGCTAACTATAGCAGGTAGGTACAAATAAGCAATTGGATGAATAGCAGTGACGTGCACAGACATTTATCATAGGGTAGACATAATTATAAAATTTACTTACAAACATACCACCTATATACCTTACCTTACTATACGGCTAGTTATCTACAACTCGTTTAATATTATAATAGTCTTTCGATCTTCGACCGCAAAAGTATTCAAAACAAGCAAAAGATAAGAGATATGATTACAACCTGTGAGCCACGTACACGTATCATACGGTTTAAGATTAAACTTTAGAATAACTAACCATAACTAACCGGTTACTTGATTTGTTCACAAAACACTTTATATTTCGGTTTTGGCATGCAAACACTAAGCGACACAACGTTCACATGAAAATATTTTTGTCACAAATGAAATTTAACTGATAAAGCAATTAATTTTAAAATAAAACTTTCCTCTTGGATTGTTTGTAAACACGTAAATCAATGACATTGACATGACAAGTGACGATGACATTTACATTGCGCGCGGCAGCCAATAGAAATCTCGGAGACAGTGTCTTCAATTCACACACACAGCGCAAATTTGATTTGCATGTGTGAGTCGATGAAAGATGATTACTTGTACTACTACAAAAGTGATTTCCTATCGGTGTATAAAAATTTTCTATGTGTGCGTGAAAAGTCAGACCTTTGAAATTTTGTCTTACGCGGCTTACGCGTATAGATACTGCTTCGCGCGGGCAAGCGCGGGCCGCGGGCACAGCGCCGTACTTGAACAAAATCGACTATAAAGTATTTGCTAGCAGAATTTTGCAGGCGCCCCTAATATAATTATTTTTTTGTAAGAAAAAAAAAATTGTATTTATTTAGCGACTGCAGGGTAGACAGTGTCTAACAGTCTATATGGACTGCACGTCACTGATGAATAGTGTAACTCTGTATTTCAGTATCACGAACGAGATCTTAGGTACGAAAGAACTCAGGCCCGATGTCGTGAAAGAACTGACTCGCGGACAGGATCCGCTTTCGCGTTTACACCGGGGACTGGCGGCAGGATTTCCTACGTCATAAGATACAGAATAACCCTAGAATTTAGTAAAATTAGGTGCTCAGTAGGTGGGCGTCATGTAGGATTTCCTATCCGTAACCTGAATTAGCAGTGGGCTGATGTGGGCTGAAAATGATGATGATGATGATGAATGAACCTGAATTATCCATTGAAAAAAGATGTTAGAAACGTTAATTTGGTGAAAAATTATTATCTAAGATACACGAGTGTGACTTTAACATAGGGAAAGAGAGCCTTAGTGTGCTTAGTGACCTGGACTAGCTCTGGTTTACATCCGCAGCCCTGGAAGAATTCCAAGTTCAGCCACCCTGAATGGGTCGGTTTTCCATTCTAATAAGGTTGCTTTGTCACGATATACATAAGCCGTATTGATAAGCTAGGTAAACCGAGAACCAGTAAACAGATTTCATTGGAACTGGCCGTGCCACCAAATTGCAGTAAATATAAACCAGTGAAAAAAAATACTATTGGAATTAATAGATTCGGAGTAAAATAGTGGTCTTTGCATTGATAACGTTATGTTGTTAAAGTCGGTTAAAATTACATTGTAATCATAATCTCATAATAACATGTTTTCAATATCTTAATTTAATGGTTCTTCCGTGGCAACTCTACATTGCCTGTACCACTAGTAATTATTCTGTGCCCATACCTACTAAGCCTTCTTTCACTACATACCTACTAGTCTAATTTGTGTATCATATGACGTAGAAAATCCTGCCACCGACCCCTGGTCTATTAAGAGTACGACACATGGTGCGTTTTTTCAGATTTCTGCCCCCAGGGTCATATCTGGATGCTTCTGAGACATCTGCGACGATTATTGCGAATACCATGGTGGAATTAATCAAAAACCCAGAAAAGTATCTACAGTACTTCTGGTGGACGAAATTCTATACATATCGCAATCCAATAGTGAACGATAACATATGCAAAATATGTGCTACAGTCAATAACAAAAAAAAATTGAGAAAAAAGAAAGTTTACAAGAAATTTCGAAAGTGGTGGAATACAAATAATAACCACTATTTATAATTTCGAAGTCGATGGAAGATCGAAGAGTAGTCGGATGACTTGCCGACTTTGACATGCTATGGAAGGAAAAGACCAAAGATAAAAGAGAGGCAGTCTTTGCCCAGCAGTGGGATCAAAGAGCTAGTAAAAATATAAAATGTACAACAAAATAAAAATGTTTATATTACTTTACCTCCGCTGACCTGACTTGAGTCCAGGGGAGAGGCCTTTGTCCAGCTGTGGACTTTTTACGGCTAAAATGATGATGATGAAAACAAATTTATCTTCCTTCCAAATGATCTCAGATAATGTAACAACTACATGCTACATGGTAGACTACGAATCACCGCGTCGAATCATGGTGGTGTAATCGTATCACACTTAGGGCGTTAACCTAAGGGACGTGGGTTCGAGGCATTGGGCATTGGCTATGTATGACGCACAAACTTAATAGTCGCAAATATATACTGAGAATAAGATGATACGGACAAATCACACAGATTGAGCTAGCCCCAAGGTAAGTTCGAGACTTGTGTTATGGGAAACTAACTCAACGATACTATATTTTATAACAAATACATATATAGATAAACACCCAAGACCCAGGCCAATATAAAAAAAGATCATTTTCCATCTTGACCTGGCCGGGGATCGAACCCGACACTCCGTGTCGCAGGCTGGCGTGTTAACCACGGCGCCGCGGAGCTGTCACGTTAAGAAAGTAATGTTAAAATATTTATATCCCTAACATACATACATACATAGTATCACATCTTTTTCCCTTGCGGCGTAGACAGTGCCTAGGTACATAAGACCGGAAGGCCACGTTTAGCATGTTGGTGGGCATTAGGTGGAAAACAGAATCAAAATAGTGATGGGTTGCTAGACGCATCGCCTATTAACATGATTCCTCGAAATGTTTCCCGTTCCCTTGATAGACTTTTGCGTGCGGGAAGAGCATACATGGAAGAGGCCCAGATCTTTAAACAATTATCTCAGAGATTCTCTAGCGTCAAGTTTGAATTGAGATCTGATCTGATTCTAAATCTCAAATATCGAATGGATAAAAATAATAAAACCCAACTCAACGAAATGTTTCCTTACTTCTAGTCTGCACTCAAAGAATAACAAAATATTACTTTTACTACTCCGTCCGACCGTATACCTTTTACTCGGAAAGTTATGACTACACTAATATGAAAAACTTTAAACAGTATTTCATAGGAATTTGTTGACTAAAAAGTCTAACCTTGTCACGTTCTGTAACGTAATACGATTAGAATCTTGGCTTTAAAAATATATCAAATGTCTAGTTTAAATATTTTTGCTTTTGGCATTGAGTAATATTCAAAATGTTTTAGAAGCCGTGCGGTTTCGGCAGAGTAGAATAGGACCACTCCAAGTCTTCCCATGGATGTCGTAAGAGGCGACTAAGGAAATACAAGCTAAACAAAGCTCATAAACATCGATGAGACCTCTCCAACCCGTCTGGCCAGCGAGGAGAGTATAGGCCAAATCCTCTGTCTGCTCTGGACAAGTATGGCTCTGATAGACAGAGAGGGTCAAGCTCCTGCAGTGGAGACTAAAAAGACCTGATGATGATGATGATGAATATTCAAAATTATTAGTTAACTATTCGTCGTAAATGATCTTTCAAACCAAAACCATAATAGTATTCTAATGAATACGATTAACTTTTAGTGTGGGATCAACTCTGATATCACTGAAAAAATCGGCTTGCTGGACAACTAAAATGATATTAAAATTTCATCCCTACCATCTGGTTAACTGGCAGTCAATCACCATATGTTTTAACAGAATTTTCCTGCCACGTACGACCGCCCACAAGGCAGAAGATGAGAGTTGCTGCTCTCCAAAGGTTTTCGCCATTGATTCTCAGATTGGCCCTTCAGGCTTGCATGCACGCATACGCGGCCCATCAGGCAATATGAGAGTTTGCTGTCTTTCCAAGCCTTGCGCACATAGGCAACGCCCAAAGCCGAGGTCCGTCCCTCCTGAGGGCCCTTTGGTGATGTTGTCTATAAAGGTTGAGGGCACTCTGCTCAACCGCCCGGTGAAGTAGCGAAAGCTCACTTGGAGCTAGTTATATAGTCCTTTCAAAAAAAAAAGACCGAGCTGTGGAATGAACTTACTGCGGCTGTATTCCCGAATCGATACGACATTGGAACCTTCAAAAAACGAGTCTATGTTTTCTTAAAAGGCCGGCAACGCTCTTGTGTTGTAGTTTTCCATGGGCGGCGGTAATCACTTGCCATGAGGTGACCAGCTTGAACGATTGCACTCCTATGTCATAAAAAAATGGTGTTGCAGTTGTCCATGGGCAGCGGTGATCACTTGCCATTGGGTGAGCCGCTTGCTCCTTTGCCGTCCTATCTCAGTAAAAACAAATCGTTAATAAGTAATACGATCCGTTGATATACCTATTTTGTTAACGAAAAAAATATATGTGATAATGTTTAAAACTGAAAACCTTATCAACATCTATGAATATAATAACAAAACCAAGAACTTCATGTGCAGAATAATCTTTCATTAAAAAAAAACGACTTTAATAAAACTACTGAACCGATTTTAGTGAAATTTAAATGGGACCAGTTGGAAAGCATACCCTTTCAAATAAAACATATCACAACAAACACTTAAAAACATACAACCTATATATTACATAACCTATAACGATAACCTCCTCCTTTTTTTGAAGTCGGTTAAATTTTCAAGGTAACTACAGCCATACTTTTCATTGAGCAAATAGAAAAACATTTTGGAGTGTTGAGACCATGAGAATAATAAGTAACACACATCCTATACTAATGTATGGGTTTGAGGCGTGGATGTTAACTTGAGGAAAGAAACTTTCTTGAGGAAAGAAAGCTGCTCGTAGCGGAAAGAAAGATACTTCACAAAATCCTGTGACCATTGAGAGGAGAAGATGGTATTTGGAGAATAAGAAGCAATGGCGAAGTACAAGAACTAGTGGGCGAGCCTAACATTATGGGCGAAGTTAAAGCACACTATCTTCGCTGGCTCGGCCACGTCGAAAGAATGGAGGAGGATCGGGGGTGAAGAGAGCATACCTGGGCCGGCCGATTAGTCGTAGGCCGTTGGGCCGTCCCAGGTACCGCTGGAGCGACGTAATGATGGCGAACCTGCGTGAGCTTCAAGTTGGCGACAACTGGCAAGAGCTAACACAGGACCGAAAGCGCTGGCGTTCTCTTGTGCTGGAGGTCAAGACTCACTTTGGGTCTCTTAGCCAGGGTAACTAAGTTACAAACTTCCTTTTTTTAGGTAGTTAGATAAATATCGTTCAAATCTTTCAAAAACTATGAAACTCCATTATCGTCACTAAGTTAAAAACAGGATAATAAAATAATAATACATAAAAACATCGTATATTTTTGTCACAGAGTACTTACAAACCTTTTATCTCAAAAACAGATCCACAAAACATAAACAAACATAGTGACTTCATAACTCTATCGTTTATGGTTTATATTTTATACGTTATTTATAGTCCATGGATGACTGTAAAAAATGCGATTTAGCTCGGCAATCCAATTTAATGACTCAGTTTGAAATATTAGTTATTGTTATGGCCTATGGCTATTCACATACTACATGAAAATTGTTGATTTAATTTTTTAAACAGATTGTAGATATATCCTATTTAACGAGAAATTCTTGTAAAACATATAATGATCTTGAAAACGGGTGCAACGATTTCGATGAATGTTAGCATAGTAATATAGCGGTTTTTTTTTTTTTCAAAAATCGGTTGTTACTAGGAATTTCTCCGAATGACGCGGTCATCCATTTACTTTTTTATTCACATTTCTATTTCTAGCCTATACTGTCCTATTGCAGGGCAAAGCTCTGCCTTTCATCATTTCAACTATTTCGATTGAGGGCTACTGAAGTCCAGTCTTTCCGATAGGAGTGCAGCTCGTCTTCCCATGTTTTTCTGGGCTTCGTTTACGATATTCTGGGATCCATATTGTGGTAGCTTTGGCCCACAACTCGTCAGGCATGCGGTAGATATGCCCTGCCCAGTTCCACTTAAGACTGGCAGCCTTTTGTCCAGCGTCTATGATCACAGTATTGTAATTCTAATGAGGTCTGAAACACATAATATTGAAGAAAAGGAAAGACTTTATTTGCTTTCTCATATTCAAAAGATGGTGGACGAAGCACATGAAGGACAGTTTATCATCTTTTTAACAATCTTTTCATTGATCTATCATGTATATAAAAAAAACATAAAACCTAATGATTCGGTTAACCGATAAAGATAAAAATATTTATAAGAGAGTCGTTGTGGGAATTTAAGCAGACTGCACAGTTTTTGTATTGTATTGTTTTGCAAATTGCTTCTAGAGAACTTCATAATGTAAAATTGGTGTAATTTAGTGTTGTAAATAAACAATATGTAGAATAACTAAAATTAATTATCATGGTGCGGCTGTAGTACGAATTGCTAAGCGGGCTGGTGGGGCCTTGCTGCGTCATCTACTCGTACGTATGCTCAAACCAATGGATTCGTAGGAATTGTCGCCGGGGGCTCCGTCGAATCGAACAAAATTAATTGCACCATCATTTCATTGGTACACAATAATTCAAAAATGAATAAACGGCGCCATTAGCTAACTAGACACTGGCTAAAATAAGCCTCTGAATGAAGTTTGATAGCCACATGAAAAAAAGACATTTACAATAAGTTTTTCTTCCATGCTGGTCCGGGAGAAAAGAAAAAACGTAGAAAGTGCCAGCTGCTTCTCTTCCCGCGTAGACCGTAGAAGCCGGTCAAAAGAATGGGCGAAAATCTAAAGAATCGTGACAAAAGGCGATGCGGCTAGCAACGCATCACTATTTTTGCCACCTTTACCTTTCCACCATCACGCAAATGTGGCCTTTCGGTCTATAACCTTAGGCTCTGTATACCTCGTAAGGGATAAAGACATGATAATATATATAGATAGTATAAGTTTAAACAATCCTTATCCTTACTAATATTATAAATGCGAAAGTAAGTTTGTTTGTTTGTTACGCTTTCACGCCGCAACTACTTAATCGATCATCATGAAATTTTGCACACAATTTCTCTGGAGTACGAAGAAGGACATAGGCTACCTTTTATCCCAGGAAAATGTACTATTCCCGAGGGATCGACATAGACGCGGGCGGAGCTGCGGGCGCAAGCTAGTTAAATATAAAAAAGGCTAAGAAAGCATTTGGCTTTCTTGCTATAAAACAAATAGAAAATAATCAGTAAGACGGCGAAAAGAGTGTCAGGCTACAACAGGCTGGCTACAAGTTAAATAAAGACCATTTACCTACTTAGCCAATTTACAAAAAACTGCATAGAATAATGATTATATAAGATACGACAGTCTAGTCACTTATGAATTTTCAAAATATATCTACGATTTTACGAATCACATTTGTAATTCCATGCTCCCATGCTGGATTGTGAGAAAAGAAAAAACGTAGAGTGTGCCAGTTGCTTCTTTTCCGGCACAGATCGTAAACACCAATCGAGGGTATGGGCGAAATCTGAGGAATCATGTCAATAGGCGATGCGGCTAGCAACTCATCACTATTTTGTTCCGTTTTCCATCTATACCAACATGCTTAGCGATCCAATATTCGGAAAATTTATTGATTGAACTAAATTTGGTTTATGTAGCATTTCAATTAGTCATACATTTGAGTATGTAATTCTTTTATGTTATTTTAATAAATGTGGCAAGGGAAAATACGTGATAATATGTACATGTGCACAATTGTAAAACTTGTATAGATTATTAATAAATACCAGGATTATCCATGTCGCCTGAATAGTCATCATTATTATTACGAGCACCCATTTCAACACTCCATCCAACTTCGGTAATGACGCAACAGAACAAAGAGTCACAAATATTTCTCTCCTCGGATTTGTTCACGGCTGTCAGGAGTCGAGATTTACACCATGTCAGGCACAAAGGGGCTCTGTTTTGGTGATGTCACTGCTGAGGACGAATTCGGCTACTAATTAATAGATTTGGGCCCGAAGCAGATGAGCTACTTGACGGCAACTGATCGGCGATTTCGAGATGTCAAGGTTTTGTTATCTAAAACAAATCAATATAAAATACCAATGTGAGCTACCTAGCACCTCTGATTGGCATTTTTCTCCGTTTGCTATTTTGTTTTTCTTATTTTTTTTCTTCGATTTTCAGTTAAACACATTTTTTTAGTTAACTTTGAAAATATACTAAATTATAAACATTCTTAATGCATTATTTATTTTTGTTTTTCTGAATTTGACTAAAGAAAAATACTCATGAAAAAAACTCGTTTTTTATGTTGATCAAAAATGTCGTCATTTTTCTATTCTTTTTCTAACTTTTTGATAGTTTTATAATGCGTAAATCAAGCTACTGTTGTCCGTAATGACATGCAAATTTTCACTTTAGTGGAATTTATCAAACCCGCAATGATACTAAAAACGTGAGTATAAAAAATTTTATTTACTCGAAATTCAAAAATTATAATTATACAATACTAATTTTGAATCAAAATAGACGCACTACAGCTGATATGTCCAAGCAGCGATATTGTGTAGCCCTTCAAACAATTAACGACCTTCCAGAAAGCAGATTATGGTCACTTCAACATTGGTAGGCATCGATCAATAAGTATTTTATTCCAAGCTATATACAATAATGTCAATGGCATATGCATAGGTAACGAGTACATTTAAAACCAACCCACAGATCAATCCATCTTAACTTAAGAAAATATTTAGGTTTACTCTTCATTTCCTTGTATAGCTTAAACAATTTGTTTACGAACTAAAGCCAACACCTATCACTTTACACGATTCTCCTTGCTTCAGATCAGCATAAAAGAAAAGACTAGCTAATTAAGAATTATTGACCGCTAACCTTATAACAAAATAGCTCGTCTACTCAATACCATATGGCTCTAGGATTTCAAAGAAAAAACTGAGAATTATGTATGTCTGTTAGGTTTATGGCCGTTCGTAACCAATCGCCAATTCTTTGTTCGACCATACGTGTTTAAAGACAGTAAAGTTTAGGGTTGCAACGATACGGGCTTTATCGATACGGTACCGATAAAGATACAATAATTTAAAATATCATTGATACTGAAATCGATGCGGATAACAAAAAAAACTTTTTTTTAATGTAAAGTAACACCCATGCGAGTACATATTGCTTGCACGGTACTCGTGCAGAGGCAAGCTCCTAACTCTACAGGCCCTAACCTAACTCTTATCATAGTGCATAGCGTTCTAAGTGAGTCCTAGTCAGTCTCTATACTTTAGTCAAAACTGATACGGATGCTAAAAATACGATTTATTGCAATATCTTTTTTTTTACGGCTATAGCGATTAGCCATTAGTAAAATAAAACTTTTACAAATTTTCACGGTTGTTTTAAAGATGATATTTCTAAAATGACGTACGGAAATGAACTTAATAGCTGATAAATATATCGTTTAGCAATAATAAGTAGGTAATATTGTAATTAATATTTGACGACCTATATGGCTTAAGTACTGCAAGTACCTTTCGATTGCAGGCCCCCGGGTTCGTTCCCCGGTCATGTCAAGGAAAATGATCTTTTTCAAACTGGCCTGAGTCTTAGATATTTGTCTATTATATGTATCTATTATAAAATATAGTATTACTGAGTTAGTGTCCAACGACTCAAGATAACAACTTACAGTTGCGGTAGCTCAATCTTTAAGATTTGTCCTTATATTTTAAAAATAATAATAATTCTAGCGACATCAAAACAAACAACATTAAAGAGTATTAGTACTTAATTGTGCGTGATGTCATTAATACCGGTATTTCGAAAATAGGTAAATGTCGCCGACTTATCGGTTAAGTATCGATATCGTCCACATCCCTAGTAAAATGAATATTAGTGGTCGTAACTCAACTTTTAACAGTCCTTAACCTGGATTCTTTAATTTCTTCTCCCATTGTGTTTTATTTTTTAGCTTTCTGAGAAAACGAAATAGTAGAGATTTTTTGGGAAAAAAATAATGAACTAACTGTAAGTATTAGAATTAATTAACGATCCTTATTATTAAACTCCATAAATTACTGTTTTCATACTGGATTGGAAGTTCGAGAAACGAACAAAGAAGTGAATAGTTCTTATTACATTTTGAAATCATTTTAAATGGTTGTCAACTCCATCTAATAAACTTTCTTTTAATGTGATAACGTCTTATAAAACAGTGAACTCCGGCTGCACGCACAATAAAGTGTTACGTTCCGTATGCAAGCGAAAGCGCGGAACAAGCTATAGAGAGGTTCGATCGGCCTAAGCGTTCGCCTTCCATCGTTATCACGTAAAATTATAGTCTGTAAACCAACTTTACAGACAACCAATATTACTGTCTAATATGACCTCTCCAACCCGTCTGGCCAGCGTGGAGAGTGTAGGCCAAGTCCTCTGGCTGCTCTGGCCAAATATGGCTCTAGTAGTACAGAGAGGGTCGTGTTCCTGTAGTGGAGACTAAAAAGACATGATGATGAATATTACTGTCATCTAATAAAGACACTCATGACGAACAGCTTGACACTTTCCGGGACAATCCATCCTGTAGACGTAAATCTATTGTTATTTATATTTTGTTTGGTTGCGTGTTCGTGAGTGAGTTAACATGTCTTCCGACCTTCACTTAAAGTTTTATGTGAGAATCAAGGGACCTCAAGTTTATCTACTGCTTAGGATATTATAAATGCGAAAGTGAGTACGCCGTGTGGAATCCGGCAGAGTGGAATAAGACCACTCCAAGTCTTCCCGTGGAAGTCGTAGAAGGCGACTTAGGAAATACAAGCTAAACAAAGCTTATAAACATCTCTGAGACCTCTCCAACCCGTTTGGCCAGCGTGGAGAGTGTAGGCCAAGTCCTCTGGCTGCTCTGACCAAGTATGGCTCTAGTTTCGGCTGCGGCTTTCGCCCGCGGCTCCGCCCTCGTCAATGTCGATCCCTCGGGAACAGTGCCGTGCAGTTTTTCGGGATGATAAGTAGCCTAACGAATGGTTCAGTAGTTACGGCGTGAAAGCGTAACAAACAAACTTACTTTCGCATTTATAATGTTAGTAAGGATATACATGTATGAACGTCTTTGTCCCTTGCGGGAAAGACAAAACCTGGATAAAGTTTAAGGGCACGTTAAGCGTGTTGGTGGACTTGTATGTAAAAACGGAATAATTTATAATCTACCCGCGTCACCTATTGATATCTTTCTTCAGTTTTAGCCCATTTCCTCGATCGGATTTTAATATTTGCTCGATAACAAAAGGTATATTCTACCTTTTTTCTTTTCTCCTTTACCTCAGTGTAGACTATTTTGTGTCCAAAATTACACATCAGAAGCAAACATTATGAAACCCAAGTAAAATTGTGTTTCTTTGTTTTGTTGCGTCATTGCCCAAGATGTTTCAATGTGCGAAGTGATGAAATGTATTTCTGGTAGGGCTGTCGAATGCCATTTTCTCTTCAAAGAGATGAAATCATGTATTTTATAATTGAGGTATTTCGTGGTAGAGTCACAGTACCGGCAAAATTCATTTTTGCTAGTAGCATTAATGAGCTGGCTCGTCCGGGGAAGTACCACTCTCTTGCAGAAAATCGACGTTTGAGTAGAAGTTTACCGCTACCTTGCTTCGTTCGCAAGCCAAAGAGCCGGTAAAAATATCATGGAGAAAACGATACAAACGTAAAAAATCATTCGCTACAGATTCAGAAACTCCACTTTTATAATGAAAGTAGGTTAAAAATGCTGACAACATCGCAAAACCTACAAAAGTACATTATTTGACATAACTTTTGTTCATCGACAACCCTGCCTCGCTTTTGTTTGTAAAGTATGATGATAAATACCATTGTGCGAGAAGTAGCGATTCCATTAAAGGAAAAAAAAATGTTCCCACAAATGTTTTCTTATAACGCTAGTGATCAATTGATTGATCAAAGCATTGCCCTCTCATAATAGATAGACCTTGATTTAGGTAGGAAAAAATGCCGACAATATCTGGCAAATGCTACAAAAGTACATTATTTAACTTTCTTTTCGTTGACAACCCTGCCTCGCTTTTGTTTGTGCAGTATGATGATAAATACCATCGTGAGAGAAGTGTCGGTTTCATTAAAGGAACAAATGTTGATCCCACAAATGTTTTCTTATAGCGCTAGTGAATCAATTGATTGATTTAAGCATTGACCTCTCATGAATAGATTGACGTTGATTTGTATCGTCAATCTGATAGTAATGTCTATCGTCAATATGACAGTAATGAATGTTAGAGTGTTATATTACTCTTAAAAATGTTTATGCAAAGATTTGCAAGCTGCCTTAACGCATCTGACACATTTAATTAATTTAATTAACCGATCTAATGATAATGTTTTGTGTTTTTGTAGTTGTTCGTGTGTGTAAGTGTCCAACATTGGTGTCAGATTTTTCAAGCATCATGACAGCCATGACCAACGCCTTAACGTGCTAGCTCGATATATTTTTATCCCACTTGCGGTCACCCATCCCAGTGGGGACCGCAAGTGGGATAAAAATATATTGGCGTTGCTTAACAAATGTAAGCGCTAATAAAGCTCAGACCCATTGGCCTATACGGCTCAATGAGGATGTTTTGGTAGGTCATTAATTGATTTTATACTTAAATAAAAAAATAAACAAATTGTTATATTCGTAACAAATTGAACCACAGGCTATATTAGATAACAATATAAAAAGTCAAAAAATAAAAAAGAGTTGCCTAGGTGACTGTACATTTGTTTTATCGGAATGCCGATTTCCTTTTGTTTTTATAATTTTTATTTTTATTTCATTATAATATGTACAGTTATGTCCTCTGGCTGCTCTGGCCAAGTATGGCGCTAGTAGTGCAGGGAGGGTCGTGCTCCTGTAGTGGAGACTAGAAGGACCTGATGATGATGATGATGATGTACAGTTATCTATTTAGTTTATCACGTGGTACGATTTTTCCAATTTTTTTAAAGTAACGAATTGCGAGATAACAGCGATACCATGAAAATCGACCTCTATTTAAATTAGTTTTAAGGGATTAAAGAACATTTGGGCCCAAGACATAATTTTATCTCAATCGACAGCGGGAAATATTAAAATAAACATTAACGATTTGCTTACATACATACTACAGGACATTTAAATTCAATAAAAAATAACCTTGTGTCATATTCAGCTTTTTGCTTTTGTCTTCTACAGATTTAACTACAAAGTTAATTAACTAGAACTTTTATGATCCCAAAACGCGCTACTAGACGTAATAAAATCTTACTGATATGTCATCCAATTTTATGACGAGGCGATCTGGTCTCCGGTTACACATGTGTTGAACAAACGTTTATGATTTATTCGCCTCTTACGTTACTTTTAATGAGTGCTTTGATTAATGTAGCGCTCAATTGGGCCATTTGGCTAGGGATAGTAAGGCATTGTATATTTTCTCGAGCTCCGAAATACCACGGCTGATGAATATCCAGAAACACTGTCAAAAGATAAGTGGATAGAAATGGTATGGGAATCCAAACTATTGACATTACTTCCTAAGATTTCGCCCCTTCTCTTTATCGGCTTATACAATACGCTTTTTTTCGCCGTAGTTCACCAGCATTAAGAAATATGCTGGTTACGAAAAAAGTAGGTCAATTCTTAAACCTGTAAAAATTTGGTTTTAACATTTATTTGTATGAATCTAAGAAATCATGTCAATAGGCGATGTGGCTAGCAACCCATCACCAGTTTGATTCCCACTTTTTTTTTAAGTTATAACGCGGCACATGAGCAAGCGGGTTACCTGATGGTGAGTGATCACCGCTGCCCATGGACAACTGCAACACCAGGGTGTGACAGGCGCGTTGTCAGCCCTTCAAGGAGTTGGGGGAAGAAAATGGGGAGGGGAGGCGGAAGGATGGGCCTCCGGCTGTCTCACTCACCGAACGAAGCATAGAAGCGGTAAAGCTTCTGACGTCGATTTTCTGTGAGTGTGGTACTTCCCCGGACGAGCCAGCCTATTCATGCTACTAGCAATTCATTTTTCCGGTAGCGTGGCTCTACCACGACTAACTGTACAAAAGTCTTTATGGCTTCAGGCTCTATCTACTCCGCCGCGTAAGGGATAGAGTCGTGATAATATATAATCCAGCTGGTGTACTACTGCTGTACCTACATCCAATATATACAGCCATCGCCAAAGTAACATTTAAATTTAAACATCAGTAATTAGAAACACTGTCTTTGACAATTGTGTCGGGGTGGTGTCAGTGTCAGGAATAGCTCGGCGCGGCGCCCCGGAGCGGAAGAGAGGTGTTTCCAATTTACACCGACGTAAGGACGCGGATATACAGGGTATCAGATGTCTTGTTTTAATTGACGTTGTGGTGAACAATCTAGTAGCATTTTCCAAAAAAACAGTCTGAACTCTCCAGGTACACCGTGGACGACCGATCGAACTATCTGTTTAGATAATATTTTGTAGTATCAGAATCATACTGCGCTAAACAAGGAAGTCACATTTTTGACAGTTGAAACAAACGTGAGTGTCTTGGAAACCAACTATACATTAAATTTTATTTTGCAGGATGTTTTTTAGTGTAAGTTAAAATTGACGATACCAAAAGCAACCTCCTCACCGCTCAAATCATCCTTCTGTCTGAGAGTGTTTTTAAATCTAACTTCGTAATTTTTATTGACAAGCAAGGGCTTTCCGTGAACGAAATCATCGTGACGAATCCTACAGCAATGGCAACCAGAATCTAGTATGTTTGCTGTAAGGCAAGTGACGCCATTTTTATACAGCGTCATTTTGAACCTCCTAGCTATATTGAAATCTGGGAATCAGAATCCCTGAATGGAATACAAATTATGCCTTACATAAAAAATAGTCCATCTAATCGGCGACTTTGTATGTAAAACCTATTTTTTTTAATTCCTAAAAGCTGATTGCAAAGGGGGTTTTTAATCCGAGATTCCGAATAGTTAGGTATTTTTTTTTTTTTTTTTTTGAAAGGGCTATGTAGCTAGCTCCAAATGAGCTTTCGCTACTTCACCGGGCGTTTGAGGCGAGGGCAGAGTGCCCTCGACCTTTATAGACAACATCACCAAAGGGCCCCCAGGAGGGACGGACCTCGGCTTTGGGCGTTGCCTGTGTGCGCAAGGCTTGGAGAGACAGCAAACTCTCATATTGCCTGATGGGACGCGTATGCGTGCATGCAAGCCTGAAGGGCCAATCTGAGAATCAATGGCAAAAGCCTTTGGAGAGCAGCAACTCTCATCTTTTGCCTTATGGGAAATAGCTAGGAGGTTCAAAATCACGTTTTATATATGGTTGGCTTATGGATAATTATAAGAACGCCAACAATATATAAAAAATGCATTTCTTACTTCCATGGCACCAACAAATGGCAGTGTAACCGCATCCTAATAATGTTCGTGTCGCTAATGCACAAGATTTACAAGCGGTATTAATTTAAAAACGTGACTGCGCTGACATAAGATCTATATTTGAAATCTTTACGCTAGAAAAATAATAATATGCTCATAAGTAAATTTTAAACATCTATTATTATTTCCCTTCGAAAAGATCTCCGTACAGTTATAAATCATCATCATCAGGTCCTTTTTAGTCTCCACTACAGGAGCACGACCCTTTCTGTACTACTAGGGCCATACTTGGCCAGAGCGGCCAGAGGACTTGGCCTACACTCTCCACGCTGGCCAGACGGGTTGGAGAGGTCTCTTAGATGTTTATAAGCTTTGTTTAGCTTGTATTTCCTAAGTCGCCTTCTACGACATCCACGGGAAGACTTAGAGTGGTCCTATTCTACTCTGCCGGACACCACACGGCTAAAATAAATAAATAAATCATTATAAATCATATATTTTTTTATTTATTTTATGGGACGATAGGTCCTTTTTACACGTGGTGTGTCATCCTTAACTGCTTGACAGATTCACAGTTAACCCAGTGAGTAAACTGTAGCCGGAGGGTGCAGAAATGGCATCATTCACTCACCCAGCCTCCCGAGCTGTTACTTGTTTTTCTCCCATTCATCCGATATACACCCCAATACCGTTTCCAGATCCAACAAATCTTTACCCAGCTTAAAAAAGCCTCAGCGTCAAAATCACAAGAAACCAAAACAACTGCGCTCACCAACCCGCCAGTTAAGCGTGATTACAAATTTGCGTGATTACAAAAGAAAAAGACGTGATTATATGTATCATTACATAGTATAAAACAAAGTCGCTTTTTGCTGTCTGTCCGTCCCTATGTATGCTTAAATCTTTAAAACTACGCAACTGATTTTGATGCGGTTTTTTTTTTAGATAGAGTGATTCAATAGGAAGGTTTATATGTACATTGCACCCGTGCGAAGCCGGGGTCCGGGTCGCTTGTTTGTTATAAAATGTCGTTGAGTTAGTATCCCATAACACAAGTCTCGAACTTGCTTTGGGGCTAGCTCAATTTGTGTGATTTCTCCGTATATATTTATAAATATAAACTTGTACTCGTGCAAATAAATAATTGACTAAGGCGTTTAAAGCATACAACATACATACATAGTATCACGTCTTTTTCCCTTGCGGGGAAGACAGAGCCTAGGCCTATAAGACCTGAAGGCCACGTTTAGCATATTGGTGGGCTAGAGATGGCAAACGGAATCAAAATAGTGATGGGTTGCTAGCCGCATCGCCTATTAACATGATTCCTCAGATTTTACCCATTCCCTCGATCGGCTTTTACGATCTGCTCGGGAAGAGAAGCAGCTGGTACATTCTACGTTTTTTCTTTTCTCCCAGACTAGCATGTAAAGCATACAAATTTGACATAAACCGATGTTCAGTAACTAACAGAAACGAAAATTCAAAGTACCAATATTTCAGTCTGAATTTCAGACTTTACAACCAAATGGTGAGTAAAACGTTTGGTCGTAAAGCAAATGGAAGCAGAGCGCATTATTCACTCAGACTAGACGAATCGCGACCACCGGCAATGAAGACATTTAATTAGTGGTGAGCACGCGAACATCGGGTAGCTCCACTGTGCCTTTTTATTAGCTTTTATCGTACATGTAACATCAATTCACCTACGGCTTCGTTTACCTTAGTGATCGAGCCAATCTGGACATAGACGCGATCAATAGCTAGATTTAGCGAGTTCGAAGTGGCGAGTTCGAAGTGGCGAGTCCGAGAATCAGAATCACTAATAGATTACAAAATCGTTAGATAAAAGAGTATAAATGGAAAATTATCATACAAATCCCTTCAGGCAAGTAGGCGACCAATACTGTTGAAAAGAGTTTTTTTCGGCGTCTTCTTCTGTGCAGTGGTCGGTTCCGAAACGTTAGTAGTTTGTAGCTTTTGAATAATAATTAAAAATTCGAATATAATTTAATAAGGATTATTTAAAATGTGAATTGACGATAAAAACTGCCTGAAAAGGCCTATTCTCTGAATAAATCTTTCAATCTTTGAAATAATTTACATGCTGGTCTGGTTGAAAATAATAGCTTTAGTGAGTACCAGTACCAGCTGCATTCCTTAGCGCAGACCGTAGAAACTAGCCTTTACCTCATATATACCAAACGGCTGGATATTAAGATATCGTTACAATAATTCGAGTAAACTCAGATTGGTGTTAAAAAAAATCAAAATGACGGTATTTTAATTTTTTTCTTGTTTTTTATTTTCTTCTATTTGGCCCTCAAACTTCATTAAGAAGCTTATTTTAGCCAGTGTCTAGTTATGTTTCAATTACACCGATTTCACATTATAAAGTCCACTAGAAACAATTTTCAAAACAATCTAAAACAAAAGCCGTGCAGTCCGTCGAAATTCCCGCCAAGAACTCCTATTTTAAATTTCAGAACGTCCAACGGGTTTAATTTTTATTTTTGAAAGAATACTTGTTTCTCTACGTCTTTCTCCATTCCTCCTCAACACGTATGTGTAATAATGTAAACAACGTCTTGATGATCGGTTTAACAAACAAACAAACTCCTTTCGTAATTTATATTGTTACCTATCAGTTAGGATAAATCAATATTTGCGCGTCTGCACCGACATTAGTTGAGTGGCACCCTTCATCGATACTCGTAAAGCATGTGCAATGAAAATACCATAAAAGAAAGAGCGCTGGAGCGAAAATATGACTTTTGTGGAGCACTTTCTTAAAATAACGACCGCATATAAAAAGCGTTCGCAGTTTTTAAGATTGACGTGCTTTGTATCAAAACTAAATGTAATTTGAAAATTCCAATAATGTAAATTTTATGCCACTGTCAAAATTAAAAAAAAAGGGGAATAAAAACCTTAAAAATTACCGATACCGATCATCCGATCAATTCATCGTTATCTGAACAACGATTTATACATGCATGCAAAATTTCAGTTCAATCGGAAACCGGAAGGTGTTCCAAATTTAACTCGCAGGATTAGATTACAGACAAACATCGGGACAGGTGAAACTAAATAAAAGCTTGTAAAATTTGAGGCAATATTAGGCTTAAATTATTAACAATTATTAATATGGGTGACCTTAAGATATTAATCAAAAGGAACACCAAAAACAAAGTAAAAAACAGCTCAAACTACTTTTTCGCTAAATAACGCGAAGTAAAACATCCAACAATTTTTTTTTAATAATATCACAGCCTCGTAAGTAGGCACTTTAATTTTCTTAATTTATAACACGTTCGCTGCTGGTATTATCAAAACAATGTCATACTACGAGTACATTCATAGTTGGCAGTGAACGAGTATATTCATAGTTGACAGAGAACTCAGACAACGAATCTGAACATTTTTCATTATGGGACCAACTTCGAGATCGTGAAAAAAATATCTGCTCTTTCATACAAAAGTGGAATATCTCCTTGGCCAAAATCTATTGAACAGCAGTTTTTTTTTTGCAATTTCGGAGTTGGTCCCATAATAAAAGTTGTTTTGATTCGTGGCCTAAGTCACTCCTTAAACGTTTGCTAATGAGTTTAATTTTACCTGTATAAACGGGGGAAGGAAAGGAATTTGTTGGATATGGGAAAGGAATAAAGGTATTAGGCTACTGCTCACTCAGACGAATACAGCTCACTCAGAGGAGAAAGAGCTAGTAGTAGCTCTACTTGCTCTTCCTCCTAGACCTGCAACCACCGGACAGGCAGTGGAGGATGACACCCCTAACCTAACCTAATTATTTCAAGAGTATAAATATCAACAGGGGTTCAAATCAAATAGACCTGTAAAATATACATATTAGTCTTTTATAGTACCATATTTTAAAAACATGTAATTTGTTATAAGATCTAAAAAAAAACGAGCCGGTAGAACGTTAGTAAAATCACGGATTAACTTATAATGTTCTCATACGCCACGGTACTGAAATAAAAAGAAAAGAAGCATGCCCTCTTTGACTATACTAAAGTTATCCTCATCAAAATTCCGAATAATAGTCACTTTCATGGGCAACACCCAGAAGATTTCTATCGTATTTGCCGACACATTTCCATCTTATCCTTACAACCTAATTTCAAAAGGTCAACACAATATTGGTTCCTTTCAGGTCTTTTGATATGACTTCAAAGGGATGATCCTTTTTCCGGTTTGATACCTATAGCATTGTCACCGAAGACGTATAGTCGTAGGCGTATTTAGCCTATGAATAAAGAACTGTGGCCCTGGGCGACAACTTGGATAGGTTGTTAGTAAGCTCTGAAATAAAAGAGGCTTAAAAGAAGTTTCTTTTGCAAAAAATACATTTTTGTGACAAGCTTTTATTAAAAAGAAACCACTCTATCATTCATTAGACCAGCGCAACGATTCCATAATATTGTATTGTCATCCGATTTACACATGCATGCAAATTTCAGGTCAATCGGAAACCGAAAGGTGTTCCAAATTTAAGGAGGATTGCAGACAAACGATATTTTAAAAATAATGTTATACTACGCGTATATTCGTAGATGACAGCGAACGCGTTATAAATTTTATGCTCCACCCCATAGAAGTATGAAGTCTCTAGAAGAGGCGTATTACTTGATACGTCATGTTACTGATACCCTTAAAAGTAGCGTATACTATACACTAGGCCTCAGTCCTCTGACGCCTGTCGAGGGGTATGTAACAGAGTGGAATTTAATTTTTAAAATTATAAACAGGCCATTTTCTGAAGTTCTGTCCTTCTAAAATACTAAAATGAATATTATAGTAAACTATCGCGCTGGACTTTTCTCATTTAAGTAATGCAAGTTCATGTTATTTACAATATTATAAACATATTTATCCTCCATTAAAAACGTCAAATTCCATTGTCAGTGAAAGGCGGAAAGACGCATAGTGATGCACTTTGTTATTTTTTTTGCCAAACATCGATAATTTACATGAATACAGATGAGTGTAATAATATAAGTAATAAAGTTAATGCCAAGAAATAAATAATAATAAATTCACTCTCCACGACTTTCCCGAAAATTTATTATTTTTAGTGTTCCGTTCCCTAAGAGTAAAAACGGAAAGGTAATACTAAGCCTTCGACGTCCATCCGTCCATCCATCTGCCACATGACTGTATCTATTGAACCGAAATAGATAATATTTCAAAAGAACAATGCCGGTTATTGGCGTCTTTTTGTTTTCGCGCGGCCACTAACCGTACCTTGTTTTCCCGATAGTCAATAACAAAATAAAGTTTTATGGGCATATATACCTCTAAACTCAGTCCGAACTGAGTTATAAGGATTAGATATTATATTCATAGGTTTTTGCACTATTTTTTCACTAAGTTCATTGAAGCCTTTTTTATCAACGATACAGCAGCAGGCTCTCCTCCGCTACCTCCTTGAGGTTAAGAGTATATAGAATCTGTTTATTGGGGCAGTCTGAAGTAGCTTTGATAGATACTTGATACATTAGGTAGGTCTTTTTGTTCTTTGCTTGGCCGTCGTCTTCACTGTTTCGATTCACTCTTGAAGTATTGGTGCAGCCGATAGCATAGTGACGTCAGCTTTGACGTTCCCAGGCGAGGGCTTGGTGCGTCACGAGGCAACACAACAAGTACCGAAAACTGTACTTGTTGTTGCTGTCCATGTTCACTTCCATATACTAACAGCGCAACTGCCACTTCATCAGTTGCCATCATTAGTAGTTGATCTGCTTCATGAACACCTGTGAGAGTTTCGTGGCACCCCGCTCAGCGCTTGGGCAGCATGATGACCCAACAGTGACCCACGGGGTCACTTCAGCAGATGGCGAACCACCTTATTCAGCAGGCAGATCATACGTTGCACTTGGAACATAATGGCTTTCGACAATCATCTTGGATTTGGTTATGACAAAAGTGTTTAACTTAGATGGTGCCGTCTCTTGCGGTCTGCGCAACACCATAAGAGATGTACCTGAATACATACAGGACTTAAGAGAGCCCAACCCGTCTTACTTTTTATACAAAGGCTCGTACGTCTCTAGAAGCAGCGCATGTCTTGTTACTCATACTCTTAAAACAGCGTATGCTTTTCGCGGCCTCAGTCCTCTGACGTCTGTCGTATTATTTATAGCGGAACCTTATGAGCCGAACGAAAATTTATTATTATAATTATAAACATGCCTAGTTATGTAGTGAAATCCTGAAAAAATACTGTAAAAAATGCTAAAGGGAAACCACAACCTGTGACTTTTCACATGTAAGTGATAGTCTTTGACTAGCTCCTTGGCGCAGCGGTCAACACGCCAGCTTGCGACACGAAGTGACCTGGTTCGATCCCCGGCCAGGTCAAGATGTAAAATGATCTTTTTCAGATTAGCTTGGGTCTTGGATGTGTATCTAGATATGTATTTGTTATAAAATATAGTATCATTGAGTTAGTATCCCATAACACAAGTCTCGAACTTACTTTGGGGCTAGCTCAATCTGTGTGATTTGTCCGTATATATTTATTTATTTACGTAATGCAAAGGACATTTAATTACAATTTCATAAACGATAATGACAATCTTCATGGTACAGTGGTTAACGAGCCAGGTACCGGGTTAAATTTCCGGCGCAGGCAAAAACTTGTACTTCAGTTTCATATTTATGTATGTCCGCGTTACTGGAGTTACATAAGGAGAATTGGCGTTGGGCCGTAAAACATACATACATTCATATTATCACGATCTTCACCCTTACGGTATAGGCCTCTGCCTGAAACCAAAAGCCACGTTCAGCGTGTTTGTGGGCGTATGTAGGTGGAAATCTGAATCAAAGGTGTAATAGGTTGCTAGTCGCATTCCCTATCAGAGAAGCAACTGGTACATTCTCAATTTTTCCTTTTCATCTACACCAGCATGGAATATATACTTCTTATTACAGTATGAATGCTGTCATGATAGCGGACCCCGGGCTTGGACGCAGCACAACTGAAGATGCCAGGAGTATAAGGAACCAGGGAATCTCTTAGATGATTATGACTATATAATTATTACTACTTCATATGTTGTTTACTTAAATGAAGTCATACTGAAACAAAATCTTGTTGTGGTTTTTTCTCGATATCGATATTACACGGTGTTGTTACATCTCTTATGACAGCGGCGTCAAACGTCATGAGTGCTATTTTCGAATCGACGTGTTTACTAAACGACCGATGATGTATGGAAAATTTGTACTTCTTCATTGAGTCACTCATTTACAAATAGTACCCCTGACACCACGACTCCCTTTCGTCTGCCTCACACCCCCGCTAATGACACACTAGGTTCCCATACAAAAATGGCTAAATGTGACATCTATTCAGAGACACAAAAATTTTTTTTTAAATCTATGCTCCACCCTGATCTAGGATCAAATAAAAGATCATATTTGTTTGCTGCAGATTTTCCCGTGAATTGTGAATTCTATCCAAGAAATTAACGTAAAAAAAATATTTAAAAAAAGGCGTTGGTCATACAACTTGCCACTTGTTTTGATTATATATCACTAGAGTTCAACATATCGCTTAAAGGGCGTTACGTGTATTCTGCCCGGGACTAATAATTAAAAATACGTCACTCCAGATACTTCAGTACCCTAACCTTATGAATAGAATATTACGACATTTTCTAACTCAATCTTCTGATCTGCCAGTTATTTATCCGTTTCCAAAGGGACTTTTTTCTTATTAAAATAGTCAAAAGAAGCTTTCAGGGTCCATTGTTCGGTCACCTGTATAAGTAAATCATATTTGAAAGTCAATATATCACTGCTTTTGTGTTTTGCTACTTTTGTAATACAGTTTATCTCTCTCTATAATTTAAGAACTGTGTTCTTGTCGGTGGAGTACTCTCCATGTCTCTCGGTTCTCGGCCATTCTTTTCACCTCTCCATATGACACAACTCCAGCCTTTTCCTTTATCTCATCTAAATATGCTCTTCTTGGTCTTCCTTTCCCTCTCCTTGTCTCAATTTTTCCCTCTATAATATTTTTTATAAATTGATCGTGCCGTATAAGGTGACCAAACATCCTTCCTCTTCTCATTCCAATCGTCTTCAGTAGTTCTCGTTTCTCATTTACTTGTCCCAACACTTCTTCATTCGTCTTTTTCTGTGTCCAACTAATACACTCCATACGTCTCCAGCACCACATCTCGAAAGCTTCCAAGCGTTCTCTGTCCTTTTTAATTAATGTCCACGTTTCACTACCGTACAGTGCGATACTCCAGATGTATGTCTTTATGAGGCGTTTCTTTAGACACCGTCTCATTTTTGAGTGAAAGATATGTTTCTTGTTATTATTAGCTCTTTTGGCCATGGATATTCTGGCAATGATATCTGATTTACATCTGGAGTCGTAACTTATAACACTTCCCAAATACTTAAATTTATTTTTATTTATTACAGTTTATAGAATACTAGTTTTCGCCCGCGGTTCCACCCGCGTCAATGTCGATCCCTCGGGAACAGTACTTTTTCCCGGGATGAAATGTACCCTATGTCCTTATCTGTACCCCAGATAGCGTTTATGCAAAATTTTATGATGATCGATTCAGTAGTTTCAACGTGAAAGCGTAACAAACAAACAAACTCACTTTTGCATTTATAATATTACTAACTTTCGCCCGCGGCTCCGCCTGCGTCAATGTCTTTCCCTCGGGAATAGTACTTTTTCCCGTGATCACAGGTAGCCTATGTCCTTCTCCGTACTCCATAGAAATTGTATGCAAAATTTCATGATGATCGGTTCAGTAGTTACGGCGTGAAAGCGTAACAAACAAACACACAAACTCACTTTCGCATTTATAATATTAGTTAGGTAGGATTATAGTTAGGATAAGGATTTAGCAAAGCACACGTGATTATATACTTTTTAAAAAGCTTGCACGCTTTTTTATTTTTACTAATTTCATTTCAACGTCAAACGCAGATGTAAGTAGAGACAGGTATACAACAAATCCATGTCTACAAAATTTCCTTTCACATTATAAATATGAATGGAACTCCGGCAGTCTGTCTGTTACACTTGAACTAAACGTCATAAACAGACGTGGAAACTAGTTTTTTAAAATATTTCTGGTTTAGGAACGCGTAGAGGTATCAAGCTGAAATTCATATCAAATACTCAGGTCCACTGTCCCTTGGAGTTGTGAAAAAATCAAACTTCTAAGCAATCAAAAGATACAGCTGGTTATGCCGCAAATTTTCGTGTTTTTTCGACATTCGCAAAGGAATCAAAACCTACAGGGTACTTCCCGTGAACTCAGAATCCTGAAATTTGGTACGAAGCAACGTCTATAGATATAGGAAAAATTGCGAAAAGTATAAATTTTTAGTTACATCATATATTAAAAATATTTTTAATAATTTTTCGAAACCCGCAAGGGATAGATATAACGTACGGAACCCTTAGTGCGCGAGTCCGACTCGAACCTGGTTGTTTATTTTTGCGGTCAACTTTTCTTATTGCAATTCTATTAGGGATTCTGATTCAGAAATTCCAAAAGCTAGGAGGTTCAAAATCACGTATCCTTACTTCCTTACTAGATAATATTATAAATGCGAAAGTGAGTTTGTTTGTTTGTTTATTTGTTTGTTTGTTTCTTACGCTTTCACGCCGTAACTACTGAACCGATCATCATGAAATTTTACATGCAAGTTTTCTGGAGTGCGGAGAAAGACATAGGCTACCTTTTATCCCGGGAAAAAGTATTATTCCCGAGGGATCGACATTGACGCGGGCGGAGCCGTGGGAGAAAGCTAGTAAAACAGAATGCAACTTTGAAAATGACTACGTACAAGCATAATAAATTATAATCCTACAATCATGCTTGTTCACACACCGGATTCTTTTTTATTGCGGGCTTGAAAAAAAGTGACGGTACGAAGTTCGCCAGGTCAGTTAGTGTACCTATAAAATAAATCTAACCAAGTAATAATACATATACTGAATTATTCAATTCATCTTCAATTGTATTGTATAATTATTATTTTTTTCCATTTGTTCCATTTGTTCTAGTGTACTAAAAATAGTAATTGTTTTGTACCTAGTTAATTCATATAGTGTGTAAGTCACAGCTAATGGATATGTAAATGTTTGTATCTGGCAAATAAATGCTTATTATTATTATTATCAATAGCGGCATTAATAAGCATAATCTTTTACACAAAAAAAAAACGATTTCCATCAAACTACCAATTGTGATAAAATTTACCAGGGACCAATTTGAAATAATAAAATTTCAAACCAATTCTTTTGAAATCGTTTTCTAAATGAAGTTCTGAGTAACAAACATGAAAAAACCTCCCTTTTTTTAAAGTCGGTTACAAAATAACCATTAATTACATATTTTTCAGTTGCCTGAAACATATAATCAGAGTAAGCTATTATTATGAACGATGTAATTTTGTGGTCGGAAAAGAAACGACTGAAAATAATTTATTTTATTATTGCCTTCACGTTTTATGAGTAATTTATATGTCATAAAAGATCATCTTAAGATTCTTGAGCATGAACATATTCAATTTCAATAATAAAAACGGAAGGAATTACTTCCTTCAATGGCGGACTCTTTTTTTATGAATCTATTTAATACATTATAACTGGATTTGACATAAAAGCGATATGTTCGCAAACTGATTATTTCTCCCCTCGCACTCACAGTTAAACACAAGCAAGGGGCCCTTTATTCACTCTTTTTAAGTACACATTTACGAGACCTCGTAAAATTCGGATCAATGAAAATTTTTGATATGTAACTTTTCTATTCAAATCGCGAAGTTACGATGCGGGCCCTTATAATTTTTACTGGCGTCGTATTTTTTCCTAAGCACAGATTATGACAGCTTCAAAAGATTTTTTAATAAAAATATTATTCCTTTTTAATCACTTCCTTTTATTGTGCGCTGGGAACGCCCTGTAGCTTTTCAATTTTTCACGGTGGAACTATAAAAATGGTTTATTTGCGTTTTAATATTAGCCACTTAAGGTAAATGGGGTCATTAAGAAGGGGAAATGGGAGACGTCATAAACAAAAGGGAATTGTGTATGTGAAATATTCACACACCTCTGCATTGCTCTTAGTAAGTATCTGTTGTATTTATTTATATATCAGCTTAATAATGCTTTCGGTGGGCAGCAGCGTCGGAAGCACCAGAAGCCAAAGAAACTGCACTCGAACCCCGCCTGCCAAGCGTGGTGAGAATGGCAATATCATCCCATGAAATATAAAAAATCTGTGGGAGAGACCCTTGCCCAGCAGTGGACTTTTGCGGCTGTAATGATTAAATCAAGATTTTTTTTAAAATGTTTGATCATAGACGACGCAGCGAGGCGGTCAACCACTAACCGCTAAGTAACTCTCACTACAGCCGCACTAAGACAATTTATTTTAGTTATTTCACACATATAAAGCCCACTAAAACCAATTCGCAAAACAATCCGACACAAAAAACTTCTATTGCACCTTTTGGATACTATACTATTTAATTCTCTATTTTTATGCGAATGACAAGATTTTTGTGATTCGACAAGGATGAAGTTAGGATTAGTGTTGCCAAGTTAGATTTGTTAAATCAGGGTGGAAGGTAAAACCAATCTGGATCAGACAAAAATACTTCTTTTCATGTTCAGTAGTAAAGACTACTGAACCGATCATCATAATGTAGCATGCATGTTATCTGAGGTACGAAGAAGGACATGGGGTACATTTTATCCCGAGAAAAAGCACTGTTCCCGGGGGATCGCCATTGACGTGCGCGGAACCGCGGGCGAAAGCTAATAACCAATAAAACGAGATAAACAAATCAAGCTTATGGCCAACAAGAGTTGATTCAAAAATTGCTCCAATTTATAGTCACAAATGACGGGCCAGCGTTGTCAAATAAGAATAAAATTATACGCAATGAAAAACATGTGGCTTGCCGGGCGGCGGCGTGAGAAAATATAAAGTTTGGAATAAATATTCAGGGCTGGCAAAACATTACGAGCCTGTTTGCCATCATCAACTGAAGCCGTATAAGTAAACACCTTTTTCTACCGACTTTGAAAATGGAGGAGGCTCTTAATTCGTCTGCATTTATATTATGCCTTATTTCCGTCATTTATAAACCGATTTTTTTTTTATTTCTAATGACGGAATTTCCAATTGGTCCACTGGGACTTTGGTTCAAATATTATTATCTATTATTAATAATACAACAAAGTTTTATTAAAATTGTCTTGCTTGTTTTTCGCGTGTGTTCGTGTTGCCAGATTCTT
Organism: Elegia similella; assembly: GCA_947532085.1. NCBI lineage: Eukaryota > Metazoa > Arthropoda > Insecta > Lepidoptera > Pyralidae > Elegia > Elegia similella. The sequence goes on from OX383937.1 coordinate 8,125,439, forward strand.
AAGCTATTTGACATAATTTAACAACTGCTATCTAATGGCAATGTATACAACTATGTGATGTCCTTTCTACGGTGGCAAACTATCTATAAACTAAACTCTATTTTAATCGGTTTAGCAGTTTAAGCGTTAAAAAATGAAAGGCTGCAATTTATTTTAAAAAATTCAAAGGATAATTAGTATCTAAATGAGAATTAAAACTATTTAGTAACATATGATACTTATATAAATAAATCATCTATGGCAACCCTAAGAAAGCGAAGAGTAAAAGGCATCTTTAACATTTTGTACGATATTACGATAAGTATCACGAATTTAGGTTATGTTTGTCCGATGCTCTGCCTGATCCAATTTCATTAGATTCCTTTACTACTCATTAATTGATATTAAAGTATTAATATTAAATAACTTGCTTGATTCAGATCCCAAATAATAAATATGATAAATAAATATATAGGGACTAGAGAATACAATCCCGGGATCCCGAATCTCGGGACCCCGGGATCCCGACCGTTTTCTGGCCCCGAAAATCCCGGGACTGTACTTGGCTCTTCTCGGGATTTTCGGGATTGCCACAAACAAGTCTAGTTTGTATTCCGTAGTCCGTTGCGCCTTGAAAATAACCTTGCCTAGATTATTTTAATACATTACGACAAAAAGCAACGCGTACAATACGTAGGTACCCACTATTTACTACACAGGTACAGTCCTAATAATATGTTTGTCGTAGAACTTAGTAGGTAATTCCCCAACGAACCACAACAGGGGAATCACCGATCATATATTGTTGTTGGTATTTCCCGTCGGAGATTCCCTGTACAAAGTATAAATATGCAAATCAGGTTTTATTTTTTTCATTTATTGTTCTGTCAGTGACGGGTTACGTAGGCTACGTCATTAAAATTTAAAAGTCAATTATCTGAAATTAAGTATTTCAAATGGCGGGAGACTTTGTTAAACATAAAAAAGACTGTGATACGACGTATACATTTGTGTTGTGCAGAGACATAAGACATTTTTTTTTAATAACTCGTGTTTTTTTATTTTAGCCCAATTAGAAACCACATAGTCTAATCCCGGGATAGGCCCGGGATCCCGGGAAAAGGCTTCAAAAATCCCGTAAGCCCGGGATTGAAAAACATGCTCGGGATTGTATTCTCTAATAGGGATATTAGCTAGCCCTACAGTAAGTTGTGAACTTGTGTCGTAGGATACTAACTCAACATAACTATATTTTATAATAGGTACTTATATAGATAAACATCCAAGACCAAGTCAATCTGAAAAAGATCGTTTTCCATTATGACCTGACCGGGGATCGAACCTGGGAACCCTATACTAATTAATCATAATATATTTATATAGAGATATTAATCATAATATATATAAAAATATATATATATATTAATTAAACATTGTTTACATTATTAATCAAGTAGTGTCTGTTGTTAAAGTTTCATTCATTATTTATTACTTGTCCATTTGATAACGATGGCAAAACAAGGACTCAGCTGTCGTTATAAATAGACTTATCTCTGAGTAGTATCTTAAAATATTTGTTTATATCCTGAATACAAAAATCCCATTGCATATTTAATATAAAATTTCCATGAATTTTATTTAGGTCAGGTCAGGTCAATAATCTCACGCTGTTTATTAAAAAATGAGACAGTATGTTATCTTTATAACGAAAAGTATACATATTACTTTGATACACACCTCCATGGCGCAGTGGTTAACACGCCAGCCTGCGGCCCGGGTTCGATCCCCGGCCAGGTCAAGATGGAAAATGATCTTTTTCAGATTGGTCTGGGTCTTGGATGTTTATCTATATATGTATTTGTTATATAATATAGTATCGTTGAGTTAGTATCTCATAACACAAGTCTCGAACTTACTTAGCTCAATCTGTGTGATTTGTGCGTATATATTTATATATTTATTTATTATCACATTATCACATCTTTACCTATTACAGGGTAGACCTAGCCTTAGGTCATAAGACCGTAAGGCCATAGGCCACAAGAAGATTTGTTTGTTTGTAATGGATAAACTCAAAAACTGCAACACTTATTATGAAATTCTTTCACCTAAAGATATGTACCTTAATTATGTTACTTATTGAATATACAGGGTGAAATTGAATTAATTAGCACACGTTTAAGGAGTGACTCCGACCACGAATCTGAACAACTTTCATTATGAGACCAACTTCGACATCCTGAAAAAATTATCTTCTCTTTCATACAAAAGTGGAATATCTACTTGGCCAAAACCTATGAAACAGCTGTTTATTTTTATCAATTTCGGAATTGGTCCCATAATGAAAATTGTTCAGATTCGTAGTCTGAGTCACTCCTAAACGTTTGCTAATTAATTAAATTTCCTGTGTACTTTACGCGGATAAAGTCGCAGGAAAACAGCTAGTGCCTAAAAAGGTAGACCGTGCCTCGAAATCACAGACAATCGAAAGCCAAGTAGATAGAGTTATTTAACTCTATCTACTTGGTATGCTGTATTTGTTTTACAAAATTATTACTGAAAATATTTAAATAGTTATTCAGATCTTCATTACTAAATAACTTTTTCCCACGAAACAGCTGATTAATCATTTGTATGTATTTTTTTCCTATTTCGTTTGATGTCTATTGGTGAAAGTTCATCAGCATAGATTAAGCCTACTATTGTGTGATTAAGCCGTGTGGTATCCGGCAGAGTAGAATAGGATTATAGGACCAACCCAAGTCTTTCCGTGGATGTAGTAGAAGGCGACTTAGGAAATATAAGCTAAACAAAGCTTATAAACATCTGTGAGATCTCTCCAACTCGTCTGGCTAGCGTGGAGAGTGTAGGCCAAGTCCTCTGACTGCTCTGGCCAAGTATGGCTCTAGTAGCACAGAGAGGGTCATGCTCCTGTAGTGGAGACTAAAAAAGACCTGATGATGATGTGTGATTAAGCCTACCATATATGGACAAATCAAACAGGTTGCCTGATTTATTTATTACTAGCTGTTACACGCGGCTCCGTCCGCGTAATGTCGATACCTCGGGAACGGTAGAATTTCCCGGAATTAAAGGTACCATATGTCCTTCCCGGGTCTAAAACTATCTCCATACCAAATTTCATCCCAATCGGTTCAATGGTTGAAGCATGAAAAGAATACAGACAGACAGACAGACAGAGTTACTTCCGCATTTATAAAATTAGCATAGATTGTGAGCATTGAAATCGCTTACGCATTTTAAGCAACCCTGGGCGCAGTCCCCACTGTGATAGGTGACCGCAAGTGGCATAAAAATATCTCGAGCTCCTCCGTGCTTCGGAAGGCACGTTAAGCCGTTGGCCCCGGCTGTTGTCATCTTTGATGGCAGTCGTTAAGCTATGTCAGATGCCTTTAGGCAGCTTGAAAAATCTGACACCAGTGTTGGCCACTTACACACACGAGAAACAAACAACAAAGAAAAAACATCTTATTTTATTTTTATTTCAATTGTTTTGATGTGAATATGGAAGAATGTTATCCGAAATAAATGTTTTATTTTTCATTGTAGGTAAACTTTGAAACTTAAACCAGAGTGCTAGCCAAATCTTGTGGAACTAAAGATGTATGACAAACAATAACTAACTATTAGATGTAAAAGATAATAAAATAAATACAAGAAAAGAAATGTCCTACTGTCCTTACTTTTTCTATGGCGTTGTTTTCGCTGTAGATTGTGGACCCAAGTTATGCAATAGGGCGCGTTGAAACTTTAGCTAACAAACAGCGTTCTCAGAAACGTGCTCCGTACAAAAACATCGCTTTATCCGATCGATATGGAGCATAGTCGGGATTCTGAACATAGTTTTTGTAGTCACATATCATAATATCGACACTTTACCATTACCATACAGGGTCATTCAAATAGCAGTGAAATGGGAGTGGGGGTTTTGCATGACGTCTGCGTATTTTTATAAATAAATATATTTTGAAAGTGATAACAATGTCTACGGAAGCTTCGGGGAGGGGGAAGATTATGAAAGACTTGTATATATATCTTGCTAACGTACTTGATACGTAATATTTCACGCAATTGGTATTTTCTGTCTAAATATCAATTTAATAATTGCGTATTTCGGCAATATGCAAAATATTAAAGCTTTAAAAGAAAACAAAACAATCTAATTTCATAAAAAATACAAAGTAGTGTAGAAAACGGCTAGATTTTTTTCCATAATCTTTGTTTTTGGGGTTTTGTCGACAGGAATAGTTTTTAATTTTTTTAATCATTAGATCTTGAACAAGACAAAGAATATACTCGTTACGTCACTAGTATTAGGAACGAGTACTAGGAACTAAGTTACTTTAGCTAAAAAAATTAGGTTCATGAATAAATTGTGGTCGTCGATATTATGAACGTCGGTGTTTTACATACAGACATCGGTATTTTGAATATGTAACTCTTTAGTCGTATGTTAACCAGTAAAGCATTAATTGGCAAATCGTATGGCATTCTTTCTGGCTTCTAAGATTTCTTTGTTAGAATAGATTGGTTCAGTTTTGGTATGTAGATTTTTATGAGAGTAGTCATAAATCAATGGGATAAAAAGTTTAAAAGAAACAGACAAAGGAGAGTTCAATGTCCTCAACTGACGCAATTTCTAAAAAAATATATGCTTAGGTTTAGATACAGTTTACGTCATAATACATTACGGGGTAAACAGCCAAATGACGACTAACAGATGGCAGACGGGACCAACGGCTTAACGTGCCTTCCGAAGCACGGAATCATCTTTATTATCAGACAATCAGGTAATTCAAGCCTTCAATGTCCAAATCAAACTGGAAACAACTAAACAATGTATGCTTCCCGTGGGAATCGAACCCACGACCCTCGGGTCTACAGGCAAATGCCTCAACCATTGGACCACGGAGGTAGTGCCCGACACCAATAGCTGATGCATACAGCCGTTGCCGATAATGTTGATCCGTTGAGGTTGCAGCAATAACGTCGGTGGTTCTCGTGACACTTGTTACGCCTCTACACAAGTCATATTCATGTAATGAACCTAGATTTAGTCGTTTAAGTGACAAAGACAGAATGATACAAATTACACATTTAAATAATATATAGTTTTTGAACTGACTATTTAGCTAAATGAGCATTTAATTAGTTAGCACCAAAGGGCCTCAGGTGAGACCGACCTTGGATTTGGGGGTTAATGCAGGGCTTGGCGAGGCTCCTGGAGGAAATAAAATTAAATGAAATGTATTTACTGTAGAAACACAAACAAAAATTACAATTACAACATAAAAAATACAACAAATAAAAGTGTACTACAATAGGTGATAGCTCAGTGTTACGCTGGACACATTTATGACTGTTTTCAGCCGTCACCTTTTGTGACATCCAGGACGATCCAATGCGCCTAATAATGATAATAAAAATTAATAATAATAGGTAACTAATAATGGTAATATTAATCTGTGGCTGTCAGTTACTAGACGCCATGATCATACCTACCACAGACTATTGCGGTACGAATAATTATTATGGAAAATGGAGGACTGCCCATCCTGGGCGGAAGACCGCGTGCAATTGCGCATGGCAGTGGTGAACGACCTACCGATCGTGGTGCGTGCCATGGTTGACAGCGAGACATCGTGGATGGCGGTGCAGACCTTTGCGGAGAGCTTCATGCTCCGCAAAGAAGCAGCGGAGAGAGAGCAAGAGGCAACAAGCATCCGCCGCCGACGCACAAGGCGCGGAACTCAGGCCTACGGCCAGCATCTGCTGTCCCCATAACGAGGACCAGTCGGGCGATGGATACGGGACTCCGTCGTCCGATTTGAATGGCCGTCCGGGTTGGAAGGCATTCGTGTCAATGTGCCTTTCCCTGAACGGGTTCAAATGGACGGCCGCCACTTGCACGGGTTGGCCCATCGGATCGGAGTCGACGGGCTCACGACTATAGAGTCTATCTGTCTGTCTGTCCGTCTGTCACCAGGTTGTATCTCGTGAACCGTGATAGTTAGACAATTGAATTTTCACAGATTATGCATTTCCGTTGCCGCTATAACAACAAATACTAAATAATAGAATAAAATACATATTTAAGGGGACTCCCATACAACAAACGTGATTTTATTTTATTTTTATTTTATTTATAACGAAAACCAACAGCGTTTACATTCTTATTCTTACATAAATGATTATATATAGGGGAGACCTAGGAGAGTTGTGACAATTTTTGCTTTAAAGAACATATCTCGATGTAGAATCATATCATGATAATCAACTCTATACCCTACTGTAGCTTAATCCTTACTCTTTCAAAGACAGTGACATAAATCAATGAAAGGTATAAGATTTCTGGGAATTTCCACAAAAACTGAAGCTACTTCTTTTGTCACAACTCTCCTAACACCGAGGTAAGTTGTGACAGGTACCAAGGTAGGTTGTGACAACCATAAATCTTGACTATATTTGATAGATAAAAATACTTTTATATAAATTATAAACAAAACACACATTGTTTTGCATAAAAGTACTTTAATTATCATTTATGGCATAAAGTTTAGGAATTACAATAAAAATAATTATTAACATAAAATTTATAAGTAGGTTTTTATACGTCCATGTAAGTAGGTAATAGCATTATTGTGAGATCAATCTTTTTAAACCAGTTAAAAATCTTAATCTAATCTGACAAACAATTACGAGTATGACAGACGTATTGTAGCTCGCCTCCAGTGCAATCTTCATGAGACCAGCCTTTACATTCCAGGCACTGAACCCACTTCTCATTTGATCTACTACTGGCATAAGATTCAAGGCAGAATAAAAAAAAACATTTTCTGCATCTTCTTCTACATCGCTTTCACTTTTCTTGTTAGTTTTCTTAAACGGCCTTAATGATTCTAGAGAAAATACATTAGAAGCAGTGGCAAGAGGAGTACGAGCTCTAGACGTAGAAGCAAAGGATTCATTGGTGTCATTGCTTGGCAAAGATAGATCACTAGAAGATGTCATGGCTTTATTTGTAGATAAAACTGGAGTGTGGGCTCTTAACTCATGATTTTTCGACGGGTCTAATAGTTGGATTTGGCGTAAAGGATCTGTTTTGAACAATGGCGGTAGTTACTGGAACACTTAATGATTGATCTTGTTCTGAATTGGGCAGAATACGATCGGTGACTTGACTCGGTAGAAAATCGACTTCTCCAAAGATATCTATATGAACAGACAATGTTCCGGTTGCAGCTAAACCAGCGCTTATATTATTTGCAGTAATCGCTACATCAAATGCTGTTTTTGTAAATATTAGGCATTCTGAAACTAAATAAAACAATTCAGCACGCAACACCAAACCACATGCCCCAATAAATTTGACAGAAATGACATATTTTAGATAAACTTTAACTGTCGAACATCTTTTATGTCAAGCTTAGGTTTTATGAATTGATTAAAACCAACGAACATAGACAAAAAACATTGCAAAAATGGTTTTAAAATAAGCTGGTCAAAAAAAAGCTAAAATAGGAGAGTTGTGACAGCGTGCCACAACTCTCCTAGGTGCCGAAAATCACGACATCGTCAGAATAATAATTCGTAATTAAAAAACAAGATGCAAGTACAACAAAACAGTGCCACGCTTTGAAACTTAAAAAAACATACCATATGAAAAAAAATAGAACAGCCACGTCAGTTTAATAGGTGAAGATATAAATATAATCAAAATATTGATAAAAAACTTACTTTTCGGTTTTTTTTCGTGCAGACGTCGTATTCACGCAACCGCTTGCCGTGCACCTACCGCGAGTACTGAGTCAAATAACGTGTCTTTACTGAGACAATCGTGCGCTTTTACCAGCTCGCTATCTGTCATAAATTCCGAGAAATCGTCTTTGTCACAAATTTCCTAGGTCTCCCCTAGTAAGGCCAATAATAGGTTTTCCTATATTATACAATGATAAGTGGCAAGTTACAAAAACTTGCTAGAAATTATAGTATCAAACTTTATTATAATAGTATCGAAATTTTATAATTTAGCAATTATTGAAAGTTAATTGGAGTTGATTGATTTTTTTGCCGTTTTTATAGATATCGGTACGGAACCCTTCGTGCGCGAGTCGGACTAGCACTTGACCGGTTTTTTTTAACACATTGATTTTTTCCTTTTGTATAGCATAGAGACAGAGACGATGATGCAACCGGAAAAATCTCAGATGGGAGACAGGGAGCTTAATGTTTTATTTATTTTGAGTGCTACGTAAATGTTATTTATACTTAATACTCTGGCTATTAATCCTTATCCTTACTTCCTTACTATCCTTACTAATATTATAAATGCGAAAGTGAGTTTGTTTGTTTGTTACGCTTTCACGCCGTAACTACTAAACCGATTATCATGAAATTTTGCATACAAGTTCTCTGGAGTACGGAGAAGGACATAGGCTACCTTTTATCCCGGGAAAAAGTACTATTCCCGAGGGATCGACATTGACGCGGGCGGAGCCGCGGGCGAAAACTAGTATCTGTATAAAGATGATAATCTCGTTGTATACCTCTGCGTTGTATCTTGAGAGATAGCATATAATAGATCTTTAATGAGTATTTTTTTAATTCAGATGGTCAGCGGTGTTATCCTCAGCTACCTGTCCGGTAGTTGCAGGTATGTGCTGGTACGTGCGCCCGACCACCCGAGCTTCTTGTTTTTCCCCCATTCTTCCGAGTTAGTAGTATCCCAATATCTTTTATTCCCTTTCCAAATCCATCAAATTCCTATCCTTCCCCAGCTTAGTTACCTTTCAACCAGTGTTGTATTTTATTTTTAAACTGATTTTTTTTTCTTATTATATTATATTTATTTGTTGTTTCATGTTGTGTGTACCTACTAGTATATTATCTATATATCATATTTGTTAGTTATTTTTACAATTATTTTATTAATTCATATGGATTAATGTTTAAGTAAAGGGCGTATGCACTCTGTACGAGCGTCCGAGATAGCACCGTATATGGTCCCAACGGAAGACCAGTGCTGGACTTAAACATCCAGCAAATGCTGAGTTGGGTCCATGTTTGGAGAACCTTATTGTCTTTACTCCAATGTATTCATAATATTTAGAGATGTTATTGTATAGTACTTTTTGATGTCTTTATTTGTTACTTCTGTAATTCTCCTTCATTTGTTACTTCTGTAATTATCCTTTAGTAATTAGTTTCTCCAAACCAAAGTAATTCTTATCTTATCTTATCTTATCTTATCTTATCTTATCTTATCTTATCTTATCTTATCTTATCTTATCTTATCTTATCTTATCTTATCTTATCTTATCTTATCTTATCTTATCTTATCTTATCTTATCTTATATTATCTTATCTTATCTTATCTTATCTTATCTTATCTTATCTTATCTTATCTTATCTTATCTTATCTTATCTTATCTTATCTTATCTTATCTTATCTTATCTTATCTTAAAAATGTTTGCGATGGACAGCACCGTTGGATGCACGAAAGGCCAAAGAAACTATGCTCGTCAACCCGCCGGCCAAGCGTGGTGAGTGTGGCAATATCCTCCTAAGGAACAAGAAATCCTTGGGAGAGGCCCTTGTCCAGCAGTGGACTTTTTGTGGCAAAATTGATGATGATGATGATAATGTGTGATATTTTGTTTTATATTGTATTATTATATCAATAGTTTTAGGCGTTAGATGGAAAAGGGCATCAAAATAGTGATGGGTTGCTAGCCGCATCGCGTACTAACATAATTCGTCAAATTTTCTCCCATTCCCTCGATCGGCTTTTACGATCTGCGCGAGAAGTAAAGCAATTGGTACATTATACATTTTTGCTGTACTCCCAGACCAGCATGGAACCAATTAGCACCAACACGAAAGGCCGAACACGAAAACAGCTTAAAGCTACGTTTAGGGCTTTGAGGTCTTACTGGCCAGCCGGCCTATTTTAGTATACAACGTTTTTATAGTCACTTCAAAATACATTACGTTTTATATATCTCAAATAAAAATAGTCAATCATACGAAAACTGCAATGTCCTTAAAGTGATTATCAAAACGTTGTAAACTGAGTTAGCAAATAGTTCAGTGAGTAAGAGAACGATTAGCGATTACGTATGATAAGCTACGCTGGGCGCGGTCCCCGCTGGGATAGGTGACCGCAAGAAGCACAAAAATATCTCAGGCTCCGTGCTTCGGCCATTGGTATCTACTTAAGCTATATCAGTTGCCGTAAGGCAGCTTGAAAAATCTGACGGCAGTGATGGCCACTTACACACACACACACACAGTCACAAAAAACGAACAACCGACCGATCACGCTGTTTACGCATCGTCAAAAAAAATACAAATATAGTTATCTGTCAGCGGGCAAGTACGCATAATTGTCACATTGTCTAGACGATGCGGAAACAATCACGCATCCCTTTCGCACCTGCAGTAATTGAGTACAGCAGTTAGTACCCAAATACCTCAGAGCGAAAGGGACGCATGATGGCAGCTGCATGTCTTCATGACCTTGATATATTGAATGAGAACCGCGCCGCGCCGGTGCGGCGTATGTGTTTGCGGGTACTAAGGCTGCAGAACTGCGCTGAAGCTTCAAGGGGAATCAGCACATGGGAAAACTTACAGTATTGGTATACGTGTAAGCTATACTTTCGCGTGGAAATAAACAGGAAGCCGAAGTGCTGCGTAGTATTTTCGAGGTACTTTCGTACTTACTCGTGTTTAGTTATGGTGGTTCTGATGTAGTACATTGCGTTGTGTGTACATCACCTGTGTGTCGGTTGAGTCATTTAGTGCTTACATGTTCAGGGAAATAACGCTAAGAATCCAAATTGTAAGGAATTTATAATGTCATAATATACCTACAAAACAGTATTTTTTTTTAATACTTATATGTAACTTAAGAACGGGTGAACCGTGGTTTATAAGCTTTTTGTGACCAACCCGAATACCATACATACATATTATCACGTCTTTATCCCTTACAGGATAGACAGAGCCTAGAGTCATAAAACCGAAAGGCCACGTTTAGCGTGTTGGTGGGCGTAAACGTGGAAAACGGAATCAAAATAGTGATGGGTTGCTAGCCGCATCGCCTATTGTCATGATTCTTTAGATTTTCGTCCATTACCTTGACTGGCTTCTACAGTCTGAGCGGGAAGAGAAGCAGCTGGAACATTCTATGTTTTTTCTTTTCTCCCAGACCCGCATGGAAGTTCCCGCATACCAGAATAATTATTAAAATATGTCAATAAGTTATATCTTCCATGCTGGTTTGGGAGAGAAGAAAAAACGTAGAATGAGCCAGCTGCTTCTCTTCCCGCGCAGATCGTAAAAGCCGATCGAGGGATTGGGCTAAACTCTGCGGAATCATGTCAATAGGCGATGCGGCTAGCAACCCATCACTAATTGATTCCATTTTCCATCTACACGCCATCCAACATGCTAAATATAGCCATAAGATCTTATAGACCTAGGCTCTGTCTACCCCGCAAGAGAAAAAAACGTGATACTATGTATGTATGTAATAAATTACATTATATTTACGTCATAAAAATAATAGCGTATCGACATTCGCCGGCACAGCTTGTAGATATTAAAATGGGAATTAGTAAAAGCTAGCAAAGTGCTTTTTAGGGTTCCGTACCAAAGGGGTAAAACGGGATAGTTAGACAGTTGAAATTTTGACAGATGATGTATTTCTGTTGCCGCTATTACAACAAATACTCAAAACTAGAATAAAATAAATATTTAATTTTCGATCCGTCTTTTATAGCAAGACTCTACCATAGCGGAGATGCCTAGAACGAAGACGATAAGAGATGTTGTTCACCTAGGGTGTTTCTACCGAAACTGTGCGGAAATACGTTCTAAAGAGCGGAAATTTGTGTTGGCTAGCTCGCGCCATACAAATATGCCACATTTTCGCTTCGCGAATTCTACCTGCTGCTGAAACAAAATTCTATTAGTTGTTAATACACCTTCTTTCCTGAAGTGGAAAATAAGCTGGAATAATGGATGTATTATTTTTAGGTTTCCGTACTTTAATAGGAAAATACCGAACCCTTATATAGGATCACTTTGTTGTCCGTCTGTCTGTCAAGGGCCTTTTTTTAGGAATACGTGGAGGTATCAAGCTGAAATTCATAACAAATACCAGAGTATTGAAGAGGAACCAGAGTCTACTGTTCCTTGGAACTGTAAAAAAAACAAACTTTTAAGCCAACGCAATCAAAATATACAGCAAATTTTCGACTGTCTCGTAAACTTAGAATCTTGAAATTTGGTACGATGCAACGTCTTATAGCACAGATAAAGGAAAAATTGCGAAAAGCATACATTTTTAGTTATATCATATAATTAAAATATTTTAAAATAATTATAGATAATGGTACGGAACCGCGCGAGCCCAACTCGCACTTAACCGATTTTTTTCTCTTTGATCTGGAAATGGCCCGTAACATAAGTAGAATTCTATAAGCTTATCTTATTTTTGATGACAAGGGAGGAAATTATTAAAAATAGCTGATGTATTGCTTACGTAATACTTGAACAGTCCTTAGATTACAAAAATATATATTATCCTTACTAAGCCTAACTAATATTATAAACGCGAAAGTGAGTTTGTTTGTTTGTTTGTTTGTTACGCTTTCACGCCGTTACTACTGAACCGATCATCATGAAATTTTGCATACAAGTTCTCTGGAGTACGGAGAAGGACATAGGCTACCTTTCATCTCGGGAAAAAGTACTATTCCCGAGGGATCGACCTTAACGCGGGCGGAGCCGCGGGCGAAAGCTAGTATTTTATATGTTTTAAATAGTATTACCATTCTCCCATGAAAATTCAAAATATACCGGGATGAATCTAGTTTCAGTGACAGTGAGTTTCAGTTTTATAATTTTATCTTGTTATTATTTTTATTTCTTCAATAGATATTTATTTATCTTTTTTATTTTTTTCTAAATTGATGCTTTTTTTAGTTTAATTTATTGTATGTCCAATATGTATTTCAATATAATTGTACACAATTTCCGGAAATGGGCACAAACAACTGCAAGTACTGCAACAGTTCTATACTATCGCAGTCGTTTACGATCCAAATTGTTATTTGTGTACAGGGATTTATATCGATACCATGGAGGAGTATCGATACTTTTACACGAGGAGTATCGATACCTTTTTATTAATATCTAGGTATTGAAATCAGGGATTTATATCGATACCATGAGGAGTATCGATACCTTTACACGAAGAGTATCGATACCTTTTTATCTAGGTATTGAAATAAAGTGTATTCTGTAATAATAATATGAACTATAGGTTTTATTAATACCAAAGTATCGAAATTAATATCAATATTTAATATATGTGTGTGTGTGCGACAACATCAATGCCCATAAATAACAACTGCTCTCCTTTTCTTACATCGGATAAATGAACAGGACAGAAGAGCGAACGACGGCGTAGCGCGTTGGTTGCATTTTCATGTTTGTTCATGTTAATTCGAGTTCGTGTGTAGTGAATGCAACTTACCTTTTAATAGAACAAATTAAAAACAAAGTAGTTGACTACACTGTCTGTCTTTTCTTTTAATGTTAAAAGGGGCTTAAAAAAATAATAACATGTAGTACAAAAAGATCGACATATTAGAAGATGGATCGACCAAATGTACTTTATTCAATAAGATTTTAAAGGTTTGTAGATATTTACAATATTAAGTTCTTACTAAGGTTCATACTAAAATAAAGTATTTTTGTCTTAGATACCCACTTTTCAGTGTGACGTTCGATTAAAATATACATAATTATAGGCATTGTGATGTAACAGTATTCTGTCTTCATACAATCGATCAGAATTTGAAACATACCTACGCGCTCGGTACACAACAGTCGCGAACGAACATTTCGTGGAATAAGTAGAAAAAAATCAAGAAATATTCCAAACATCATTAAAATCAAAACATATAAATTGTAAAGTAGCTGCATGTAGGCATTTATAACCAAGACATTCCTTTTTCTCTTCTTGTTCAAGTTTACTTACCAAAAGTACTCGTACGTACTGGGCGGCTGTAGGTAACGCGGTAATGATATCCTTGAAATAAATACCTACTTCAAGGATGTTAGATATCATTACCGTGATATAGGTAGTTAAATAAATTACGACTTTATTAAAATCAGCTGCTACAGTTTTGTAAGATAGACAAGTACAGCTACCTAATCCAGTTACCATCGATCAATGTTTTACGGGTAAATTCACCCATTTAGGCCGATAATTATTATTACAAAGACATATAATTTTTTAAACAAAATCTGATTAGTGTCGTGTGTGTGTATGTGGCTAAAATTTAAAAAAATATTAAAAAAGTATCCATTAGTAGGGCGGGCCTAGGGGGAAGGGCGTACCATATTTCTATAATAATTAAAAAAAATATTTATTTACTACAACAAAGTACGGTTGGACAGATTTTGATAAATTTTATATTGAAGTAGCTGACACACTGGATTAACACATAGGCTACTTTTTAACCGACTATCTAAAAAAAGGCAGTACAATTTTACCGGTTCAGTTAGTATAACACATTATTGCTCGAGACTAGATCATTGATGCTTCACGTAATTGCTACAATTCTTGAGGGAGTTGGCGATTGTCACCACCAGTGGCAAGATGAACAGACTGTCAAAAATTTGTAGGAAGAAGGAAGAAGACGATGTACTCATTAATAATTTGCCTTAAAACTTGCTTCGAGGAAAACAAAACTTGCTGTCTCTACCTCTTCCAAAAAACTAGAGATCCTCGTGAATCCCAAGAACCCATACAAAAACACGTTAAGAAACGAGACTACGAATATGAACTACGGATCTCCTCGTTTCTGATTCGATCTCGCAAAGAAACACCGAGCATAGCCCTCTCCATAGCTCTTAGAGCGACCTTGAACTTTATTATGAGGCCCATAGTAATGGACCCCGTTTCGGACCCGTAAGTAAATTCTGGTAACAAACATTGATTATTGACTTTCGTCTTTAGGCACTTAGGTATTTTGGTCGAGAAGACACTGCAGAGCTTCTCGAACGCTGCCCAGTCGACTCGGATTCGTCGAAAAACCTCGTCGTCGAAGCTGGAATTTCCAACCTGGATCTGACTCAGATAGATATATTGGTCTACAGCTTCAAGTATGGAGTTCCCAATGAAAACCCGAGAAGCAACATTCGATATTTGACAATATTTTAATCTTGTCCATGTTCAGTTTAAGGCCCGCTTGTTTGGAAACGAATCCATCTGGAATAGCTGTTGGGTCTATAGCTTGTAGGATAGCTCCAGAAGTGTGCACACTCCACTCATCTCTCCATGTGTATGGTCTTGTGGCATTTGTATATTTTCAAATTCTTTCTTCAATGCTAGCATTCTGCGAAGGTGTGGAAGAGCAATATGACTAAGAGCTGGGAGCCATTGAAGCGGGGTAGATCTAATTGTGCCTGATATACATCGCATTGCCTCAATAGTTTAGTATCAACTTTTTGGACATGTGCGCTTTCAAGTCACACGGGACTACAGTATTCAGCAGCAGAAAAAACCAGTGCTACAGCCGATGTTCGGAGGCATTCTGCAGATGCACCCCAGGTAGTGCCGCAGAGTTTATGAAGAATGTTAATCCGTGTGCTTACCTTTCCAGCCACTTTCTGAAGATGTTCCCTATACGTCAAAGTTCTGTCCAATGTCACACCAAGGTATTTAGGGAAAGGGTTGTGCTTCAGGGGCTCTCCACTGAAGAAAACAGCTGGGTGGTAGTTAGCGAGACGATTATTAAGGTGGAAGCAGGCCACTTCAGTCTTGCTTACGCTTGGAATTAGGCGCCACGCTTTGAAATACTTGCTTAGCTTATCTAAATCGCATAATTCCTCTCCAGTTGTGAAATCTTTACTTTGGTAAACAAGAGCTATATCATCAGCATATATAAACTTAGTAGATTTAGTAGATGGCAGATCATGTATGTAGAGGTTAAAGAGAATTGGAGTTAGTACAGAGCCTTGTGGCAAGCCATTTTTTAGTCTTCTCTTGCGGCTCTTTGCTTCTCCTAAGTAAACTTCAAATTCCCTATCACTAAGCATGCTCATGATAATGTCTGCTATTTCTCTGCTTGGAATCGTTTTGAGGATCTTGTATATTAGACCTTGTTTCCAAACAGTATCGTACGCAGCGGTAAGGTCCACAAAAACTGCAGTGGACTTTAATTGTCTTTGAAAGCCGGCTTCAATATGCGTGGTTAATGTTAAGACTTGATCCGTACAGCTTCTGCCTACTCTAAAACCAGCCTGCTCTGGTGGAACAACAGCTTCTACGTGTGGCGTTATTCTAGTCAGAATGAGACGTTCCAAAAGCTTATAGGAACAACTGAGAAGGGAAATTGGTCAGTAGTTTTCAGGTCGGTCGTCCGTTTTGCCAGGCTTTAGGATCGCGATTACTTTTACCAGTTTGAATTCCCTTGGTAGGCAGTTGTTTTGTACTATGTGGTTGAAGAAAGCAGTAAGCCAGCCAACACTTTCTGGGCCCATGGCTCGAATAAATTCATTGTACATTTTATCTAGGCCTGCTGCTTTGCGGTATTTTAGAAGCTTTATGCCTTCCACAACCTCGCTAACACTAAAAGGTCTTGAGAGATGTTGACCTGTTGGAGCACTTCTTCTAAGGGTTTTCAGTGTTTTCTTCACTTGTTTAGTAAATATTTTGTCCCTCTCAGTTCTAGAACTTCTACCATCCGGTTTGCGATAGCGTCGGGCTTTATATTCAGGTTTAGTCTCTGTAAGTGTTCTTTTCCTGATAGCTGATGCAGGACCTTCAATGCCTTTCTTCTTGACCTTTTGAAATCCATACTGTTGACGGTAGACTCCCACTTCTCCCTCCTATGTTGGTTCAAAGATTGGAGTAATATGGTTGCAGTATTGTGGTCCCCAGTCTCCTGATACTGCTGGTAAAAAATTTTCACTGTCATTATTCCATCCGGGTACGTACTCATTCCGATAGCCCCTTGGGATGTTCACTTTAGTTACTTTAATAACCATAATTTGAAGTAATAGGCGCCAAGTTACTTCAAATTATGGCAAATTTGTCGATTGAGCATGGTACTTAAGTCCTTTAGTGACTCCGCTATGACAACGATATAATCGGCAAATCGAAGGTGAGTACTTGCTGTTGATGTTAATGCCAAGTCCATCTTATTCCAGGAGCTCAAAGGAATCCTCTACAGCAGCGGTTTAAAAGATATTACGTCTCTCTGTCTCACACCTTTCTGCAATAGAATGAGCTATTCTATTGCAGAGAAATGTGAGATAGGGAGTTTCCTGCTTCTGTACTCGGACTGACATGGTGGCGTTGCTGTATAAGCACTTCAACACTTCAATATAGCGATGGTCTATGCGGCATCGCTGGAGAGACTGAAACACAGCCCATGTTTCGATCGAATCAAAAGCCTTCTCATAGCCGACAAACGCTAAACATAGTGGCCGGTTATACTTCTTGGTCTTCTGTTAAACCTGTCGCAGCGTATGGAAGTGGTCTTTGGTACTGTAGCCTTATCGGAAGCCGGCTCGTTCGGGTGGATGCAAGATATCAATCCTGTTCGTGAAACGATTCGTAATTACCCTTAAAACAGATTAAAGACGTGGCTCAGGAAAGTGATGGGTCTATAGTTCTTCAGAAGAGTATTATGACCCTTTTGAAGAACAGAACCACTACACTTCTGTTCCACGCGTCTGGCGTTATGCCCTCGAACAGAACGGAATTAAAAAGCCTCTGGCGGACTTCAGCACTGTCGTTTAGCCTGCTTTCAGAAGCTCTGCTGTAATTCTGTCCTGGTGGACAAGGTGCCGGACCTTGTTTTGTTCTTCAGCTGTTTAAGGGCAATCGTAATCTCGTACAGGGTGATGTCCGGGATATCTTCGGTATAGTGTTGGGATAGTGTCGGCGAGCTTGGCTATCGGTCCTTTGGCCAAGCTGACAATGGGTTTGACTACTGAGGTGTAAAGCTGTCCACAAAACCTCTCAATCTCTCCCCGCACCTCGGTCTTTCGACATCACACTTCTGTCCTTCGTCTTCAGCTTTGTTAATCGACTTTGCCCAATAAACTTGCGAAGCCTTTGGAGCCCTTATTATGTTCTATCGTCTCTTTGGAGCCCTTATTATGTGATACGCTCGGTATTAAAGAAGTGAATGTCGGATTCGGTAGGAAAGGATTTTCGGATTTGTCTATTAAGTTGTCGATTGCACGTTTGCGTCTTCGAAGGTCTGCAGCGGCGTAGATCGTCGCACGGCTATAACTTTTGGGACTAGGGACAGAAATTTTGAGGTTTGTATTTGGGCCGAGGCCTATTAAACTTTCATACCACACAACTTGTACAGTTTCTACGAACCCATTGTTTAACTCGCCCTGTAACGCAATTCTGAAGGATTGCGTTACAGTAGACAGTTACGTGGCAATCAAAGCGATTTAAAAGTACCAGTTGGAAACTGTCAACATTTGAATATGAGCTGGAGATGGTTGGAGCATAGACTTCATCAAGCGAGTCCTCTCTCGTCTGAGAGCCGCCTTATATAAAATTTACTTGGATAGGCCCCAGCCAAAGGGACTACCTCTTTTCGACGACGAAAGAGATATTCATGATGCCTCTAAAGATTCGGTGATCAAAGAGACATTGTTGAATATCTCTTTCTTCGTCGACAAGATGAAGTCTATCTCTTTTTTGATATAGGATTGGGCCTATCCAAGTAAATTTCTATGAGGCGGCTTCTGGAAGAAAGAGTTCATTGCATAGTCCCTCTTCTTTCAGAAAATCAGCCAGCCTATGACTCCTATCATTCCGTCATTCTCCATATCCAAATTGTCCCACACTGGCCTCTTGATCGCTCCGCTTGCCAAATATTGCATTGGAATCCCCCATAACAATCGTAAAATAGATTTCCGAAGCGTGTATGGCCCTACTAATATCCTCATACACCACTTCCACCTCTTCATCTGAGTGCTTTCCGGTCCGTAAATATTTATACCTGAATTACCTTCAACGAGTTTCTTTTAGATACTCTGAAAATCAGGTATATTTTTCTGCAGGAAACACTTTCGATGGTTATAAGGTTGTTACTGAGGAATTTGTGAACGAGAAACCCGACACCATGCTGTGACTTTTTAAAGTCACCCTCCCGGTGATAAATTAGGTTACCAGGCTTTAGGGTTGTCGTGCCCTCCCCTCTTTTCGGATTTCAGACGATCCACTATGTCCCATCGTAACCTACTCGTCTCTTCTTCCACTACCTTGACCTTTTCGTCTAGCATCATTGTGTAAATGTCGTGTATCGCCAGGATCAGTCTCTGTTTGGGGGTGGTAGCAGCAACTCTTCCGGAGATTCTTCACACCGTTACTGTAACCGTGACCGCTACTGGAGTCAAGAATAGCAAGGGCGCTGGAGACTGGGGGAGACATTGATCGATGTTAACTAGGTAGGTAGGTATGTCTATCTAT
This sequence comes from Elegia similella, assembly GCA_947532085.1. NCBI lineage: Eukaryota > Metazoa > Arthropoda > Insecta > Lepidoptera > Pyralidae > Elegia > Elegia similella. The sequence continues at coordinate 8,144,962 of OX383937.1, forward strand.
CAAAACTGTAGCAGCTGATTTTAATGAATTAGTAATTTATTTTAATACCTATATCACGGTAATGATATCTAACATCCTTTAAATAAATACGTACTGGGCGAACGTAAAAATACTTTTGGGAGGTAAACTTGAACACGAAGAGAAGCGCCGAATTTTACATTTAAAGAAAAGGTGTCTACCTTTACCCAAGTGCAGTCAACTACTTTGTTTTTAATTTGTTCTAATAAAAGGTAAATTGCACTCATTACACACGAACTCGAATTACATGAATGAACATGTAAATGCACCAATGCGCTACGTTGTAATAAGTTAATCTTTGCTAAGTTTCTTAGAATGATTTTGATTATACTGTGAATTTAGCCCTAAATAGCTTCGGGAGGAGTGTGATGTTTATATCAGTCTTACACAGACAAAATAATTGTATATTAGCGACCACAAAGAGCAACAACACCGTGCCACTCGAAAAATAGATTCAGATAACTGACAAAGAAATTAAATATATTTATTAAATAAAATATTAATATTTTTATCGATATAAGGTCTTGATAAAAATATTAATATTTTTATCGATATAAGGTATCGATAAAAATATTAATATTTTTATTGATATAAGGTATTGATAAAAATATTAATATTTTTATCGATATAAGGTATCGATAAAACCTGATAAAAAATACTAAAACATTGAGTATCAATATTTTTACTGATATTTTGTTAGTATCGATACTAACAAAGTATCGATATTTTCATCCCTGTTTGTGTATCATGTTAGTTTAATTTCTAATAAACTCTTAAACCTCTTTAATCTCTTAATTTCTACTGCCAAGATAGATAGTAATATATAGTGAGATAGTAATCGTAACATTTTTAATACTCTGGCGAAATAAGTATAAAATACTAAACGAGTATACAGACTTTAAAGTGCTTACACACCAAACACATACGTACTATGTATCTTTGTGGTGCAATATTACTTACAAAGTTGCGTGTTCAACAAAGTAAATAAATCGCGAAATTTTTCCATCGACCATCCATCCTTGTCGAACATAAACATAACAAGTGGCCATACCATCCAGAACCGGTGGGCCTTGATCTCACAAAGGGACCCCTCGACGATCCGGCGCAGCTAACCTTGGGTTATTTTTAACCAAGCCTGCATTCGAATCCAGTCGGACGACTCTTCCGAGTGTTACATAATGCGAAATTGCACTTTTCTTTTTTTTGGCGAGCCTTCTTGTGAGCGTGTGGCCGTGTCGGCTTTGTCTTGGCATTTATGGTTTTCTGAATCGTAAAAGGAAGACGCAATAGGGGGGTAGAGTTTGTAAATGTGTGCGCGTACTTATGATGTGGAATGACGTTTGGACACACAGCTGCTTTTTCCGAACGTTATCGGCTTGCAATATCTTGTAGTAATGACAATGAAGTACTTACTTTCTTTTTGTTATAGATGACGAAATATTTTTGTTATAGGTTACGAAATATCACAGCCAAGGGCGTCCCCAAAGGGGGAAGCCGGCTCCAGAGACTCAGTATTAAAACAATATATATCACCTCCTGTTTCTTAACATTTCGTTTATACTACACTAGCTTTCGCCCGCGGCTCCGCCCGCGTCAATGTTGATCCCTTGGGTATAGTACTTTTTCCCGGGATAAAGGGTAGCCTATGTCCTTCTCCGCACTCCAGAGAACTTGTATGCAAAATTTCATGATGATCGGTTCAGTAGTTACGGCGTGAAAGCGTAACAAACAAACAAACAAACAAATAAACAAACAAACTCACTTTCGCATTTATAATATTACTAGCTTTCGCCCGCGGCTCCGCCCGCGTCAATGTCGATCCCTCGGGAATAGTACATTTTCCCGGGATAAAGGATAGCCTATGTCCTTCTCCGCACTCCAGAGAATTTGTATGCAAAATTTCATGATGATCGGTTCAGTAGTTACGGCGTGAAAGCGTAACAAACAAATAAACAAACAAACTCACTTTCGCATTTATAATATTAGTAAGGATGACTGTAATACTTCATAGGGTCAGGAGTGTCATCCTTAACTGCTTGGTCAGTGGTTGCAGGTATGTGTGGCATCGGGTACGCGAAACTGGCCTCACGATCCGCTACTCGCTTTTCCCCCATTGATTAGTATCCTAATACCATCATTCCTTCCCAAATCCAACAAATTGCTATCATTTCTAGCTTAAAATGCTTCTAATGGGCAGCAGCGTCAGACGCACAAGAAGCCAAGTAAACTGCGCTCGCCAACCCCATTGCCGAATCGTGGTAAGTATGGTAATATCCTCCCATGGAACAAAGAGTCCTTAGGAGGGGCCTATGTCAAGCAGTGGACTGCTTTTGGCTGAAATTATGAATGATGACGATGAACACATGTTACTAGTATTTTCTTTCGTCGTAATCCCTTACAGGGTTGATAGAGCCTGGAGTCAGAAGCCAAAGGCCACTATTATTTTCACCAATATATGTCAGTTCCCTAGAATGACAAATATTTAAGAGTAAGAGAGGATTTTGACATGTACCAAGGCTGTTTCTTTTATTTAGGTAATTATATATTTATAACTGGTATGCCATCTTCGTTTTTCTAAGTTCTTATTAACACATCAAAATAAAACAACGGTTTGCTCTCCGGGAGTACCGGCAGAAATGAAAACTCGCCTTTGCGGCGGTTCAGGTCACGTGTCCGTCTTACAAATTTTCTATCAGGTCAAGTGCCCTGACGCGAGTTTAACATTGTGTACAACGCCCTAAAGAATTTTTCAGTTTAAAATAATAAACGGCAGGCCCCCCCCAGTTTTATATTTTATTAGGGAAGAATCTAACGAATAAAAATGTATACTCGTTTAATTTCTTTATTTTCCAAAGAAATAAATTTTAGGAACATTTATTTGTACCGGAAATAGTGTACCTACTATACCACATATACTTATCCAGAGTATAATCATAACTGCGCATTTTCTGGTCATAAGTAAGAACTATCAAGACCTACCTACCCCCTTATCAATAGCCCCTTGTAAACCCCCCTAACCCCTTATAAAAAATAAGATATGATGGCGCCCCCTCACCTCCCCTAAATCGTCTTACGTAATAAATGATTGGCCCCTCGTATGCCGTGGATAAAACCAAAAAACTATGGATATTAAAAATTCTCTCATCTGTAGAATGCTGATGATGACACTGGAAAAACCCAATAAATAATGCAGGTACACATGCTGAAATTTTGATCGTTCTGGACCCTTAAAGGGGTGGTGCAGTCCTTCGATATGAACAACTTTTCCTATAAGACCAATGCAGGATACTAAAAAAAAAAAAAAATATCCATACAAAAAATTTCCGCCTCCCGGTCAATTTGTAAGGAAACGTCAAACAAATTTTTGAGCTTCCAGAATTGGTCCCATAGGAAAAGTTGTTCATATCGATGGGCTGAATAACCCCTTTTATGGTCCAGACCGATCAAAATTTCAACATATGTCAGCCTGCATCACATGCAATACCTCAACATATTGTGCAATAACAATATCAACGCGGTAGCACGCACTCGCCTAGTGTTGTTTGTTAAAAAAGAAATTGGAGCCTGCAAAAAGACTTGAAAATACCAGAACAAGGACCCGTTCAACTCGTTTCAATCTTTTGTTCGTTTTACGAAACTGGTGCGACAGGAATTCGTTTTTGTTTTTAAAAATTTGATAACTGTCCAATATGTTTGTGGTACAGAAACTTGATTACGATCATTAAATACTTTAAAAATAAATGAGTATGTCGATATTGTTGTAAAAATCTGGGAGCAGTTTTATAAATCATCACTGTTTATCGATACAACAACCTCCGTGGTCCAGTGGTTAAGGCGTTTGCCTGTTGACCCGGGGGTCGTGGGTTCGATTCCCACCGGAAGCATACTTTGTTTAGTTGTTTCCAGTTTGGTTAGGACATTGCAGGCTTGAATCACCTGATTGTCTGATAATAAAGATGATTCCGTGCTTCGGAAGGCACGTTAAGCCGGTGGTCCCGGCTGCCATGTGGTAGTCGTTAAAGGAACCACGTCAGAGGCCGAGAGGCGGTTCCGAAGAACTCTGACACCAGAGTGCATGGTCGATTGACCGTGACACCTACTCGAAATGATGATGATGGATGATACATGATATCTATGGGTAAAATCTGTGGAATCATGCAAGCAACCCATCACTATTTTGATTCCGTTTTCCACCTAATGCCCACGAACATGCTAAACGTGGTATTCGGGTCTTATAGACCTAGGCTTTGTCTGCCCCACAAGGGAAAAAGGCGTGATACTATGTTTTTAATAATTTATTTACCACACTATACAGTATATCTATACTTCTATACCTAAGTAATAATATTACAAAGAGGAAAGATTTGATAATTCATTTGTTTGTTAGTATTAAATAGGCTCCGAAACGACTGGACCAATTAGAAAAATTCTTTCACCATTACAAACCTACATTATCGCTGATGAACATAGGCTATAGAATTAATACCTACATCTACCCGTGTGAAGCTGGAGCGAGTCGCTAGTTATGGATAAATATGTCATTATAATAATATAATAATATTAACGTTTATTGACATTTTGTTTTTACAAATTTCTATGAAGCCTCTGGTTCCCGAGTTAGTTGATGGAAACCAATCTCCCATATGTATGACACACATTTTAATTTAAAAAGTAAACAATGTTACAAAGTTTACAAGCAAATAATATCTATATTATAGGTACATGAAGCAAATACACACACATATTACGATTAATTTATATGTAAAAAACCGGCCAAGTGCGAGTCGGACTAGCGCATGAAGGGTTCCGTACCGTTATCTATGAAAACGGCAAAAAATCATGTCTTTTGTATGGCAGCCCCCTTTAATATTACTTTTATTTAATTACTAGCTTTCGCCCGCGGCTCCGCCCGCGTCAATGTCGATCCCTCGGGAATAGTACTTTTTCCCGGGATGAAAGGTAGCTTATGTCCTTCTCCGTACTCCAGAGAACGTGTATGCAAAATTTCATGATGATCGGTTCAGTAGTTACGGCGTGAAAGCGTAACAAACAAACAAACAAACAACCAAACAAACAAACAAACAAATAAACAAACAAACAAACTCACTTTCGCATTTATAATATTAGTAAGGATAGTAAGGATTTATTTTAAAAGCGAAATATAACTAAACATTCTGTGAATATTTCAAGTGTCTAGCTGTTGCCGTTATCAATAACGAGCAAAAAAAAAAGCAAAAACAATCACGTTCGTTGTATGGGAGCCCCCTTAAATATATATTTAATTCTATTTTTTAGTATTTGTTGTTAGAGCGGCAACAGAAATCCATCATATGTGAAAATTTCAACCGTCTATCTATCACGGTTCATTAGGTACAGCCTGGTGACAGACGGACATCGGAGCGAAATTAATAGGGTCCCGTTTTTACCCTTTGGATACGGAACCCTAAAAAGTAAACAATGTTAAAAGGTTAACAAACAAATATATAGGTTGTACCCTACCTATGTGTATATTTTTTTTCTAGCCTACCCTTACTATGAATTCCTAACTGCACCAAATACTAGCTGTATTACTCTTAATCTACTTTATCAACCTACATACCCTATTAATGTTTTGTTTCTTTGTTCAAATCTATATGGCATGATCATATCTAGCGGAAGTAACCCTTGTTTTATCATAGTAACCCCTGGACCTTCTTAAATGAAGTGATTTTGATTTTAACCTATGGTGAGGAAGCCTAATCCTATCTTATGCTATGCCTAAGGTTGCTATCGGCCTTGTGTATGACTAATTTTTACTTATAAATAAGAATAACCTTATCGTAAGGTACGCTTATGTTTTTCCTAATAAATATTGTTCAAATTGCACTTTGTGTTATTTTCTGTTGCCTGCTATTTCACATTAATATAATTGCCTTATTTTATGAAGAATTGGTTAATTATTTTCATTAAGGAGCATATTGCTTATCTAGCATGGTTCATTCTACAGAAATTGTTCCTCTACCAGCGGCTTATAGATATAGTATTGAATTTCGGATATGTATAGTAAGTATTAGAATGTAAGTATCCATATTGATCTATAATGAGTTATAGATGTCCACAACTGTAGATATTGGATAGAAGTCTAAGGTAATAGTTTAATATTGTCATTGTATGTATTAGTCAGTGGTGGTAGATATACATTATAGTGAATGTACCCAGCATTTTGGTGTTACGGTTTACTGTCGAGCCCCGCCTTCCGCCCGCCAGAGTACCACTCGTCATCCAGACTTGGACGTGATTCCTCCGTATGCTAATTTCTTTTGGAAAGCAATAGGGATACCCATTAAAGAGTAAATAGTACCTGTTCCCACCTAATAGTAGGATAGGCAATTTGTCAGTAAAATTATGTCTGACTATTAATTCAGAGACAAGAGGGTAGACTAAATGTCTTCAAGCGTATTACCTGCTACACAAGCATTATGCTCTCATTGTGTTCGCTGGGATGAGTTCAGACTTATTTACTTTGAAATAACACCACGGAGGTGTAAAAGCAAAGAACTCAAATTATGAATTTACAACAAGCAGGTAGTACTAGGTACTCAGATGGAGTTTTATAGCAAGGGTTTGTTTGTCAGTCAAACTATACCTCAACCTTCACTGTAGAAAAGGCATCCTTACATGATAATACTTCCTGTATCAATTGTTACTCATTATCCTATTATTTTCAGGAATTATGTAGTTATGTATGTAAGCATGTAAATGTTATGCCATGCTGTTATGTATAAGCACTATTATGCACTAACTCTAGATCTTAGAGATAGATGGAGATGAAATGTCTATTAGTATTTAAGCACATTTACTTCAGACTTATTTGTCTCAGTGATTCAATCAAATTTACGTGTGAGGATTGTAATATTCCTGTATTTCAATAAATAGGGATTGGAGTCAACCTTACACTCGCCCTTGGTAGTATATAAGGAACATTACTCTCCCAGAATTCATTATTCATTCCAGAATTAGATGAACCACATGGTATATATGTGGATTGTCAATATCTCAACCTTACAGAATTTACATGACTTCCATGGAACCAACAGACCATCCCCTTCAGAGAATGATTATCATGATAATATATTGTCAGAGAGTTATGAGATCTCACTGGACTAAACAAATCTGAATTTTTCAACAAAATAGGTAGATCAAGAAGGTATTTATTTAGTAATTAAATAGACAACTCCGACTCAATCCATTGTCAAGTAGCTATGAGATTATGCCACAAGTTATGATATTAGTTATTCATGGCCAATCTATGTGATTTTACAATATGAAAATCCCCAAATCATTCAGGTGGATACTCTATACACTATTATATATCAGGGCCTTGTACATAAAAATTAAGGTTAGGAATTTCATACCTTTGTTAGAAACAGATTCTCTGAATCTTTCACAATCAGAATACGCACATTTCGTCAGCATTATCACTTGTCACTATCACAGAACCAACTTATGCCATTTTGTTATCATATTTTCACATTCAACTTCACTTTCATATTAGATACGACTATCTAACTTAAAATTACTGTCGAAGATTAATTGTTTGAATTATTAACGTCCTACCCACCAGCAGCTTGGATGGTTATATTGCTACCACCGGATTTACCGTGAAAACGAATGGAATTTTATCTCCTATACCCCTCTTTTCCTTATCCTGACGCAACCGTTAATGGGCCTAATCTAGTCCCTATCAGTCACTAATTTCTAGTCTAAAGGTGTTAAGTTACTGTCCCCCCATCCCCAAAGTGTGTGTGTGTGTAGAACGAACTCCGGTGTAAGAGATCGCTCCCTAATCTAGCTAAAAAGATTTGAGGAAGCTTCCCTCGCCCTATTTTAATGATTCTACCTGCCTGACTGCTCCTAAAATCAGATTTCCTACTCTGGTAAATAGATTAGGTTCCTAGCAAGGATCCGTCATCTCTAAGCTGTAAAAGGGAGCCAGAGTTTGGGCCCACGAACCTATTATTCCTATCACTCTTGGGTTGTGGTCATCTCTTGTGGTCAGGATCGAGACTTCCACGCCCTAACAAAGGTTTGAGGTCCCAGACGTGTCCCCAAGTGGCTAGGGAGCTGAAAACTAGCGCACCGTTCGGACCGTAGGTTTCCGTAGGCACAGAGGCCGTCTGGACGCCCCAAGTAGCATAGCTAGGCTGGAAATTGCAGCCCATTCGACCAGCTACAATGTCGAATTATTTTTACTCCTACTTGGCCGCTACCCTCATAAAGAACAATCGCTCTCATAAGGAATAGAGGTCCAGCGTTGATCTTGGCCATGTATTCCCCAATTCGACACAAAACTCTACTAAACTTACATTAAAATCAAACAAATAGAAACTAGATATCTCAGATTTGATACGGAGAAGATTTCGAAGAATCAAAGATCTCCCCAACATCATTTCCTCAATATCATTCAAAACTTTACAGTATATGAAACTATTATAGTGAATTTACTCTGGACAAGCTAATATTCATATATTTCAAAAGAATCTACAATATTTTAACTTCAGAACACGATACCAATGTGCTTCTTAGCTAAAATATTTTTGCAAGGGACTTCGCGGGATTTTTCGATCCTAATCTGCCAAGATAACGCGATAACCCACACTTTAAACTACTTCTTTCTTGATTTAAAATAAAACTTGCAGTGGCGTTCTGGCAGCAATTCCTCTTGACTCTTCAAATTTCCCGATGCGTAATGACCCAGACTAATGGCGCCGTAGCCTTTTATACTCGCTACCGTGCGGTTCTCAGAAATCACACCACTTCGACTGAAAAACCGTTGGCCAATATTTTTTTTTAAAAACCTCATGCAAATATCTAACTAATATCTCTACATTTAATAACTAATCTGCCTTGCTCATTCCTGTCGATAAGACCTTTTTCATTAAATTCTCAATTGAATAAAGTTTTTCCATTGGTTAGTTCCAAAACTTTCTAAAACATTCCAAGACTACCTGTCTCTTTCTTCACCCCTAATAGTAACGAAATAAAGGTCAGCGTGCCTTGTAACAAATTTAATTCCATAGACAATCTCATAGCTTTCTTTTAATTATTAGTGTTCCCTGTGCTATCTATAGAATCCCTTGAATCGACCTATTAGCATAATCTGGTATCACGAGATATTATAATAAATTTTACCATTTAAATTTCTTTTACGCTGAGTATTAATTTATTTTAATATTTATTTAATTTTGATTGAATCGATTCTCTCGATTATCCGTAAAATGCTTACTTTTTTTCAACTAGACAAAAGAATAAACTAATTATCAATTATTTGATCAAATTTTTGTTATCATCATGATTATTTATTTCCTTGTTCTTACTTAAAGATATAAAGTCAGTCAAACTATACTTTTAATTTCATATTTTTAATTTAAGTTCTACTTTTCATAGATCATAGATCAATTTTCTTCCTCGCGTCAATTATAGATAAGACAAACTGTCAATGTCATTCTGCTTCACAACAAACAAAATAAGATGGATATAATGAATTATTGTGGAACAATTTACAAAGGACTGTATTTATGATTGAATTTCAGTTTTCCAGTTAATATTTGAGAATCATGAACGAGAACATAAGTGTTCCGTTACAAGGTACATGAATCAAATACATATTCATCATCATCATCATCAGGTCCTTTTTAGTCTCCACTACAGGAGCACGACCCTCTCTACTACTAGGGCCATACTTGGCCAGAGCAGCCAGAGGACTTGGCCTACACTCTCCACGCTGGCCAGACGGGTTGGAGAGGTGTCTTAGATGTTTATAAGCTTTGTTTAGCTTGTATTTCCTAAGTCGCCTGCTACGACATCCACGGGAAATACATATTACGACTAATTTATATATAAAAACTTAGCACGCCTTTATGTAACGTCTTTTCGATCGAACAACAGCAGACCGCGTGTTCCAAGACAAAACGTCGACTTAAAAACAAGTCTGTCTACTTACAAATGTAGGTATGTAGGTAGACTGCACATCCTGACACGTTGCAGCGAAAAAAAAGCGCATTCGTCGGGACCTTGAACAGCCCTCGGCAGGTGCATCGAAGCGGCACCTGCCCATATTATGCGGTGACCTATAAAAGTAATAATTAAATAATTTATTCCTTCACAATTATGCCTTAGATGTGGGTCAAATAAAAAGGGAGCTTTTGGGGTTCCGCGCCCTGCTTTTAAGACGGTTAAAGAGAGCAGACATCCTTATCCTTATCCTTACTAATATTATAAATGCAAAAGTAAGTTTGTTTGTTTGTTTATTTGTTTGTTTGTTTGTTTGTTACGCTTTCACGCCATAACTACTGAACCGATCATCATGAAATTTTGCATACAAGTTCTCTGGAGTACGGAGAAGGACATAGGCTACCTTTTATCCCGGGAAAAGGTACTATTCCTGAGGGATCGACATTGACGCGGGCGGAGCCGCGGGCGAAAACTAGTAGTTCATACAGGTGAAATTAAATTCATTAGGAAACGTTTAAGGAGTTACTCAGACCACGAATCTGAACAACTTTCATAATGGGACGCAAAAAAAAATCAGCTGTTCCATAGATTTTGGCCAAGTAGATATTCCACTTTTGAATGAAAGAGCATATAATTTTTTCACGATGTGTAGATACTTTTTCAATGGGACCAACGCTGGGAACTCAAAAAAAATCGTCGTTTCCATACAAAAGAGTTCCGCCGCCCGGCCAGCTTGTATGGGAATGTCGAATTTTTTTGAGTTCCCAGCATTGTTCCCATAGGAAAAGTTGTTCATTTTGATGGTCTGAGTCACCTCTTTAAGGGTCCAAAACGATAAAAATTTCACCATCTATGTACATACATTGCAAGTTAAATAAAAGCTTGTAAAAAAGCAAGTATACTCTGAAATTTAGAGCATGAACTGCTTTATTTGAAAAGTTTGACAAATAACCTTAAATATTTGTACAGAACCATGTTCGCAATGGAGCTATCGAGATGTCAAACAAGCCACGTACTTACTTCCTGATTTTGGGTTCCGTACCTCAAGAGGAAAAAGCGGAACCCTTATAGGAATGAAATGCATATCAAATACTCTGATCTCCTGTCCCTTGAAGATGTGAAAAAATCAAACTTCTAAGCCAACGCATTCAAAAGATACAGTCGTTTATGCCGCAATCTTTCGACATTCGCAAGGGAATCAAAACCGACAGAGTACTTCTCTTCTCGTGTATTCATAATCTTAAAATTTGGTACAAAGCAACGTCTAATAGCACAGATAAAGGAAAAAATCCAAAAGCATAAATTTTTTGTTACATCATAAAATTATAATATGGTACGGAACCCTTAGTGCGCGAGTCCGACTCGCGCTTGGCCAGTTTTTTTAGCCAGACACGAGTACTCGTAGGAAATGAGGGCTTATGTAAAACTTTGCAACAGCTGTTTTACATACGGGTGGTAAGATACGACTTATAGGTATTTAGATACTATACACGGTGAAATTTTTATCGTTTTGGACGCTTAAAGGGGTGACTCAGACCATCAAAATGAACAACTTTTCCTATGGGAACAATGCTGGGAACTAAAAAACAGTCGACATTCCCATACAAACTGGCCGGGCGGCGGAACTCTTTTGAATGGAAAAGACGATTTTTTTTTTGAGTTTCCTGCATTGGTCACATAGAAAAAGTTGTTCATATTGATGGTCTGAGTCAACCCTTTAAGGGTCCAAAACGATAAAAATTCCATCTATAGCTTAGCCGTTACTTACTAATACTTTTTGTTGTACTAATAGCTGCTACTTACTTGTTTCCGCATAGAGTAGCATCACAATACTAAGAGATATTGGGATGTTGCTTTTCACTCCGGGAAATTCTACTGTTTCCGAGGGATCTACATTAACGCGGGCGGAGCCGCGGGCAATAGCTGGTAATATATATTCCAATATAGGAATTTCGTAGAGAATCAAAGCACAAAAGGATATCTGTTATACAGATTGTGCGTATTTTGGTATTAAAAAATGATGCAACCAAGATCTTTAAAAAATACACATGACATAGAAAATATATGATTAAATTAATTAGCTCCAGTAATCAATTTACAAACTAACCAAGTTGTTCTTAACATAATCGTATTCAATTAAATGCGTTATAAAAAATAATTTATGCCTACCATAAAGTATGTATGTTACACATTTCTAATTAAAATATTAAATGGTTCATTTTATATTAAAATAACCTTGTTTTATTGCTGTAGCCAATTCAGACACACGTATTATACAGGACGTTGCTATAAATAACAATGAATACGATTCTTTAATTAAAATCTTAACATATTCTAAACATGATTTGTCCGGTCGTTTTGTTCTTATAAATAAATAAATAAATATATACGGACAAATCACACAGATTGAGCTAGCCCCAAAGTAAGTTCGAGACTTGTGTTATGGGATACTAACTCAACGAAATAAGACCAACCTCATACAAAAATAAGAAAGAAAGAAAAATATTTTATTTGGAACCAGATAAAACAGACAATACTTGTTTCTTACATTTTACAAAACAAGGCACCAAAAGGAGTCACCCAGCATTAGGCGGTGATGTACCTACGTAACATCACGCCGCTGGTCTTCCGTGATACCAGTCCATAACATAAAACAGTAAAAAATAAAACATAAAATAAAAAAGAGATAACGCTGCTGGACAAATTGTAGCTTAAAATATTTATATCACAATTTGGCCGAAATAAAGGCCTGCTATAAGCACGCAGGGTACCCGGCATAGTTAGTTCTACTAACTGCCACGGTTTCACAATGGGCGGCGACGGCGCTGCAGTGCTATAGTGAGCCTTTTCCACCCGTCACTAGATGGCGTAACCTGAACTTGGTAAAAACCGTATCGTACGCAACAGGAATTGGGACCACATATCCTGTCTCTTATAAAATAAGTACCTATTTCCGTTCTTTTCTTAACTAAACGATTTGACCTAAATATTTAATAAAAAGAATCTTTCATATAAAAAAAAATTCAATAAAACAGAACCGATTTTGATAAACTTATAGAACCAATTGGTAAGCATACACTTTCAAATAAAATAAATAAAAAAATCTGTTATGAACAGATTTTTTTATTTATTTTATTTGAATTATTTTACTGACGGAGTTATGAGCAGAGATGCATACCTAGAGTTCAGAAGTTGGCAAATAAGGAAAGCACTTTTTTATTGAAAAATTCCTGTTATATGATAAACATTCTATCCTTCCTTAAAATGCTTCCGATGGGTATCAGCGTCGGTAGCACAGGAAGCCAAAGAAACTGTGCTTGCCAACCCGCCTGCCAAGCGTGGTGAGTATGTCAATATCCTCCAACAGAACGAAGAATCCTTGGGAGAGGCTCATGTCTAGCAGTGGAATTTTTGTGGCTGTAATGATGATGATGACGATAGGTACCCAAGTAATGTGTCTATTTGTCTTATAATCGCAACTATTTCTTTTACTTTTCTAACAAGTTTCTCGTATCGCGTTTGTTAGTAGAAGTGGACGTGAAATCAACAATCCATACGTGATCCTTTCGATAACTACTAGTTACTTTTTATGATAACTACTAGTTACTACTAGTTACTTTTATAATGAAGTATAAAATAAAATAAATAAAAAATAATAATAAATACACACGGACAAATCACACAGATTAAGCTAACCCCAAAGTAAGTTCGAGACTTGTGTTATGGGATACTATATTATAGTATACTATACTAGTATACTATACTATATAACAACGATACTATATTTTATAACAAATACATGTATAGATAAACATCCAAGACCCCGGCCAATCTGAAAAAGATCATTTTCCATCTTGACCTGACCGGGGATCGAACCCGGGGCCCTCGTGTCGCAGGCTAGCGTGTTAACCACTGCGCCACCGAGCTCGCCTTACCTTGCCTATCCTTGGAAGAAGATTGGTATTGATACAAGCCAAATAAACTGCGCTCACCAACCCGTCTCCCAAGCCTGGTGAGTACAGCAATATCATCCGTGAAACAAAGAATCCCTGGGAGAGACCTTTGTCCAGCAGTGGGCCTCTTAATGCTGGAATGATGATGATGAATGAACAAACTAACATAATTTGTAAACAACTTAAGTACCTACACATGTGACTCAAGCAGTAAATCTTATTAACCTAAGAGTCCAATTACTCCTCATCCGAGCGTGTTGCCGTTAATATATTAAAGTGGTGAGTATGCCTTTTTAGGAATCCGTACCCGAAGGATGCCCACGGTACCCTATTACTAAGCTTTTGCTGTCCGTTTGTCCGTCCGTCTGCTAAAGGCCTGTCTTTTGAACCATCATAGGCAGACATTTAAAATTTGCACAAAGTGAGATTGTGTTTTTACATCTATTATCTATATCGCTATATAAACAAATAATAAAAATAAAATACATAGTATTAAAAATTAAACGGTCAAAGGGTGCATAAAAAAATTGTTTTTCCTTTTTTGTGTCGGTTCTGTCGAAGCTGCTACGAAATAATTTACTTGACGCCAAACCACAGATAATTTAGAACAATATGACTAGCTTCGTGGCGCAGCGGTCAACACGCCAGCCTGCGACACGGAGTGACCGGGTTCGATCCCCGGCCAGGTCAAGATGGAAAATTATCTTTTTCAGATTGGCCTGGGTCTTGGATGTTTATCTATATATGTATTTGTTATAAAATATAGTATCGTTGAGTTAGTATCCCATAACACAAGTCTCGAACTTACTTTGGGGCTAGCTCAATCTGTGTGATTTGTCCGTATATATTTATTTATTTATTTATATGTATTTATTCGTGCAGTAAAAAGAGTTTTGTGCTTGGAAGATTTTTCATGCATACTTATACATCAGATGCCACATACGAGAAACGTGATTTTTGTAGTTAAATATTGTAATGTAAGCTTTAGTTTAGTAGCATAATATGAGCATAGAGTAACATGTCTATTGTCTATATGCCATATACAGCGTGATACATAATCAAAGATGTTCCCGTGTAGGGGTGACTCAGCCCATCAAATTGAACAACTTTTCCAGTGGGACCAATGCTGGGTAATCAAAAAAAATATTTTTATATTTTCATACAAAACTTTTGGGCCGGCCGGCAATTAGTATGAAAATGTCAAAAAAAAATTGAGTTCCCCGCTTTGGTCCTAGAGGAAAAGTTGTTCATTCAGACGGCCTGTTACCCCTTCACGGGAACGTCGTTGGTTATGTGTTACACGCTGTATGGTGTACAATCTGTATATTTTTGTATTTGTGGTTCTGTTGGCAGTAACCTTGGATTTGATTGATTTTAAAATTATGTCACCAACGGAAAGTATTTAACCGACTTTATAAAAAAGAAGGAGGTTATCAATTAAAAATAATAAATAAAATAAAAATAAAAATCATTTATTTTCATATTATTAAAATCCATACAGTGAGAGAGATAAGATTAAAAATTTTTTTGTAATGATGTTACCTCAGAACT
The DNA here is from genome assembly GCA_947532085.1 of Elegia similella. Lineage (NCBI taxonomy): Eukaryota > Metazoa > Arthropoda > Insecta > Lepidoptera > Pyralidae > Elegia > Elegia similella. Next base: position 8,160,477 of record OX383937.1, read on the forward strand.
CCGTCATTTACAGACCAATTTTAAAAATTCTTTTTTTTTTGTATATAAGGGTATGCTTTCAAGTTGGTCTCATTTAAATTTCATGATCATCGGTTCTGTAGTTTGATTAAAGCCGGTTTTTGGTATGAAAGATTGTGCTCAGCTCTTCGCGCCTTTTTAATTCGCACCTAGATTACGCCCTTTGCGAGTACTTGGTCAAGCTAAACAGGAAAATAGTATTCATCAAATGATGAATGGTTATTAGAATTAAAGAACTCTTTGTCAATATAAAATAGAAGGAGGAACCACTAAATAAACACTTTTAACGAGAGCAGGGAGTAAAATATATAATTTTACTAGCCCATGAGAACCAAAGGAGGTAGAACAAAACTCATTCATACGAATCCATTCTGTGCGCACGTGTGTCAATAGGGGATAGTCATGAAAGGCGATTACAGAATCGCCTTTCTTCGAGAAGTGTTCTTCCCCTTGGTGCTGACGATTTGATCGCTTAAATAAAACTACTAGAAAAGACATACCTTTCTATTAACTCATTGTTATTTTTTATTATGTCTGGTTTGGTTGCACACAATAGGAATATCAATAGAATTTACACCTACATGCAAAATGTCCTGAAAATTCTTAAAGAAAACTTAATTTTAAAAAATTCAATGATTAGTAAAACATTTTTTTTTTTAAATATTTATAAATTTGACTCCTTTCGCATATTGTTTCGGAAGGTGCCCGTATACTGGAGATACCAGGAATGGCTGACCGTGATGTAAAGGAAACTTCGATTCGACTAGAGGACTGTATATTAGGAGAAAATAAAATAGGTCTACAAGTCGTCACCCGCCAGTAAATCGACGCGGCTATCGCTCGTAGCGCGATCTGAGAAGTGAGTTGTCAGATGGACAGATGTCACTTATCGGAGGGGCGCCCGCGGGCCGAGCTGCGCCCGCGGCTCGTTGTAGTCGATGGTTTCGCGGTGTTGCCATCAACACATATTTATTTATAAAATCTAAATCGAACGGCGCGCCTGAGAAGATAGACACTCACCCTAATCTACGGTAATAAATCAGTTGCTTAAAATAATAAAATTTAGTGATCCAATAAATATGTATCTAATTTACCGTGAGGTACAGCGCTTGTCTCTACTTAATTTAATTTTATATGTTTTTGCTACACATCTTGAATGCTATCGTAATTTTTTAAATGATTCTTGGCTACGGGACCTATAGTTCGGTCCGTAAAAATAAGATATATGCGTAGACATAATCAGGACACCCAATCCAGACGTTTCAACACCAAAGTGTAAGCATCACTCCTACTTCTTCTTAGCGTGTCGACAGTACTTTTGCCTCACAATTTATCACTCCAACGAAGGGATACTTCAATGGCCCTTTTATTGGTCATAATTAAGTCCTTGGCCTGAGGATGCTCCGAGGAGTGGAAGATTTCATTTCAATATGTTGTGGTGCAAATAATTAGACCCAATCGGACTCAACCTTTAAGAACCGGTTCAAGGCTGGAGGGCTTCAGAGTAGTTCAGAGGGAATAAAGGAACTACTAGCAACGTGTGACCCAATTTTATATTCACCAGGTGATCGGTGCACTTATTGAGGGGAGAAGAACACGTGCAAGGTAGTGGACCCTTTGCTGGCCATGTGTGAGGGAAGTTGGACAATTACCTTGTTTTTAGGGTTATTGCGTATTCATTCCACTGAATCTTGTATTATATTTTAAAGATGTTTAATATCTTTATACGTAAGTACGTTTTTATGTTATCTGCTAAAACCTGTTAGAATGTTACAGAAATATACTCTAAAACTTATGATTTAATTTTTGATACTTCCGAGAATAGTACTTTTTCCCGGAATAAAAGGTAGCCTATGTTCTTCTCCGTACTCCAGAGAACTTGTATGCAAAATTTCATGATGATCGGTTCAGTAGTTACGGCGTAAAAGCGTGACAAACAAACTCACTTTCGCATTTATAATATTAGTAAGGAGTAAATATAATATAGTAGCAGTAGAGATACATATAATATAGTATAATATATTTTCATACTATACAGTAGAGAAAGGGCTCAATTGACCGGTGGGTATTCTACCTCATTCTTAAATCTAGATAGATATTAAAGTTAACACAGATTACAAATTTAAACTTGTCCAGGTAAAATTTTCAACAGTCGTATTGTTACAACCAGTTTTGGAACTTACCTACTCTTTATTCCCTCGCCCATGTGTCCCTATGAATAGCCATTGTGGTATTATACTTGTATGCATGAATCCTATATGAATCGATACAGGGTGTTTCATGCTTAATGTGCGAAAAAGAGAGTATTTATTTATTTAAGAACTAGTTTGGGTTCTGTGAGCTTGATTAATAGGATGAACGAATCAGATCTTTTGACTGCTTAGGGCTCACAACTATTTTCGATAAAAATGTACAGGGTTTTCAATAAAGACGCGCGAACTTTGACAGCATATAGAGGCCATCTTGGAAAAGCGATAGCTGTCAAATTTGGCGGGAATAGGCGAGCTTTGTGGCGCAGTGGTTAACACGCGAGCCTGCGACACAAGGGCCCCGGGTTCGATCCCCGGTCAGGTCAAGATGGAAAATGATCTTTTTCAGATTGACCTGGGTCTTGGATGTTTATCTATATATGTATTTGTTATAAAATATAGTATCGTTGAGTTAGTATCCCATAACACAAGTCTCGAACTTACTTTGGGGCTAGCTCAATCTGTGTGATTTGTCCGCATATATTGATAATTAGTCATGACATTTCACCATGGAACGCTACACACTTCAACAATGCGTAGAATTTGTAAAAATCAAAACCTACAGGGTACTTCCTGTGAACTTAGAATCTTGTAATTTGATACGAAGCTACGTCTTATAGGTGCAGGGAGGTACAGGCACAGATAAAGGAAAAATTGCAAAACGCATACATTTTTAGTTACATCATATAATAAAATATTATACTTAGTATCGTCCGTCTCGTACTTGGCCGGTTTTTCTACCTAACTTCGACCTTACATTTGGATATGCTTTTGTTTACAAAATTAATGCCCTTTCTTCTTGTTAACTTTATACAAGACTGTTTGTAAATAGTACGCATCTGAATACAGAAGTTAACCTATTGAGCGCCATTGACCACTTTAGTTGCAAAACGGTCGCGTGATTGAGACGCCATTGACAAATAAAGTTATTACAACTAGCCTCAGTCCCGGCATGAAGTAACGTAAACAAGCGCTGGCGTGCAAAAGGTTAATCAATGTCCTTACTCCTGATGGACGGATTCTACGGTGAGCTATCATTATTACCTAACATACATCATGTCAAGTTAAACACATCATCATCAGGTCTTTTTTTTAGTCTTCACTACAGGAGCATGACCCTTTCTGTACTACTAGAGCCATACTTGGCCACAGCAGTCAGAGGACTTGGCATACACTCTCCACGCTGGCCAGACGGGTTGGAGAGGTCTCTTAGATGTTTATAAGCTTTGTTTAGCTTGTATTTCCTAAGTCTTCTTCTACGACATCCACGGGAAGACTTGGAGTGGTCCTATTCTACTCTGCCGGATACCACACGGCTAAGCTAAACACAGGATACCCGCTATCTAAGAATCTGTTATCACAGATTTCTAAAACTGCTTGAAAGCTGTCTGCGTCAAGTAACTAGTATGTATGAATATTTAAATTGAATGTTATGTAGTAGACTAATACTAGTTCGGGAAATAAATATTTTTGTATTTTGTATGGAGACTTTATCCGTACAATTTTCCGTTAAAAAAATATTTTTCTGAAGAGGTCGTTAATTTAGACATTTTAAATCATTACATTGTTTAAAATTAGGTCGCTTCCACTGTCTGTTCGCTTAGATCTTTTAAACTAATGAATCGGTTAAAAATATTTTCATATTTCTCTTTTCAATTATGTTACATTTTTAAAAAATTAAAAGAGGGGTAAAACGCAAAATATGCCGCGAATTAAAACTTGATGTTCCCCGAATTAGTAAAACCATATCTAAGTAAGGGCTTCGAAGTTTAAAATACAGTCATATAGAAATGTGGCCTTTAGTTTTTATAGAGCTGGGCTCTGTCTACCCCGCCAGGGAAAAAGACATGATAGTATGTGTGTAAATAGATATCCATATAGATATAACTAATCAGACTAGAGACTAATCAGAAACTAATATTCAGCTAAGTATTTCAATACCAATTAAGCTGGTTTTAAAAACTCATCAATAATCTAAAATTATAATTATAAGGAAACATTACTGCTATTAACATAAGCTGAAGAGTTAAAAAGACATGAAAATAGACCTAATGAATATCGTTTCTATTGTCTCAGAAGTTACTGACCCTCCATAATCGTTTTTCAATTAAATCATTAGCGATAGAAGGTCGATTATGATTATAGAGGACTTTTCTCTATGTTTCTGCACGCGATCGTAGATATCTCAGGCTATAAGGCTGCGTTACCATTAAAGATGAACTAAACAGACTGTGTTTTTGATCATCATCATCATTTCGAGTAGATGTCACGATCAATCGACCATGCACACCCTGGTGTCAGAGTTCTTCGGAACCGCCTCTCGGCCTCTGACGTGGTTCCTTTAACGACTACCAGATAGCAGCCGGAACCACCGGCTTAACGTGCCTTCCGAAGCACGGAATCATCTTTATTATCAGACAATCAGGTGATTCAAGCCTGCAATGTCCAAACCAAACTGGAAACAACTAAACAAAGTATGCTTCCGGTGGGAATCGAACCCACGACCCCCGGGTCAACAGGCAAACGCCTTAACCACTGAACCACGGAGGCTGTCTTTGATGTGTTTTTGATGTGATAACGTCTTATAAATCAGCGAATGCTGGCTGCACGCACAAAATCTTTCACGTTCCCTGTGCAAGCAAGAGCGCGGAACAAGACATAGAGAGGCACGAGAATTTAAAGAAAAAAAAACCGGCCAGGTGCGATTCAGCCTCGCGTACGAAGGGTTCTGAACTAATCTTAAAGTTTAAAATTATTAAAACCATTTTTTATGATGTTACTAAAAATGTATGCTTTTCGAAATTTTTCCTTTATCTGTACTATAAGACGTTTTTGCATTATACCTCATTTCAAAATTCTGAGTTCACGGGAAGTACCCTGTAGGTTTTGATTCCCTTACGAATGTCGAATATTTGCGGCGGCTGTATCTTTTGAATGCGTTGGCTTAGTAGTTTGATTTTTCACAGCTCCAAGGGACAGTAGACCTAAGTATTGTTATGAATTTCAGCTTGATACCTCTATGCGTTCCCGAGAAAAAGGGTTTGACAGACAGACAAGCAGACAGACGTTACGCAATCGTATTTTTATTTTATTTTGTATACAATTTTCTCAGAAACGTTGTGAAAATTTTGATTATGATTAGCCATTTGATTCCTTGTCTGTTGAAGGGTTAACTGATATTTATTATCCATGATTAACCCTTAAATGCATAGTTTTGCATACACATCTAATTTTGTGTAATCAAAATTAAGTTATATTTATTATACTATATATATTATGTTTATATTAAAATAAATATTTGGAATATATCCTGTAAATATACATAATATAATTTTTCTTAAAAAATATATGATTATTTTTTTTTACAACATACTTAGGGACGTTTCGACGGAAAAAAAATACTTATATTCGTGCTATTGCAATCGTAAAAACTAAAATAGATTCGTAACTAAATAAACTTTCATAATCTGAAAAAAAAATAGTTAGAGGGATTGACATTTAAACAGGAAAAATAAGAAAGTACCATATTTTTTTTATTATTTTTTTCGAAGTGTCGGTATCAGTAGTAACTATAAAATATTTTTTTTATTAAAAACAGTTTTTTTTTACTATATGTTGGATTAGGCATTTTTCTCCCATCTCACCTGATAGTAAAGTGACGATGAAGACGAGGATATTACATGCCTATCCAAGAGATACTTTATTCTACTATTTTGGTACTCTCTTATTTTTCCTATGTAAATGTCTTCAGAATTAAAATTAAATTATTTTATTTAATTTTAATTTTTTTTTTTTCAGATTATGAAAGTGCGATTATTTAGTTACGAATCTATTAAGTACAGTTTTTACGTTTGCAATAGCACTATTATAAGTATTCATATAATTATTTTTTTCAAAAAATGCATTTAATGGTTAAGCCAGTTGTTTCATTAGTCTTCTTTTGGTAGAGACATTTGAAATCCCGCGAAATATCTGCTGCTTGATTATGTCCATCAAGCAATGAAACTCTCTTCACATTTACTTGACTTCAAATTATGAAAATGAATTCTTCATTAGCACTAATTGGTGTGTACATATCTCAGAGAGCGTCTCGAATAAATTCGTCAAAGTGATGTCTACTAATGGAAATTAGATAATTGTAAATTTGACTTAGCTTTATATTTAGGCCTTATTTGAACAGTTCTTCAACCTTGAGGTCGTTACTTTATGACCCTCCTATATTACTCGACAGTGAAAAGGAGGGTTATTTGTTTGACATGTCATGTGACATTTCATCATCAGGTCTTTTTTAGTCTCCACTACAGGAGCACGACCCTCTCTGTACTACTAGAGCCATACTTGGCCAGAGCAGCCAGAGGACTTGGCCTACACTCTCCACGCTGGCCAGACGGGTTGGAGAGGTCTCTCAGATGTTTTTATGCTTTGTTAAGCTTGTATTTCCTAAGTCGCCTTTTACGACATCCACGGGAAGACTTGGATTGGTCCTATTCTACTCTGCCGGGTACCACACGGCTGGTGTGTATGTGACATTTAAAGCCTATAAATTAACCGATATACTAATATATAAATAAAGCGATATACGCTTGCAGGGGAATCTAAGCCCGTAAAAATGAACAACTTTTCCTTTAGGACCAAAATCGACATTTACAAAAGTGTCCGGCAGGCCCAGTAGCTTGTATGAAAATGTTGTTGGCTCCCCCTAGATCAGGCTCTGAGTTAGCGTAGATGCGGGTGATGCTAGAACCACAAACAAACTCACTTTCGCATCCTTACTAATATTATAAATGCGAACGTGAGTTTGTTTGTTTGTTTTTTACGCTTTCACGCCGTAACTACTGAACCGATCATCATGAAATTTTGCATACAAGTTCTCTGGAGTATGGAGAAGGACATAGGCTACCTTTTATCACGGGAAAAAGTACTATTCCCGAGGGAACGACATTGACGCGGTTAGAGCCGCGGGCGAAAGCTAGTTTTTATAATAAATTATAATTATTTCAACAGCCCTCAGGCTCTGTGGTACTGCAAGGGCCTTTGAATCGCAGGATTCTGGGTTCGATCCTCGGTTAGGTCAAGACGAAAAACTATATTTTTCACATTTTTTTATGATATAGGACGGCAAACGAGCTAACGAGTCACCTGATAGTGAGCGATCAGCGCTGCCCATGGACAACTGCAACACCAGGGTGTAAGAACAGGTGAGTTGCCGGCCTTTCAAGGAGTTGGGGGACGGACATGACCAGGGTCTTGTTTATCAATACAAGACTAGCTCCGTGGCGCAGCGGTCAACACGCCTGCCTGCGACACGGAGTGACCGGGTTCGATCCCCGGCCAGGTCAAGATGATCTTTTTCAGATTGGCCTGGGTCTTGGATGTGTATCTATATATGTATTTGTTATAAAATATAGTATCGTTGAGTTAGTATCCCATAACACAAGTCTCGAACTTACTTTGGGGCTAGCTCAATCTGTGTTATTTGTCCGTATATATTTATATTATATTATATTTATATTATATTATATCAATACATATGTATCTATTATAAAATATAGTATCGTTGAGTATTATGTCACAAGTTCACGACTTACTGTGGGGCTGGCTCAATCTATGTGATCTATATATTTATTTATTAGAGTGCGTGGGGCCCTAAGCACTTCAAGCTCAGGGGTCTTGCCTTACCCGGCACTGTGTCTACGTGATACTTAGCATATGTGCAGGCGAGCATTCGGAGATAACTCTAACCTTTATTCGTAATCAATATATACTAATAATAAACATGTAAGGGCTTGGAGTATGTTACTTTGTTTTCAGAGATATCGTGTTTTTAAGTTCTATATATATACCTAGTTATGATACCGAAACTAAATTGTTGTTTTTAGATTACTAGCTGTTGCCCGCGACTTCGTCCGCGGCAATTTCTGTTATTATGATTAATTAGTTTCTTTTTATTCGTATAGATTAATAATTTTCCTCCATTTTCAAAACATTTTTTACTGATGCTTCGCTCCTATTGGTCGCAGCGTGATGTTTTGTAGCCTAAAGCCTTTCTCAATAAATGGACTAATCCAACATAAAAAGAATTTGAACCAGTAGGTAGTTCCTAAGATTAGCGCGTTCAAACAAACAAACTCTTCAGCTTTATAATATTAGTATAGATAGTATAGATTTGAAGTGAACACTTCTTTAGTGGCGTTGTGCACTTTTTGGGACGGGTAAAAAATGCTAAACTCGCTTCAAGACACGTGACTTGAGACCGAGCGGCGCGGGCGTAGGAGACGAATTAATATCCCCCTCTCTTTTTACCGCGCGGAGTTTTTACTTTTGCTGGAACTCCCGACTCCCGGAGTGCAACCCTTTGTTTTTTTCTGTATCCTTCTCCATACTCCTTCCTCTCTCTTGAATTTTATGAAAAAAATTGTCAAAGATTTTTATGAAACTTGGTAGATAAACAGTTAGACGTACAGGACACAGGATAGGCTACTGAGTTTTTTTGTTTTTGTTTAGTTTAGAAATCGTAATGTACGCAAACGAAGTCGCCGGCATAGCTAGTTTCGTATTAATTGCTCTTACATTTGATAAAAACTGTGTATCTTCAACTATGTGACATCACACACGTAGACATACTGACTCACACTGTTATAAGGAAAATGTGTTATACTGAGTCTTTCCTTTTCCGTTCGGAATTTTTTAACTCAGTAGTGATGCATCAATAATAAAATTAATAAGACCGCAGGGCAGCTTGTGGCGAGCTGTTGATGAGTAATGCTATCACAAACCCGAGTGCTCCAGACAGTCTGTCAGAGACCTCGCCCTCTGTCTTCATTGGGGGGTGAAAACCTAAGATGGGCTCGCAGGACTCTCTGCTCTGACTTGCTTTAGTTGGCCGTCCAAAGAGGAATCGTGAAAAAAAGTCAAAGATTTTTATTCAAAATTGGATACATGTATTTCTCATATTTTTATTTCTTATATATTTTTAAATATATGCAAAATCGAATTACTACTAGCATTACGGAACGATTACTGGCGAGAAGAATACGCCGAAATAAACTCAATCCAAACTTGGTCCCTATGTGCCTGAAAGGCTCTGATCACATTAAACACAATATTTCATACTATCAATTAATTTGGTTACATAATATAAATTTATATAAATATCCACGCATTTTTATCAATTATATAATCATCAATGCAGTAATAAGCCTTTATTACTAACAGGTTTTTTACAGACGTGAGAGCTGTTGCTCCAGGGGTGAAAGTGTTAAAGGGCATAACGTCGCGAATAACTTGTGTAATAAATGCGGAAAAAGCGAAGCACACCTCTAAACGCCCGGTGAAGTAGCGAAAGCTCACTTGGAGCTAGCTACATAGTACGTCCAAAAAAAAACAAAAAACAAAACGTCGCGAATAACTTGTGTAATAAATGCGGAAAAAGCGAAGCACACCTCTAAACGCCCGGTGAAGTAGCGAAAGCTCACTTGGAGCTAGCTACATAGTACGTCCAAAAAAAAACAAAAAACAAAACGTCGCGAATAACTTGTGTAATAAATGCGGAAAAAGCGAAGCACACCTCTAAACGCCCGGTGAAGTAGCGAAAGCTCACTTGGAGCTAGCTACATAGTACGTCCAAAAAAAAACAAAAAACAAAACGTCGCGAATAACTTGTGTAATAAATGCGGAAAAAGCGAAGCACACCTCTAAACGCCCGGTGAAGTAGCGAAAGCTCACTTGGAGCTAGCTACATAGTACTTCCAAAAAAAAAAAACGTCGCGAATAACTTGTGTAATAAATGCGGAAAAAGCGAAGCACACCTCTCAACACCGCTGAGGCGTCCGCATCAGTCGGCTAGTTTAGGGCCCATCTACTCGTAGTAAGTGACAAGCGGCCACCTGCCAATTATAGTCATTTATCATGATCATGGCATATGTTCGACCCTTTGCAATAACCCAGTACAAATCTACCCAAATTTGAATCCGTTAACTTACACATTTCTCTTTTAAAATGCAATATCCGGCCAAGACCTGCTCTAAGGCATATCAGACATTAGTATTTCCAGGAAAGGGTTCTGGTAGGAGCCTACATGACATCAACTACTCGAACTCCTCTACGTGTTGGATTTATATCCCCACGCCAGTCTAGCAAAGGATCGAGGTAACACCCGTGATTCAAAAGGAGATAAATACAAATAAATAAAAAAAGCCGGACATTTTTAAGTCTTAGTATTCGAATTACAGCCGCATAAAGTCCACTGCTGGACAAGGGCCTCTCCCAAGGATTCTTTCATTCACGGGAGAGAAATGTGACCCCCTCTCAGTATTGTGTCACTACTGAGAGGGGGTCAGATTTATCTGCACTGCAGCCGAAATCTGACCCCAGAGTGGACCGGCCCATTCATGCTAGTAGCAAAAACCGGCCAAGTGCGAGTCGGACTAGCGCACGAAGGGTTCCGTGTTATTATCTATAATAAGTTTAAAATTCTTATAAACTAGCTGTCGCCTGCGGCTCCGCTCACGTTAATGTCGATCTCGCGGAAACAGTATTTTTTTCCGGTATAAAAGGTAGCCTAAATGTTAATCCATGTGTTAGAACCTATCTGTGTGCGAAATTTCGTCAACAAACATCCATACATACTTGCAAACTTTCGCGTTTATAATATTAGTGAAAAAAGATAAGGATATTTTTATTATTATGATGAAGTTTGCTAAACGCTTATGCTTTCGCAATTTTTCTTATACCTGTGCTATGCTATAAGACGTTGCTTCTTAACAAATTTTAAGATTCTGAGTTCAAGGGAAGAACCCTGTAGGTTTTGATTCCCTTGCAAATGTCGAAAATATGCGGCATAAATGGCTGTACCTTTTGATTGCGTTGGCTTAGAAGTTTGATTTTTCACAGCTCCAAAGTACAGTAGACCTGAGTATTTGGTATGAATTTCAGCTTGATACCTCCAAACTCCAGGCGCTCCTGATAAAAAGGAGTTTTGACAGACAGACGAACAACAAAGTGATCCTTTATGGGTTCCATATTTTACTTTTGAGGTACGGAACCCTAATAATGAATTTTACCGGTAGCTAGGCTCAGTCTTTTTGAGTTATAGACTAGACTGAATATAATTATTCAACTAACAAGTTAAAGTCAAAGACAAATTACCCAGATCTTTAGTCCGATGCTATCTGTATGCAATTTATTTTGATTTATTTATGTTAGCTGTAACTAGTCATTAGTTTTCTTAATTAAGTGACTTGGTTCTGACTAATTCAGAGCGTTATTTCTTAAACCGTACTGCGCGAAATTGTGAAACTTTACGTGTTTTCAAATCACTAGTACTGTGCTACATTAATTAAATACGTCAAAAGTATTTGTATAATTTACGTCGATCCTTGAACAAGATCTTGTTGGAATTTGAAACAGATACATATGAAATTTAAAAATGATATATATATATATATATATATATATATATATATATATATATATATATGTTATGATACCTAAACACATTTTCCTTCGAAAACTTTGTAATTTTTACGTCTAAAACAATAATTCTCACATGACAATATTTATATTTATATATCGGAGGTCGCCCCCTTTCTTATCTTTTTTATCCTTACTAATATTATAAATGCGAAAGTGAGTTTGTTTGTTACGCTTTCACGCCGTAACTACTGAACCGATCATCATGAAATTTTGCACACAAGTTCTCTGGAGTACGGAGAAGGACATCCTTACTAATATTATAAATGCGAAAGTGAGTTTGTTTGTTTGTTTGTTACGCTTTCACGCCGTAACTACTGAACCGATCATCATGAAATTTTGCATACAAGTTCTCTGGAGTACGGAGAAGGACAAAGGCTACCTTTTATCCCGGGAAAAAGTACTATTCCAGAGAAAAGCTAGTCGATTATAAAACGTTATCACGTCAAAAAAATATCATTAAGCAGTAACTTTTTTACTTTAGTCATTTGATATCGAATATCAAAATAAAGTAGGTAATTACGTGGGCACTCGATAAAGCCATCCACGCCGCCATTCAGTAAACAGCAATAAAATGAACGGGCTCGTAATACTAATAAGGTGAATCAATAAAAAACGTAATAAAGAAGACAGGACGTGGACAAGGACGATTTAAAAATTGCATTGTTAGTAGATATCGACCGAAAGCTTTTTTTTTATGTTAAAGGGCGGCAAACGAGCAAGCGAGTCACCTAATGGTAAGCGACCAGCGCTGCCTATGGACAACTGCAACACCAGGGTGTAACAGGAGCGTTGCCGGCCTTTCAAGGAGTTGGGGAAAAGACATGAGGGGAAGAAATGGGGGAAGGATGGGCCTCCGGCTCTCTCACTCACCAAACTAAGCAAGCGGTAAAGCTTCTACTTAAACGTCGATTTTCTGTGAGAGTGTGGTACTTCCCCGGACTAGCCGGCTCATTCATGCTACTATCCAAAATGAATTTTGCCAGTAGTGTGGCTCTACCACGACTAAAAAGCTCGTTCCGTTTTCAGCAAGATTCGGCGAAAAAAATTGGTTGTCTGTTGAGTAGGTTTACGGACGTTTATTTTATGTCATAACGGTGGAAGAGAGATAGATGCGTCAGAAGCCGAACGCTTAGGACGATCGTGCCTCTATATCGCTTGTTCCGCGCTCTTACTTGCACACGAAACGTGATACTTTATCATGCATGCAGCCGGCGTTATATTATAAGACGTTATTACGACAAAACTGTAATTTTATTAGATACTAGCTTTCGCCCGCGGTTCCACCCGCGTTAATGTCGATCCCTCGGGATTTTTCCCGGGATAAAAGGTAGCCTATGTCCTTCTCTGTACTCCAGAGAACTTGTATGGAAAATTTCATGATGATCGGTTCAGTAGTAGAGCGTGAAAGCGTCACAATCAAACAAACAAACAAACTCACTTTCGCATTTATAATATTAGTAAGGAAAGGATTTAGTCAAAGACGAGTAATCGCATTCATTTCAATACAGAAGGTCAAGTCTACCGAGTGAATTGAGCTACAATTACCTAATTGCTCCTTGTTCGCGCCAAAATAAATAACTCAATTTAGACGACAACGACCACACTAAATGCGCCTGAAATAGTCTATAGTCATTGCTGGATAAGTCTACATCAAGGTTAATCATTCATCTTAGAATTGTAATTGTTGGTGCTGGTGTAAAACGGAATCAAAATTGTGATGGATTGCTATCCGCATTCCTGATTTTCGCCCATTGCCTCGATCGGCTTTTACGATCTGCGCGGAAAGAGAACAGTTGGTCATTCTACGTTCATTCTTATATCCCAGACCAGCATGGAAGAGATAATAGGTACAATACGGGTCGAATTGATAACCCCATTCTGTTTATAAATAATAAAATTATAATTTAAAAAAAAAAAGATATTAAAAACAAACTTATCAAATAAACGATACGCGATGCAATTAAAAAGAAGAAAGTTGTACCAACAAAAATTTATTCCTAATTTCCATTTTGTAGGATGACTGGTGGAAAAATGCGACAGCGAAAATAAAAGCGGCTAAGTGCGAGTGAGAAACGCACGCGAATGGTTTCGTGCTACCATACCTACAATATAGAACTACAAAAACGTTTTAAAAAACAAATGTTTTATTATAGGAACCCTTTTTTTAATTGCTGTTATAATATTTGCTGTTATATCGGCAATATAGGTAAGTATACACATTCTGTAGAAATTTTAAGTCTACAAAACGGTTTAAGGGATACAGCCCTGTGAGGCGGATGGACGGACAGCGGACGCTGAATAATAAGGTCCCGTTTTAGTCATTTGGTTAAAACCTAAGAAAAGGATTTCAAGGCGATCAACCAAAAGAGATTATTAATAATGATTGCTTATATTTTTTTTAATAGTTAGTCCAATCGAGATATGATGTAATAAAATAGGCTAGGGCATAATATCGCCAGTCACATCGCCAGTCGCTGCATCGAACCCGATCATCTATCGACGGTTAATGCGCTTATTACACTATCCTTTCAGGAATCCTAATTAGGAACGGTTAGGAACCTAAGCTAGTGATCACACTACACTAAATTGTTTCCTAAATCGGGACAACGCACAGTCCATCGACCGATTGCGCTGGGGTTGCACGTCCCTATCAATCACTAATTTGAAAGAGTATTTATGGCGGGCGCCGTATATTATTTGTCCGTATATATTTATATTATATTTATATCTATTATAGATATAAGAAAAAGGAAAAAGAGAAAATGCTGGGTTAAAGAAATTTTATCATTAAGAAAAAAATTGAGCCTGACGATTTGTTATGTCTGGTATCCAATGGCTTTTAAAAAAGGTTTTGTCATTTTTAGGGTTCCGTACCCAAAGGGTTAAAACGGGACCCTATTAATATCGGTCTGCTGTCCGTCTGTCTATCTGTCTGTCTGTCCGTCTGTCACCAGGCTGTATCTCATGAACCGTAATAGTTAGACAGTTGAAATTTCACAGCTGATGTATTTCTGTTGCCGCTATAACAACAAATACTAAAAAATAGAATAAAATAAATAGCGGGGGGCTCCCATGCAACAGACATGATTTTTATGCAGTTTTTACAGATAACGGTACGGAACCCTTCGTGCGCGAGTCCGACTCGCACTTGGCCGGTTTTTTATTATAAAGATAGGGCATTACCTATACATTTCTATCATCTGTAACAACACTTCTTTTTCGGTGGCCAATGCATGCTGTCACTTCCGAAACAGTCGCCATTGCCGATACGTCCACTTCGATCAAGCGCGGGCCGGCAAATAGTCGTCCTAAATCGTAGCGTTGCGATTACACTGTCCTAAATCGGAGACAATTTAGGAAACAGAGCGGTCGGGACCTCCGATCTCGCCTAAATCGGATACAATCTATGCTAACAGCGATTACATATTCCAATTTCCTAAATCGGTTTCCTAAAAATTGGATAGTGTAATAGGCGCTTAAAGGAACACAGTATCGCTGGATAGACACTCCAGCGCGCGCCATATCGACAGTTAAGGCGATACCACTGTAAATAAGTCGTTCTGAACCTTATTTATCTCGCAAAATACTTAAATTAGGAGTTTCAAATCTAAGTAATATGATTTTTGACTATTTCATCTCCAAAAATTGAAGATAAAAACACGTTTTGATAAAATTTTCTCGATAGAAATATTTTTTGAAAAATGGTCTTCGTTCGCAAAGTTTTTGTTATTGTAGCTCAAATGCGACGAATGAAATAATGATTTTTAGACTAAAAGATAGGTTATTAGTAATTCATCAAAATGTAAATATGAAAATACAATTCACCGGTCTGATCTATACATATAATAAAACAGTAAAAATATTTTGTCTGTACATTTAGAATTTTTGACTGAAATGGATAGAGGGACACTTAAAAAGAATAATAGAAAGAAAAAAAAATTTTAAAAGAATTTTTTGTCTTTCTGTCTGTCTGTCTGTCTGTCTGTATGTATGATCACGATTATCTCCGAAAATACTGAACCGATTTACTTCAAACTTTCACCAATTGCTTTATTTTAACTCAGATTAACATTTAAAGTTTGTTTCATAAAAATCGGTTAGTTAAAAAAAAAGTTATCGTCATTTGAATGAATTTAAGCCATTAGTTTGCCTTGCCTGCAAATATATAGCACTTACTTATATATTATAAGTGTCATAGGAAAATTACATGCTAAACGTGGCCTTCAGGTCTTATAGACCTAGGCTCTGTCTACCCCGTAAGGCAAAAAGACGTGATACTATGTATGTATGTATAGTCTTCATTTCACGCTTCAACCATTGAACCAATTTGGATGAAATTTGGTATGGGGGTAGTTTGAGACCCGGGGAAGGACATAGGGTATCTTTTATTCCGGGAAATTCTACAGTTCCTGAGGGATGGACACTAACGGCGGCGACGTAGCCGCGGGCAAATCTGACTTATATATCAACGCAACCGAAACTGCTGCGCCTAGAAACGTGAAATTTGGTACAGGGGTTTTTATAATGATGTGAGTGAGCGCTAAGAAAGGAGCGTCTGTTGTCTTTTTACGCTTCAACCATTGAACTGATTTGGATGAAATTTGGTACGGAGGTAGTTTGAGGCCCAGGAAAGGACATAGGGTATGTTTGATTCCGGGAAATTCTCCTGTTCCCGAGGGATCGACACTAAAGCGGGCGGAGCCGTGGGCAACAGCTAGTTTTATATAAAATAGAAATAACGAATTTGGCGCTTACGTTTTTTTCTTTGAGCGACTCGAGACTATCTCCTATCTCATCATTCACGGGCTAAACCGCCAAGCGCTATCCCTTGCGCGCACTTGATCAGTCCTTTGCCGAGCGAAGGTACCAAACATTTGAGTCCTCGTCTTAACTGCGTCGAAGGCGCACGGTATCGATAAACCGGAGTTTATTAATTAACAAAATACAAAACTCTATCCAAACAAAACAATTAAGTGTGAAAATTATAAAGTTGATGGTCGCAAGCAGTGTTCCGCATTTTTTTTTTTGTTCGAGTTACAGTTAACAACTTCGAAATCAAAAAAATTGTGAGGTATACCATGAAAAAAACAATCTTTGTTTAAATAAGTTACATAATTCAGTAATAGTTCGCGTAGTGTATATATTCTTTGGTAGTAGTGTTTTGGTAGCTATACTACACTAAGAAAATAAAAGAACTGAACAACCGGCTAAGATTTCAAAACATTCAGTCAGCATTCTTTGGCAACGCATAACACCATTGGTCAGCAAGACGGCATTCATCTGACCATTGGTCAATTAGACAATTCATTACCAAACGCTGCCGCCACCGCTGCAGCGACCGCGCGAAAGTGAAAATTTGCTAGGCACTTTCTCCCCACCGCCGTGCAAGCATCGCCCCGCCCTTCGCTTGCACCCCCGCGCCCCGCGCGCCGCAAGGTCAGCCCGGCCCGCGTGGCGTGCAGCGTCTATGCTATGGCGCAGCGGCGCGGTTCGGCGCTACGCTCTTGAAATTTCGCTTTCGTTCATCGCGGTTATTAGTCTGCCGCGCGCGCTCCGGCGAGCATGTGTCTTGTGTGACGCGCTCTTCGCTTACGTTCGATTTCGTTCAAGTCGATCGCGGCATGGCACCGCGGCGGCAAGGCGCCACCGGCGAACGGGAGGCCGACGATGTTCGTGGTTGCTGTGTTCCTGGGGAGTGCCTTCGCCCTCGGGAACCGGTGCGCATAGAAGATGCGGTCCGAGTACTATGCAACAATGACACGTGCGCCTCCGGCCGGTACATGCACCGTGAATGCTTCGAGCAATGGGAAGGCGGCGTGCTCGCTTACTTGAAGTCATGTGGACGCGCACGCTCGTGGTCAGAAAGGCAGAGGCATCAGAATTTATGGACTAAGAAGGGCTATGACTTGGCGTTCAAGGCTTGCGGTTGCCGGTGTGGTCGCGGACATTTGAAGAAAGATCTTGACTGGGCACCACCCGGGACTGCCGTGAGGCCTGAAGATGAGAAAAAGCGGCGTCGCCGGGCTAGGACTGGCCGGACGCCGGTGGTTCCCGAAGGACGCGCCAGAGCCTTCAGTCTATCCAGCTCAGGGTCGTGTTCAGAGCCTCCTGCAAGCCCGACACACGCCTCAGCACAAGCCATCATTCCTGCTAAGAGAAACTCAAAGCCCGAAATCGTCTCTGACAGGATCAGGTAAGATTTTATTCTAACTAGAATCTTATTTGTTTGGCTTGATTTTATTGTTAAACCACTTTGTTCTGGTTGGAATCTGATTTTATTTTTATACCTTGTATGTTAAAAATTGACTAGGAGGCAGGTAAGTAATAATTTAATTTTCCGGGCTATACGTAATAAATAAAGTTTATAATTATTTTGTTACCGGTAGTTACCAACCTAATTCTTTATGTATTTAAATCAAAAGTTGTTAGTAGCGGCATTTAATTTTTTACAGCAAACTAAAGATTTATTTCACATTAAAAATGTTTTTTAATTAGTTTGAATACCAGTTAATACATAAAATGAATTTGTTTTCACATTCAATTAGGTAATCCTATAATCGACAGGCAATTTCCTCGTCAAACCTTTATTTCTTTTTATTGAATACGCTTCGAGTTTAGCTTATGAATATTGCAAGTTACATGCAAAGTACTTAGAGCTAATAATAAACTGTTTGCTATGCAAAATATGATAAACTTATCGCCGGTCTGATAGGCGGCATTAAACTGAAACATCTCGACAACTCCACATAACTGGTCCAGGCCAGGACCAGCCGAGCTATTTGCTAACTTACTGTCAACGTTTTCATAGTCACTTCAAAATACATTACGTTTCATATATCTTAAATAAAAATAGTCAATCATACGAAAGCCGCAATGTATGTTAAAGTGACTATAAAAACGTTGTACACTGAGTTGGCAATAGGCCGGCAGGACCAGTTTAGACCGCAGATAGTAGGTAGGTACAGGTAGTAGAGTGGGCTGGCTGGCTATACCCTGAGCTATTGAATTTAGATAAGATTACAGGACATAGTTTGTGGATGATTATTTTCGTTAACCGGCTTAAAAAAAGAACGAAGCTATCAATTCGTTTTTTTTAATGTTTGTTACAGGCTAACTACGTCATTTAAAAATCAAATTACGAATAAAAAAATGAAAGGGTGTTCTTTCAAATTTAACCATTTACCAAAAAAAATAAAATAAACGGGTGTGCCTTAAGTCGTTTTTATATATAAAAGATTATTATAGAATCAACATCACTGGAGTTTCATTCTAATATTTACTTTAGGCTACGAATAAGTATAGACAGAAGGTAATTTTTTGTGTTGAAATAAATTTAAGATTTCTTTTTTCACCATTATTCGATTTTTTCTATTAAGTTACATACCTAATGATTTAAAATGTAGGTACAGCTTGACTGCACTTAATAACAAACAGCCCTCCATTTTGTTTTATCAGATAATTTTGTATCGAAAATAAAATAGCAGACCACCATATTTCTAAAAAATAGGTAATAATTGTAGGTATATCTACCTAAAACAGGATTTACTTAGATACCTACAGAACCAGAGATTAAATTATTTTTATTTATATTTAATCTCTTTGGGTACAACTAAGCAGGCAAAATAATCAAAGATTGTAAACAGGTAGGTACCTATAAGTCTGAATTTTCTGTTCGACTATAAAATACGATGAGGTAACTAAGTAGGTACCTACATAATATTTATCTAACTACGTTAAAAAATAAATAAATAAATACCTATACACAATAGTGTATATATTTTACTTAACGTGCCTTCGGAAACACGGAGAAGCTCGAGATATTTACGCTACATGCGGTGACCCATCCCAGTGGGGATTAATAATTTATTCAGAAAATAGCTTTTATTTCATCACAAATACGGCCTTAACAAAGTACAATTTTAGAATTCGAGATAAATAAATACCAATACAAAATTGTGCAATTAACACCATTATAAAAAACATAACAACAGAAGAAACATAAGGCTAAAAAATGAGTACCTAGTTATCCAGGTCCCTTATTACGATTTTTGTCCTTTGTAGGTACCTATTTCATTAAAGAGACAAATAAAACAATTTAGTTCAGATTCAGCATTTATTATATTCATTAATCATTCAGCGATGCATTGATGCATGCCTCATTACGAAGCCGAATGATTCTGCATGCAAATGTATCATGCATGCCTGCTCTTCGGAATAAACACCCATATTTTTTTATTGAAGCATTACACAAACAACAAAAAAATATTTTATTTTAATAAATTATAATTTATAAAAACCTATGTTTAATTAATAGCTACATGATAAATCTACTAAATACCTATTTTTTTTGAACCTACTTCGATTTTACTAAATACATACATGATAAATTTATTAAATACATTAATGCCGAATTCAAGTCTAATTTATTCACAAAAAAACAATACATAGGTACGTGTCATAATAATCATTGAATTAGAAAAACATTCTAATTAAATGACTATAATATTATACATACAATATTATACACCCTATGTAACGTTTCTAGCGTAAAGGTGTTCAAAATACTGGCTGCATTGTTTTTAAAATGTAAGAATTCAAAGTCGTAATCGTAATACTTACTCCAAGACTTACTCGGATAATACTCGGAGAAAAAGTAACTACTTAAATAAAATTAATGGTCTTAAAATACAAAAAAAAAACTTGTGTGTATTAAATAAAATATCAATATAAAAATAACCTAAAAACTACTTATAAATAGAAAAAAGTGCCCAGAAGGCTGGCAGAAAAAAATACTTGGAGGTAGGTACACACTGCAACTATATCTACTGAACCCACTACAAGAAAAAAAGTATTATGAAATCGGTTCATAACTGTAAGAAAGGTAGGTAGACCCGAATTAATTTTCTACATTTTAATACGTTTAAAATTTACTATGCTTGGTCCAATCTTACTTAGTAGGTATTTGTATTTATAAGGTTCTTATACCTTAGTACTTACTTAAATAGATATTTAAAAAATACTCTTTTTTTACTAATAACATATTAATATGTATCTACGTCACTAAATTTATTGGTAGGAAAGTACATACTTAGTTGATCGAAAATTCGGGACCGCATTTTGCAACTAGGTATCATACACTCAGCATACCAACTCCACATTGTAGCACTTCTTGGAAATCAAAACAATGTCAGTTTATGACTTATAAAAATACTTATAGGCGACACACGATATGTCCGTTGGCGTTGTAAAATTGTTTACATTATTATAATAGTTATTCAATACAGTGAGTCAGGCAGGCGCCATAACAATGTTTAGCAGTACTTCGATAGACGCATTAACTCTATCGATAGACGTAGGTCATTAAACTAAACATCCTGTGGTTTTTACGATTTTTAGGGTTCCGTCCGATTGACAATGGAACCGTTATAGAATCAAGCCTGCCTGTGTCTGTCACTAATAAGAATCTACTGGACTGACAAAAAATATTAGTCATCGTCATCATTTCGTGTAGGTGACACGGTCATCCGACCATGCATACCCTGGTGTCAGAGTTCTTTGAAGCCGCCTCTCTGCCATTAATGTGGGTCCTTTAACGACTACTAGATGGCAGATGGCAGCCGGGACCATCGGCTTAACGTGCCTTCGGAAGCACGGAGAAGCTCGAGATATTTATGCTTCATGCGGTCACCCATCCCAGTGAGGATTAATATTGAGAAAATAGCTTTAAATTTATCACAAATACGGCCTTAACAAAGTACAATTTTCAAGATAAATAAATTAATATATGTCCCTACATATCACACAAATTGAAAAAAAAAAACACTAACTTACTTTGGGGCTAGCTCAATCTGTGTGATTTGTCCGTATATATTTATTTATTTTATTTATTTATTGAGCTAGCCCCACAGTAAGTTGTGAACTTGTGTCGTCGGGTACTAAATCAACGATTCTATATTTTATAATAGATACTTATATAGATAAACATCCAAAGCCCAGGTCAGTCTGAAAAATAACGTTCTCCATCATGACCTGATCGGGGATCGTACCCGGGCACCCTCTGTCGCAGGCTAGCGTGTTGACCACTGCGCCACGCAGCTCGTCGATAAACGCTGGGAGATAAACATTATTATTTTTAAGTTTAAAACGACATTGTCAGGCGCAAAATTCATTTCCTGGTTCCTTACAATACAATAGCGAGGGCCTTGACGAAAACTACGCGTGATTTTTTAGGGATCCGTATCCAAAGGGAAAAATGGGACCCTATTAATATCGCTCCGCTGTCCGTCTGTCTGTCCGATTGAATAAAATAAATATTTAAGGGGGCTCCCATACAAAAAACGTGATTTTTTTGCTTGTTTTTGCTCGATATTGATAACGGCAACAGGTAGACGCTTGAAATATTCACAGAATATTTAGTTATACATTCACTTTAAAAAAATAAATATAAAATTAATATTTAAGGGGTGCTCATATACAACAGACATGATTTTTTTGCCGTTTTTATAGATAACGGTACGGAACGCTTCGTGCGCGAGTCCGACTCGCACTTGGCCGGTTTTTTTTTCCTAGCCGGTATCTGATTTAGCCTGCATGCGTAAGCTCCAGTTTTAATGTACCTAAATGACTAGAAAAACAAGTTGTGTGTTTTGTTCAAACAGCATTGTTTATTATGAATGAAAAATTGTTTTTATTATTAACTTCGACATAGTAAGCCTTTGTTGATAACTCTGAGATAGATAACTTTGACGCGGAATGCTGTTTCACGAGAAAAATAACCTTCTAAAGAAACGGTATATTATAACAATATTTTAGACTTATTTTCATACATGTTGTTGTATAATCAAAAAATCAAAATGTTTATTCAGAAAATAGGCCTTTGCAGGCACTTTTTCACGTCAAATTACATTTTAAATGATCTAATTTAGGAATATTTATTATTAATATGGCGCTAGTGTGATGATATCACAAAGCCATGAAAAGAAATGGTCTGAAGTGGCAAGTGGCACAAAATAGGGATGTTTGGAAGTAAATGGGGGAGACTTTAGTCCAGCAGTGGTACAATATAGATTAAAAAAATGTGCAAAGCTACAGACTTCTAAGTACTACAAGTACAGACTAAAGCTGGAGATTAAGGCAGTACTTTAAAAACAGGTGCGCTGTATATAATCCATTTCCGCGAACACAGCGCTTCGAGTTACCATTTTCGTTTGAAACAACTGACACTACGTTTTTATACTCCACTGTTAAGAGGAAGCCTGCATGGAATTATAATACATTTCTTCAAAAATATATGTGACAAGCTTTTACTATGAGCATATTCATACTGTAAAATTCATTTCGTGATCGATCATAATCCATATATATCATGGAATTTAAAATAATGTAATACGTCTGAGAGCTGTGATGTCAATTTGTTATAGGCGGCCAGTGGTTAAAACCCAGTACTTTAGTCCCCGTTATATAAAGACGGGAGGAGTTTAATTTTTTTAATATAGGAGTTCCTTTAGCTACCTGCCGGCGACAAAGAAAGTAAAATTTCAGACAATCGGTTTTCATCAAATTACTCATATATTAGGAGTAGCAATGAGATTTTTGAGTCATAATCTTATTTCCTTCATTTATTCTCACTTAACCTACTGCTATATTGAGATAATTAGTGAAATAGTCTAAAAACTTCTTCTTAGTTTCCTATGAAGCTAACGGGGGTCGTCCGTCTCCCCTCCCGTTGGGGCATAGGTCAGATACAATTTGGCGCCATCTGGTTCTTACCAGTGTTCTTTGTGTAACTCCAGGTGTACCTATCCTAGTTTCTTTGCTTCTGCTAAGACAGTGCGGCGCCACGTTTGTATTGGACGCACGCTTACGCCTGCTCTGCGGATTCTAGTCTAGAGCTATTCGTGGTATATGGTCGAGTGGGTTTCGTAACATGTGCCTGATCCACTGCCACTTACAGACGGATCTAGACGTCCAGACCAAAAGCATAACAAGTAAAAAAACGCAGGTGCAGTCAGCCCCTTAAGCCCGATTCGCGGGAGCGGGCTGTCCAAATTGGTGAGACCCTAAAAATGCAATTTCGGCGGTGGCATACATTAACTGTGCTCCGGTGCACATCTGGTTTCCGTTTCCCGCCGACAACCCGGCAAAAGTGCGCTTTCCCGAAATTGCAGCTGCCTCCTGCTGGTCAAATTGCATTGTATTCTTTATGGTATAATCTGGCTGTACGTTTGAATTCGTTTATTGTATTTTTAGCCGATGAAGCCGCGAAAATGTAGTACAAGTTTTGTTGGGTTATTCCGTCCGTACTCATCCCACAAATTCTCATCCCATTCTAACATTAGGTTTTGATGGAACAAAAAAAATAATACAATGAATGTTTCGTATCGTATTTCATTTCATTTTGACGTGATGAAGTCTTAATCAATAAACGCCGGCAGCACGCACGAAAAAGTGTCACGTTCCGTATACAAGCGAGAACACGGAACAAGTGATAGAGATGCACGATCGGCCTAAGCGGTTGACTTCTGACGCATCTATTATCTCTTCCACCGTTATCACGATTTATCGTACGTAAACTATATAATGTGGGATTTTAATAAAGAAATAATTTTTCAAAATCGATCCTTTAGTATCAGAGCCTATTCGATGCAAACAAACAAACAAACAATCAAATCTTTCCTCTTTATAATATTAGTATAGAAGTATAGATATAGTTAGTATAGAAGTATAGACAAACAAACAACGCAAACACAAATCATTTCTCTTATAATATTAGTCTAGCTAGTCTAGATAAACAAACACACCTACATATATTTCCTCTTTGTAATGTAAGTGTAGATATCTTTAAAGAATAAACATCTTTATCTGCAGTGAAGATATGACAGATACCATACTTGTCTACGATAATGCACTCATAAAAAACCGGCCGAGTGCAAGTCAGAATCGTGAACAAAGGGTTCCGTACCGTTATCTATAAAAACTGCATAAAACATGTCTGTTGTATGGGAGCCCCCTTTAATATTAATTTTATTTTAATTTTATTATTTACTAGCTTTCGCCCGCGGCTCCGCCAGCGTCAATGTCGATCCCTCGGGAATAGTAATTTTAAAGGTAGTAAAAGGTAGCCTATGTCCTTCTCCGTACTCCAGAGAACTTGTATGCAAAATTTCATGATGATCGGTTCAGTAGTTACGGCGTGAAAGCGTAACAAATAAACAAACTCACTATCGCATTTATAATATTAGTAAGGATTCTTAAGTAAGTTAATTAACTAAATATTCTGTCAATATTTCAAGCATCTAGCTGTTGCCGTTATCAACATCGAGCAAAAACTTTAGTATTTGTTGTTATAGTGACATCAATTGTCTAACTATCACGGTTCATGAGATCCAGCTTGGTGATAGACGGGCATACAGACAGACAGACGGACAGCAAAGCGATATTAATAGGGTCCTGTTTGTACCCTTTGGGTACAGAACCCTAAAAACGAGTGGTGGTAATCTTATCTGGAGGTATTTAGATAAATATTAATCGAAAATTCTCAACATATTTTTGGTCAATAAAAGTTATAGACATTTTAACTAAAAACGGTAGACTTACGTGCTATTTCGTCGGGATTGCCGACTATACCTATAGTTTCGAACTCGTCACGAGCCCAGTTGCGGGCCCTCTGCCCGCGCCGCGGGTCCCGTACTCGCCTAACTAAAAATTCCTATATATTCCTATATACATTCAGAGTATATCCTATATGAATAAATAAATATATACCTACGGACAAATCACACAGATTCAGCTAACCCCAAAGTAAGTTCGAGTCTTGTGTTATGGGATACTAACTCAACGATTTTATCCATAACATCCAAGACCCAGGCCAATCTGAAAAAGATCATTTTCCATTTAGGCCTGACCGGGAATGGAACCCGGGGCCCTCGTGTCGCAGGCTGAACTATTACCCACTGCGCCACGGAGCTCGCCGAACAAAATACTCAATCAAATTATTGATACACGTGTATCCAGATTCTGTATTTTCCTATTTATGATTTAATTATTATGTAATTCATTATCATTATCAATAACATTCAATAAAATATGGCTATTATAATGAGTTTTTAATAGTAAAAATAACATTAATTTAAACGTTCCATTTTTGGATCTTCATCAAACACCATAAACAATTTTAATCTATAAGTACCTACTTATGTCATATAATTAATGTAAACGATAAACGTAAATTGCGCGAGGATTAAAATTCCTTTTCATTATTAAACATATCAGCCAGTATTTTATGTCAATCTTGAATTAAATACTATCGAGCCAAGCCCTCCTCGACCGGGCATTACAACGCCCAAAATTAACATACAAAAAGAACAGCGTGTCATACAACCAAAAGCCGCGAGGTTATTTTTCGTCTCCATTTTATAGGTCAAGTTAATGAATGAAGACGTCACTCCACCGCCTACGTTTCAATCAGCCGACTATAAAGCACTGGCACCTACACTGATTACTCGTGTAGAGATCATGGACCTAGGAATAATAAAAATATGGATCGGGCGCGGACGAACTCACAAGTGACGCTAAGTTTTTACGTTACAAAGATTTAATAAGAAAATAGGCCTTTTCAGGCAATTATTCACGTCAATTGACATTTAAAATATTATTGTTCAAAAGCTACAAACTACTAGCGTTTTGGAACCGACCACAGCAGAGAAGAAGACACCGATAGAAACTCTTTTCAACAGTATTGGTCGCCTACTCGGAACCGACCACTGCAGAGAAGAAGACACCGAAATAAACTCTTTTCAACAGTATTGGTCGCCTACTCGCCCGAAAGGCTTTAGGGCGTATGATATTTTATATTTTTATCTTTTCTTTTTTTCTGAGTTCATGCTTTAAACAATTTCAATTTATATAATTTTGTGGTACATGTTATGCTAGCGATCGAGTTTGTAACAACATGTGTACACCATATGTAGGTACTAAGTTAACATTTGTCTGAATTTGAATTTCGAATGATGAAGTATTGCATGCTTATTTACTGTCTATGTGTGCGCTGGTATCGCGCGCGACACTGGCTGAATTTGGATTTCGAACGGAGAAGAATTGCATCCTTATGATTGTATGTGTGTGCGTGAGCTAGTGTCGCGACACGTTTGCACGAATTATTTGCGTCACTGTTGTGTTCGTTGGGGACCTATCCTGATTATTCTTAGATCCATGTTAGAGATATACGAAGTACTGATTACTCAAGTAGAGACGAAGCACGTGGCCAGACCGATGATGGTTTTATAATACCAGAGAATCAGAAGGACTAATTTAGCTATAACTTCAAAGGCGCTTACGCCTTTTTGCAGTTATAACTTATACACAATGCCAAGAAAATTATGTTAGAAACAATGAAAACTAGAAACCTTAATGAGTCATTATTATGTAAACCACTTTTATTGCATACATTCGCATAAATAGAAGGTATAACATTGGTTATGTTTGCGTAGGTCAGTGAAAATGACGTTTTCACTGCACTGTGTTGCATTTCATAACAAAGTCTGCTATTTACGAGCGGAAAATAACTACCTAGCTAGATAGTGCATGCCGTTTTTAGATAGCGGCGCAATATGTTAAGGATTAGGTAAGGACGCATGTGTTATAAACGGTTTAAGTATACTTCCAGTTATTTTAGGATCCTCAAAGGTGCCTACGGGATACGTTGGTTATCCGTCCGTTAGTCACTGGGTTATTATACTTTTAACTGTAAGTAATATGTTGAAACTTGAGAGAAATTTCAGTCATTTTAAATATATTTTTTTTTTTTCTTTTCCTATATTTGGCCCTCAAGCTTCATTCAGAAGCTTATTTTAGCCAGTGTCTAGTTATTTTTCGAGTTATTCTTGCTTGTGTATCATCGAAATGATGGTGTAATTCATTTCGCTGATTTCAACGGAGCCCCTGGCGACAATTCCCACAAATCCACTGGCTTGATCATAAACGACGCAACGAGGCGAGCAAACACCAGCCCTCTAAGTAAATCTCACTACAGCCGCACCATGACACTTTATTTTAGTTATCCACACTTTGTAAAAGATGGGTATTTATAACACCAAATTACACCGATTTCACATAATAAAGTCCACTAGAAACAATTTGCAAAACAATCTAAAACAAAAGCCGTATAGTCCGCCGAAATTCCCGCCAAGAACTCCCTACATATAACTCGTTCTCATACAAAAACCGTTGTTTTTTTCATTTAATTACAGCGTCTTGTATTATGTATGACCATTCTCTTTTTAATTTTTTAACAAAATAATTTACTTAAAGACTTTAAATACTATTTACATTAACCGCGAATAGCCTTTAAAATGTTGTATAATAACTAAAATACAATCGACCTTATAATGTCTACCAAAATGCAAATAATGAGGTAATTTTCATGCGCAAGCGCATCAATTTGGCCGGCGTGGTAACTCATTGTTACGAATATGGCGCAGTGGGTAGGACGATCCCATTATTTTATTGGGCTTCTTTTATTTGTTTGAAATGGCCAAGCGTGAGTGGGATTCGCTGGCGAATAATTTCGTAGGTACCACACAAAATATTGAGTAAGTTACCACATAATTTGTAATGTGGGATAAAAAAAATTTATTAAATTTTGAACATTATTTTATTTTTAACGTAATTTATACACAGGCATTTGCTTTCAAAATAAATCTCTGAAACTTAAATGTGAAAAAATGACAAAGTTTGACCACAAAACAGTTGAGGTCCAACCCACCAGTAGGAAAACAGCTCGCATATCCTACTTTAGCCGTGTGGTTTTCGGTAGAGTAGAATAGGACCACGCCAAGTCTTCCCGTGGATGTCGTAGAAGGCGACTTAGGAAATACAAGCTAAACAAAGCTCATAAACATCAATGAGACCTCTCTAACCCGTCTGGCCAACGAGGAGAGTGCAGGCCAAATCCTCTGCCTGCTCTGGCCAAGTATGGCTCCGGTAGTACAGAGAGTCATGCTTCTGCAGTGGAGCCTAAAAAGACCTGATGATGATCCTACTTTACAACATCCAAAAAGCCTTTATAACAGTAATTTTATGCCAAATTATCCCCTATGAGCATGCTTAGCTTTTACCCAAGCTGCAATGCTTCATTGGCACTGAAGTCTTGGGAAATAGCAGCTCATATTGCATACCATAACCACCGAAGCATATGTCGCATTTAAGAATATGAGTCTAATATTTTAAAAATTCATATCAGCTAGGCTAATGTGACTGCGCGATGAGGGAACGGCTGCTGGCGCGAACGTGGAATGCAAATGGGCTTATTCAAATAGCAATTTCCTTTATCAAGTTGGTTAACACGTACCTAGCTTTTGTTCTAGGTATTAAGATCTTGGCGAGCTCAATGGCCTAGAATATTCGTATGACAGTGGCCAACATTAGTGTCATATTTTCAAAGTAAAGATGTAGCTTTACGGTTGCCATTTACATATGGCTGCCTTATGTACAAGAAGAGCTCGAGATTAAAGTAGTATATGTCTATTTGCAATTGTAATGGTAGCTCTCTTGGCTTGCCTTGTTTAAAGCATTCTGGTTCTCATGAGTGATCGAAATAGGTAGGGCAATTTTGCAGGATTTCGTAATATTTTCTTAATATTGATATGCGTATAAATCCCACAGAGATTTAATTTAAAAATGTTCATTTTGTCATATATTTTTTCTTTATTATACCGCTAGTATATAAAGCTAGGTAGCTTTATATACTACTATATAATATTACTAGGTACTAATGAAATAAAAACTTATTTTATCAGAAGAAAAACATTTGATCATCACAGGGCATATCTATATTAATATAGCATTTAAGGTTTTTTCACTCTAAATTGCACTACCTATTCCGATCACTGCTACGTTTTATAGAAAGTAGTCAGCTCCTAGAATCTTACCTTTTACTTTTACGTTTAGTTACAAAATTGGCATAAAATACAAGATAGAGTGATATTTTAAGCGATATATTAATAGTATATGATTAAAAATAATTAATGGCTACGGAAGAGGATAACTAAATGCGAGGCGGGGCAGTTCTTGAAGTTTCAAGAATAATAAAGTACTGTAAATAACTGCCGAATATTTTTTTATATCAATGATTAATTTTGCGGGAAGTTATTGTGTATCGCAGTTTTTGCCGACAAAAAGCAGTCTGGTCACGTAGTGGCCTTGAGACGAACCCACCAACCATAAGTTGTTATGTTGAGGCACGTCGGCCATAACATAAGTAATAGCAGAAGGCTCACTTCAAACATTATGCGTTTATAAAACACATCTTCGTTTGGCACTTTGTAACCGACGTCATCCTACTTTTCCATATTAATGCGAAAGTTTGTATGTTTAGATGTTTATCACGCCAAAACGGATACACGGATTTTGACTTTGCACACAGATAGGTTACTTGTATCTTTCTTGGCAGTGTTTTTCATCGCCTTATGTTTCATATTTATTAGAGTTGAAATTCAAATATCAATTATGAGTAGCAAAAAGTATTCCATAAATCTTATTGGAATCCTATGGGCTGTTAGTAGTTTTTTTTAATCATCGCAACAATGGCTATGTGGATATTTTTAACTATCATCAGGTCTTTTTAGTGTCCTCTGTAGGAGCATGACCCTCTATGTACTATCGGAGCCATACTTGGCCAGAGCAGGCAGAGGATTTGGCCTACACTCTCCTCGCTGGCCAGACGGGTTGGAGAGGTCTCATTGATGTTTATGAGCTTTGTTTAGCTTGTATTTCCTAACGACATTCACGGAAAGACTTAAGAGTGGTCCTATTCTACTGCCGGAAACCATACGTATCCGTCTTTCTGTAATGTTTTATGTTATGACGAGGCCCGTATTCCATAGGCGTGGATCGGCACTTAGTAAATAACCGGTTTACAGCTGCGTAGTCGAAACGTCACTTTGATTAACTTATCATGCGGTTATGGACCACACATAGTTATTTTGTGTAATCACTTGCAACTGCTGATTAGCCTGTGGAGTTTATAATATGTTATGAAAAATACAAACTCGCAACTTAGCCGCTGCAAAATTGGAAGTTTTGAAGTAGTATATTTGTAATACTATTACAAATCTTACATTTATTTTATTTGAATTATTGTTTTTTTCTTGAATGTGTCATAAGGGTTTGCGATCTATACGTCTGCTTTTTACATTAGCTTGTCGCCATTAGCTAGATCAATTAGTCAATTAAGGTTAAACATAGCATCTTGTAGAGCTTGAGTTTCACTAATACCAGATTTTTTAACATCTAACTAAGCCAGTCTTCAACTACAGACACAGAAGGTTTCAAATCACAGTTATTTCATAGCCAAAGAATTACAAAACTTAAGTTTTATAATATATTAAAGCCAATATAAAAGGAAAAATATTAAAAATAAGCACGGTAGAGTGTTCACCAAGTTCTTCAACCATCAAACTACGAACTTCACTTATGAACAAAGTTTGTTTTGATAATAATAATAAAATGTGACCTTGGCTCACATACGAGTAGTTTTTTAACGAATGAACACGGTCCCTCGATGTTTGGAGCGGTGACTCAGACATAAGTGGTGCGTGAAGCGTGAGGGGAGGCCTCTGAAGGGTTTCGTAGATTCGTATAACGTCTTAAAAGTATTTTATATACGTCTTTTAACTGTGATTACAGGGTAAATTAATTTTATTTGCGAGATGCAATTAATTTACGTTAAAGTCAAGGATTTAAAGTTCTATGAAGGTATAGATTACAGAATTAACTGTAAAATAAAGCAATGTTTGTCTTCAATTAATTTCAAAGTCAATGTTTTTAATCCGATCAAATCAAGTGTCCTACAGCTGGACAAACGTCTCTTCAGCTCTTTTCATTTCAAATGTATGTACCTAGTATCACTTCTTTTTCCCGTGAGTGGTAGACAGAGCCTAGGTCTATAAGACCTTATGGCAACATTTAGCATGTTGGAGGGCGTGTAGATAAAAAATGGAATCAAAATAGTGATGAGTTGCTAGCCGCGTCGCCTATTGACATGATTCCGCAGATTTTAGCCCTCGATCGGCTTTTACGATCGGCGCGGGAAGAGAAACAGCTGGCTCATTCTACGTTTTTTTCTTTTCTCCCAGACCAGCATGTTTCATAATGATTAAATATTACATTGCCTGGCGGCATAGTGATCGGCGATTGACAAATTATATGAATATCTTATGATTCGGTAGGTGATGCGTTTATTAATTTAAAACCAATTAAGTTCTTTTTTTCTCAAATGACTAATGAATATTAAAGTGGTCGTTTGTGCATAAAGTACTAAATAACACTGTCGGTATTTTCCGAAAATAAAAAAACATTTTGTTAAATACTAAACCGGCGAAGTGCGAGTCGGACTCGCACACGAAGGGTTCCTTACCATTATCTATAACAACGGCAAACAATCATGTCTGTTGTATGGGAGCCCCTGTTAAATATGAATTTTATTTTAATATAATTATTTAAATTTAAAGTTAATATATTACTTAATATTTTGTAAATATTTCAAGCATCTACCCGTGTTGCCGTTATCAATACAGAGCAAAAAATAATTGTATGCGAGCCCCCTTAAATATTTATTTTATTCCGTTTTTTAGTATTGGTTATTACAGCGGCAACAGAAATACATTATCTCTGAAAATTTTAACTGTATTACTATCACGGTTCATGAGATACAGCCGGGTGACAGACAGACGGACAGCGGAGCCATATTAATAGGTTCCCGTTTTTACCCTTTGGGTACGCAACCCTGAATACTTGCGTTAGTTCTAAAAATATTATTTGAGTTCTAAATACTTTAGCGATGCATTTAATTTTACGTTTGTTTTACCGATTACTTGAACGATAATTATGATTATTGATAGCTCGGACTATTAACTTACGAAGACAGCGCGCGAAAATTTGCCATCACGAGAACACATGAGTAACGACGCGAAACAATAATGACAGGTTATTTGGCAAATTAGGCCCTTATAGAGTTACCAAGTGGTTACAAATTACGTCTCAGGTCTGACTGGGTTTCCCGTCGCTAAGAACCGGCTATTTCCGTTCCCATGGCCGTGTCTCGTTACTTCAGTTTTTAGGGCGTGATCGACGCAACGACGCATGCCTGCATGAATTGCATCGAAACAAAACCCGACCCTCCTCCATACATCTCTATAAACATCATTGTAACACGACTGCTCGACCTTGCGTCAAATTTTGGGCCCAGCATTCAAAACACCGCTTAGCCGAGACAATACTGTTTTTACAATTGCAAAGCTTAAAAAGTGCCGTGTCTCGTCATTTTACTTGCAAATTCACGTGATTATGCATAGTGGAGTCGGGTGAAGATGTATTTACGTGTGCATTGTATGCATTGTGTGGTGAATAAGCACGCACCAGTGTGCCGCAACACAACACAAGCGTACGCTCCCCTCATTTCTGTTTCACGCGCCACACCAATGATCGATGCAACAAAACAGTATTGCAGTTCGAATGGGATTCACGGCCATTTGATAATAGCATCGACCGTCATCAACAACGGTGCACTGTCAAATTACACGAGTCGATAGATCTGTGAATATTGCTGCTTATACATGACTTTCCAATCATGCTTTCGATTCCATAAAGATTTTATTAAACGCTGTATTTTATGGGCGCTACACGTACGGTCATTGCAGTTAGTTCATTACGCATTCGAACGGCGCTGCAGCGACAATTCAGAGCGAACTATGCATAATTTAGCCATTAATTCTCAAAATTACTCTTGGAAGTTCTGTGCTCGCCAGACGGTGCTGACCAGTGCTATAATATGTACGCGTCAGCTCCAAATAGAACCATACTCGCTTTTAATAAATTGCAAACATCGGTGATTCCGAATATATTTTACGTTATCAAAAGGAAAGTCGAATCATTGAGAGACGGCAAAATGCATCTCGCAAGTGCATTACTCACGGTGAAGCGCACACTCGGATGCAGGCAAGTCTGCGCTGTTTAAAGCAAACTAACAAATATTTTCTCAACCTCTACGCTGCACAGAACGGGAGAAAGTTCGTTTAGGTTCAGGGACGAACGGCTATTTGCGTCGCGCGGCGGGCGATCGACGATGCAATTAAATTTGTAAGCGAAGCTTTATGTTCTAGCTAAATTTAACACGATCGCGCGATGTTGCCGAGCGTACGTCCAGGGTTACCAGATGCAATTTTATGATTTCCCCCAAACTGATTTCTATTTTCCCCCAAAATGCTACGTTTTCGGAAAGATCCCCCAATCGCTTTGTGATACAAATAAAAAACAAATATATAATTAAATAATTTTTATTTGTTAAGAGCGCACCAATGCGACCCGGCTGAAGCCATTTCGCACCCCGCGCCCCGCGCGAAAGCAGGATAGATCTAATGACCGTAACGCGTAAAAAATGAGAAGAAGATAGTGGGTAGGCACAAGCGGGTGTCCTAGAATTAACGGGCGTAAGCGCCAAATCACTTAATTGTTATTCAAAATAAAAGTACGAGGTTAATGAGTAAAAAAACTTTGCCAGATTTTAGAACTAGTTATTGCTAAGCTAGGAAACTAAAAATCATTTCTAAAGACCTTAGGGTTTCGCCGTTCTGACCACAAACATCAAATAAAGGGGCTATGTTTGCGAAATAAAAGTATCGAGGCTTTTGTTATTAATCGTGTTTTCAGGTTGGACAGTTTTAAGAAAATATGTTGAAGTTTTATATATAATAAATAACAGGCATGTAGTCGTTATAGATATAGACATCTAGACGAATGTTCATTGACAAGTTTCGCATTCGTGCCCTCTTAATTCCTAACGGTGCCGTCACCGTCCGAGCAGTACAGAGCTATATATGTAAAAGAGATACTTTTTCATTATTCTCTTTTCTTACGTATATAGCTCTGTCCTGGCGGACGACCCTCTGGTGGCGGCACCTCTACCATGGAAACCAAACCATTAGTCGAATGAAAAAGACGTTCGTTTCATTGCCTTTTATGTTTTTAAGATAGCTAGCCTCAAAAAATCCCCCCAATATATTTTCTTCCGCAATAATTTCCCCAAAGATACTATTTCCCCAATTATCCCCGAGAGTCAATTTTGTCCCCAAAATTTGCGAAAAAAGCCCCAATGTGGGAACGCTGCGTACGTCACTTTCGTTGACTGCGCTCGCTGGAGCCGATTGTTCTTTAATGCAAATAACGCTATCATTGTTCCTGACATTGCATTTGGTTAACAAAGCTAGTTCATTGTGAAAGTACTAGGACGTTTAATCACTCGGAAGTTGCTGCCTAAATCCAACGCGAATCATTGTATTCAAATATTGAACTAAATTGTGATAATTGACAGTGTACGAGAGAATGGATGTCATTACTGCGGGAATGTGAGCGCGGTTTTGCAATCGACAACCGTAAGCAAAGTTCAGTAGTTCAATGAGCTCAAAGCGAGCACCTATCGCATTCATTGTCCCTTCACAAAAGTCAGATCTACTATACTATAAAACTACTGGAAATAAATATTAAATAAAATTTAATTATCCATATTTCCTTCATGCATTTTAGCTTCTCGTTGTACCAGGATCACAGAATTCTCAGAGGGTTTGTTTGCGGGCAATATTTCATCTGCTGGAGCTTGCTTTACGAGCTCCAACTTTTAACTGAGGGCAAAATGCTTCATTTTACTTAAACCACCCATTCCTTTTATTAAACCGTGGCATTAAACTAAATTAAATTTATAACCATTAAAATCTTAATTTCGATTTGAGCAAACAAAATTGTTTTAACTGCATTTCCATTTTACTTAACCAAGGAAGTGAAATAATCGGTGCCTCAGGCTTACATATACGTTTTCTCGTTAAATTAGCTATGGACTCTGATCCGCCGCATAGCCCGAGGTAGAATCCTCCGAGCCAAGTGTATGAGCGAATAGCTTGTGATATATATCTCTCCAGCTTATAGCCGTATGCAATAGGCTGGGAATGACGTCTATAATGTATTACAGCGTTGACTTGTTAACTTGATATCGTATCAAGTGCGGTCTGCAGCGCAGACAATAAATTATAATGTAAATATCCGTTTGTTTGTGTATCGTTTTGATTGTGTTTGAAATGTTAGCTGCATTGTGTTTCACTGGTGCGTCAGTATTCTTGTTCCTTTACATTTAGTTTAAGCCTCGGGGAGATTGAAATAGCGTCTAGCTGTGTACTTCACGACAACTTCGTTTGTTTATTGTTGTTTTATATAAATACTGTATTGAGGACTTAAAAATACAAGGCTTTATTATTTCTTGCTGTACGTACAATTGGGCACCCAATATCAGTAACAATGTCTAAAGTAAAAAAGGGATCAGAAGCTTTTGTAATCCATGTAAAGAAAATAAAGAGTCGTAAATCGTAAAATATTATTTCAAACCACATAACGTTATATTTTTAAATATTTATGGAAATCATTTTAACCGGTTGCTAATAAAATAAACCATGTTCCTTTAATTTTTTAAGCCTTAATACGTTTGGTTTCATAGTTCGTTCCAATATAATTTATCTGCGGTTGTTTAAAATTATACTATTTTTATTTGGAAAAACAGCCCTATTGGTGAAGTCGAGTTTTGATAACTTGGCGTCGCACTACCGTGCCTTATTGCAGTATTATATAAGTATTGGCATGTTGGTTACAGTCAAGTTTGACGTCTTCGCGTGTCATAAAACGGCGTTTTATATTTATTGTGCACTAACAATTACTGCTGGTCCCAACGAAGACATTGTTGTCTGTCTGTTACGTGTCGCATATAGGGCTGACAACACTTAGGATGTGAAGAGTACCTACACTTCCCTTTCTCTTTTTTGTAATCTGTAGCCCTAGTGATAAAAACAATCGTGTCGGCAACGCTTGCTATAGTATTTTAATAATATGATATTATTTTTCAATTCAATTTAAACATGACATTAAAATAAACCAATGTATACTCAGTCCACTTACTAGCTTCTAAGGTTTTTAAAAATTGTGAGTTGAAGCCTCCGTTTGGAAGCGGCATTAAACTTAGCCATAAGTAAAAATTTTCGACGTCAACAATTGTTGGGAAGTGAAATATGACAACTTATAAGTGTTCAAATAAAACCTATATTAAATAAATGTTATGAATTTTTTTAATTGTTTGCGATTTTCAGAAACTAAAATTGGTATTTCATATTTTAAAATTGGTAACTTCTTTTTTTTTTCTATACCGATAAAACATCCGCTAATCTTAAATACATTCTTAATCTCTTCCGCATGTTTTTAATTATTCTTTATTGTGCCTGTTTTCAAAATGATTTTTGCAATGATATGACTTGCAATGAACCTTTCTCAAACCCAAACATGGTTACTCGGGATGAATTAATTAAATAAACTCAGTTTTATGCTGTGTCAAGTGCGAAGATTAGTGCATAACTGCATATAACTGAATACATGATATGTTTTTACCGTGCATAATTATTCATAAATTGTAGACATTAAAATTAGTCTTAAAGTTGTCTAGAATTATAGTAAGTTTTAAACATAGACTTTCATCTTAATTTGACACTAAACAGCAGTCCTCAGACGAAATTTATGCTGAAAGCAAATTTCAATTAATGCATTTCAAGTTTCAACTGCATCTATTAACGTGTAGAAATCATTATTGTAAATTTCAGATTGCGGGCAGCGTTCGGTTCGTAATTAATTTATTGGTAGCGTTCAAGTAGAACAATCGATACATATTCATTTTGAAGAACTTATTTGAGGCTGGTTACTAGTCTGATAGACTGAGTTAGGAGACAGTCATTCTGAAATTCGTGGTAGTTTATATTAATATATATAATTAGGTAAAAAAAAAATACAATCAAAAAATTAAGGAAATACTTATAAGTCTTCCACTCCTCATCCCACTTTATGTGGGGTCGGGATAGCATGGAATCCTTTTATACTTTCCATGCTGTGAAAAGTTTTGGGTTATTTTTACAACTGTCCGCCTGCCTAACGTCAACCCTCTTTGGAAATGCTTTCGTTTAATGGAATGTACGTGCTTGTTCCTTTAGTCGCCTCTTACGACATCCGTAGGACAAAATGGAGAGGTCCTGTATTTTAGACCGGATACCACACGGCACTATAGCCAAGTCGAGTTAATATACATATTAACTGAGATTAAAATACTTATAATAATGTAATCTAAGTTTGACTTGGAAAAAAAAGCTGCTTAGAATAACTGACCGTTTTTTCTCAAAAATAGCATTTTTTTAAAATAATAACACAACTCCGTGTATTCCGACAATTATGTATATGTATGTAAGTCAACTGCAATTCTAAACTAGAGCGTTGTTAATCTCTACAATACTGTTAACCAACTGTTCTTGTAATAAAACCATTCCTACATTATACGAAGTATTAATCACATTTTATATTATGGTAATGCGAAAATTATTATCATTACCGTTTATGTCTCCAAAAAGTCAATTAATTCTCCTTAAGTTTTGCCCTTTTGCTCTGTCGTGATAGTGAAAAGGCCAAAAACATATCAACCACCAAATATATTTTAATTAGTTCATTGATTCTGTTTTGGAACTTGAACTTAGCCAATTTTGACCGCTTGACTTACATACTGATTTAACGATTCATTTGATTATCAATCTTAAATGCATAATAATAAAACTGCAATTACCGCATCATTATTTATACATATATTTGCACCGATAAGGCAGTGGTTTTAAAAAACAGTTATGTAATAGTGTTTAATGAGTATCTCTGTGTTTATGTAATTATGAGATACCTTTATAATTACTTGTTTGTTTTTGTTCTTGACTTAACTCTGGAGGGCGGTTCAAGCCGTTAACTTGATTGAGACTATTTTCTGAATAAAAATATATTTAAGTCTTTATAAAGTACGCCAAGTATTGTGCTAGAACTTTGTTGATCCCGATTCTGATTATGAACTGGGATTATTAAGTCAAAGATTATATGTATTCGTTTTGTTAATTTTTATCACGGGCTTTCTATTTAACTTGTATCTTTCAAGTACGTGCCGTTTCTAGTCATTTATTTGCTGTTCTTATATATTTCATTTACATTATAATTTAATATTCATTTAAAGACAGTCCCTAAAGTAGATTCAACTCAATTTACAGTAAAACCAGTAGTGTCGATCAGATCGCATCGATGATCACTTCCGCGCTGACATTGGACTTTTGACATTTGCACAAATAAAGATTTAGTTTAATGCGGTTTTAACGTTGTAACCAATTATCATAAACGTAAACGAATGTCGTATAATCCCACAAATTGCTCATAATTTCATATTTGACATTTATATGCTTGTTGAATTGTTTCACTGCAGATCTATTTATTTTAACTAGGTATAAATAATTTTAATTAAATGATATATTATTGTTTAAAACCGTATCATATATAGACCATAATATTTTACAGACTCAAAGAGCATCCAGTAGCCGTAACAATACTCGTTGTAGCTTTTCTATTTATAAACTTAATGTATATTTTATCCAAAAGTAAATAGAGGTTCCTACATACACAAACAATTTTAAAGGTATTGACAACACCTACCCGCTTACCTTTGCGATCTTAAACCTATAATAGTATTGACATTTTGAATATCTACTTTTATATTAATAAACACTACCTATTTGAATATTTAACGAGTACTCAATTACGTATTCACCTTTATCGTTACTCCAATGACACAGCTCATATCGGTGTATATGTATGGTTTTAGGTAGCCGTAAATTTCACTGCCCAGGCCAATCTGAAAAAAATGTCACGTTTCGTAACAGGCGATTGAGAGGCACGATCGGCCTAACCGTTTAGCTTGTGACGCATCTATCTCTCTTCTACCATTATCACGTAAAATTATCTTCCGTAAACCGACTTTATAGGCAACCATTTTTTTTTGTTTTTTGTTGTAAAGTCGCCATTGTAAGAAGCACAACTAAACAAAATATCATAGTCTGTTTTTATGATAACATTTAAGTTTTATTTTCATTCTTAAAGTTAATTATAAATACAAATGAGCCGAATATGTTGATGTTATAATTAAACAATAGTTATGATGGATGAATAAATATCAGTAATCAACAAGGCATATACAAAAGAATTGGATGTGTTCTGTCTATAATTATAATTAAATATAATTAATGAAAAACATATAATTATACCTCAGATCAGTTGGTATGATTATTCAAACGAAAAAAACGTTTTATAATGCTAACCTACAATTATTTGCTAAAGGCGCTCCCGATAAAAAAATATTATAATATCAATCGTATCAGGGTCAGTCCGAATTCGTGACTTGTTTTGGTTAGTAAGAAACCTTTTTACGAGTTCATATCTTCGAAACTCCATCGTCAAAACTACTGAACACATTTGGATAAAACTTAGCAACTTAGGCAGACTATTCTCTAATTGGGCGTATTCCCGATTCTATCGTCAACTGTGACTGTGACGCTTCAGAGCCCGTGGTAACCTGTTGGTAACCTTATGCAGGGTATTCGAGGAGCCCGATAGTTCAGTGGGTCTGAGCGTTATTAACGCTTACTTATGTTAAGCAACCCCGTTTCGGTCCCCACTGGGATGGGTGACCGCAAATGGTTTAAAAATATTTCGAGCTCCTCCGTGCTTCGGAAGGCACATTAAGCGGTTGGTCCCAGTCCCAGCTGTCATCATTGATGGCAGTCGTTAAGCTATGTCAGATGTGTTTAGGCAGCTTGAAACTCTGACACCAGTGTTGGCCACTTACACACACGTAAAACAACAAACAAGCTAAAGTATTAATAAAAAAATAAAAAAGTTAAAGAGTATATTTTTTCATATAAATAGATACGTTAACTATTATTATAAACGGTACCGACTAAAAATCTTAAGTAAAATGTTGAAGTTGTTACTAATATTAAATTTAACAGCAGACCTCGGGCTCCGCAGCATTCCAGCTGCAGATGAGGATGCAACCGGGATCTTTGGAAATTTGGATGAGAGAGAGAGAGAGTATGATAAAATAGCTACAAGGTATAATTGGACGCTATCATTACATCGAATTTTCCTCCTTCCCTCAATAGGAAGACGTTATCAATACTAATAATAAATCTGTAAGGGTTGGTCATGGAGTAAGTTAAAGAAACTTTGTTTTAACTAATGTAATAACAGATAGTCAATGGAAATGTATTCAACAGATTCTGTGGAATATCAAAACCTGTCATAGTCTAGGAGCTGCAAACAAAAAAAACACATCAAAAGGGGGCACCAATGGGTTTTTTATCAACAACCTATATTATTGTCGTAGCATTTTTAACAATCCTGTTAATCGCAATAACGAACCAACCGGTTTGCAGATTCGCGGATCAGAGCGTGAAAAAAAAGAATGTTGCCGCGTGGCTGCCGCATTTAGGGCAGGATTTTTTATCAAGGTCGTCTTGTTCAAGGCATTTCTTTCAAGGTAGAGAGAGGGTTGTGAGTTGTGAGAGCTAGGGTGAGAGCTCTTTCAGCAAACTTATATATGTATAATGCAAAAATTTTGTTTTCTTACTCTGTGAATAAATATTACAATAATTAAGGAAATGTTATTGCAAGCGACAACTCTCTTATTTTTATATATTATGTTTTTATACTTTTATCATCAAGACAAGAGGACTACTTTTTAATCAATATTATAATTTATGGATATTTAAGATTATTTTGTATTTCTAATATATAAAAATCTTAATAGTATTTAACTTACGCGAGATAAATTAATTATTAAACCACGGTGTCACAAAACTCACCCCCCATAGATGGTCTTCGTAACAGAAACTAGTTTTTTTATTCCAACTGAATAAACTTCAAAGAAATCGTGTTTTTATATTATATAAACAATCTGTTGTTCTTTATGAAAATTTGAACGCTTTGTTTTATTACTC
Source organism: Elegia similella (assembly GCA_947532085.1). Taxonomy (NCBI): domain Eukaryota; kingdom Metazoa; phylum Arthropoda; class Insecta; order Lepidoptera; family Pyralidae; genus Elegia; species Elegia similella. Next base: position 8,202,145 of record OX383937.1, read on the forward strand.
CATTTTATGCTTGTTTTTTCTTGTTCAAACAATGTATTTAGTTTGTACAACTGCAAAAAATCGGGTTAGGTACACTACACCATATTAATTACACAGCATAAAGTAAAAAGGACATAAAACTCGTGGCTTTTTTGTCTTTGATGACTCATTGTTGTGCGTTACCTTGAATAAAATAGTCATTGTTTACGTTTTACTGTACAAAAACAGCAAATAAATAATGCGAGTAATGAGTCGTTTGGTAAAATCTAAGAACCTGTTTAAAATAAACGAGATTCTGAAATAACAAAAACACAGTGACAATTCGATGTTATTACTTTGTTATTAATGGTTGCGACTACAGACAGCTCAATATAAACATGCCAGAAAATAGCTGTGCATTGTCAGGCTTTAGCTCTTTTTGCCAATATTACTGAGGCAAACACATTTTTGAGACATTACATATTTGACACAAAGAATAGAGATGCAACTGTTAGGAATATTAATGTTCTGTAAGTTTGTATATGTAGTTCCCGCGGCGTTTAATGAGTTTATTTGTTTGAAAAATCGAAAAAAAAATTAAAATCGTTTCTCATTAGATTGCGGAGTTTGCGTCAATATCACTTCAAACATTTTAATATTCGAACTTTAATTTACTGTTTGTGAAGCATTCACACAAATGTTAAAATTTACAGTCTCGAGGTGACGTGGCATTATATTTTTTTCTTTCTCGCCAGTCCTGGTCACGGGCGATCAGCTGCGTTTATCTCTTTTACATACGATGAAGATTACTCGGCTTCGCTGGCCCCGCCCCCGCTCTCAATTGGGCTAATTGCCTAATTATTTTTATTGCTCGTTTGTTTGGCCCGCGTCTATCTATACCAATTTTTCAATTAAAGCTTCAACGTGAAATTTATTTGTTATTTTCGGTTAAACTGTTTCAAGTTAAATATCAGTTTAACTAGTAATTGCATTAAATTATTTATTGTAATTGCATTAAATTAAATAAAACTAGTGACCCAGAACTCGGCTTTTTAATTTTTAAAATCTAAGGGAGAGAAAAATAGGGCCAGACAAGCAGCGGGAAGCGACATTCGTATTTATAATGTTTTTAGTATGGATTGCGTAAAGATCCATGCAGTTTGTCTTATTTGAATATTTTTGTTTTCATGCAATCGTTCCTTGTGAGGTTAGCTTACGTAATATAAAAACTGATACTACTTCACGTTCTCAATTCGTAATCATCATTAAGTTCGGAAATACAAAAAGAATAGAAGCCTGTTATAGCAGAAGTCTCCGTCGTACTCGTGCTACGTAGCGAGGTGCTAAAAAATACTTGAACTCATCCACGACTTCTACGGACTAGCAAAAAATCTGGGCTAAAAACTTAAGCATCGCTCGTGATTCACTGTAGGTTTTATGAAATTGATATAATAATGTTTGATCGTTTTTATCTCGTTTTTTACATCGGCCTAATACGTGATGATTATGGCATGGCCAGTTCCAGTTATAAATTAAAAAAAACACAGAAGTTAATTGTTTATGTTACATTTAACAAGCTCTGGAATCATGGCACCTTAAACTATGGTAAAATGCATAGATTCTTATTATAAAACAACAAAATAAATCCGTTTAGTGACTTAATTTACCATAAATAAAACTCAAACAAATGTTAAATATTTTCAAATACTACCAATTATCTAAATCGAATTAAAATACAAATTTGAACTTTTAAACGAGTATGGGCAGGTTATTTTTGAAAGAGTGACCTCACAACACAAGCGGTTTTTCATATATCATGCGTTTTCGGGCAGTAGCCCGTTCAAAAATACCGCTGCTGCTGACCATTATACTTATCCTTCTATCATATCTATATTTTGTGCTTGCGTTTATGGCAAAAATCGTGCGCGTTATAGCCGGCGGGCGGCGCGGTTAGGTAATCGAATTTTTGAGGGGCCCATTGTTCGAGGCCAAGGTCTTTGTTGTTTACATCGCGCGATGATGCATTAGATTTGTAATTGCCCGCTCACGTTGACGTTACTGTGCAGTGTACCTACTTTACTGGTTCGTTTTCCGTGTTAGCTCTTGGCCTAGGATTCGAAATTTGACTTTGAATTGTTCTGTCAGCTAATTTGAATTAGGAACTGATAGTTGCGATGATTAATAGTTTTGTTTTTATAATTTGAATTAAAAATTGTATAATCGTATTACATTTTTTATTGGTAATGCCATTGATAAGTACACCTACGTTATTTATAAGGTTTAAAAGCTGTAGATTTTTTGTATCTTATAATAAAAACTGCCGATATATTTAGTAATAGGTACGCTACTACCGAAATATTTAGTAATACGCTACTTAATTTAATTTTTGTGTTTTATATTTTTTTGTTTGGTCTCAATGATCGAAATTTTCTTGTATTTTTTATATGGTGTTACCAGATTGTGAAACAATCACACCTATGATATCGACCTTGCAAAATGTATAATATACATATAAAACACATTAGTGTGTAGTTGTAAAATACGATTACGATTTCACAACAAGATTAACATTTATCTATTAGGTTCATATTTCATTTAGGTTCATTTATTAGGTTCATAATTATGCATCTATAAATTCAAATTAGTATTTAGTTAATTGGATTAGCACTGTTCAGAAAATGACGCAACTGAAACAAGTAGGTGGGCTACTTGTTTCTAACTGGCTTAGAATTTGTTGTGTTGCAATATGTGCAAGCTAGCGTCCTCGGCTTCGTTCGCGTGAATAACGATCCTGTGGGAACGGTGTTTTTACTAGAATGAATTTTGCTTAGTTTTTGCATTGAGGGACATAATGTCTTGCTGACAGCTCGGGCACACTGTCCGAATTTACACTTTTTAATTTTATTTTTTTTTTCCACTGACAATCGGACACCGACATAGAAAACTTGTTTTGTACAGTCAGAAAGAAACTTCCGACGATTATGACTAGCCTAAAATGATGTATATATATATTACTAGCTGTTGCCCGCGACTTCGTCCGCGGCAATTTCTGTTATTTTGACTAATTTGTTTTTTAATTAGTATAGATGAATAATGTTCCCCCGTTTTCTAAACATTTTTTTATTGATGCTTCGCTCCTATTGGTCACAGCGTGATGTTTTATAGCCTATAATCTTTCTCAATAAATGGACTATCCAACACAAAAATAATTTTTCAATTCGTACCAGTAGTTCCTGAGATTAGCGCGTTCAAACAAACAATCGGACAAACTCTTCAGCTTTATAATATTAGTATAGATATACCTATATGTACAAGTTTTGATTTTTGATTATTGGAGCCTCAACTAAGACTTTATTTAAACCAGTTCACAAATCTAGTGCATATTTATAATTTCTTGTGGCTTGGTGTTACAATACTTGCAATGTCTATTATATAGACAAGCTATATAGATTTACTCAATTAAGTATCGCATAGTAAATTTAATTCAATTTTGGTCGTGAAGCTTACATTAATATTATTTACAAGTTACTTGATAGTTGCTTAGGATTTGTTTGTGTTGCAATGTTATCACGGACAGGATTATTGAAATACTACTTAGATTTATTAGTAGATTTATTTAACTATCATTTATGACAGCTCCGTGGCGCAGTGGTTAAGAGCCCGCCATATGCCAGGCGGCGTGGCGATACAAACGCGGATGGTCTAAACGCGTTGGCTACTTTGGATATTTTCGTTTTTTTGGAATATTCAAGGGTTATTCGAAAAAGAAAAACATATGATGGCTGCCTTATCTGTAATGCAATAATAATCAAAAGTTTCAAGGTTAATTTTAATGTATTTGGTGAATAATGCTATATACCGAGTAAATTAGAAATGATTTGGAGGCAACTTTGCAATTTTTTTCTATCGAGAAAATTTAACGCAATCGTGTTTTTGAGTCATATAGTTACCAGAGTTAGTCCTGAACTTTGCTGCATTTTTATTTCAACTTGAGTATTTAATTATTATTGATATAACAGTCAATCATGCAAAGCAGTGTGAGGCAGTTGGATGTTTATCTATATATGTATTTGTTATAAAATATAGTATCGTTGAGATAGTATCCCATAACACAAGTCTTACTTACCTTGGGGCTAGCTCAATCTGTGTGATTTGTCCGTATATATTTATTTATTTAATGAAATTGTCGTAAAGTAGCAATAAAAGGCTAATTTATTAGACTTACGCTCGAATACTTGTGGATCTTTACTAAAAACATTATCAAAACTCGAGCTGTCCGTATCTGTCTAGACAATTACCTTGCAAGACTGACAGTATAAGATAATTATTTAATTAGTTAATTTGATTAAGTTGTTTTATATGTATTCACAATGCTATTTTTATATACTCTTATTAAATTAAGAAATAAAATATGGTGACAAAATTTCATGCGGCCGGGGTTTGAACTTTGAACCAGCGACCTAGATCTAGTAGGTTGAACCATGCGGTAGCTCATGTGGTAGAAGGTAGGTCGTACATAGACCTAGGTCGCTGGTTCAAGCCCCGCCCACATGAAATATTAGTTAATTTGATTGAGTGTTCGAGCGTTAATAAGTTTAAGGATATACAGGGTTATATATAAACGCCGTTATATATAACTCAAACCATCACATCAGTCTGTCAAAATGAATTACTTATGAGACCAATCCTCGGAACATGAAAAAAATCGGCATTTCGATACGAAACTGTTCGGCCGTCCCGGCAATTTGCATAAATAGGACGAAATCTGTTTTGAGTTTCAGTATTGGTTTCAAAAAAAGTTGTTTATTATCAATAGTGGTAAAAAGCTATTCCATAAAACAATATGAAAATTTTAAGTTTTTGTCCATACATGACATAAGTCTATAGAAGACTTAATTCAACTTCACAAACTTGCCGAAACTAGCTGCCTTCGACCTCTATTTGGTAATTCATTAATGTATTGACAGAAACACTGCATATTTACCTAATATTTACAGACAAACATGCAGAACTAATTTGTATAGTCCATCCATGATCCACTCCAAGATTTTTCGGGGCGTTATTTAGGGTTGGCACCGTCGTCGTCGTCGTCAGCAGGTCCTTTTAGTCTCCACTGCAGGAGCACGACCCTCTCTGTACCACCCGAATCATACTTGGCCAGAGCAGACAGACGATTTGGCCTACACTCTCCTCGCTGGCTAGACGGGTTGGAGAGGTCTCATTGATGTTTATGTTGGTACCGTACGCAGCCTAAATTGACCTGTGTAAATAAGTAACACTCTCTGTCTGTAAGTACTTCACGCTTCAACTATTAAACCAATTGCGGTGAAATTTTATATGGAGATAGTTTGAGGCTTGGACAAGGACTTAGACTACCTTTTATCTCGGAAAGATCTACTGCTCCCGCGGGATCGATATTAACGCGGGCAGAGCCACGGGCAAAAGTTATTATTAATATAGAGGCACCCACCCCATTGTCCGATTTTGCTCCACCTTTAAGCTTATTATACAATATTGAGATCCATTTCCACCTGCCGCTATCAGCGACAACACTATGCGTGTTGATTATACGACCATCCTGACCTAAGTCGTCACTAGATAGCGTTTGCTCATACTTAGTAAACCCACAGTTAAAATACGAAAAATTCATAGTAAAGCGAAGAATGTAAGTCTAAAACAAGTTGCATTTCAACTGAGGTAAACGTATTTTTCTAAATATTGACAATGTTTTGGGCGAAATCATACGACACCCACGGCGCCCTCTATAAGCATGTATAACAACAAAATTAATACTTCTAGGCCCTACCCGGGTGTAAAACAATGGATGTCTGTAAGCCTATAAGCGATACCAAGTACAAAGCTCAAACTCAATAATTGTGTGTGACATAGGTGTGACATTAAAGCGTCGCCGTCGTGCGGCTTGAATGGCAAACAATTCCATTTTACTGCCAGTATGCGTCAATAGTTACTTTTTTTTTCAAAATGTGCTAGAATTCGTATCTCTAAATTTGGCAACCCTGCATATGTATGTTGTACTTATTTATGTGAGGTGCTGGCGCCAAGCAAAGTCACCTTGATGAGCCTTTGTATTTATTCGAATTTCCTTTGTGGCTTATTTTATGCGTTAATTGTTCTATTCTCTGTCTCAAGGATGGTTCGATTTAGCATACTTTCGTATTTTTAACTAGGTTTTTCCCGCGAGTCTGTTTGAATCATATTTGACCTCGATCTTAGAGGTCTTTCGATTAGAGAACATCACAGATTACTTAATGTACGAGCATAGAGATAGGATATCCTGACGGTCATACGAGTAACATTGAACTCGCGTGTACTTTTAGATTATTGTCAGGGGTGTTACCCTCAACTCCTTGGCCACTGGTCGCAGGTACCGATGCCATACCTGCAACCAGTGGCCAAGGAGTTGAGGTACGCGCGCCCGGCCTTCCTAGCTGCTACTTGCTTTTCTTTTCCCTGGCCAAGTAAGGCTCCGGTAGTACAGAGAGGGTCATGCTCCTGCAGTGGAAACTAAAAAGACCAGATGATGATGATGAATTGTTCAATCAATACACATAAATAAAGTGACACTATATTGTTTTGCTTCACTTCGCAAATTATTCACCTTGTTATCATGGCTGTATACAGAGGTCAGCCTAAGCCTATACATATGTAAGTCAGCCTAAAGTGTATCTTATTTTTAAAGTAGCATGCCAAGTTCGGCTTTAACAATAGCAACTTTCTATGGCGATGGCTCCCATTGTCTCTGGATAACACTATTAATGTCATGCACTGTCGACTTGTAACAAATTAGCTCCTGTTCTTGTGTGGACTTCCAGACTTTATCATTTTATTTGATATATAACTATTTAACAACAAAAAACCAGCCAAGTGCGAGTCGGACACGCGCACGAAGGGTTCCGTACCATTATCTGTAAAAACTGCTAAAAATAATGTTTGCCCCTCCGACACTATGTAGGGTATTATTACTTCGTTTATATACCCTTTTGGGGTTGTGTCCAAAATAAAAACTATCTTACATCCCTCCCAGAGTCAAACTATCGTTGTCACTCTATATCTTTGTAATTATATCGAGATTATGTTACCTCCATTGATAAGAATTTGCATTTTAGCTGCATATTTTGTACTTATTATTAGCAAACAATTCAAAATTAAATTCGATGAGATATCACCGAATTTAATTTTAAATAATTTTAAAAGGTTTACCAAAAAAATCTCGCATTTATACATATATACTAGCTGCCGCCTGCGGCTCTGCCCGCATTATGTCGATCCCTCGGGAACGGTAGAATTTACCGGAATGAAAGGTATTCTATGTCCTTCCGCGGGCCTCAAATCTCCTCCTCCATACCAAATTTCATCCGAATTGGTTCAATGGTTGAAGCGTGAAAAGGTGACAAACAGACAGAGTTATTTTCGTATATATAATATTAGTATTAGTATGGATAATATAGATTAAATTTATTGAAACAATAATAAGTCACATGTTATACGCATACGAGTATTGTCCACAAAAAACGAAAAAGAAAACACTATTCCCGCCAATTCGTTGTAGTCTGCGGAGCGGCGAGGGTCGAAGCCGGTCTGGCGACGTGGGCCGAAACCTCATGAATGAGAAAGTCTGAAACCGGTCCACGCTCGGCGTCTACTTTCAAATCACAATGGATGTTCAGTTACTGAACTAAACCGACCCAACGGCTTCTGGCTATATGGCTTTTCTTAATAAATTGATATTGAATCTTCGTTTCTTATCATTGTTTGAGTAAACCTGTTAATTTAAATGTCTTTATACCGCGCGATTTTGAACGTCTGAACTATATTGAAATCCTGTAATCAGAATAATAGAATCGAATAGAATAGGCTAGTTTCCTGAGTCGTAATAATACCATAACAATTAGTCCGTCAGTTAGATAATCAAAATATATTGGACACGTATTTTTTCTTTTGTCAAATAAACAATAAATAATAAAGATAAAGCGACTTTAACTGACGGACTAATTATATTTTTTTAGGAAACTAGCCTATTGCATTGAAACCTAATGAATAGAATTGCGAAAAAAAAAACGGAGTCGAAAAAAAAATTAGGTTTTATACAAAGTCGCCGCCGATCAGCTGGGCGAATTCTATGGAATATATATTTTTTTTATGTTTTTACCTTTTTATTTTGCAATTCTGTATTCCATTAGGGATTCTGATCCAAGGATTTAAGTATTGTTGAGAGGTTCAAAATGACGCGGTATATATATTTGACCATTCTTATATGATGATATGTTAATTATCAGGTTAACTAAAAACAATACAAAGTGCTCTATCAAATAGGCGATACTTTTAAAATTAGTTTCTTTTTAGTCTGATTGTTTCGAAACACTAATGAGTTATATTAATAACTCTAATAATAATATTCCATATGAAGAAAACACGGAATAATAAAAAAGAGATTCTTTTTTTATTGTTACGTGTAAAAAATCGACTTTAATCAAGATACTGAACTGATTGTGATAAAATTTAAATGAGACTAAATTAAAAGCACACCCTTTCAAAAAAAAAACATATTTGTTTAAATCGGTTTATTAATGACGGAGATCAAGGTATAAACATTTAAAAAAAAAATACTCCCGCTCGACTCGTTATAGATTCGCTCTTGGCCGGTTTTTCGTTCAGCAAATCATTCGATATTTCACAAGAAATGGTGGTTCTTTCTTTCAACTTGTAGTTCGAGTATAGTGCATACATTTGGCAAATCGAAGTTAAAAAGAACGTTGGCGACTTTGCGTTAAATAAACGAATATTCAGTTGAAAAATTATTAATTATTTATTATCCGGCTTGTAAGTTTATCACCGACGATGTCGATATTTTTTTCGGAGTCCCAGCATTGATACTATTGGAAAAGTTGTTTATCTCGATGGGCTGAGTCACAGCTACAAGGAAATATCGGTTGTATACGCGGAGTAATATTTATGCCTGTTACTACTACAAATTATACTACACTACATCCATGCACACGTCAATATGCCACCGCAAAATGAATTCAAGTACTAACGTACGTATGAACTTTAACCCTCTTATTCATAAAAATTAACAAACGCTTATTAAACCTATTTTAGTTAAAATATGTTTTGTCTCGTTCTTTCCATGCCAGTCGTTGCAGAGAGGGATAAGGACAAAACATTTTTAACTAAAATAGATTTAAAACGTTTGCTAATTATGAATAAGAGGGTTATAGTATAAGAAATTTAATTCATTAGCAAACGTTTAAGGGGTGACGCAGACCAGTAATCTGAACAACTTTCATTATGGGACCATCTCCGAGACTGCGAAAAAAAATCTGCTGGTCCATAGATTTTGGCCAAGTAAATGTTCCACTTTTGTATGAAAGAGAAGAAAAAAATTTCACGATGTCGAGGTTGGTCCCATAATTAAAATTGTTCAGATTCATGGTGTGAGTCACTCTTTACGTATGCTAATGAATTAAATTTCCTGTATGTTCATTGCACCCGCCGGGGTCCGGGTAGCTAGTATAGAATATAATACTTATTCTGCGAGCCGGAATCTATGAATTCAGTTAGCATCTAAGCTAGTCTTATAAAGTAATTAAAAACCCAAAAGATAACTCGTCGGCCTTGGTTCTTGACGACAATGTTTGTCCAAACAACTCGTGTATTTTTAGGTTCCAAAGTTGTATTTTCCTTTTTCTGTTAGATCTATAAACTTATTATACCATTTTGAGGTAGGAAATCGATTTTTAAGCCGTGTTTTTGGACTATATCCATATTCTCCAGCTTCAAATTAGATAGATAGATAGATAGATAAGTGATTTATTTGTAGCTGAAATCACACACATACACAGGAGAAATACAAAATTAACTCCAGTTTTGTATGCAACGTTGTGCAAACGATAAACATGCAACCATGTTAAAATAAAGAACACGTAGGCTCAGCTATCTCAGCTTCCTTCGAACTTCGTAAGTCACCACCGTAAATTGTTGTCGCTAAGCTATTTCAGATGCTTTTAGCCTTGAAATTATATCATCAGTAGTGATGTGCCGGAGAGAAATTCTGTTCTCATGAATTCCTTCTCACGGAAACTTGCGGGAAATTTCCAATAACTCTCGAGAATTTCTCAATAATTCCCGACTTGAGAGAAAGAAGAAGAAATTCTCGGGAAAAATTTCCAATCCGTTCTCACCGTTCTCGAAAATTTCGGGAACGGCACGACACTAATCATCAGCTTTGTTTTACAAATATAACTTACTAGCTTTCGCCCGCGGCTCACCGGGTCAATGTCGATCCCTCGGGATTGGTACTTTTTCCCGGGATCAAAGGTAGCCAAATGCCCTTCTCCGTACTCCAGAGAACTTCTATGCAAAATTTAATGATGATCGGTTCAGTAGTTACGGCGTAAAAGCGTAACAAACAAACAAAAAAACTCACTTTCGCATTTATAATATTAGTAAGGATACCTATTTTTCGAGTCCAAGTAATATAACGTGGTTATATAAACGATAAAATGAGAAAGTAAACAAGTCTATCAAGAAGGTGGAGGTCGACACTCCTCGCTGATAGTGCAAAATTGTACGACTAATCTACATACCTACTTCCTTATCAGTAAAAACGACCGGGGGCAGGCAGGCATATAAAATATAAAACGTTGATAACAACTCCATTTCACATATTTTTGTCTATAAATGAATGTGTTTGTGTTGCGCGGCTAACATTTGTTTGGTGTGTCGGACAGGAACTGAATTTCTCAGTACCATTAACATTATATTCCGTTAATTCTTCCAGCAGCTCCAAACGTTTTAATCGTCAGTCAAAATACATTGCGGCTTTTGTATGATTGACAAATTTTTTTAAGAAATACAAACCGTAATGGATATTGAAGTGACCATCAAAAATTTGTACACCGTAATTGACAAAAGTTAGCGAGTAGAGGTTGTTATAGTAAACATGTGTCAGATGTATTTTGGCTCCTTTCTGAGCGCGACGTCTAAAACGCAAAATGCCTAAGTAAGAAAATACCTACAACCAAATATCTAAAATAAGTAATGATAACATCACTGGCACACTCGTAAAATATTTTATTTTTGCATTTTGATTACAATAAGTGCTAAATATTTAATAAATGACCAGTATTTTATTTTTTTTAGATTACGTAATTGGCAATCCAGTCGTACTTGACTTTTCGGAAGTGACTCACGTCAGTGCTATCTAATAAACGAATTTATATGCCGGCACCAAAAAAATATGCTATTGTTTCAATGTGGTTTTCGTTACGTATGGATGCACACAAGCGCAAGGCGTCCTGATATAAAATTGAGTCGACAAAAACATCTTTATTTATAAGTTCCAAGGCCAAGTCCGCCATATTGCATTCACTATAAAAGCAGACAATGATTGTATTGTAAACAAGATCTATATGAGTGTACTTAACTATAGATGTAGGAATGCGGCGGAGATAATAAATGCTAAGTTTATTGAAGGAAAGTAAAGACATTTCGATCCTAACAAAAAAAGGATAATCGAATTGGGAATACATGTAGCGTACATTAAAACTATAGTTTTCGGTATACTTTTTAATGTTGGGAAGGTTGGTTTACGCATAGCATCATACAATATGTAAAGAAAACCCTGTCCGATCCTTGAAGGGGTGATTCAGCCCGTCGATATGAACAACTTTACCTATGGGATCAAAGCTGGGAACTCAAAAAAAAAAATTCACTGTCAAAAAAAAATTAAGGCCGTTATTAGAAAATCAAAAAAAAAAATTGAGTTCCCAACATTGGTCCATTTGGTCCCATAGGAAAAGTTCTTCATATAGACGGGCTGAATCACCCCTTAAATCACAGGACAGGGTTTTCATTACTGTATATCCGTTGGAAAATATAACAGAAAAAATACTTCAATAAAAATAGTATAAAATTTGTAGCACCTACATACATCCTACGTAGGTACATGTACATACATACATATTGTCACGTCTTTATTCCTTACGGGGTAGACAGACCCTAAGGTCATAAGACCGAAAGGCCACGTTTAGCGTGTTGGAGGGCGTAAAGGTGGAAAATGGAATCAAACTAGTGATGGATGCTAGCCGCATCGCCTGGCAATTCATGATTCTTTAGATTTTCGCCCATTCCCTTGACCGGCTTCTACAGTCAGTCAGCACAGGAAGCGAAGCAGCTAGTATATTCTATGTTTTTTTCTTTTCTCCCAGACCAGAATGGAATACGTATTATATCTTTTAAAAAAATTGTAGAGATACATACTTATCACTGGATTCAAATATTTGATATTAGAAGTTTTCGGTAAAGTAGTTGTCCGTTGTCTACTAAATTAAGTATTGTTATCTGATAGTTTAAATAACAATTATCGCCTACAATACAATCCATGAGATACAAATTTACATCACAATAAAAAAGATAAATACTTAGCTTGATTATTATTCTCCAATTTTATCGTAATTTGAGCTACCTATGAGGAACATAATCTTATTAATCTTTCAATAATTAAGCAGAGATACATACTTATCACTAGATTAAAATATTTGACATTAAACTTTCGGTGAAGTAGTTGTCTGGGAAATGTATTGTTATCCGTTATCTGTTAATATACATAACAATTATCGCCTACAATACAATCCGTGAGATACAAATTTACATCACAATAAAAAAGATAAATACTTAGTCTGATTATTTTTATCGTAATTTGAGTTACACGTGCAAGTCGAGTATACGGCCATTATGTTATTTAATTGGGGCAGCACTGTCGAGTTTTTTGTTGACGGAATTACGCGTAAAATAACCCATTGTAATCAAGGCTACCTATATATAGGTAACCTTGGCCGTAAAGATCAGTAAAGCGAAGCATCGGAAGTGCGCACCATTTATATTTAAAAATAATCCTGCGCATACTGGATGCAGTGAAGCTGTTTTTTTATTTCGTCCTTGTTTGTTTTGGTTTTTTGTTCGCATTCAAGGCCCCTCCTATACTACTAGGTAGGGCGTCCATAATGTACGTGACATTATGGACGCCCCCCTACCTTGTAGTATAGGAGGGGGACTAACTGCCTCCGTGGTCCAGTGGTTAAGGCGTTTGCCTGTAGACCCGGGGGTCGTGGGTTCGATTCCCACGGGATGCATACATTGTTTGGCTGCTTCCATTTTGGTAAGGACATTGCTGGCTTGAATCACCTGATTGTCTGATAATAAAGATGATTCCGTGCTTCGGAAGGCACGCTAAGCTGTTGGTCTCGGCTGCCATCGAGGAACCACGTCAGAGGCCGAGAGGCGGTTCCGTAGTGCTCTGTCACGAGGGTGTGCATGGTCGATTGACCGTGACACCTACTCGAAATGATGATGAGGAGGATCTGGGGGTCGAATCGAAGGTCTGAGTCCTAGCAGTCCAAATACAATATAATTTATCGAAATTTGAAATCCACCTAATAATGCATAAGAAGAATGTCTTTCCAACGAAATTTAATAGTTAGCTAGCCATGCATTGACATCCTAACTAAATGAATATACAAAATTTCAGCTCAATTTGTTAAAGATATGTCCTTCAAAATTGAGTTGCAAGATTCCACCCGAATAAATATAGGTACATACATTGCAAGTTAAATAAAACCTTGTAAGATATGACTCGTATCAGGAAATGGTCTTCACCCGGTTCAACACATTATTTATGACAAAAAAACTAGTTTGTCAAGTGAATCCATAAATATTATTGTAATTTATACGCAACCAAAATTTAAAATTAAAACATGTACTTCCACGTTTCGAACGGAATGCTGCAGCGCAGTTTTTTAATTTAACGAGTACCTATTATGCCGAAGGTTGGCTCCAGGGTCCTTTGATGTATTTTTAATACTATGTACCTTAATACTATGTATTGTTTACCACATTGCTATATGTATGTATACATGGTGAAATTTTAGTCGTTTTGGACCCTTAAAGGGGTGACGCAGACCATCAATATGAAAAACTTTTTCTATGGGACCAATGTAGGGACCTCAAAAAAAGTTTTTCGTCATTTCCATACAAAAGAGTTCCGCCGCCCGGCCAGTTTGTATGGGAATGTCGATTTTTTTTTTATTTCCCAGCATTGTTTTTCCCATAGGAAAAATTGTTCATTTTGATGGTCTGAGTCATCCCTTTAAGGGTCCAAAATGATAAAAATTTCACTATGTATAAATAAATTTCTTTACTACCTCGTGTCTTCCAAACAAACTGAATGTCTTAAAGGGGAAGACAATAGGGATTTTCGTTTTTTGAAATAACTCTATTTGTTGGGCACAATATTTTTGGAAATGTCTTTTATTCAAGCTTTTATACATATATGTAATTATAAAGATTGAATAAAAGACATGCGATAAATGTTGTAAGGTAAACTTGTACCATTTCCTGGTGTTCGATATATTGTATACTAGCGATTCGGACCCCGGCTTCGCAATTTTTGCTGATGCAATGTGAAAATTGACCCGAATCGAATTATGAAAAAATAAAATTAATCTTGAAGAATCAAAAGAGGTTACTCTCATCATAACATAACATAATGTAGCTATGTCAAGAAAACGCGTAATTGAAACGTCGCGAAAACCCCTTTAACAAAACCTGTATGCATGCCACGATACCATCACATCACCCATGTAAGTGTAACACAATTGAAGTGACATTCAAATTCGCATGAGATCGCTTTAATTTTCAACAACATTAACAACATAATGTAGCGTTTTTATCGTCAATGTAAACACGACGCTGTTGACACGCCCGCGCCGCGATACCGCCGGTATCTAATTCGACTGGCCTTGGCAATGAAAAACAAGTTTTTTCGCCACACCTTCACGTTATTTTGCATGCGAAGCATCGCGTTTTTTTTCTTTTTTTTGTTGCGTGACATATTTAAGCAGCGTGAAAAGTGTTGTATGGGAGAAATATCCGTATATTTCTGTGGTGGGCCTAAACAATGAATAACAAGTTTTTTCGCCACACATATACGTTTTTTTGCATGCGGAGCATCGCGTTTTTTTTCGATTTTCGATTCTTATGTTTCTTTTGTTGCGTGACATATTTAAGTACATAGATAAAAACATTATTGTTACCGAATGGACACATATACATTTATACAAAACATAAACATTAAAATAGTAAAACAAATCAAATTTAGAATTTAGCATGAGTGCCACAAACAAAGATTAAAAAAAAATGGCGTCTTATGGCCACAACGATAACAAAAGGTAGTAGCTCAGTGATGCGTTTGCTCGTAAAGCAAACCACTGATCTTCAGCTACCACCACTGAGACTCACGTAGTATTGTATGGGAGAAATATCCGTATATTTCATGTGGTTGAAATACCATTAATATACGGATATTTCTCCCATTCGATTTTCGATTCTTGTTTATTTTGTTGAAGTCGTATGGAAAGTGTTGCATTGGATATTTATCAGTATCTTTCTTGTGTGGTGGGCTAAACAATGAATAACAAGTGTTAACGCCACACTTACACGTCATTTTGCATGCACAGCATTGTTTTTTTTTTTTCGATTTTTGAATGCCTTAATCATGTCACGTTTGTTGCGTGACATATTAAATAGCTAGTCTGGTTTGTGTGGAAAACTTCGTGGAAAGTATTGCAAAGGTGAAACATGGAAATCTAGTGGCCTTGGCAATAAATTTTGCCACAGCCAGTCAACTTAACGTTATTTTGCACTAGGAGCCCGATGGCCCAGTGGTCGTGAGCATTAAAAGCGCTTACGCATGTTAAGTCACCCTGGGCGCAGTTCCTACTGTGATGGGTGACCGCAAGTGGCATAAAAATATCTCGAGATCCTACGTGCTTCGGAAGGCACGTTAAGCTGGTCCCGACTGTCATCATAGATGGCAGTCGTTAAGCTATGTCAGATGCCTTTAGGCAGCTTGACAAATCTGACATCAGTGTTGGCCATTTACTCACACGAAAAACAAACAAACATCTAGAGCATGATTATCTGTCATATCATAAATTAACGTCATAATTTTTTGTATGTGATAATAGTAATAAAAGGCGTCTTTGTGTGGATAGTAACGCAGACAAGGTAATTGGCCATTGTGGCCAAAAAATGCGTAAACGCAGAGTTTGGCTGCCTAGGCACGACTTTCGTCAACTGTCTAAATATATTAAAATTATATCCCATCCCTTAAAATTATATTCCTCCCATGTCCTCCCCCAACTCCTTGAAATGCTGTGCTGGCAATGCTCTTGTCACTCCTGCAGCGTTGACTGCTTATCAGGTGACTCGCCAGCTCGTTTGCCGTCCATATAAAAAAATGTCTAAAAACAAGTTCAAATTAAATGTTATGAAAGATGTGTTTGTCAAAGAATTTTATGTTTACTTACGTTTTATTACTCATATTATACCATAAGTGTAATATGAAATGAATATAAGTAAACAATTTACGTTCTGGAAATGGCTTAACCTTGAGTAGTTGAGAGTACCGAGAGTACCTAATTCCGAGTGCAATACAAATGCGTCACTTGTTTTCGCACTGTCGGCCTTGAAAAATTGCATTAACCCTCGGCCAGTATAACTTGAGACAGAGACATACTTACATGTTTACAGTTCACACATTGCCCACGTGCTCAGGGGTACTATTTTGAAACGAGTAACTGTTCGGAATCGAACGATTTTTGCCCTAAAAAGGAGTGGTTATAGTTCATTTAAGTAGGTATATGAGTTTCTTAGTGCACGATAACTTCGCAATGCCTGAGCAGATTTGTATGTATGAGGTATCGTTGGAATCATCACATCGCCCGAGTTACACTGGCTTCTTATTTGTTCGTCGTCTACTTATTTGTTCATCGTCTTCTTAAATCAAAGGTACTTACTTATAAAAATATTTCTTTTTCTTTGATAGATGTCGGTGTGAACTCCTGGGATATGTGTGGCACATCCACTCTATTGTTATTAAATATAAAAGCTTACATCCACATTATATAATTCTACATAAACAAAGGAAGTTTTCCACAATGTGCTGACACAACGGCATATGAATAATACTCATACAAATAATATTCAAAACGTTACATAAAAATATTTAATAACTTGTTGGAATTTGTGATAAAATATGAATGTCTAGTCTACCATCATCCATAGTCGCAACTTTTAAAAATAGATGGCCCTGAAATTCCTTTTTCGAATCCGCTATTTGACAGTTAACCCGTTTGACGCGGTCGCCTAGTCTGGCATTGCGTTTCTCGTCAAGGGGACTAATGAATCAAAATCCAATTTACGTATTTCACTTGGCGATCGAACTGACATTTCGTGCCAGTAATACAGGCCGTTATCACATTACGCGGCTTAGCCGCCATCACGCAAACCTGCAGGTTTTATCATCCATAGTCGCAACTTTTAAAAATAGATAGCCCTGAAATTCCTTCTTCGAATCCGCTATTTGACAGTTAACCCGTTTGACGGGGTCGCCTAGTCAGGGTTTCTCGTCAAGGGGACTACGACTCAAAATTCAATTTATGAACTGACATTTCGTGCCTGTAATACTGGCCGTTATTACATTGCACGGCTTTGTTGCGATCAAGCAGACCTGCCGGCCTATTCACTAACCTACCTTCAAAATACATTGCGGATTTCGTATGGTTGACTATTTTTATTTAAGATATATAAAACTTAATGTATTTTGAAGTAACTATCAAAACGTTGTACTTACACTAAGTTAGCAAATACACCGGCTGCAGGTTTTATACAACTATCATTAAATTCATTAGACTTCAATTAGCTTGTAGACGTGGCCCAGGAGTCAGGAGCGTGATTGTCATATAGTTATTCAGTACGTTATTGTAGGCTTCTTTTAAAGAAAAGCAGCCATGGCCTTGTACCAAGCTTTTAGCTTTGAGCTCCCTGGCAAAACAGAAAATTAAGAGCCTCTGAAGGACTTACCTGGGTTCCACCCGCTTACAGAAGCTCTGCTGTGAATCCTTCGCCCGGCGCCTTGTTTTTTGGGCAATTATAATCTCGTAGTCTCGTTGTGGTCAAACAGTTTTTCTTTTTTTTATCGCATCGTAAACAGTTGACAAAGTTGTTTTAATAGTATTCTGCTGGATATATATTTAAACTTATTTAATTGCGATATACGGGTTATGGGTGATGATTATGGGTTACTTACGTACAAAGTAAAATACAGGCCATGTTTCGACTCCATCTGGAGGGAGGTTTCATGTGATCCGATTGGAATCAAATCGAAACGTTTCTGTATGCATATAACATTGTATTACTGAAATATATTACGTACTGGATAAGTGAAGCATAACTCATAATTTATTACTTTCATCGTAATATGCTTATAAACAATTAAGACACCTCTCCAACCCGTCTGGCCAGCGTGGAGAGTGTAGGCCAAGTCCTCTGGCTGCTCTGGCCAAGTATGGCCCTAGTAGTACAGAGAGGGTCGTGCTCCTGTAGTGGAGACTAAAAAGGACCTAATGATGATGATGCTTAAACATTTATTTGTGCGTATAATATAAAGTTTTTATTTTGTGGATGCACCAAAATTCGCTAAATAAGTTACTTAGTCCGTGTGCAATTTTTCAAACATGGAATAACAAAGATAAAAAAAAATACTTTTGGATAAGGTATTTTTCTCTCTGGTTAAAGTATCCAACTGGGAGAAAAAAAACGTAGATTATACCAGCTGCTGTTCCCCCGCAGTATGTAGAAGCCGGCTGAGGGTAGAAATGTAAGGATAGTGTTAGGCGATGCGTTTGACAACCCATTACTATTTTGATTTCGTTTTTTTATCCATACTCGTACTAACACGCTAAACGAGGCCCTACGGTCTTAAGGCCTTAGGCTTTGTTATAGGCTAGCTCCGTGGCGCAGCGGTCAACACGCCAGCCTGCGACACGAGAGTGCCCGGGTTCGATCCCCGGCCAGGTCAAGATGGAAAATGATCTTTTTCAGATAGGCCTGGATCCTGGATGTGTATCTATATATGTATTTATTATAAAGTATAGTATCGTTGAGTTAGTATCCCATAACACAAGTCTCGAACTTACTTTGGGGCTAGCTCAGTCTGTGTGATTTGTCCGTTTTTATTTATTATTTATTTACCTCGTAAGGGATAAAGACGTGATAATGTGTTTGTGTGGTACCATCCTCTCTCCATCCAAAATGTAATAAGAATTTTACTGTTATTAATATTGATTGTTCGTTACAGGGCCGGAGCAGGTGCGAATGGAATATTTTCAAGAAGACTGGACTTTTCTACTTTCAACCTTCTGCCGAAGCACAAGGTCAACTCTTATCAGATAAAGGTAAGTGTTTTAAGTAAGTGTTTACTAGACAAATGTTGACAGACTTTAATGGTAGTTATATTTGCGTTGACATTTCAAATGTTATTGTGTAGAGACAAAATTAAATTATACAGCACTGTATTTAATATGTGTTTCTATTAATAAAAATAACTTAAAGTTAGGTTTTTGTTAACACATTTATACCCTACACTACAGATAGGATCATAGGGTAAACACGCACCTAGACTTATATAAATTTTATGGAATGCTTTCTGTGTACATTTTTTTAAAGCATTTGAATGTGCACTTTTATTTCACACAGATTGAGCTAGCCCCAACCCCAAAGTAAGTTTGAGACTTGTGTTATGACATACTAACTCAACGATACTATATTTTATAACAAATACATATATAAATACACATCCTAGACCCAGGCCTATCTGAAAAAGCTCATTTTACATCTTGACCTGACCGGAGATCGAACCCTGGCACTCTCATGTCGCAGGCTGGCGTGTGCCTCTGCGCCACGGAGCTAGCCAGCACTAAATATACACAGTAACGTATATAATTACTCAAGTTAAGGAGTTCTCGAGATAAGACTATTTTTTTTAATATCCTATACTTCCCACTTCTGGGCAATGGTTCACTCGTCAATCAATCAATCAATCAATCAATCATAATTTAAACTTCCCGCATCAACCGTCTCTCTCCACTTGTCCCTGTCTGATGTTAACCTAGACCAGTCTTTTTAAAAAGCATCTAAATCATCTCTCCAGCCTTTTCTCGGCCTACCTCCGTGACGACAACCATCTTCAACCACTCTGTTGCTATTCTAGCTAGAGATGGGACAATATAAAAAAATATCAATGTTAAACTCATTTCAACATAGCTATTATATCATAAAATTGAGATAGCACATAATCTTATCTTAATATATATAAATCTCGTGTCACAATGTTTGTCCTCAATGGACTCCTAAACCACTTAACCGATAATAATAAAATTCGCACACCATGTGCAGTTCGATCCAACTTGAGAGATAGGATAGTTTTTAACTTATGGCGAAACGAAGTTCGCCGGGGCAGCTAGTAATCATATAATTATTGACAGATGTAATTTAAGATTCGAATATGGCTTATATTATATTACCATAATTTAGAGTTTTATATAAATATTTTTAAAAAGCATTTTGTTTTAAATTCTATATTTTTCTGAGCAAAGAATGTTTTCATTAAATCGTTCACAGAAATAAACATTTTTAAATATTCATATTTTTATTCGTTGTTAATAATATTTTCCGGTAGATAGTTTTACATCCTTTATTGTCTATTCAAATACAAAAAATAGACTCGTTAATGGGTCCTGCCTGCGAGTATTGGCTTTACCGTTTTTTGTTATTATGGACATAAAGTTTCTTTTTATCAATAATTTAATTGCGTTTGACCTCTATCTAGCAACGATGAGGTCTAGGGTGGTACACGCAAACTCAAATAATGCCTATTTACTCTTACCTTAAAAATCCCTAAAAATTGACGTACTGTTATAGAATATGTGATTTAAGCTTTGTGAACTCGCAGGTCACAACTAATTTTTGTTTCCACAAGACATCTTAACTCATTCACGGACACTTAAAAAAAATAACAATAGAATTACGTCTACAAGCGGGAGTGTCTGTGAACGTGTTAACATATACTGATGTAAGCTGCAATATTGCCCTAATATAAGACGAATCTCAAAAATATCGCGGTAAGTGCTGTTGTAATAATGAAGTATCACGTTCGTGTGCATGATGTACCAAATAATTTTAGCGTTAGGAACACTATATTTCACTAATGCGAACATCTATTCGCCCCTCTTTAGGTACCAGTCAACCATACAAAAACCGAACGCAGTTCACATAAATTTAGCCGTTTGAAAACAAGAGCTGAAAAACGGACACTCCCATCCCGCCTTGTGACATCGCTGGACGCTCCAAGCGTACAGTGAAATATTTTTATTGCCAAACGTTTGCAGGTAAAAGTTTGCTTTTGTTGTCACCGCCGTTAAAACATGGCCGACACTTTTCGCGATAAAACCTTGTCACGGTTGGCGCCGGCGACGTACTTTTCTACCGAATCAACGTAACTTTACTGTAATTTAATCGCGAGGGTGCTTTACGAGACAACTTAGATTAATATCGTCTGTACCTACTTTTGAGATTTATTTTGCAAGCTTATTTTAAGACGAGGACTCAAATGTTTGGTACCTTCGCTCGGCAAAGGACTGATCAAGTGCGCGCAAGGGATAGCGCTTGGCGGTTTAGCCCGTGAATGATGAGATAGGAGATAGTCTCGAGTCGCTCAAAGAAAAAAACGTAAGCGCCAAATTCGTTATTTCTATTTTATATAAAATCAGACCGGTGAATTGTATTTTCATATTTACATTTTGATGAATTACTAATAACCTATCTTTTAGTCTAAAAATCATTATTTCATTCGTCGCATTTGAGCTACAATAACAAAAACTTTGCGAACGAAGACCATTTTTCAAAAAATATTTCTATCGAGAAAATTTTAATCAAAACGTGTTTTCATCTTCAATTTTTGGAGATGAAATAGTCAAAAATCATATTACTTAGATTTGAAACTCCTAATTTAAGTATTTTGCGAGATAAATAAGGTTCAGAACGACTTATTTACAGTGGTATCGCCTTAACCATGGAAATAACAAAGTAATTTTTACGGTTATCGTCCGATTTCTACGACTCATATTACTAGCTTTTACTCGCGATTTCATCCGCGAAATTTATATTTC
This sequence comes from Elegia similella, assembly GCA_947532085.1. Taxonomy (NCBI): domain Eukaryota; kingdom Metazoa; phylum Arthropoda; class Insecta; order Lepidoptera; family Pyralidae; genus Elegia; species Elegia similella. The sequence goes on from OX383937.1 coordinate 8,224,191, forward strand.
GCCCGTGGCTCCGCTGGGGTGAATGTAACCCTTACGAAAACTACCTTTATCTGGAATGAAAGAAGACATATCTGGGAAAAAAGTTTTGTATCTACCTATACAATTAGAATCGATACAAACGCAAACACTGCTCTAGAATGCTATTTTTGAATTTTCTCTGTTTTAAACGAGTAATTTTTCCATATTAAAATCGCTCGAAGACGAGTGGTCATACTTTTCAAAATAGTTCCCCTGGAGAATAAAAGTGCGCCCTCGACGTGCGTTTCTGAAACGCGCGACGACGACGTGATGTGCAGTGCACAGGCCCTAACTTTGTGGACAAACATCAATGTATATATAGTATAAGACAGTTTTTATGCCCAATTACAAGTACAGTCCCGGGACATTCAAAAGTAGAATAAATGGGTATCTCTTGGATAGGCACGTAACATCCTCGTCTTCATCGTCACTTACCATCAGGTGAGATGGGAGACAAATGCCTAATCCAACATGTAGTAAAAACAAAAAAAAACTGGAAAAGCAAGTCGTCAATAATGTTCACACAATACTCGAGCAGATTTTCCCTATAATTTCGCTTTTAAACTCCTAGTTTTTGCCTCGGCAAATTACAATTTATTGTTGTAAGACTGACACTAACTTGTGTAAATCCTCAAATATATGATATTTGCGTAGACAAACCTCATGAATAGAGTTTAACAACAATGTCAGATCTTGAGCATACTGTGCAAATAACTTCAATAGTTATTGACATGTCCGATATTTGGGTGTTGATTTTGAGTATTATGTAACTTTGTCAATAAAAACCAAACCATATTCACCGCTGGCCATCAGTTTGCGGCTTTCACACTAGTGGGTTATTTAGCAATCGGCCAGTTTCCTACAAAAATGAATAAATCCGTCAGCGAGGTCATCAAAAAATATTGGACACGCATTTTTTCTTTTGACAATTAAACAAAAATATAGCGCACTTTTTAGCAAACTGGGTTGTCACAAACCCTACTCGTAAGATTTGACGAGCTTTATCATTAATTAAAAGTATCACTTTATGGGAGACAAATGCCTACTTCAATAATTAGTAAAAAAAATTGTTTAATTGACAAAAGAAAAATACGTGCCCAATAATTTTGATTATCTAACTGATGCACTAATTTTAAAATTATTATTTTGATCCAGGAAATTAGCCTAACGGATAACGGCGTTGATTGTAAACTATTGGGATTATTTTGTTTTAAAGACATTAAGATATCATGGTTTTCAATATATTTATATGTTAAAAACTGCTCAACTGACAACTAAGAAAAATTTTAAATTTGTGGTTCTATTTACCTCAACCCCAACTTGTTTTGATTTTTTTTGTTTGGATTATAAAATTTGAGTGCCCTGTAGTGTACAGGGCACAGGAAGTAAGACACATTAAATGCGTTGATATAAAATAATCTTCATCAAAAATAAAGGCACATTGAGCTGTTTGAGAAAAAAAACTGAGTGCCAGAACTTTTCAAGTCACCTTAAAACCCTTTTCAAAACATGATCATAATACTAGCTTACCAAAATACATCGATAAGTTGGTCGATATATTTTGTATTTGTTCTGAGAGTTCTGTTGTTTCTTCTGATCAGTATTCTCTAAATAAGCAATGGGAACCTCAGCAACAGGTAAACAAGCGAAACAAGCTGTACACGTGTAAATTACAATAAAAGAACCATGAATATTGCAGCATATGGGTGTTTGTCAGACTATTTGTATTGCATTATTCAATATTTATTCGGTTTATCCTTCGTGACACAAAAATCGATGCCATCTGTACTCAAAATATTTACATATCTATGTTGTATGTGTATGTACCTGCTACTATGTATATGTACCTGCGACACGTGAGATTTGGAGATATGTACAATGACATACTAACTCAATGATACATCAATGATTTCGTCTTTTTTGACGTGATAACGTATTATAAATCGCCCGCTGCACGCATGAAAAAATGTTACGTTTCGCGTGCAACAGCGCGGAACAAGCTATACAGAGGCACGACCCAAGCGTTCGGCTTGTGACGCATCTATTGGAAACGTTTGGCTTGTAATGCATCTTGACTAGCTCCGTGGCGCAGCGGTCAACACGCCAGCCTGCGACACGGAGTGACCGGGTTCAATCCCCGGCCAGGTCAAGATGGAAAATGATCTTTTTCAGATTGGCCTGGGTCTTGGATGTGTATCTATATATGTATTTGTTATAAAATATAGTATCGCTGAGTTAGTATCCCATAACACAAGTCTCGAACTTACTTTGGGGCTAGCTCAATCTGTGTGATTTGTCCGTATATATTATTATATTATTATTATTATTATCTATCTCTCTTGCACCGTTATCACGAAAAATTATCGTCCGTAAACCGACGTTTTAACTGACTGACAGACAGCCAATTTTTTTATTTTAGTTTTGAAGGAGAAATCAGAATGGACTATTATAGCATTTAGAGCGACTGAAATATCAATTTATTACGTTATGTCACTGAAACCACAGAGGAAAAAATGCTGAAATGTAATGTTTTTACTTTTTACGGTGATGGATGGCACCGCTTTTGCAGGATTTTTATAGCTTTTTCACTAGAACTTTACGTGGCAATAATATCTTTAATTATAAATATCTAAAAGTTTCATATCATATCAACCTTATTAAAATTTTAAAACTAAGTCTTTTTATTGCATTGTCGTTTGTCGTATTATTTAATTACACAAGTCTGCTTATTTCCGTGGCGTCAGGTGCATAATACTATAATTTCATGGGTGCTTCTGTCCTTCTGTCAATCGTACAGATTAAAAATATTATGTCATTTTTATTTAACCGTTGCATTTTCTAGTGTGCCAGTTACATAAAATATATTCTATTTTTTTTTGTATATGTTCAGAGTAGCTTCGATTTCACAAAATTTCTTACAATAGTATTTTAAGTCTTTTGCATTCTTCTTACCATAAAAACAAAAAATTGTTTGTATATTTTTCCATTTCCATCTAAGCCGTAAGTATTTCTTCGCACGATCAATCTAGTTTAAAAATCTAGAATAATTTAAAATCACTTCGTTATAGCAACCTTCTTTTCCGGCCGGGGCTTATTATTTTCACCGTGCAGTTTCCAGCCAGCCACACATGAATTATTTTGCAATTGTCGTTGTTTGTTATGCGTAGTCAGTATCTAATCTCCGCAGTCCTTGAGCCAGTTGTGTGTCAAGCGACGGTCATTCCCCTGCCGCGCCGCCATCTATTTTTACCCGTGTTTGTTATTTATTAGTACTGCAGTGCCACAATATGTTACAGTGAAGGCTTTATGATGCGAGCCCTTAACATTATACTTAAAGAATACTAAAGTTGTTTGTTACCACTAGATTATTTCGATTTTTACACTTTCGCTGATACTGCCCGCCTGTAGACGTAATTCTATTGAGTCTGGTTCAGTGTCAACGAACGAGTTAAGATGTGTCATAATTTTGGACTATTTGCGTCAACTTTTATTTATGTTATACTGATTGAACGATAGGTTCGAGTAGTGCATATAAAATGTTACAACTTTTTCGGTATATGGGAAGATAGGTGGCGTTGGTTAAATATATACCCGTAACTTACCTAGCTGCCAGATTGAATATAATCTAAAAAAAAATATTTTTTAAAAGCGAGAGATATGCGTTTTAGAATTTATATCGCATATCACTTCATGACAAGGTGCAGAAATCACTTTGTTCTTGCACGGAACTTGCCAATATTGTATTTTCGTACTATATGACTTACTGTCCTTCCATATACTGTGGCTGTCTGTACTCGTCGCGACGATGGAATAATTGTTTTCTACCATTTTTATCGGTTGCCATGCGCCGCTGCGCATTGCTTGATAGCGCTTCTGTTGTTTCAGTTGCATGGTTGGTTATTGTGTTGGTAATGGCGGGTATACGAGTAAACAAGGTTATTGCCTGTGGGCTGCCTCTACGTCTCTATATGTGTGTAATAAAACACTAAAATTTCTAACGAAAACATGTACTATAAGGGTGATTGTCAGGCAGTCTGTTAAAGTTTACCATCAAACTTTTTAATCAGCCGGCATATTTGCTAACTTCGTGAACAAGGTTTTCATAGTCACTTCAAAATACATTGCGGATTTCTTATGGCCGACTATTTTTATTTAATATATATAAAACGTAATGTATTTTGAAGTTACTATCAAAACGTTGTTCACAGGCCGGCAGGTCGGCATACCTTTCTTGCGAAGACACTTATTACTGACTGCGCCATTCAAAATAAAGCTCATGTCACCTAATAACGTCTAAGAATAATGTTTATAAGCATGTAATTTTTAATAACTAATTAAAATCTTTTTTTTCTCTCATCCGAGCGTGATACCTTTTACATCCTCGTCTATTGCGTTTCGGATAACAGTGTCTTTTAACTGCATATTAACTACTAACTTTAAGCCGCGGCTCCGCCCGCGTTAGTGTCGATCCCTCGGGACCAGTAGAATTTCCCGGAATGATGGATGCCCTTCCCCGTTCCTCAAATTACTTCTATACCGACATTTATCCGAATTAGTGGCAATATAAATACATAATCTTTAAAATTTCAACTGTCTAGCTATATCACGTTTCATGATATACAGCCTATTAATATACAGACAGACAGTGGAGTCTTAGTAATAAAGTCCCGTTTTGGCCCTTTGAGTACAGAACCCTAAAATATATTTAAGGGGGATTTAGCGGACGACCTAAAACGGCATTCGCATTAAATTGCAAGATAACTTGTAACCCGATAGAACTGTTTGTCGCAAAGAGCTTAGAGAGACTTCTGTGAAGTTGTACAGATTTGTATGAAAAAATACGTGTTTGGGAATGTCAATATTTGTTTTGACTGAACTGATAAATGTTATAATCCTTACTAATATTATAAATGCGAAAGTGAGTTTGTTTGTTTGTTACGCTTTCACGCCGTAACTACTGAATCGATCATCATGAAATTTTGCATACAAGTTCTCTGGAGTACGGAGAAGGACATAGGCTACCTTTTATCCCGGGAATAAGTACTATTCCTGAGGGATCGACATTGACGCGGGCGGAGCCGCGGGCGAAAGCTAGTATAATATAATAAATAAAACATTCTGTTATGGAAGTCAAACATGATGGGAAGGTAATATTGAATACGATAGGAGAAAAATTGTTGAACGAAAGTACTTACAAAAAATGTTTTAAATAGGCTAGTTTTCTGGATCAAAATCATCATCATCAGGTCTTGTTAGTCTCCACTGCAGGAGCAGGACCCTCTTTGCACTACCGGAGCCATACTTGGCCAGAGCAGACAGAGGATTTGGCCTACACTCGTACGACGTTCATGGGAAGACTAGTAGTGGTCCTATTCTACTCTGCCGGACACCACACGGCTATTCATCTGAATCAAAATAATAGTATTAAAATTAGTCCATCAGTGAAATAATCAAAAAATATTGAATACATATTTTTTTTTTCAAATTAACATTAAATGATAAAGATAAAGCGCGTCAAAGTTCGTGAGTGGGGTAAAAACTGTAGCGAACTGTGACGTCACATAAAACTTTAACGGGCTATATTCCAATAACGTGCTATCTGGCCGCGCTCCATAGAGATATCCTTGTTGTGGCGATGTCAGGGAGTGGTGATGGAAACACAGGAGAGCCGTCTGGATTATGTTTATTATTCCATCTTGATATCCTACTCCTTACATAGTTACGACTCTAATACATTAAATGTTTGTATAGTCTTATATACTATTATAAGATGCTACTACTCAAGACACCATCGCTGACAGGAGGGCACGTTAAGCACATTTACACATATTAGCATGAACGTTTGATATGCTTATCTACGATGCATATCTGCATATTGTCACGTTACCACACCTCCCCTGAAAGCGTTGGGTCCCCCTCCCCCAGAAATCTAACACAAAGAACTGGGTATCTTGACCAATAACATACATGCCATATAAATACACAAAACACTAACAACATTTGAAATCATTGATTATAAATATAGTTTAAAAAAAATAGGGGGTAACATAATAATTAAGTCTGAAATGTACTAATCATATAACAATAAAAATATAAAAGTTCTTAAAAAATCTTCTAATATCGAAAAAAAAACTTAATACTAATTCAACATAGAGACATACATGATCTTACAGCTTACTAGACTATACTCTAAACTACTTCCTTTTAAAAAATATTACAATCTTATATAAAAATAAATTTTCAGTGGAAGTAGAAGCTTTCAGCTGCTTTTAAGCACTTTGCTCACAGAAAAATTGATTTTGACATTCTTTATGCTCATCACTCATCAGCATAATTCACAAGAACAGTGTTAATTTTATATTTTTTTATTCATTGCACGGAATCATTTTTATTATCAGACAATCAGGTGATTCAAGCCTGCTATGTCCTAACCAAACTGGAAACAACTAAACAAAGTATGCTTCCCGTGGGAATCGAACCCACGACACCCGGGTCTACAGGCAAACGCATTAACCACTGGACTACAGAGGCAGCCTATAAGTAGGTGTAATACTCTTTCTAATTTATTCTACTAATTATCTACTCGTTTCGCTCCAAATCGCGTGCCTGGCCCCCGTCCTCTAACCACTGGGGAAAACTTCATAACAGTTTTTACTTCACCCCAATATTTTCCACCACCTTACACTATCTGTAACGGTGTTTACAAGATTGTAATAGTAGATATCTAGAAATCATTATTCTGAAACGAGGCAATAAAATTCAATCGCTTCTGTATGAAATATACATCTAGGCTTCCGACTATACCAGCGGTAGTCAACCTGTGGGCCGCTCTGTGGCCAGCAGGGCTTGTTACCGGTACCAAATTCCCATTATAAGTACCGGTAAGTACCGGTATTACTATTCTGTTAAAATTTTAATGGTAATATGAGGTACCGGTAATCTAGTATTTAACGGTAATAATATTGTTAACAGTTAACGGTAATTTTACCGCTACTTGTTACCGGTACCAAATTCACATTATAAGTACCGGTAAGTACCGGTACCTCTATTCTGTCAAATTTAAACGGTATTAAAATTGCGTTAATTTTACCGGTACCTACGCATTGTTGCCGTCTACCGCATGGGACTCGCTCGACTGTAAAAGTGCCGCCCTATTGTGGGCCCCCGCCTCACGCCGCACATGCACAACACGACAACGACACACATTAACGAAATGATAATTCCGAATACGAGTACCGGTACTAAGTATCGGTACTGTTTACCGATATTTGGTACAGGTACTTCTTTCAATTACCGGTACCGTCGTTTTATTGAGGTACCGGTACCAATCCAATTACCGGTACCGTTGTATTATAGAGGTACCGGTACTTGATTTTTACCGTTACCAAATGTACCGGTACCAAACCAATTACCGGTACTGTCGTTTCATAGAGGTACCGGTAATGGATTTTTACCGGTATTCCAACCCCTGGTGGCCAGATAATATTTTCAGGTTAGGTTAAATTTGATATATAAATTATCTAAAATGAACAAATGCAAAATGAATAAAAATAAAAAAAATATATATATAATTTGAAAAAAAAAACAGTTGCAGACTTTTAAAGGAAGTTATCGCTTACGAAGATGTTCATGCATATACCTACATATCTACTCATATACATGAATATGAAATGATAAATATTTATCTTTGTAACTATATATATTATAAAATAAAAATTTAGAATTGTTAACGACTGTCGACACAAGTTCACTACTCCCACAAAGAAAGTAATTACATAGCTAATATACAGTGTTATGTCAGCATCCTGATATGTGAGAAATGCGCGTGCGTGTGTACGATCAGTTGTTTTACTAATACCCTATTATCATAATCTTTCATATAAAAAAACTGACTTCAATCTAACTACTCAATTTAAACGGGAGCAACTTGAAAGCAGGGGGTATGCTTTCAAGTTGGTCCCGTTTAAATTGAATTCGTTTCAAACAATTTTTTTTTTTAATTCGGTTTATAGTTGAAGGGGTCAGTGGTAATACAATTTAAAAAAAAAAGAAAAAAAAAATCATTTCTTGAAATCGGTTAACAAAAAGGTTGCGTACAGCTTAAATCTAGAGTGAAACTATGAACATGATTGATACTTCAAGCGAGCACGTTTTGCAGAGCTGAATCATTAAACCGACCACTTCTTCTATTTATGGTGCCCCTGTCTGCCAGCATATTGATTGCGTCGACCGGTCGCCTAGTAAGGCCTAAGGCTTGGCCACGAAAATGATCTTAATGCGACGAGTTAACTAATTTAGAGACTTGATTATGAAGATCCCTCTTATTGAAAATATTTTTCTCGTATAGCCTACTGTTTTTATTTTTTTAGTTTTCAAGTCTTCATTCATGTGAGGTAATATTAATTAATTTTTATTTATTACTAGCTTTCGCCCGCGGGTCCGCCCGCGTTAATGTCGATCAATCGGGAATAGTACTTTTTCCCGGGATAAAAGGTAGCCTATGTCCTTCTCCGTACTCCAGAGAACTTGTATGCAAAATTTCACGATGATCGGTTCAGTAGTTACGGCGTGAAAGCGTAACAAACAAATAAACAAACAAACTCACTTTCGCATTTATAATATTAGTAAGGATAAGGATAAATGTGACTGAGTTTATTTGTTTGTTGGCTTTTTTTTTCTTAATACAATTTCACGCCTTTATTACAGAACTGATCATCATGATAATTTGCGTACGGGGTACAGAGTAGTAGGGCATAGGCTATCTTCTATCTTGGAAAAAATACTGTTCATTAGGGATTGACATAAATGTGAGCGTAAAATTAAAATGAAGAAGTAAGTGCAAACTCACAAGCCAAAGGTATTAGGGAATATAAATAAAATCACAAATTAATAAACTTACATACCAAAATACAGAACATTAAAACATATACATATTATATAATAATTTTTTAAATACTCTACGATATTACATTAAGAAAGAGAATCCTACGCGTACAGCGTTTTTAAATGCCAGATGACTGCAGGCTTTGCGAATGCTGACTCCTTCCAAAACTTGAACTGTAAACGAATGTTCGAAAAACCCACTCCGATCACGAGGCGTATGAAGAATGAGATTGCTGGAAGAGCGAAGTTCTCTGACATGGCGCTTATGACACGCACGTTGCAAAAACTATAATTTATCTTACTAAAACACTACAAGAAAATCGCGCCACGCGATGCAACGTTTCAAGCCGGCTTATGAATTTGTGGTGATTTTCACATTGCAATGTGTTTACGATCACGCTCGGACTAACGAGTTATCACGACGCTTTATCACGTCTCCTTCAATACATTGTCATTCTATTTTTAGCAGTTGAAGTGTTCAATATTTGAAATTATACTGCGTCACTCGCCTTGCATGAAGGAAGGTGATGGCCGCGGTCGTCCGTGTAACTAAAGCCGAGCCCGCAACCCGATACCACGCTCAAGGCTTCCCATGCGGATTAGCAATGTTTTTTTCCTTTGAATCGTCTTGTCCGTCGGGCGCAGCACCCGCAATTGTTTTTCTCGTTTTATAAGTCTTATCCTCAGTTCTTTGACAAAATAAAACTTCCTTTTATCGTTCGCTACATGCAGTTGAAACTTCGGACTTTGTTTGAGACAATGTTTAAAGTTTCTAGATTTTAGACATGATGTATAGTATTAATGCCAAAAACTGTTAGTGTTGTTCCTTTATTCGTGTCTGTGCGTTTTATTTAAAAAAAAATCGTGTAAAATTTGGAGAATTTTCCGTGTCATATGGGTATGTTTTCTTGACCTTTTCTAACAAAAAATTCATGCAATAATACCAAGAATTTCCGTGCAAAGTTGTCTAATGTTACGGCTGCAAGTGATTCAGTTCGCGAGTGGGATTAAGATATGCCGTCATCCCGCCTCTTCAAAAGTCGCTGTTACTACAAATGCATCTCGATTTTCTCAACGGACCGTAAATGGCAAGAAATGAGAAAGTAGCCGGTTAATAGATACAATAGGGCTGGATAGGTCTAGCGGTGCAACTTTCCTTTGCTGCAAAAAGTTGTAGAATGATAGGGCGACACGACGTGTGGTTCTTACGGTCTTACAGAGCAGATATCGGTCGTTTCGTAAGAATTCGAGCGTAATTACTCCATTACATAGATGTCTCGGTAGATAATTGCTATTTATGTATAATGAAGCCCTTTAATCGTTTGGAATTCGTGCCTATGAGGCAAGAGATCTGTCTTGTACATTTTCTTTGAGTTTGGCTTTCGACACTGTCCGAGCTAGGTCCATAAAAGGGAAGCAGCCGTGCGAACTTTGTCCAGCAACCTGCGACCACTAGCCAGTTTGTTTCGTGTACTTCTGATCAAGTTTTTATGGAGTTAACGCAAGTCCACTTGCAGGACACTAATGCCTTACAAGGCGCGGCTTTGAGCCTGGTTTTTGTGCCATTTGTTGGGTTCGATCTTGATAAGTGACTGCTCGTTTGCGTATATTTGGCGTATATGTGGTAAATAATGTTGTATATTTTGAGATTTGTATAGTTGTGCTGAGGGAAAGGGTGTATATATATTCGTATTTGCAAAACATTGTTGCGTAAAGCAGATAGAATTGATAAATCGGTAAAAGCAACAACAAGGTCAACACTAGTCATCGTAAACACATTGTGGTCGGTCAGTACCTCAGTGATAATATTTATTTATACTTGTCTGGGTGATAGCGAGTTAAAATTAAATGAACAATGGATGCAGTAAACATGGGTGCCGTCGTAAGCCAACATATCGGTTTATAACGCGGCCTACGCGTCGACGAAGCGCCGCCGAATGCGCCCACGCATGCATAAATTAAAAATAGTCTAGAGTGGTTACCTTTACCATTTGAAGAATACTCTTAGTAGAGTTGCGCTGTCACTGTACACAGATGGCGTTACGTGTTACATTTGTCAGATATTCGTTCTAGAACTTTCGATTATGAAATTTATGGAATGTATTTAACATTCAAAATCTCTAGTTAACTGGCTATGCTTTTGTTAAATATTTTACTCCAAACTGGACAACCTCTGTGGCCTCTCATCGTGCCAGGCTTGTCATATCCAAGGTCCTGGGTTCAAGCCCCTGTCAAGTCAAGAGGGAAAATGATTGACCTGAGTTTTTGATGTTTATCTACATATATATGCATTGGTATAAAACATAGTATCGTAATAATGCCCTATAATACAAGTCTCAAACTTACTTTCGTGCTAGCTCCATCTGTGTGATTTGTCCTTATATATTTAGTTAAATTATCATTGGCACGCGACGACCAGTAGGTAAATTGTGGAAGTGTAAATTAAGTAATTCAGAACAAGCTAGCTACTGATAACATACCTACTTCAAAAATTGCAATTCAGTAGCTTCACTAGCTTGTCATTAATTCATGACATGCGTTGTATGTATAGCTTTACTGTAAGTGTTAATACTTGAAACAAATTAACAATAACGGTAAACTCTTGCATTTCATAAAACGTGTATACATATAGCGGCTTTATTTCAAATTTAATGTACTGTCTAAAAATATATTGCTAGTCCACGGTTGTGCTGAACAAGTGGTTGGTGTACGGCTTATTTGGATGTTTTTCGTTTTCTTCTAGCTATTAGGGCCCCGCTACACTGGATTGGCAAGGGATGGCATCGGAAGCGACGTGTCATTTTAAAACAAGCTATTATAACCATTATGTCTAGTGGTATAAGATGACTAAACGTCCGCGAGCGCGCGTCTGATCGAGCCGCAGCGCGGCGGCGCCGCGCGTCTCTTCGAGCTAGCTCGAGCCGTCGCGCGTTCGCGGGCGTCTAGTCATCTTTATACCACTAGACATAATGGTTATAATAGCTTGTTTTGAAATGAATCATCGCTTCCATACCAATCCAGTGTAGCGCGGCCCTAGTTAGTTAAATGAAAATTTTATTTAACTCCAAGTGCAACATCTGTATTTTCTTTATCTGCATTTTGGTTGTGGCTTGGCTCTCAACGAACGCTTTACTGTTGATAGATGAATGACTGCACTCACGCCCATTAAGACCTCCCTTATTTCCGGATGTAAATTACCATGCCTCAGTGAGGAAGAATCTGTGCAAGAAGAGTCCTTATCCACAGTCCAGCAGTGACGATTCGGGGCGTGGAATCTGATATTTTAAGATCATTTAGGAGCCCCGTTGTCCAGTGGCTATGAGAATTATAAGCGCTTACGTATGTTAAGTACTCTCGGGCACGGTCCGCACTAGGATGGGTGATCGCAAGTGGCATTACAATATCTCTAGCTCCTCCGCTAGAGATATTGTAATGCCACTAAGTGCTTAGGCACGTTAAACCGTTGGCCCCGCTAAAACTATTGGTATTAATAGCCAAAATACTGTCGCATAAAAAAGAATGCCATATACCACGCGGAGTTATGAAGAAACATCCAACTAAAACAGACTAGAATTTATTGAAACAGACTAAAAGTTGTTAAATACAGGAATGCCATTAAATTGCACATAAAATTCAATAAAATCGGTACATAAACTTCGTAATGTGACATTACAAGGTGTTAATCTGAAACGGTCCTACGATGACTAACCGACGCCATTATTAAGTAAATAGTTTATCCATTACATTACAATAAGCAAATACACAGTCAAATCTATCCTATTAATATTTTTTTTACTAAAACCTATATTGTCCGACTACTACCCCCTATTTCCTTCCACTTGTCTCTGTCCAAAGCAGTTTCCGACCAACCACATTGAAAAACGTCGGGGTCGTCGCGCCATCGCTTTCTAGGCCTTCTTCTTCGACGTCAATATCCTCAGGTATCCATTTAGTTATTTTAAGTGGGCTGACAAAATAACCAACTAACTAAATAATATAAATATTAGATACTAGCTGAAGCCCGCGACTTCGTTCGCGTGGACTTTATGAGAAATGCAGAAAATCAGTTAAGGTGTCCTTTTTATATTTCTTACAGTTTAGCTGGACCGTTATAGTTCTGCATCAGGTGTTCCGGTGTTCAAAATAAATTATACCCTACATGTTGCTCAGGCTTGAGAGCTATACATTAAAAAAGTTTCATTCGAATCCGTCCAGTATTTCCGGAGATAAGCGTGTATAAACAGACAAACAGACAGACTCTCATGCCTCCATCGCCCTATATAATTTTTTGTAAATATATTCAATGTACAGACACATTTGTTTTTACTCTTTTATTATATGTATTGATCTTAAGGGTTGGTTATGGAGTAAGTTACTTTGTTTTCAGAGATATCGCGTTTATAAGCTCTATAGATAATACTGAAACTAAATTGAGGATTTTTAGATTTTTTCTGTATGTTTTGTATGTATGTTCTTCCATAACTCTTAAAAAATTATGAATTTCATGATACTTGGTAGTTAAACATTTAGATGTGGCCCCTATACAAATGTACGCGAACGTAGTCGCGGCTTTTATAAAAATATTTGCAGTATGCGCTGCGTATACAACCATACTTCACACATCTTCATTCCTATAGGATAGACAGGGCCTAGATTCATGTATAAGACCTAAAGGTCACATGAAGCGTGATGTGCTGCGTATAAATAATAATCCAAATATTATGCAGTTTTCCTATAAAAAACTACAAGAATACGCTCGAACTAATGATAACATCCTTGATATAGTTCTATAACACTTTAATTGTTGTTATTATATAATTGATGATAAGCGTACCTATTTCTGTAGATAAAATATCGCGTAACGTACACCGCACCTAGTTGTTATTTATTATTAGAATAGAACTGGGACGGTCGTTCACCTCGACTATTATTATCTCGATAACGAGCAATAATGTTTAGAAAACATGGTTTGATTGCACGCCAAAATCGCTTATTTTATTATTCATAACTTCGTAGAGTTTGTTACGGCTCGTCGCACGTCTTTAGATGATTGATAACTTCTTATAAGACAGTTATTATTTGTATTAAAAGGAATTTTTATCTTATGAGACAGTGTGAGACTACTTGCGGCGGATGTATCTGTGCCGAATAAATTTAATTTCTTTCATTTCGATGGTATAAATTACTAGCTGAAAATGGCCAGTATTTTGGCGGTGCATAGATAAAAAATTATAATAATAATAATAATATTGAATTCTTTATTGTTTAGTAAAATTTCCCTGAATGAAAGGTCCTTCCCCGGGCCTCTCTCCTCCTTCCATACAAAATTTCACTCAAATTGGTTCAATGGTTGAAGCGTGAAAAGAAGACAGTCAGACAGAGTTACTTTCGCATTTATAATATTAGTATGGAGCGCATGGATGGAAACTAAATGAAAAATTAGTTAAAGTTTTAAACTTTAACATATTTTTCATTAGGTCTGTGGGATCAGTTAGCCAGTATCATGATCCCACAACAATCTTGTTAATATTTGACGATGCTTATCTAGCCAAGACAATGTTTCCAAACGTACATAAACCCTTAAGGTATTAATGGCCGTGTTATATAATGCTAAAGTGCATAGATCAGCGACAAGGCGAGATACGTTCGTATCGTAGAGTGTAGACCGTTTATCAGCCGGACGCAACACGTCTATTTATAATGATTATGATTACTAAGCAGGGAATTAATCCATGGTTAATATGAGTATTAAAATGTTGCTTAATTTCTTAAATCATGTCGTAAATAAATAGTTTATGCCTTGTAGCGCAAATATAATAAATAATTTGCAGTTTTTCAAAACTTACATCCATTTAGGTACTCGTAGCTGGTAACTTAACATTTAACGCTGTTTGTAGTGAAATTGGAATTTGGAAATAATAATATAAATATATGTAACATGTAAGTCATCAGAAGTAAAAGGCGGATGAGTGGTAATAAATAATTTTCATGCCCGATGTAACATCCCAGTTCTGATTCCTGAAATGCGTTGAAGACCCCGTTTAAGATTACAACATTTTCAACATCTACAAGTGGGGTCTGGATACTGAAAAATTTAATCAAGATTCATACAAATATCTGATAATGATTATAGATTTTCTATATGTCAAAAAGAATATTGAAAGATTACTTGAACCCATTCTTTTGTATACAGCAGGACGTTTCGCACAGCAGATGCTGTCTTATTGATGCTTCATAATTTCGAATTGTACTTATTAGTTTGTTAAAAAAATTAAATTTACATATGTCAAGCCAATTATAGTGGCTTAACCGATAACCTTTTCTTGCTTTTTAAAAATATTAGTATTGATAAAAAATATTCTGACCTTCCGCGTTTTGGCATTTTGTACATGTCTGAGCAGCGTGTGCAGAAGCTTAAAATTTGTGCCAATAGTTCAACAAATCTTTTAAAGAAAAACTCTACTTAATCGAACAGCATTTGTAATAAAGAATGGACTATCCCACTTCTGATTCCAAAACAGAGTTGAAAATCCCGTTTCTGATTTCAACATCTATTCAGAATATCGTCAGAGCGGCGGGCGCAGTGTTAACCCTGAAGTCGGGCGGTGGGGTCGACGCACGCGCGCGGCCTACATACAGTGCACGTCGCTGCAGCTTGCAAATCTCCGGCGCATAGTAACGTAACTCGCATTGTGATTCTTTAAGCTGGGTGTTGACTGAAAATTATGCTCGATGAAAATTATTTTCATTACGCTAGCGGTTGTAACGAAACGTGATGTGTTTCGATTTTGCAAAAATAAAATGCCGTTAACTAACATGCATGGTTTAAAAAAACTTTGACATTGGTTGATGGATGACAAAAAAAATCTTATAAGTTAATATTTCCAGCATCAAAAATATAATTACCCAAAAATTCAGAAGTGCCATAACTGAGGGTTTAATTTTTACTTTTCCTCACGTCTAAAGAAAAACTAAATTCTTGGAGACAATTTTATTAACATGCGTTGATTCATATTTTATTGAAAAGTATATTAGATGCATTCTTTAATCAAGTTCTGATAATCAAAAAATATGACAATATTTCTTGATTATTAGATCACTTAATACAGAGAATGTATGAAGTGAGTGAAGTACTTTGTCTTTCATAGAGACAGATATTGCGTGATAAAAAGTGATAACTATTATCTAATCCCAGGTACTTGCTGTTATACCTAAAATAGCTTGGGATTAAGTGTCTATAAAACATTTATATTGCTTAAGCCTTTTGTCATCTCATGATTGTCTAAACAACACAGACTTGGGGGGTATTATACCATCCTGAATCGGATTCGATGAGAGAGACGCCGCAATACGTGCGATACGATTGGAGATATCTTGTATCGTGTCTAACGTATAGCGGCGTCCCTCCCATCGGATCCGATATTCAGGATGGTTAAATAGGCGCCTTCATCTTACGTTGTTTCAATTATAGCTGTGGTATACATCTCCGTTTGTTGCTCTATATAACCTTAATTGTTGATTAAAGAAAAATGGCTTGTTTAAATATAGAATAGAAGCGTTATAACTATATATTATCAGGAAAAAAGGTGCTACTGCCTACTACAAAATAATGATTCAACTGAGATGCGATTACCTATTTAAACACATACGGGAAATGTAAAATATTAAAGCCTTTGTTACTTTTACCCAAGTCGCGCCAATATAATGTTTATCATATCATCTGAAAAAATATATTCATATAACAATTTCAACGTTTTTCTCATTTAAAACATTGAAAAGTAGCCCAGAATGAACATCTCTGCTCGCTTCTTAACTAGTCCCACAGTTTCCTTATTCGGCCCGCCTATAATAAGCGATTCTCGTAATTACTCCAGTAATTGCTAGGTGTGGTCCAAGCATTACTTTAACAAATTATAACAGAGATAGCCTGTTTGAGCTTAGGTCGGCTTCACGTTTGGTTACATTCATTTTCTTCTTGCTTTAAGATACCTAATCTTTCTCTAAACAAACATTCAAAATGGCTGTTTATGTACCAATGTAAAAACGTTGCCCTGGTTTTTTCAGGTTTCCTCTACATTCTTTTGGAAATCGTCCGAAGAGACATATCATCAAGAAGACTGTCATCGATGTTTGGCGAATATTTTTATATATTTCGCCTACATCTATGACTTATTAAACCTCGACAACCATTCGTGATTTTTCCATTAGAATTGCACCAGTAATTTTATTGGTCAAGTTTTTGTACAATGTTAGTGTAAAGCAAATATATTGTGTGTTAACAGAGATAATAAATCATTGATTTGAATTAAATTTGCTAGGACAACCTGTTGCTAAAGGAGTTATAGGCCGTGTCCAGTCAGCCTTAATACTAGTCACGCATTCGGCTCTCTCGTTTAATATACCTCTAGTTATAGTTACTAGATTAGCTGAATGTGTAATTTATAAATGTGTTTTTGAATTTTCCTTTGGAATATCATTAAGCATTGATTTGGAAACTGGGCTATAATTTACTTACCTGTCAGACCATTTTTTTCCGTAAACTGGAATAATTGGTAAACGATAGTGAACTGGAATAAATATTGCGTAAACGGTATTGAATGTGTGACCATTGATATAGATATATCTTTATTTCTAGACAATTTGAAACGTGCAGAACGAATTGTACATAACCATCTTAAATTAAAATAACTGAAAATATACAGAGTTGAGCCTTCCAGTACTGTAATTTACTTGCCGTTTTAGCATTATTTTTCTAATAATAGTTTTCAATGAAACTGTAGTAAAGCGCAATAAATGGACAAATAAATTGAACTTTTCTCAACACAGAACAAGCTTAGTGGAAATATTTTCGCAATATTTCTCCATGTTTTTAAAACAAGATAGAAACTTGAGGATAACAAACACTGAAGTTTTGCATAATGTGACATCTAAAAGTTACTTCAATGTGAAGATCCCCGCCACATCGCCACGAATACGTAATAAAAGAGACATTTTATCAGCTTCAGCCGGTCTCGCTGATAAAAAGAAACAAAATGTGTACGTGCCTTGCCCACACGTTTAGATGGTTGTAGGTATCAAAGGACAAGACGCTACAAACAGTAGGCAATTAACACACTTCTATACCAGTCATTATCTCTAGTATTACTCAACAATGACACATAATTGACTCGATCCCATTATATCCAATTGAAATAGAATAAATTATGCAAATACACACGTTAAGTCTACAATTAACTCGAGATAGAGTGCATTTTGTACGGGATTTGTTAGTTGAAATTTTTGAGTAGAGCAAATCGCACGAGAGCCATTAGCCGTATTGTTATTGCCGTATTCTCCGTAATGAAGAGCTCGTTTTCGTCCTTTAATATCACCGCTTTCCCTCCCTTTATTCCCGACTCCCGACTTGATTTCACTCCAACTCATCGGTTTTAGTTTGTACTTTTTAATTAATTCCTCTATTATGCGCTCGCATCATTTTTAAATCTTGCCGTGGATTTGAATTTAAAATCTCTGAATATTTCTAGTTTCAATTGCAAGTTTGCATGCTGATGAGCTATAAAGCTGGATATTGGCTCGAGTGCTAACGTCTAGGTAAAGAAATCTACCGCAGTTGTTTTCTCAATTGACATTTTGCCTGGAGTTTCGAGCCATTGCCGCCGTCGTCGGCGAAGGGCGATTTACATGGAAAGTTAGTGAAATATCAACATCAGCTGCCGATTGTCACGTTATATTGAGATATTCAAACTTTCTCCCGTCGGGGTTGGTACATCTAATTTAAATAACGAGACACCTCGACTCATCTCAGCTCGGCTTATCATCTTTGATGTTGACTATTGTATCTGTGCATACAGTTTCTTTATGGATTAAATACGAGAGCATTTTAAACTTTCAAATTGTTTTTAGGGTTGTATTTTGCAATGCAATTATATAAGCTTTAAAAACTGTAAATTGTAAAGGCTGCATTGTCAAATAAAGAATTTGAATTTGAAAGCTGTAGGTATTTTTATAAGACTTTGTTTTTTCTATCAATCATAGATTTTGTTAAAAATTAAGAGATTTAATTGAAGCCTTAAGTTAGTCAATTCATGTATAACGGCCGGCTCGGAACACGAACAAGCTTTCTCCCACGAAACCCGCGCGAGGTGAAGTTCAAGACTATTTATAAACGAGCCAAGACCTTACTTGGCGTCTATTGATCGTCTAGAGAGCACGCACCCCGTATTACGGTAGGTTAGTATGCCCGCGATCGCTCCCGGAACGGGCCGAAAACGCCCGAATTTTACATCCCCGGCCGTATTGATCGGACTTGACATTGAAATCGTAATAGACGCAAACAGCTGGGAAGCGAGGGTGCCGGCCGGACCTTCACGCAATTTCTTCGAGAACTCCATCTAAGAATCGATCTATCTTTGCAGCTAGCAATTATGCACAGAAGCCGCAAGACGCATTCTAAAATCTCATTTATATTCAGAGCAGTCTGAGTTTGAATGTTATCTAAAATCCGTGTTAGGTGTCGGGCAGGATTGCTCTAATCTCGAAACTAAACACATTGTAGAGTTAGCCGAGCTTTGTTCTCCTAGACAGGGCTGGAATCACTTGTCCTTGGAACTTCTACGAGTAAACAGTGCGATAACATGCGTTTTATTGACGTTCCGACTTATCAGTAGTTATTTTTGTCGTTGCAGTACTTGAACAAATGTGTAAATATTTTGCAGCGTAATTCCTGCTTTCTTATCAATTGTCCCTTTTACTATAGACGAGCGCTCGTTTCCTGGGTGTACAAGTTCTGCTACTTACTGCACTTCCTGTAGTACATTATGTCGTCCATGTACCGCAGATAACTTTCTTTTTTGATAACATACGAGTACAAGTACGTAATAACTAACTTTTAATGGAAAGCGGCTCCACTTACAGTATTTTACTTTATTGGTTTTGTTTAAGTAAATGTTAGCTTATTTTGCTTTAGGAATGTGTTATAATTCCTCAATTAATTTTATTTGTTTGAGATGCTCTAATAGTCTTTAGCTTTTTAAATAACGCTCAATTTTCATCATAAAAGGTAACCCATATTTAATTATTAATCATTTTATTATCTTTGCTTTAGAAATTGTTTCCTCAATATGTTTGTTTTATAGATACTATATGATACCAAAGCTTCAAAAAAAAAAAAAAAATTTCGTACTTTTTTTTCTATATATAAATGCCAATAAAACAATATATAAAAGACCGCCCTCCCCCTAATATGTTTGTTTTAAAAATTGCATATGTTCTTATTTAAACGATATTGACGAATTAAATATCAGTTTTTTTTACCTACAAAATCTGATATTAAATTCAACGTTTTTTTACTTAAAGGCAAGGTGTAATAAAAAAGTTTATTTTATATTGTTCAAAGCTTAAATTATTTACGCAGCTGGTCTTCTGTATACACATTTTTTGTTCAGAAATGTTGTCTTTAAACATCTATTTTTACATCAGTATTACCGTTTTTAAACCAATATTATTTGTGGAACCGGTTTATTTTTATAAGTTTCATTGCATTAACTGTCGCTGCACCGTCATTCAGAAAATTCAATGGTCCGTAACAAATTGTGGAGCTCGTAAGTCACAGCCAATTTCTTTAAAAGCCCTCTAAGAAAGGATAGAACACGAGCAGATACAGATGCGCGAACATAAGCTTTCACACAATCGTTTGAGATTCTTCTTTCTTCTTGTTTATTTAACAAAATGAAATAAATCGTATTACAGTACAATTAGGCATGTACTTTTGTAGTGTAGCGCTAGACATCACACTGCTAAATAACATCTACCTACATACAAATGTACGACCAACTCACTGGGCATGGGTCTTATATTTCCAATGGTTATTTTGTTTGGGAAAATTCTGGTCTGTAATTTAAACTGCACGAAATAAGACGAATTAAGGCGCTGAATTTAAGAGAAAAACGATATAAAATATATATATAATATATGAACTACAAAAATTTCTGGACTGTAATTAATTACCTCACATTTAATTAGATTGCTAAATATTGGAAACAAATTAAAATTCAAAACATTTTCATTCAGACCACGGCATGGAGCCATATAAAACAAGTAATTCTTCTAATCTCATCTGGAGACTGAAAATAATTTCGAATTCAATCAATTCCTAATCTGTGGGAAGGAAAAGCTGGTGGAGCCGCAAGCTGAGGACACACAGACCTTCCGCTGAATACTGATCAGTCGTGAATTATTCCATTACGCGAACTAGAAAAATTCATAAATAAAACTAGTGAGTCTGCTTTGCTCCAATGCATTTCTATAGAATCACGGCACCAAGTTAAATAAGTGATCACCGGTCGCTGCTACGTGATCTGAAGGATAAGTGTCGACACCTGGGACTTTGAGTTCAACTCGTGTATTTGTTTTTCTTTGGTTCAATCAAGGTTCTTCAGGTTTGGTAGAGCGATTCAGTTTTGTCAAATTAGTAGTATTAGTAAAATATATTGTTAATATAAAGCTGTTTCTTTTATTGTCTCAGTTTAATGAAAAACATTTATTTTAATGAATAACAATGTCAATTACGTGTGTGGTTTCATTAAATTCGGTGAACATTATTCGGTCAATTCTGAATAACATGTAATAAAAGGTGGCGGTGTGAGGGTCTACAACATGTTTATTAACACCATGAAGGGCATAAATTTACTGATACAAATCATAACTCCCAAATGGCTGTGGGTTACGAGTCGTGTTAGTAATTTGTTTTGTTTTTCTGTTACTGTTTATCAGTATGATAGTAAAATTTTTTTTCGGAAAATAGAATCGTTTTGTTTAAAGTTTTAACGTAATAACATATGACAGCAAAGATATCCGCAACGTTATTTTTAATTTAACACAAAGGAAGTAGGTAAATAAAATTACCGATCCAGTTTGGGGTAATTAATGTATCTGGCTGGTTATGACTGTCACAATTGGGCAGTTATAAATTTAAAATGGGAATGTAAAGGTCGATAGATTGGCTGTGGCGCAGCGGGCGGCGGCGGGTCCCGCTAATCGATCGATGTCTGTGTGCACACTGCTTGCTGGTTGCACTCGTGCATCATTTCGTCTCTTTCCACCTCACGGCTTCGCGCGTTCACCATCCTTATCGCTTAGTTATTCATCGTCCCTAACCACCCGGTAGTCGGCTGCCTCCCGGAGTCCTCTCGTATTTAGACACTGCACTATCTAATTTATGTTTTAAATTGTGCGCTCTACGTCCCCCGGGACGGTAATGACTATATCTAGTGTTATCGTTACTGTAATGGGCTATATCATTATAAATTTGTCTGGTTAGCTGCACCTGTAGTGGCGCAACGCTCGCCCTTTGCTCTGACCTTTAGGGATTAGTTTTGTATCAGTGATTGACTTTCGTAAGGCGGGATTGGACGTCTGCGCAATTGTTTGTGTTATTTGGCAAGTTCTAAAGTGCAGTTGCAGTCGCCTACTTATATAACGCACCTGCCATATCGGGCCGAGGACCGTAGCTCACGTTCATTCGCCCATTCTACGAATTACTTATAGGTCGTAGACCTTCCATTATTTAATTCTGTCCTGTAATTGATTGTTGATTGGAATTCCTGCGCCTGTGTTTTACTATTTTGTGTTAATCCTTTCGGGTTATTTAATACTCACGTTTATGTCTTATGTTGTATTTCACTTTCTCTGCTTTATTAAAACCTAATACATCGTGAATGGATTTTCTTGTTTTAGTTTTGGCAAAGTGATTTAGATGTTTCAAAGCATTTATTGTATTACTACATTAAATTACAAACAATAGTTTTGGACTGTTTCCAAAGACGGACACATTAGATGGAAACCAGCGGAAAGTATAATCAGGTCATTTGAAGTATGCTATTTTTAAAATTTTAGATCAGTACTGGTTTCTCTCATAAATTTAATTCAATCAGTCGCGATTCTAGATACACAGTAGCTTTAAGTCATAGTCGTATTAATTCCAATAGAACACGTACTTGAAAGCTTGTCAGACAAAACTGAAGCGCTATCTCGAGCGGAAATCTCGCCAGGGTTAAAAGGATCCAAGTAAGTTCGCGTCCCGCGTTTTTGTCGCGTCTGTAAATGCGCCAAATCCCCGGACAACCCAGAGGAGGATGAACGGGACTGAGTTAAATGTTGTAAGCACTACGGCGCTAATACGGATGGAAATATAAAATTCGTTAATCTTATAAAGAGTTTCAACGATACTTTAATCAACAAGGTTAAGTTTGAGTTCCTTCTTGTAGCATATTTAATGAAAATTCGTATAGGTATTATCTTATATTTTATTTCGTTTTGGATTTGGCATGGGCGCTATATTGCGCTCACTGAGTGATTATAACTCACCTCTGTCCCAATTCTGTTATATGTTGATGATGTAATTTGCAAACTTTTTTTTTATTTGATTGGCTCAAAACAGCCATTTTGTTGGTGGCGTATGACCCATCCCCGGACACTCCGGGGGAGGATGAACGGAGTGACTTAAATTTTGTAAGCACGCTTTGCGGCGCCAACACGGATGGAATCTTTAAATTTGGTAATCTTATTCCCAAATCTTTACTTAGAAAAGCAAGATATTGAGTTCCCTTCTATTTCATTTTCCTATGACGTCGTCTACAAAGTTTAAAGTTTTCGGCAAAGGAAGGAATAACAAATATTATCAAAGCCAAGTTCAAAACCAACCAAACTAACGCATCACTACATAGTATAAAACAAAGTTGCTTCCCGCTGTCTGTCTCTATGTATGCTTAGATCTTTAAAACTAGGCAACGGATTTTGATGTGGATGTTTAAATAAATTCAAGAGGAAAATTTATATGTATAATTACCTGCCCCATATTTATATCTACATTGCACCTTTGCGAAGCCGGGGCGGGTCGCTAGTTTATAATAATAAGTTTATTTCGGGACCATACTCCTAACATTTAAGTATGCCTTTGCTTGTTGGTCGTGTCGTAATAAATATAAATCTTATTATCAATAGCACCTTAAGTAACACCTTTTTGTTTAATGTTTGCTATCAAAACAAAACAATCCTCAACTACAGATATAAAAGATTCTGTGTGAAACTGAATATTATGAATATTCCAATGCTTTTAAACATAATAAAGAACAAATATATTTGTATTATGTTTAGTATGTTATTTAAGCAAAACAGGTTTACCTTCGAATTAGACAGACATTTGGTCTCATAACAAACCCATTATTACATTAATGCAAATGGATGCGGTAAGCTTGCCACTGAGCAGCCTAAACTAAATACATGCAGATGTGTGAGTAGGTTCCGGTCTAGATCACTTTACCTATGGATATAGCCTCAGTTCTTACTGAGGCTTACTTCAAGACGTCGCTAACAACAAGTGATACTGACTGAGAACTGAGGCCAACATCAAAACGTCACTTCGTTTCAACATTTTTTAAAGATCGGGCTTGCACCGGTTTGAATCGAAGTTGAAGATTTGGACTCCCAGAGTTCTGTCTGAGTTAGCCTCAGTTCTTAGTCAGAACTCTGGAAGTCCAAATCTTCAACTAAACCCGGTCCAATCCTGAACTTTAAAAAAAACATTATAAATTTGTTCTGCCATGTCTAAATTAATATAATAATAAATAATAATAAAAAATAAATATGACATGTAGAGGTATACCAGCAGAACCTGTAGGTATCATCAGCGAATAACATCGCCGTCATCGAAAGAGCCGGTAATTAATGAACCTGAATTCTTCAGCTGCTTAAATCTTGCAGGTGGTTTATATCCCAAACGTTTTAAGAAATAATGAAGCTTTTAAGCGTACAATTAATAAAGGGTTGCCGGGTTCCGCTGTGGAGCCGGGATGATGTATCTACGTTTACGCCGGTTCTAGACTAATCCCGGGCATTAAACCTGACGCGATTTATCGTCGAGGGCGAGCGAGTTACATCCTAACTACACCGCCGTACACTCCCAATCTAGGTGTCTAACTGGTTTGTCGAGCCGGGAATAGACCTACTCGGAAGGTAGTACCAGGAAAGAGCAACACTATACCGTGAGATTTTGAACATCTAAACTATATTGAAATCCAGGAACCAGAATCCCTAATGAAGCATAGAATTGTAAGAAAAAAGGTAAAAATCGAAAAATTTTATCTTCCCATAAAAAGTCGCGGCGAATTTCTATGAAAGGATAAATTTTTTTTTTACTTTTTTTCTTGCAATTCTGTATTCCATTAGGAATTCTGATACCAGGATTTCAGTATAGTTCAGAGGTTCAATATCATGCGGTATATTGTTTGTTTGTCACATGGATGGTAAACACTGGCGCTAGATTTTTAAGCTACTTAAAGGCATCTGACATAGCTATAAACCCGCTATGCCTTTCAAAGAACGAACGAAGAACGGAGCTCGATATTTTTATATTTGTAGTGTGGTGATCTATCCAATTAGAAAACTCGCCCGGGGTTGACAAAATTATCGATCTCGTCCTTACACAACCGGGACGATGTAAACGCTTACATCGGTTCTGCGATTAAGACTAAATGCCCGGGACTGCTTTCGCCCATATTAGGCAGTTTTAGTAAAATTTGTGGGCTCTACTTTTTTTATAAATATTTTTTGCTAACACTGTGTGCCTGAAAAGTCCACATGTACTGGGAACCGTCTATACAATGAAATCACGGGCGCCGGCTTAGTTAATACTGTTTTAATACATTGTGTTTTCAGGCACATAAATAGTTTAGCTCGTAATTGAGGTCTGCCGTGCGTAGGCCAGAGAATAACTCTAATAGACCTATTCGTTTGGCCCTCTTACCAAGTTGTAAATCCGGTCTACACATTACATATTGTGGATCAAGCGCAGGACGTTTATTTCGCAAAATGCTCGCTGGTAGTAAACGATATTTTGCAATAATTTGTATGATGGATGTTTAATGAGTGATGGTGGTTCATCCAACTCTGCGGGATCGCATCAATGCAACGTGTTAGAATTACCAATATAATCAAATGTCAATTTATGCTTAAATAAACGCACACTTGCTTTATAATAATTTTTGCACGACTACCGTAAAAGAAGTGCATTGTTTATCGAGTAAAAGTAACTGTATGTATGTGAGGATCTCATTTCACCATCACTTTTAAATTCCTCAATGGTTTTGGACGTATTATTTTTTTAGGCAGGGCATCTGTGTTTACATTTATCTTTAAAAGCTAAAACTTCTTCAAACGTCTTTTCGCAAAATTAATATATTATATGTAAGCTCGAATAGCATAGTTTATGATTAAAAAAAAGAAAGGTTGCAATAAAAACTCTGATACTGACCACAGGTGAAAATTTACCAAATAACCAATATTCATATAGTTTCTGATATTGTTTTAGACCTTAAACTTTAATAGATACTAGACAATAAAGCCTTTAAGAGAGACTTTGTTCGATAAACTAAAAAAGGTAACTTCTGCTGCAGGACATTTTGCGAAATAGGTATTCTGCGCTGCGCCTGAACCATATCGTAATCTTTATTCATAATATATGACTATGAACTAGAATCTACTTATTGAAGTGCAGGCTATTAATAGAGGTCTGCTCATAGTATGCATGTCTCGCTGCAAACATTATCACAGATTATAAATAAGTTACTAGCGTTATAATGAGTTTGGATGTCAAGTCGTCAGTAGAAATAATGTTGACTCGTTATTATGACAAAATAAGTATTGATTTGTTTGTACGCGTATTATAATATAATTAAAACCTGTTTGTGTAAGTCTGACACACCCGAACTCTTTCATACATACATATATACATAATATCACGTCTTTTCCCTTGCGGGGTAGACAGAGCCTGGGTCTATAAGACCTGAATGCCACGTTTAGCATGTTGGTGGGCATAAGGTGTTAAACGAAATCAAAATAGTGATGGCTAGCAACCCATCAACCGCATCGCCTATTAATATGATTCCTCAGAGTTTACTCATTCTCTCGATCGGCTTTTACGACCTGCGCGGGAAGAGAAGCAGCTGGTACATTCTACGTTTTTTCTTTTCTCCCAGACCAGCATGGAAGATTCTCTTTCTTTTTTCTTATTAATCACAGTTATTGAGTGAGGAGTAACCCAATACCTTCATTCCCTTCTCAGGTACAATAATTCCTATCCTTACCTAGCCTAAAAATGCTTTCGATAGGCAGCAGCGTCAGAAGCAGAAGAAACCAAAAATCTGCGCTCGCCAATGCGTCTGCCAAGCGATGAATATGGCAATATCTTTCCATGGAACGAAGAATCAGTGATAGAGACTTATGTCTAGATTTCATCATCATATTGAATAGGTGACACTGACACGGTCAATCGACCATGCGCACCCTGGTGTCAGAGTTCACGGCTGAAATGATGATGAAATGGACTTAGGCTCTGACAACCCCGTTAGAAATAAAGACGTAATTATATATACTTGTCGTTCGAAATAATACTACTGATAAAACTACTTACTTTGACTTTATCGGTCATTGCACGGACTAAACTTATGCAACCAACAACACTTGAAACTACATACATACGTCTTTTTTCCCTAGCGGGGTAGACAGCCGTGTGGTATCCGGCAGAGTAGAATAGGACCACACCAAGTCTTCCCGTGGATGTCGTACAAGGCGACTTAGGAAATACAAGCTAAACAAAGCTTATAAACATCTAAGACACCTCTCCAACCCGTCTGGCCAGCGTGGAGAGTGTAGGCCAACTCCTCTGGCTGCTCTGGCCAAGTATGGCCCTAGTAGTACAGAGAGGGTCGTGCTCCTGTAGTGGAGACTAAAAAGGACCTGATGATGATGGGGTAGACAGCCTAGGTCTATAAGACTTTATGGCCACATTTAGCATGTTGAAGGGCGTGTAGATGAAAAACGGAATCAAATAGTGATGGGTTACTAGCCGATTCGCCTATCATGATATGATTTCTCAGATTTTAGCGCAATAGGCTAGTTTCCTGGGTCGTAATAATAACATAACAATTAGTCCGTCAGTTAGATAATCAAAAAATATTGGACACGTATTTTTTCTTTTGTCAAATAAACAATAAATAATAAAGATAAAGCGCGTCAAAGTTCAGGAGTGGGGGCTCGTGACGTCAAAGTTTGCTAAAAATTGTAGCAAACTATGACGTCACACGGAACTTCAAAGGGCTATATCTTTATCATTTTTTGTTTAATCGACGAAAGAAAAAATACGTGTCCAATATTTTTTGAATATCTAACTGACGGACTAATTATATTTTTTTAGGAAACTAGCCTATCCCTTGTGAGGGCTCGACCGTCCCGACGCTCTAGCCGAGTTCCCACATATAAGGATGTTAGGGAGAGTACAAGACGACACACAGAACACAGAGAATAACTTTATTATAACTTTGCTTTACAACTTGAATAAATTAATAACAGAGACTTATGCTCCAAGATATGGTAGTAGACTCAAAGATGTTAGTAGACTGAAAGATGTTAACAGACTGAAAGGTGGTAGCAGACTGAAGAATGAGTGATGAGAGAGAGAGAAAGTAATCTAAAAATAGAATGGAATTTGAATTAAAAATGAAATTTGAATTAAAATAAGGAATGAAAAATGGACAGGATGAGAGAAATGAGGTTGGATGAGATGCAGCATGCAGGTGGCATGCTGCAACGTTACACCCTTAATCGGCTTTTACGATCTGCGTGAGAAGAGAAGCAGTTGGCACATTCTACGTTTTTCCTTTCATCCCCAGCCACCATGGAATTATATATACATGTCGTTTAAAATACGTATTGATAAAACTACTTACTTTGACTTTATCGGTCATCGCACGAACAAAACTTATGCAACCAACGGTACTTGAAACTAGATAAGCCAAAATAACTATTCATTCAACTAACTCAAACGATAACTACACAAACATACGTACATAGAAACAATGTTATCAGTAGTTCTCTGAATCGATGCATCATGTAGGTAACTGATTAGTTAAGTATTAGATAGTAGAAAATATATGTTTCCTATTGAGTCAGTTTATTTTGTAATTGTATATTTCCTATGTTAAAAAGTTATCTGTACTTAATTGTATTAATAGCATTACAATACTCGGTCTGATAGGTATTAAAATCGAAAATAAGTGACGAAAACATTTTTCGTCACAAGTAAGATTGAACCCTTCGATATCTGACCCGTCGATGCTCTTAACAATCTCAAAACAAAGAGGATTCAAATCCTACCTGTGGAGAAATTTTTTCATTACATATTTTCGATTTCAATTACCTGTACTTGTCTGTGGCTTAGTGGTACCACTAGAATCACAGGATCCTGGCCTGGGTGCGATCCCCGGTCAGGTCAAGTTGGATAACGATATTTTTCAGATTGACCTGGGTCTAAGATGTTTATTTATAAGGTATCGTTGAGTTAGTAACACAACTGACTGTGGGGCTAGCTCAATCTGTGATAATTATCCCTTTACATGGTAAAACTTTTATCGTTTTAGACCCTGAAAGGGGTGACTCAGACCATCAAAATGAACAACTTTTCCTAAGGGAACAATGCTGGGAACTCAAAAAAAAAATTGACATTCCCATACAAACAGGCCGGGCGGCGGAACTTTTTTGTATGGAAATGACGAAATTTTTTTTTGAGTTCCCAGCATTGGTCCCATAGAAATAGTTGTTCATATTGATGATCTGAGTCACCCCTTCAAGGGTCCAAAACGATCAAAATTTCACCATGTAGATATTTATATATTATTTCTCATTAGTAGTGATTAAGAAATAATTAAATATCTGTATCACTTTTTGGAATCGACAGTTTAAAATGTTTTTTTTTATTTCAGGTATTACCAGTTCTCGTCGCATTATGAGTATGTAGTACGTCGCATTCGTATGTATGCTTTAAATGCTTTAAATATGTTATAATATTATCAATATAATAGACTTATTGTTTTTACTAGGTAATCTAGAATAGAATAGAATCTTTATTTACGAAATATGGGTACAAATAGGTGACAAATATCCATAGTAGACCATACATATTTTGCCTAGTAGGCGTGTAACTAACTAAGTAGTCATCTCTCACGATTTAAAACTTCTAGAGCTACACATCTCAAAAACACTACTGTACCCTGTACGGTGCTGTACCCTTTTTCATGTAATATTTTATTTTACAAATAAGTCGTATATGTAATTAAAAAGTCTCATGTACCGGTGTAAATTTACCTCAGACATTCGCTTGAAGGGGCCACTCAGCTCGTCAATTTTAAAAACTTCCTATGCCACATGGAAATTAAATTTTCATACAAATTCCCCTTCCGACTAAACACTTGCAGGGGAATGTTGATTTTTTAGTTCCTAGCATTGGTAATTTAGGAAAAGTTGTTTATATAGACGAGCTGAGTCACCCGCTTCAAGCCTATGTCGTGGGTTATTTAACAGGTATATTATTTTTTCCATGCTGGTCTGGTAGGAAAAAAAACGTAGAATGTGCCAGCTGCTTTTCTTTCCGGTTTAAAATCTAACATGCTCAACAAAGCCTTGGGCTCTCCCTACCCCGCAAGGAAAAAAGACGAGATAGTATGTATATACCTACAGTCAGGGTTCAAAACTAGTCATAATTTGTCATACAATTAGTATGAGAAATCGTGACTTAACTTTTGAAATAAAAAAACATTTACATAATCCTATGTAAATGTTTCTTTTTTCCACTACGCTTATGTTACTTGCATGTCAATAAATATTGCTCAATACAGCAACTACTGACTGATCACCTTGCCTTGGAGAGGTTGTTCATCTCGTGGCAACATTCAGGGCTGAGCTGTATATAGACTGACTAATGCCTCCGCCTTCGTCCACGATCGCGTATGCCTTTCGGATAACATATTTTTTACACGAATACCAAAAAAGGAGTGTATTGTTATTACATATTGACTAGCTCCGTTGGTCTGGGTCTTGGATGTGTATCTATATATGTATTTGTTATAAAATATTGTATCGTTGAGTTAGTATCCCATAACACAAGTCTCGAACTTACTTTTGGGCAAGCTCAATCTGTGTGATTCGTCCGTATTATTTATTATTTATAGAGCTTATTTATGTCAATTCATACAATACATGCACATTTCCATACTAAAGTTGGAAAAATATTCCCCAACCTGGCAACTCATAAGACTTGGCTGACAACGTCATCATTATTTGACAGATTGACAATGACATTGACATTGTCATGAGGTTAAGCATGGGAATATTGCTTTATAAATCCCACATGTGGGATTTTTTTCAAAAACTCATAAAAATATGAATTTTGGATAAAAAAATGGAAAAAATACTGGAGGTATTTACATTTAAGGTACTTTCGATTGCATAAATAAATACTATCACTTCCGGTTTGTAGTAAGTTGTCAATTTTTGTCAAATGTTGGGAGTGTCGAAACTTTTTTGAGTTCCCAATTGGAAAAGTAGTTCATATTAATCTCGAGGATCTCCTATGTATATAATAAACGCATAACGTTATTACGAATTTGCGGTTTATTTTACAACACCGCCAAATCTCGTTTAGATTGTTTATAAAACCGTGTTGCTTTGCAAGCCACCTAGCGCTTTTGTGTAACGTCTAACTTTGCAATCCATTTACGACATATACGAGTACACATATCGATACAGCTTTACGCCAATAGAGATCTAATTACAATGGAAATTATTTCTAAGGAGCACAGTTCATTTATAAACGCCATAAAATATGAAATCGTGAGTCAATCGATAACATTTATAATCGTTTTCTTGAATGGGTTTTATAATATGCCTATAAAGATACATAATAATGTTGTATCATTATTTTTACTAAGTTTACATCACGCCTAATTATTTTATGTTAAAATTGTTATGAGGGGAAGATGAATTTTGTACAAGTTTTTGACGTGATTTGTCTTATAAATGGATGAATGCCGGCTGCATGCACAAAAAAGTGTCACGTTCCGTGTGCAAGCGAGAGCGCGGAACAAGCGATAGAGAGCCACGATCACGATTTCATTATTTTGCACTTGATAAATTAAGAGAACTACTGTGTCAGAGGGGATATGAGGGAATGGGGGGTAAATATTGATATGGTTAAGGATAGAATATTATGGAGAGAGTTGACATACAGAGCCGACCCCAAATAGGGAAAAGACGAGGAAGAAGAAGAAGAAATTAAGAGAACTACTGACTGATTACCGCCAAAAGTGGCCATTTTTGGCGGTAATTAGTAGTTTGTCTATACAATATCTTATACAATAACGAAAAGTTAGACCAAAAATACTAAAACTATTTTACTAACAGAAGTACAGTATCAGACTTTTAGGATTCCGTATTCAAAAGGTAAAAACGGGACCCTATTAATATCGCTCCGCTGTCCGTCTGTCTGTCCGTCTGTCTGTCCGTCTGTCTGACACCAGGATGTATCTCATGAACCGTTATAGTCAGACAGTTGACATTTTCACAGATGATGTATTTCTGTTGCCGCTATAACAGCAAATGCAAAAAAAATATAATAAAATAAATTAAGGGGGCTCCCATACAACAAACGTGATATTTTTGCTTGTTTTTGTTCGATATTGATAACGGCAACAGGTAGACGCTTGAAATATTCACAAAATATTTAGTTGAATATTCAATTTAAAAATTAATAATTAAAATTAATATTAAAGGTTGCTCCCGTAAAACAGACATGAATACGGAACCTATCTTGCGCGAATCCGACTCGAACGCGGCCGATTTTTTTATTTTTATTTGATCGGGTTTAGGAGCAAGAGAAATAAATAATTGGAATTATCGCTGGTCTTAAGCCCCTTAAGTGCACGTGTGAAGTGATTAGTTGGTTACTGATTGGTTGTAAATACCGTCTAGACAGGCGATGACTGATGCAAATGATGTACTGACTCTTGATTGGCACCGAACACCTGATGCAATGGTTACACAAATTCCTACTTATTTCATTTATTGCTTTCTCTTCTAATAATGATCGTAAATTATTGCATCATCATCATTTCGAGTAGGTGTCACGGTCAATTGACCATGCACACCCTGGTGTCAGAGTTCTTCGGAACCGCCTCTCGGCCTCTGACGTGGTTCCTTTAACGACTACCAGATGCCAGCCGGTACCTACGGCTCAAATTGCCTTGCGAAGCACGGAATCATCTTTATTATCAGACAATCAGGTGATTCAAGCCAGCAATGTCCTAACCAAACTGGAAACAACTAAACAAGGTATGCTTCCCGTGGGAATCGAACCCACGACCACGGGTCTACAGGCAAACGCCTTAACCACTATACCACGGAGGCAGTTAGATTATTGTAGAAGTAAACGGAAGTTTAAAATAGTGTCTGTCTTTACAGTTTGCTATTAAGTTTTGTATATTGTATACATTACATACATAGTACATACATTTATACTAAGCCCATGTCTTTAAGACCTAAAAGCCATGTTTAGCATGTTGGGCATTAGGTAAAAAATGGAATTATAGTGGTAGTTTGATAGCCGAATCACCTACTGATTTAGTTCCTCAGATTTTCACCTCGATCGGCTTATCCTTATACTTACTAATATTATAAATGCGAAAGTGAGTTTGTTAGTTTTTTTGTTACGCTTTCACGCCGTAACTACTGAACCAATCATCATGAAATTTTGCATACAAGTTCTCTGAAGTACGAAGAAGGACATAGGCTACCTTTTATCCCGGGAAAAAACTACTATTCCCGAGGGATCTACATTAACGCAGGCGGAGCCGCGGGCGAAAACTAGTTGTATATAAATAAAAAATATTTCTACACTAGCAGTGCTCGCGACTTCGTTCGCGTACATTTTATGTTATGTTTGCATGGGCGCCACGTCTTATCATGATAGAAGAAAATAAAATAAGTAGCCTATCCTGAGTCCTGTACGCCTAAATGCATATCTACCAAGTTTCATAAAATTCAGTTAATTCTTTTAAAAAGTCAAATACTGATAGTTGTACGATTCGCGGTCACAATCACTATTATTTTTACTAGGGGACGTACCGCGATTATTTTTAGATTTGCCTTATATTTCGGCAACATTGCAGCAGCCAACGGTTTCCCTCGACAGGTCCAACATCTACAGCTTCTTCAGTCAGTCAATCTTTGAAGAGGGCTGCTGCTATGTTGCCAACATATAAGACAAATATCAAAAAATATTCGTGGTTAAGTTAATAATATTCTATTGTGGTTTAGCGGTTCGCGGACGAAGTAGAAGGCAAAAGTTTCATAATTTTAAAAATTATATAAGTGCTTGCAGTTCCATGGCACTCTAGTGTAGGCTAGAGCAACAAATAGCATATTATGTAAGGGCCGTGCGCCCGTGCGTAGTGCATGTTTATTATTGACGATATGTTCGCCTTGGAGCGGTCGTTATCCTCTGTGGCGGCTGTGTAGGGCTGTCTACAAAAATAAATTAATAAAATACTATGTTTTACGTTCTGTGTTTTTTCTCGTACAATAAAGATATTACAAACAAACAAAATAAATATATACGGAAAAGTCACACAGATTGAGCTAGCCCCAAAGTAAGTATTTTCTTTCGAGACTTCATTTGACTACCTAAGCACACTTAGGGGTCATTCATTTATTTCGTAAGACGATTTAGAGTGGAGGAGGTGTATGTTTTTTATTCTAGCAAGAGGATGTGATGGGTATTGATAATTCTTATGTAAGATCAAAAATAAATGCGCAGTTAAGATTGTTGTAACTAACGCGGTGTTCTATTGGCACAAACACTTTTCGAGTGGGTTTTGAGCCCCTGGACTGACAAAATCTTAGTGGAAATAAATGATAATCAAAACGTTATAGTTATTGATTATCACCAAAACATAAAATACCTTTGTGTTCGGCCTGTTCTTTTTTTTTCAAATTCAAACGGCCGCATTCAAATATGTCCACTTTCATCTTAAATTATTTTAAAGAACTATGTTCTTATCGGTGGAGTATTTTCCATCTCGATCCTCCGCTATCTTCGTGACCTCTATATACGACACGACTTTGGCCTTTTTTTAACTTTGTGTTTGAAAGCCCTCCGCCATCCCTTTCTTCTCTTCCAAAATGTCAACATTCCGAGCCTTCAATTAATTTCTCAAGTTGACAACCCTAATAACCAGCCGTGGCTTATCGCACGCGTCGGTCTCGCATATTATAGACTTAGGGCTATTGTGAAATGAACACAACAATGATAACGTTTGTGCAGTCATCCAGTATGGCAGAAACCGCAAGACCCGATGCTTGGGACGGCTTTGTAGTCTAGCAATAAAGATACATACTATCACGTCTGTCTCCCTTGCGGGGTAGACAGGACCCAGGTCTATAACTGAAGGCCACGTTAAGCATAATGGTGGGCATTAGTTGGAAAATGGAATCAAAATAGCGATGGGTTGCTAGCCGCATCGCCTATTAATCCTCAATTTTTTGCTTGCCCTTTCCCTCGATCCTTGTACGATTTGCACGGGAAGAGAAGCAGCTGGCACATTTTACGTTTTTTTTCTCACACAAGCATGGAAGCGATAAAGATGCTGCATTCAAAGTAGTTTATGGTGCGAAGTATTGCAATGACTCAGTTGTAGCATAGATAACATACAAGCATAGATATTTAAATACAAGTAACAGATATAAATTAACCCTTGACATAGCCTGGAAGTGGCGACCCGGCCCGTCAATACAAACACCTTTTCTTGTGGGGACCAATATTAGGATCGCAATTTCTTTTCTGACAATTGTTAGGTTGAACTTTCTTCGAGTTAGCAGCATTGGTCCTATAGGGAAAGTTTTGACGGGCTGAGTCGCCCCTTCAAAGCTAGTTCGAGGCTAAATTTACAGGCGTTTATCTGGTAATAAAAATGATTTTGTGTTCAAGCAAAAATCCCAATTGATGAACTTACTTATATAGTAAGTTATAATTAAATTAACTTTGGTATCTAAAACGAAAAGAAATACTAACTATATTAATTCTAGAAATTAAAAATAAAATAAAAATACCAATTGCTCATTGCTTTGTATGCAACTCTTTATCAGGGTGCAGTCGGGGGCAGATAAAACAACAGATTGTCACATGTATCTGACCTTCTTGTACGTCTTCGTTACATATTTCAAGGGTTTGCCTAAACATTTCTTAGGCCTGGAACTTGTTCTTCTCGTGGATGTCGTAGAAGGCGACTTAGGAAATACAAGCTTAACAAAGCTTATAAACATCTGAAAGACCTCTCCAACCCATCTGGCCAGCGTGGAGAGTGTAGGCCAAGTCCTCTGGCTGCTCTGGCCAAGTATAGCTCTTAGTAGTACAGAGAGGGTCGTGCTCCTGTGGTGGAGACTAAAAAGACCTGAAAGGAGCTAATATCAATAAGTTGTTTTAATAAAATATAAGGGTAAAAACGAGTCATTTATTTCTACACAGATATGCTTTTAAAACTATAAAAAAGTCAATTTTACGACGCAATCCCCACAAGGAAGGAGAAAACGGCCAACAAATTCGTTTTTGCAAAGTAAAAATAACTTGTCATTGATGCACTCAAGCAAATAAAAATTCTAAACATCAAAACAGAATTTATTTCCCCTCTGATATTCATAAACAAGTCGATTTGATTGAACAGCATGACCAATCCAAATGTAATTGAAATGAAAACTTTTCCACCGCCGTCGCAACAGCAAATAAAAAGAGTCGTGATGTGAAAACATTTTGTTTATGTCTGTTGCAACTACTTGCAGCCAGTAAAAGTGCAGTTTGTTTAACTTCGAGTGTATTTGGTAATTCATTTCAACCGCACGCGGGACTTAATAAAGATGTCAAGTTTCTTTAAAAATTCTTTTTGTGACGAACTTTCTTGGTTTTATTTACTTTTTGTTTTGTTCGAGTAAGCAGCACAAAAAACCGGCCAAGTGCGAGTCGGACTCGCGCACTAAGGGTTCCGTACCGTTATCTACCACCGCCTTCTGTACCATTGTTAATAAATACTTTTGACATCGGTAAAATTATAAAATTTAATAAGGATATTTATAAATAAGTAGCGGCAGCATTGAGGCATCGAGTCCAGTAAGCTGTTATTGGACAGTTGTTGTCGTTTGTCAAATATTGACCAATAATAGGGCCTCGTTGGACCATACGATTCACCCAGTACTACTAAGTATTTCGGAAACCCTCATTGTTTCATCCTTTTTAGTAACATAACATTCTAAAATGTCGAAAATATATAGTTGTAAAGGATAATCTTAACATTGTATTGTGATACAAAGAAAATAGCATTTCATAGACTAACCATTACCGCTCAGGCTATGTGGTTGTTAACCTAATATGCAAATAGGTTACATTCCACTGTTCAATTACTATAGAATGAAGCAATAAATAGCTACCCAAAGATTAAATATATCGCCTTAAATTTATGCAAAATATTAAGTTCTAAATAACACTGGATCTCAATGAACCCGTATTTCGGCCTTTCACTACTGCGTTTGGTCTTGTTTTCGATACATCAGAGCGTCTTTGTCATTTTCATAGTACATTAAATATCATATAACATGAGGATAGGGTTAGCTTAAGTGAGTACGAAATAATTTAAAAAAGTTTAAAGTAAAAGGAAAAATAAAAGGTACTATAGACACGTTTTTTTTGCAGGACATTGCAGGCTTGAATCACCTGATTGTCTGATAATAAAGATTATTCCGTGCTTCGGAAGGCACGCTGAGCCGTTGGTCCCAACTGCCATCTGGTAGTCGATAAAGGAACCACGTCAGAGGCCGAGAGGCGGTTCCGAAGAACTCTGACAGCAGGGTGTGCGTGGTTGATTGACTGTGACACCTACTCGAAATGATGATGATCCCAGAAAAAGTATTGTTCCCAAGGGATCGACTTCATACGAGCTATGCCGAGAAGATAATTTAATAAAGCCGTAAAACGAATAATATTAATATTTACAAGTAAGATGTATATTTATTGTCGTGTTGTTGCAAATTCATAGCAACACTAAAGCTAATAACAATGATATATTGTAATAATTTCTACTATCAGCGTTGTAAATGTGTTATTTATTAATTTTCACTTTATCACATTGTCACTCTTGCTCTCGTTGTGATAAAGGCAAGGCTAATGCTGGCAACTTTGCAAAACACCGATAACACCGCTCTGAGTGTCACTCTGAGTGCAGGGTTATCTAAGCGGGTTATTCTTACTTTTTCTTCTATCGAGTCGTAAAATGGCTATACATACATTTTAATATTATGAAGCTGAAGAGTTTGTTTGTTTGAATGCGCTAATCTCAGGAATCACTGGTTCAAATTGGATTTTTTTTTGTCTGAAGCATCAATAAGAAATGTTACGAAAAACGGGGGAAAATTATTCATCTTAAACTAATAAAAACGGGCAACAGCTAGTTTTAAATAAGTTTTGACCAGTGTTTTGCTACCATGATTGTCCGTTCGTTTGCCTCGTTCAGATCCTGCTGGGAGCAAGAATCTGGACTTTCTGGGAACACCAAGAGGTGATCCATAAATTGAATAG
This sequence comes from Elegia similella, assembly GCA_947532085.1. Classification (NCBI taxonomy): domain Eukaryota; kingdom Metazoa; phylum Arthropoda; class Insecta; order Lepidoptera; family Pyralidae; genus Elegia; species Elegia similella. Next base: position 8,262,595 of record OX383937.1, read on the forward strand.
CACCGCAGTCGCACTCACTATTGTTGGAGAACCCACCTGTCTCTTTTTTCGTGGCATCTGCCTACACCTGCCTGTTATTCTTACTAGACACAAATTTGAAAACGGATATCTAGTAAAGTACTAAAATAAAACTTATTAGCATGAAAATATATTATTACTTACAGACATCAAAAACAAAGAAACGGGACACTTATGTGTCCCGTTTCTTTGTTTGTCCAAAGCTAGAAGCAATCCCCACAAAATAGCTCGTGCGTGAGTGACTCGTTTTTATAACTAGCGACACGCCCCGTCGCTGCTACATATTAGTATCTATATTGCACCCGTGCTATGTAGATACTAATATGTAGCAGCAATTATACATATTAAACCTTCCTCATATATCACTCTTATATATTGCTGAAAACTGCATTAAAATCCTTTGACCCTTCAAGCGCGACAAACGCAAGCACAATTGATTTTCTATTGTTATGCGTCCTCATTGGACCGCTTGGTGGTTCAAAGGATCTAAGTTTATTATATTATATACTATGTAAAGATGCATTTTATTCCTGACCTTTGTCATGTGATGAATTGTGTGGCGGTTAGTCTTCATGTCAAGAAATTAACATGAGGACTAACATGAAGACTTGTTTTGTCAATTTATTTATTATAAAAAAATATATTTTTCACATTCGTTAACTGATAAAAAAAAGCGATTACTTCTACTACCTTAAAAGGTAAAAGAAATATCGGTTGTAGATGTTTTCGCTGGTTGTCGAGTGCAAAAAGTAATAAATTGCAATCAATACGGATTTCCTGACTCCGATATATATTTTAATAATAATTCACGCACGGATAAATGTTATAGAATTTTAAATGTAGTCGTTCAGTGTGTCCAATTTTTCTGTTAAAGCAAATAATCGTGCCCACGGGGGTCGCTAGATTCCTAAGCTACTAATTATTACTATAGTGATTTCGGAATAATTTTAAGTGTGTCCAATTATGACCAGTTATTGAATAACCCTTGTTATCTTTGCATGCCAAATGGTTGGTTTATACACATATCGTCTGTTACTGATAATGTCGTTGTTTTTTTCTAGTAATTGCACTCGATAAATCAAATGCGTTTAGACTGGATCTGACGTCATTTATTGCTAGAGATACTCGTAAGATGTCTTGTTTTACACAATTGCCCAAGTAAGGAAAGTTATGTTTTCAGGGTTCATTTATTATGACGTACTCCTAGACTATTATACTCCTAGACGTCTAAAAATAAAACCGGATAGAGTACAGACAGCGCACTCAGACGGGCTACAAATATTTGTGCTTGCACGGAAATCGAATCTGGCATGTCGTTAGCACTTCAACACCACGCCACGCCGCGCCACGCCATAAGTGCCATAGCCACATAACCCATTGAGTGCCTGCAACTGTTTGTGTTTCGATAGTACGTTGACTAATAGAGCCGTTTTCAAGCTATTTCGTTACTATCTTTTGTCTGCAACTCTGTCCGCATACATTCCTCGGTAACCTTATTTAAGGGAATAGAAACAACTTGGGTCTTGAAAGCATTATTCATTTGTACAATATTGTTGGGAAGAAAGCTTTTTTATTTATTTTATTTTTATTTATTTCAATAAATAAAAAGTTGGATATGATTCAGTAGCATGGCTTGCTCTAGTAGGGCCCTATATCAACATTTGTCTGGTTGATCTTGCTTCAGAAATTCGAAATATTGAAAAAATCTTTATATCCTAATTCACTCATGGTCTACTACGCTTGGATCAAATATAATGGTAGATACACGATTCGCGATCGAAAAGTGGCACCGGCAAAACAGCGCACTAATCGAGTTTCGGAGCTGTTTTTCCACCATTTCAATAAACCGCGCTAGCACTCACACGTCACGCGATGACGAAGGTCAGTGAAAAGATGCATAAACTACGCGTCAAAAGTGAAAAAGAAAGATGGAGTGTCATACTTCCAGTATGTACCGTTTTTGTTGTTGTTTGTAAGCATAGAAGTATGAAGTCTCTTTTTTTTTAAATCTACGTTTGTAAGTATGCATAATGTTTTGACTCGGGGACATTATTTAGGCTTCATTTTGTATGAGACTATGTATCTACCACTATATTTGATTCAAGCTACTACGGTCTAAATCACAAAACATAATCTAGATTAGAGGATGGTTACAGGAAGCGAGGTAAGCCTAGGAAGCTCAGATTGACAAGTTTTCAAAAGAAATGGTCGATAGAAGAAATGGAAAAGACCTTTGCCCAGAAGCATATGTTAGTAAGCTACACGTTCGGGGGCCCTCTAGCCCAGGGGCTCAGGGGTATCATTGATAGGGTTGATACGGCGGTAGCTACGCTCCTGATGTACTTCAACAGATGCTTCTTGGCTGTATTCTCAACTATGATGCTTTGGATCTTGGGGTCGGCTAGTAAAATCACCAAGTTAGTTTCTGACAATATACAGTTGTGGCAATTTTATTACAACTCTCTTGCCAGACAACTTGTGTAAGTTGCTTATAGCCCTAAGACAGAAACCAAGAAAGAAAGCATGAATAAGAGAAATAGACCTGCGTTTACACTTTAGATTCATTCAAATATAACGTGAGTAGCGAAAGCAGGTTGAGCTTAGTTTAGATGAAATGGGGGACGAGGCGGTTTAGTTGTGATGACGTCAGCAATATTTTCCAAAATTAACGAACATTTTGTAAAAATTAAATAAATAAATAAATATATAAGTACGGACAAATCACACAGATTGAGCTAGCCCCAAAGTAAGTTCGAAACTTGTGTTATGGGATAATAACTCAACGATATATATTTTATAACAAATACATATATACATACACATCCAAGACCCAGGCCAATCTGAAAAAGATCATTTTCCATCTTGACCTGGCCGGGGATCGAACCCGGTCACTCCGTGTCGCAGGCTGGCGTGTTGACCGCTGCGCCACGGAGCTAGTCAGAATTACACCAATGTTAACGTAATTTTGAGGGGAGGGGGAAGATCTTTTCTTACTATTGCTGACAACAGCGTGGGGGTTAAGCATGGCCGATTTTCTAGTTACGTGATGCTTGAAAGTGGCCTTTACGGGTATTAAAAGTACTTGGAAGGAAGCTGCACCTTCCTTCCAAGTCAATTGTACTAACAGTGTGTAATAGTTTGCACGTTCTGAATGCAGTGAGACTATGTTACTACCGTCCGTGACATCTCAACTACCATACGCTACAAATTACTTATAAATCGAGCCACGTAATTATTGCCTCGTTGGCTATTTACTATTTACTGTGGACTCAATGAATGCTCATTCAAAGCGCCAAGAACATGCGAAGCGTGCGTTTAAACACTAAACGTAATTGTCGAGTAAACAAGTTGAATGTTATTGAATAAAACCAAAGGGCTTGCAGTTTCTCAAGTCCGTCTAATTGATAGGGGCACGAATGGCTTCGTCATTAACAACACTTATAAGATACAGTATACACATCCCTATTTGTTCAAAGCCGTAACAGGTATTACTGTTTTTGTACTCGTACGCGGGACTTGAAAAGAAGAGAATTATTAAATAAAATACGTCAGAGGCCGAGTGGCGGTCCTGAAGAACTCTGACACCAGGGTATGCATAGTCGATTGACCGTGTCACCTACTCAAAATGAATGAAAGTTTGAATGAATAAAATACTTGATACATTTTCGAACACTCGCCTGTTTGAAAATACCCCTGTCCTAGAATCCTCAACCGTGGCATGGCGCCCGCGAATCCCGCGATGCCGTTTAAATCGCGCGATAAACTATGCAAAGTTCGCTCTTTAATATAACGAAAAACAAAATGGCGATAGTAGGCGAAAAGAATGGTCAGTTTAGGCATAAGCATTACCTTGTACAACTCTGATTTTCAGCCATCACCTTCTGTGGCATCAGGCCATCGTCTCCATACTTTCAAGTTAATACCACCACAATTTAAATAAACAACATAAAAAAGAGAAAAAGAATCAAATAAAATAAAGAAAAATAATTAGTGTAGTAAATTCCACACAAAAATAGAGGTTAATCATGTTCATAATAAAAGTATAGACCTACTACTAGACTGGGCTGACTATTAAAGCGTGTCGCGCCACCAAATAGTGAGGTCGGAGGTTCGTTATAAATAACCGAATATCGCATAAACTAAAACTTGCCATAATCGAAACCAAAACTTCGTTCGATCTCTATTTAGTAATCAACGATGATATATGTATATGATTACCTTCATTATCATATAGTTTTGTCATAGGTATTTCTAGTCATAATATGATATCATAAATGAATAAATCTATAACAATCGGCCCCAAGGGGCTATCAAAGGACATAACGCGAAGTCATAACCATCGCGCAATAATTGTCATAAACTCTGGTTTATAACGCATAAATTTATCAGATAAGTCTATTTCTGTATTAATAGCTAAAATCATAATAGCCACTGTTGTATGATTATTACATCCTCGCGGTAATGTCAGTAATTTACATATAGTCTCACTTATCACGTCACACAAAGGCCATTACCGTGATAGTGGACGAATGTAGAAAATTAAATCACATAAAAGGGTCTGGGTGCTATTTTTGAAATTTCGCCGTTTGTAAACGAATGATTTTTCCAGACAAAAAGCGCTCGAAGCAAGTGATCATGCTTAGAGAAAATAGTACCCCGGAGTGCATCCGCATGATGCTTGCAACCAGTCCAGACCTATTGAAATGATTCTCAGGTTTTACCTTATTGCTTCGATCGGCTTTTAAGATTGGCGGCAGTGAAGAAGCAGCTGGCTGCTCTGGCCGAGTATGGCCCTAGTGGTGCAGGGAGGGTCATGCTCCTGTAGTGGAGACTAGAAAGGACCTGATGATGAAGAAGCAGCTGGCACATTCTGCGTTTTATTTTAACAAAAATATATTTTTTACAATATTGCCGAAAAAGGAGTGTATTGTTTTTCGTGTTCATTACCTATATTTATGTACGTATGTTGAGGTCTTTATTCCACCATAACTTCTGAATGCCTCAACAGATTGGTAATTTGGGACGTTATTAACATAATCGGTACCATATATCCGTGTGACATTAGGCTATTATATCCGATTGACATTAGGCTATATTTTTTATGTATATAAACGGGACTTTGCACGAACCTTTTTTAATATTTGTTTAAGTCCTGTTTAATATAATTATGTGTTCAAAGCGCGAACGTTTAAAAAAAGAATATAATTTTTTTGCCTATCTTTTTTGTAACTTTTTACGACCCGACTTTTGTTTTTTATAACATTTGAGAGCGAATTCATGCTGTTTATTTTTTGTTTTGTTTCTTTCAATGACAACTCTGAACTGCCTAGTTGTAGAATTTTACACTCTGAATCGATTCCTGAAAAACGCTTGACACAAAGGTAATTAAAATCTTTCAGTACATAACGCGTTTGTACTTGCCGATTAAATAATCTTATTGGGTTAAAGGTTATCGCACACTGCAGGAAAATAATGCAGAATTGTAATGAGGTCTCAACAAAGTCTTGGTAATTTACTAATATAAATCAAGTAATTTACGGCCGAAGTACAGTATTAGGTTTTGAAGGTTCCGTACCCAAAAGGTGAAAACGGGACTCTATTAATATCGCTCCGCTGTCCATCTGTCTGTCTGTCAGTCTGTCCGTCTGTCACCAGGCTGTATCTCATGAACCACGATAGTTAGACAGTTGAAATTTTCACAGATGATGTATTTATGTTGCCGCTATAACAACAAATACTAAAAAATAGAATAAAATAAATATTTAACGGAGCTCCCATACAACAAACATGTTTTTTTTTGCTCGATATTGATAACGGCAACAGGTAGACGCTTGAAGTATTCACAGAATATTTAGTTATATATTCACTTTAAAAATAAATAATTAAATAAAAATAAATTAAATATTAAAGTGGGCTCCCATACAACAGACATGATTTTTTTGCCGTATTTATAGACAACGGTACGGAACCCTTCGTGAGCGTGTCCGACTCGCACTTGGCCAGTTTTTTTATAAATTAGCAGCCCGACCACGTGGTGTGGTTTTGGTACATGTTAAACAAGCCTTAAGGCATCGTTTACTAGCGTACTGTAAGCAACTGTAAGCGCGCGTTACGCAGGGGCTAACAGTGAGCCTGCTTGTTGGCGGCGCGAACCATACGCCAGTGTGAAAGCTGCCTAAAACAATTAAAACTAAAAGCCATGGCGCATACCAATTCACTGTCGTAGACAGGCATGGCACATTGCACATGCTATGTCAATGCAGACTCATTCGACAGTGCAAACATCCACACATTGGCGTGCATATCCACTATTTATTTAGTATAGCCGGCATACTCGCGAATAATATATGATGTTTTAAGTGGCTTGCTGTGTTTTGATTCGTATATTTTTCACCCATCCAAAAAGAGGGGTGTTATTTGTTTTCGTTTGTCTGGTTGTGTCTGCTTGAGTGTAAGTAAGTATTTATTTTAAGAACACACAGAAAAAAAATTGCAATTTAAAAATATGAAAAAAATACAAAAAAGAAAAAACTAAAACATACAAAATAACAAATAAAAAACATAGTTCCAATTTGGTGCTCTCAAAACTGGTCATAAACTGAAGGAAATCATCCTTTAGTCAATTAGCATAACAGTAACAGATATATTTTAGAGCACTGGAGGGCAAATATGGATGTTGGTTGTAAGGGCTCGCGAGGTCTACTGTTCTCGCAGAACCACTAGTTTTATGTATTGATAATTCAAAAAATCAAGCCGGTGGCAACGCGTCTATAGTAGAATTAAGATAACTGATAACCCGGTGTGATACTGAAAGTGATAACTGTGTAGGGACACGTGACAGCTGTTTAAACACCTCGTTGACCAGTTGGTTAAACTTTGTTGTATATGCAGATGTTCTCCGTAAAACATCAAAGTTCATTTCACTTTAATTCAAATTTTATTGTGGTTACTATGGCTCCAAGTTACTCTTATTAATTTCTGAATCTGGCAGCCGACCTGCTATGCTGCTATGCTGACCACTCGGCCACTAAGTGTTTAAGATTTTTTTTAAATGACTGTATCTAGCTCCAAGTGAGCTTTCGCTACTTCACCGGGCGTTTGAGGCGAGGGCAAAGTGCCCTCAACCTTTATAGACAATATCACCAAAGGGCCAAGGAGGGACGGACCTTGGCTTTAGGCGTTGCCTATGTGCGCAAGGCTTGGGGAGACAGCAAAGTGTCATATTGCCTGATGGACCGCGTATACGTGCATGCATGCATAGCCTTAAGGGCCAATCTGAGAAATAATGGCAAAAGCCTTCGGAGAGCAGCAACTCTCATCTTTTGCCTTTTGGGCCGAGTTTGTCTAAGAAGTTGTGAAAAGGTATCTCAATTTTTCAGACAGCGTTAATTAGGTCATAACTCAAAGATTCGCACAATTTTAGTGTTGGTATATTAATTAAATTTTCGCATTGCTAATTAATGCCAGTTTTCGATTGATACAATATAAGTTTTTAGCGTAGGGGGCCATTGAACTGTTACGTAAGCAGCATATCATCTTTTTAGGGTTCCGTACTTCACAAGGAAAAAAAACGGAACCGTTATGGGTCACTTTGTTTTAACCATTATAACGATAAAACTTCTACCGTGCGTTTAGTGTCCTTCAAAGTGTTAAACTCACCATCTGCACTGACACTAAGTAGTATCTTAGTTTTTCCTCCATCGGACTACGAGGCGCAGACAGAAATTTCACCCTTTTATCGTTGGAATACCAAAGAGTCGACCTAAACGCTTTGACAGTTCCTTTTTGGTTCCAGTGGCTAAGGTGTGGAATGGACTGCCTGCGTCTATATTCCCAGACAAGTACAGTCCCGGTACATTCAAAAGTAGAATAAATGGGTATCTCTTGGATAGGCATGTAACATCCTGGTATCTAGGCATGTAACATCCTCGTCTTCATCGTCACTTACCATCAGGTGAGATGGGAGCAATGCCTAATCCAACATTTAGTAAAAAAAAAGTATTTCCAAAAATGTTTTCAGAACGTAAAAACCATTTTGTGGTGCATCTTAAATGAGCAACATAAACAATTAAAAATAATTAACCACGAATCTCTACGAGAACAATGTACCAGTTCATTTCTTATAGGTACTTAACACTGTAATAATCGTAAAATAGTACTTTCCAATCACAAATGATTAATACATGAGCCATTTCATATTTCTTCCATCCAGAGACATAATTGTTACATAAATTAAATGTGTAGTTACTTGGGACTTAGTTTTCTACAGCTTTCAGTTTGAGTCGAGGTAGACATTACCGGCAAAATTCATATCTGCTTGTAGCATGAATGGGCCGGCTCGTCCGGGGAATTACCACATACTAACAGAAAATCGACGTTTGAGTTTTACCAGAAGCGGTAAAGCTTAACTCAAACATCGATTTCCTACTTCGTTCGATGAGAGAGAGAGAGAGAGAGCCGGAGGTCTCCCCCCCCCAATTCGTTGAAAGGCCGGCAACGCTCCTGTCACACCGTTGCGGTTGTCCTTGGGCAGTGGTGTTCACTTACCATCAGGTGACTCGCTTGCTCGTTTTCCGTCCTAAGATTTAGAAAATCTTCTCGGCTTAAAACTAAATTTTTCAGTTTTACTTGTTAAAAACACCAAGTTTAGGCTAACGCCATCTAGCGACGGGTGGTAGGCATTTAGTGGAACTAACTACCACGGCCTTCCAGCATGCTTGCCAAGTACTTCGTACGTGCTTTTAACAAACCTTAAGTTAGATCTATACGTCAATATTATATTGACTTTGCCTCAATCAATATGGCCTTCGGTTCTGTCAGATATAGAGATAAAACCGTACGAGTAGACAGTTAAGGCGAAAACAGAGGACAGGCAGACACGATACCTAAAACATTACCTAAGATATGTTTGTTGTGTTCAGTAGCAAGAAACAAACCCAACAAAGGTGTGCCTTTAAGTTATTTGCAATGTACCTAGTGTTGCCACTAGAATTAACAGTAATAAGATTATCTGCGAAGTCTAACGATTGGCATTATGTAATAAATATGATTTGTTACGTGTTTATCATGTACATTATTATGCAAATTGAATTTTCTATCGACAAATATATGCTGCAGAAATCAGATTGCATTAAGGTGATACCACTGTAAATAAGGTCGTTCTGAACCTTATTTATCTCGCAAAATACTTAAATTAGGAGTTTCAAATCTAAGTAATATGATTTTTGACTATTTCATCTCCAAAAATTGAAGATGAAAACACGTTTTGATAAAATTTTCACGATAGAAATATTTTTTGAAAAATGGTCTTCGTTCGCAGAGTTTTTGTTATTGTAGCTCAAATGCGACGAATGATATAATGATTTTTAGACTAAAAGATAGGTTATTAGTAATTCATCAAAATGTAAATATGAAAATACAATTAACCGGTCTGATTTTATATAAAATAGAAATAACGAATTTGGCGCTTACGTTTTTTTCTTTGAGCGACTCGAGACTATCTCCTATCTCATCATTCACGGGCTAAACCGCCAAGCGCTATCCCTTGCGCATCCCTTGCGCGCACTTGATCAGTCCTTTGCCGAGCGAAGGTACCAAACATTTGAGGCCTCGCCTTAACTCAATAGTGCGACATTTAAACTGCTTTCGCGAAATGGTCTACGGGTCGACCCCGCCATTTCCCACGCCATTCGTATTTTATTTTTCTATAAAGAAAATAATGACGAATTTAGAGTTACATAAATGCATTCCCGGATCAGTCAGAAGGCAGCTGAAGATAAGATTATAAGATTCGGTTTATTGAAACGCACCCATATTTAATTTAAATTTTAATAATTGTGGGTAAATTTTTAACGAATCCATAGCAAATGTATACATTTGCTATGGATTCGTTAAAAATACGAATAGACGACAATTGATGTTCTTTTTTCGTTTTTGTAATGAATAATTTAATTCCATGCTGATCTGGGAGTAAAAGAAAAAAACGTTGAATGTACCAGCTACTTCTCTTCCCGCGCTGATCGTAAAAGCCGATCGAGGGAATGGGCAAAAATATGAGGAATCATATAGTAGGCGATGCGGGTAGCAACCGCAAATCATCGCTATTTTGATTCATGTTTTCACCAAATGCCCACCAACATGCTAAATGTGGCTTTTAGGTCTTAAACCTAGGCTCTGTCTACCCCGCAAGGGAAAAAGACGTGATAATAATATGTATGATTAAATTACAATAAATAATTACGGATTAACCAGAGATTGAACTAACCCCAAAGTAAGTTTAAAACTTGTGCTACGGGATACTAACTTAAACTATACTATATTTTACGAAATACACATCCAAGACCCAGAAATCTGAAAAAGAACATTTCCTATCTTGACCAGACCAGCGATCGAACCTGGGCCCTCCGATGTGACAGCCTGACAACCACTAGGCCACAGAAGTCGTAGATTCTAACAACAAAAGTAACAAAGGACAAAGGAGTTACAAAATCCTATTCAGGTCCATCCAACCGTGAAAAAAATGTATAACGCTAATGTCCGTCACAATGTTACTACTGACATAACAATACTAAGTAACGATAAAACCAAGTCAGGATAAGTAGTTTTCCATGTTGCGTCTCGCCAAGCGAATAGCTTTACTTGATGTTACGTATTTACTAGTGCCCAACGTAATTAAAAAATAAACTGTCTGGAATCTAAATATCCCAGTCTAAATAGCCCTGGAGTGCTATTTTTGTAAACGAGCGATTTTTCGAAACAAGTGTCACACTATCAAAAATAGTACCCCTGCAGGCTCGCTCGCAAACTTTTGAAACCTACAGTGTACGACTTTTTGATGGTTATTTCAAAATACATTGCGGCTTTCGTATGATTAACTTTTTTATTTAAGATATATAAACCGCAATGGATGTTGAAGTGACAATCATACACTGTATTTTGTCTAGATAGCTGCCGATAGATGGCAGTTGATAAATTATGTCTGTAGTTTTAATATAACAAGTGTACTCTTAAACTTTTTTGTATAGGTTTATTTACCATTTTAATTTTATTACAAATATATTAGATTGACGTGTCATATTCATTTATTTTTCATTCATTTATTTATTCATTAACCGTTATGCAATCGTGTCTGAAATATAATAATAATGCATAAACTAAAACTAAACATATTACAGGAAGTAGTGTTCCTACTTGATACAGTCAGCATAACACACCTTTCCACCTTAAATACGCATGTACGTACATACATAGGTATTAAGGTTAGATCTAACTCGTTTAGGAACATTTTTCTCGCTGCAAGAAAGTCGTTTTTGTTTTTGACTGCAAGAAATACTCTTCCGAGAACCACGTATTCAGTGGTCATGTTTTATTCGGATTCTTTAAATTTTATTTGATGTTTCATTTATTATTGAATACGTCATGACTTACTTTGACTTGTAGTCCTATGTCCCCTATCTGGGGCAGAGGGCGTCCACAAAGACTCTCCATTCGATCTGTCTTGAGCTATACGCTTAACTTCACTCCAGGTCTCTTGAATACGTCATAATTGTCATAAATTATTATGTTGATAAAACTATTTTGTTGCTACGAGTATAATAACATTGCAATTTATGTAAATTGTAATATTTTTATACTCGTAGTACTGTTCCGAGAACCACGTTTTATTGCATGAAAGTTTCATTTCGGTCCTATAAATAGGCTAGTTTCCTAAAAAAATATAATTAGTCCGTTATTTAGATATTCAAAAAATATTGGACACGTATTTTTTCTTTTGTCGATTAAACAAAAAATGATAAAGATATAGCCCTTTGAAGTTCCGTTTGACGTCATAGTTTGCTACAATTTTTAGCAAACTTTGACGTCACGAGCCCCCACTCCTGAACTTTGATGCGCTTTATCTTTATTATGTATTGTTTATTTGACAAAAGAAAAAATACGTGTCCAATATTTTTAGATTATCTAACTGACGGACTAATTGTTATGTTATTATTACGACCCAGGAAACTAGCCTATTATATTTGATGTTTTATTTATTGAATGCGTATGCAAATTATCTTATTGATTAAATAATTAGTTGCTATAAAAACATCGTCATTTTAATAAAGACAGTTGTCGTCAACTCTCTCATCAAAAACGCATACACATATTAAAGTTGGATAGAATTTACTTTGAAGCACGTATTTATTGCAATAAAAGTTTCATTTTGATCCTATAAATATACTTTGATGTTTCATGTAATTTATTATTGAATACGTCATAAATAATTTTGTCGATTAAATAATTTGTTGCTACAGAACATCGCAATTTTAATAAAGACAGTCGTCAATCGTCAACTAGCTCATTAAAAACGCATACACTTATTAAAGTTAGATAGAATTGCAAAATTTGCAATAAATACTCTTAACAAGAACCACGTCTTTATTTTTAAAAAGTTTCATTCCGATCCTATAAATTTAATTTGATGTTTCATTTATTGAATACGCCATAAATTATCTTAATTTGTTGCTATAAAACATCGCAATTTTAATAAAGACAGTCGTCAACTAGCTCATCAAAAACGCATCAAACTCGAACGCTCCCGACCATTTTTAAAATGCATTTGTTCTCTTTATGCCGCAGAAACGGTCGAGACCCCACAATAAACCAGTAACGACTGTGTTGCATAGTTTACACGTCTTGGAAGATATGATTACTGGTTGCCAACTCCTGAATGGACTCTTTGAATGGTTTAATGCGCACTTGAGCTCGAGATACGTTTCCTTTTACGAATCAATGTATGAGGGCATTCACCGGTTTTTGTTTGTGTAACTAGAGAGAAACTGTTAGCAAATTACTGTGGTAAAGTGTAAATGTATACCTTGAAAGAAAAAGGAGTTTTAAGTTTATTCAAAAACAAAAGTACCATACTCTCGCAGAAAATCGACGTTTAAGTCTACTTAACTCACTCACCAAATGAAGCATAAAAGCGGTAAAGCTTCTAAGCTTTACCGCTTTTATGCTTCATTTGGTGAGTGAGAGCCAGAGGCCCATCCTTCGCCTCATTACCTTCCCCCCTATGTCCTTGCCCCAACTCCTTGCAAGGCTAGCAGGGCTCCTGATACACTCTGGTTTTTAAGTTTTCCATGGGCAGCGCTGCGGTGATTGCTTACCATCAGGTGAAACGGTTGCTAGCCGTCCTATATCATAAAAAAAGTTACAAGACTGTTCAAGTTACTTTGAACACTCATTGCAGGGGCGATATGTACACAGCAGTGTAAAACGTTTGCTGAAGGAAACTGACGACCATTGCTGATAAAAATTCATAAATATTTTTTTGTTAAAATATCAAATGGAATTTTCATTTCATCGCATTTCATCGCAGGCTAAATGATTTCTGGGCAAAGATCCCTACCAATACTAGAAGACTCGGTAGACCAAGAATGCGATGACGATTAGCTTTATTAGCTTGATACATTCAAGAATGAATGAGAGGAAATAACGCAGGAGCGGACTGAATGGAAGAAGTGGAGGCCTTTGCCCAGCAGTGGGACACATGATGGCTCGAAATAAATATTTTTTTTTACTAATTATTGAAGTAGGCATTTGTCTCTCATCTCACCTGATGGTAAGTGACGATGAAGACGAGGATGTTACATGCCTATTCATTCAATAAATAAATAAACTGTCTGTATTAATTAAAAAGTAAAATGGAACGCAAGAATTTATTTATCATGAAATATATTATATATTGAAAGGCGTAAAATGCCTCAATGAGTATGTGACGCGAAATATGGAATTCCCGGTACGCAGGATTAATTCACGCGAGAGCGTCCCAAGACATTGAATTTTTGAGAGGCCTTCACACCTATCGCTGTGTATGCATGCGAATTTTACAAATTCTCCCCGCAAAATCTTCAAGTTACGTGGAGCATTTCCAATACCGTCTGAATACCGCTACGGAATATTCCTTTGTGAAGATTAACAAATTGCACGCTACAATTCCCGGGAGCTGTATCTTGGCCGTATCGACATTGTAAGAGTAATAAATGCTGGAGATTTACATAAACCACTGGCTCTTGACATTCGAATACTGATGAGAACTCGAGAGTAACGACCTACTTGACATAAACCTGCAATTGCCCAGCCAAATTGCGGAGACCGATGGTCCAGTGGATCTGAGTATTAACGCTTACGAATGTTAAGCAACTCCAGACGAGGTCCCCACTGGGATGGGTGACCAAGTGGCATAAAAATATCTCGAGCTCCATGCTTGGGAAGGCATGCAACGCTGTTGGTCCCGGCTGTCATCATCGATGGCAATCGTTAAGCTATGTCAGATGCCTATCATCATCAGGTCTTTTTAGTCTCCATTGCAGGAGCATGACCCTCTCTGTACTACCTGAGCCATACTTGACCAGAGCAGACAGAGGATTTGGCCTACACTCTCCTCGCTGGCCAGACGGGTTGTAGAGGTCTCATTTATGTTTATGATTTTTGTTTTACTTCTATTTTCTGAACCTCTTACGACCTCCATGGGAAGGCAAGGAGTGGTCCTATTCTAGCTTGAAAACTCTGACACCACTTACACCAAAAACAGCAATACAACATTGCCCAGCGTTCGATACCATATTTTCCTCAGAGCAACTTTCTTAATCTATAAAAATTGCTGAGCAGAAAATATGATAAGATTGCAGATTCAATTGCATTTGTAGAATGCATTCTTATACAAAGGGTTGTATTAACGTGGTCTCCAGACAATGGCAAACACAGGAACAACTCAGCCGCCAGTATAAACGTATTGAGCTCGGCAAATACCATCCACCGCAGACTTATTGTTTGAGATGGCAAAGCTGAAAAATTGCTACTCAGACTGGTGCGTTTCTATTGTTCTCTGTGGCTTCGGCCCTTTCGAGGTCAAATGCGAAATTACCAATTTCAACGTGGTTAGGTTTTTTTATTTCCATCCTCAAGAACAATATAAAGTTAAGTTAGTGAAAATTTGTGCAAAAGCGTGACATTAATGAAGGACAACCTCCGTGGTCCAGTGGTTAAGGCGTTTGCCTGTTGACCCGGGGTCGTGGGTTTGATTCCCACCGGAAGCATACTTTGTTTAGTTGTTTCCAGTTTGGTTAGGACATTGCAGGCTTGAATCACCTGATTGTCTGATAATAAAGATGATTCCGTGCTTCGGAAGGCACGTTAAGCCGGTGGTCCCTGATGCCATCTGGTAGTCGATAAAGGAACCACGTTAGAGGCCGAGAGGCGGTTCCGAAGAACTCTGACACCAGGGTGTACATGGTCGATTGACCGTGACACCTACTTGAAATGATGATGATGAATGAAGGTGTACAGGATTGATGTGGAGGACTGGTGCTAGAACTAGGTGCAGTTTGAAGTTATTCTTGAAAATAGGTCTTAGGTATTTCTTTTGAACAAATTGGGTTCTCAAGCTTTGACTCTTTTAAACAGGCTTCAAAAAAGGAGTTTATCGATTTGACCCGTATGTACGTAATATTGCCAGACTTGCACTGTTTTTGTATATGCTTCTAAATTTGTGAGTGAAATTTTCATCAGAATCGGCACGGTAGTTTTTGAGATAGATTTTTAAAGATGGTTAAATTACTTTTATTATTTGTTGAAGGGTATATACACCTACATGTTATTATATGGCTCACTTGTCTATATCTTCGATCTTCTTGCAGGGTTATTTATTTGAAACAGCTATTTTAGGAAATTTTAAATTATTTTATTTAATTTTATTTTCGTTTATTGGTAAACAAACAGCGTTACAATTTATATAATATATAGGCTATACAAGTACACAATTAAGGCCAAATAATGTTTACACAGTTAATAATAAAAAATATAAAAGTTGTGTTATAATTGAGGAAATTTATAATTATAATTATGCCCGCTATAAAATACTGAAATTAACGGGATTTCAGTGTCATACGACACAATTTCAGCGTGAGTCAGGTCGACATCGAATTTATCTTCTTATTAGAGTAAATTTATTATAATTTTATGAGCAGTGGCAAAGGAAATAATACTTTCCAATCTATACCAAGTTACTGACGTCATGGTTAGGAAACAGAGCCACGGTCGTAAAGTTGTTTTTCATCTAACTTGCTGAATGTACCTGTAGCAAAGTGAACGCCATTTCTTCTGTCCGCATATCGAGAGCAAGTAAATATTGCTCGTTCGTTAGTCGCAGAATGTCCTATTCGCAAAATGTCATACAAATCTTAACAAAACTGAGTGCCTTTTTGAGAAGGTTCTATTAACTAAATTATTACTTAGAATTAAGGATGGTTAAAAAAATATTTGGGTGTGTGTATGTATAACTCCAATATATATTTGGTGTCGGAATTTTCTTTCTGAAATTTCCATTTAATATTTTTGAATAGTAGCAACAAGTAGTTAAACTTGATGTTTGTATTTCACGTCCTATATTCTCTTTCACACAACTACTAATTGTAAAGCGTTTTTTAGAGTCTTGTATGCTGTACGTAAATCTGGTATTATCTTCTTCCGATCACGTCAGGCTTGTTACATATTTATGGCCACAAAACGGGGAATTTAGTAATTTTTCAAGTTTTTCATCGAGACATATGCATGGAAAATGCATATGTCTCGATGAAATGCAAGATGATGAGATGCAAAAAAAAAAAAAATTTAAATTAAGAAATAAAATATGGTGAAAAAATTCCAAGCGGGCGGGATTTGAACCGGCGACCTTAAGTCTATGTACGACTTTTGTTTCTTAATTTAATAAGAGTATATCAAAAAATAGCATTGTGAATGCAAAACGTGTATAAACACTTAAAAAAAAAAGACTTGTGCGGTAATAATAATAATAGTAAAGTTGAATTTATAGCTTTCCCTTTAAAGCAACAACTTTCCCAAACAAAAGTGGCTGCGCATATTTTATGAAAAATACTTAAATAACATCTTCATATTGGTGTAAATTTAATGGTTATTTATACAGTTGTAAAAAGATGAAGATTTTCTACTTTACTATCTGCATGTTAATAAAAATAATTTTGATGTTTAATCTTATTATGTTAAAGTTTCAAAATGCACCGTTATAACGAATTTTTACGTGCCGTAATAATAATTGACAGAATAAAAAATAACACGGTTACTTTAATGTTTCTCCAGCACTGAAAACCTTATTGCCCTGTGTAATTATTATTTTCCAGACAACCAAAATATATACATAACTAGCTGCCCCGGCGAACTTCGTTTCGCCATAAGTTAAAAACTATCCTATCTCTCAAGTTGGATCGAACTGCACATGGTGTGCGAATTTTATTATAATCGGTTAAGTGGTTTAGGAGTCCATTGAGGACAAACATTGTGACATGAGATTTATATATATTAAGATATGCCATAAAAACCAGAAATTATTGTTTATGGCATATTACACTTGAAAAGCTCACAATTAAAACATTTCTCTCTTTTTAAGTTGTTATCAAAAAAAATTTCCATAATTTTCATTGAAATTCTCTTTTGAGAATATTCAATAAAGTATTTACTTTTGAGAAATAAAAAGTATTTAACACGTATCAAATCCGGTATTGAGTATCTTGTTGAAACTAATTGGATTTGAAGCGAGTTTCATTTTTGCCGGCCTTTCAGACCACTTCTAATAGACTCTCTCCGCTTTTAATTTTTAGCGTTCCTCAAAGGATATGGGATCCTTTCTAATATCTCTCTCGTATCGTTCTTCTGTTGAATGTTATGTTGCTCAAATATAGCTAACGCAAATCTGGAGAGTTGATTTTAATGTAAATATCTAAATTTTGCTTTAATAGTACATTTTTGGGGGTCAAATTAAAGAAGTAAAACAAAATCACGAACACTTTTTAACATTCCTTTCATTGCTTTTTTTATTACTATAGATAAAAAAAAGCAATGAACTACTATAGATTACCAAATGTTATTAATTATTTTTACATGAAAGAGCTCGTTAAAGCAACTCAAATGGTGCCTCTTGAAAAACATAAAATTACAAGACCTATTCTGAAAATATTATACGGAACTCCATCTTAAGGACCGGTTGCTATCTATAGTTATAGCCCAGTGTAAAGCAGTCTGGCGAGTGCCAGCGACGGGAAATATAATAGGAAAAGTTTCATTTGGCTAATTAAAAATAAGCCACCCCTGGGCACAATTTAGATTTATGCTCATTATTCAACCACGTCGCCATTTTATACGAAACGCTCATTCTCCCGAAGATAAAGGACAATAGAATACAACGTTGACAATGTAACATGAATATCTTTGTTTATAAAGAGAAATACGAACAAAAGCCTGAGAGGCCTCGAGGGTGGCATGCTTTTAAATACCTTCATGTCAAATTTTCATGATTTGACATGAAGGTTTTTTAAAGCAAGTTGTCGAATAAAGAAATGACGCATGGTTTTTTTTTCTCAGTAATGACTTTCCTTATATTATGGAAAGTATAGGCATACATAACTATTTGTAGAACACTTTTCAAACCAAGAAATATATTTACTCATTTTCATGTAAATTATTAAACACAAATTTTAGATATAAATATATACGGACAAATCACACAGATTGAGCTAGCCCCAAAGTAAGTTCGAGACTTGTGTTATGAGATACTAACTCAACGATACTATATTTTATAACAAATACATATATAGATACACATCCAAGACCCAGGCCAATCTGAAAAAGATCATTTTCCATCTTGACCTGGCCGGGGATCGAACCCGGTCACTCCGTGTCGCAGGCTGGCGTGTTGACCGCTGCGCCACGGAGCGAGTCTGTTACTGAAATTGTTACTGAAATGCATTATAAAATATATTTCACGTGATTAAAAGCCCATCAGTGAAATCAGTGAAATAAGGGAAAATCAAACGGTATATCCCGCGAATATTTAGCTGTGAAACAGTATTGGGTAAAAAAACTACATATTTTCATTTCAAATGAGAATGATACTCGTATCAGTAATTCGTAGATAATTCATTGTGACTTTAAGTAAGCGCACTGCTCTGCAGGGTGGCACCCCATGGGTTCTTTAATTATCACGTCACCTTCAATTCGAAAGTTTTAATGTGTGTACATACGTACGGGACCCGAGTTCTTCGCTTCAAGCACTCTCTATTCCACTCGTCTCTTGTCGGGAGACTGTGGCGGAGCCAGAGGCTAAGGGTGTTACTGTTTGGTCTTCCCTAAAACGAGTTTGTTACTTCCAAATTTTTGTAACACTCTATTTTCTATTTTTACCTTAATGTTTATAAGGCAATATTTACCTGTATTTTCATCCCTGTTTTTAAATTTATAGAAAACTTATTTATTTTCAATAGTAGAACATATTTGTGCTGCTTGTATTTAAATACTTGTATTCTTAAATCGGTTAAACGAAGACATACCGGCTTTACATACATATTGCTTCTAGTCAAAAGGCCAAAAAAAAAGAAAAAAAATTGCTTTATAGAAATATATTTTTTTTTCAACCTAAGCATTAAATTATTTTGTGTCCTCAAATATGCTTTATGATGATCAGTCCTCATTATTCGCCAAACACTCGAGAAGTAACGGAGATGTCCAGTAGAAAAAGCTTGCTAAGCTGGGTTAGTTAAACTTAGCCAAGGTAGGTTTAACCCCTTCCTAAAACATAATTTTGGATACGCCCCCGCGTGCGAGCTCTTCCGCTCTTGTTATTTGAGCAACAAACATACAATGCAACATTAAATCACCAGAGTTTCCTATTTCGTGCAGCGTTTAGCTCGTTTTCATTTAAGTTTCAAGATTCCCTTCGCGGAAGTGAGTTCAAGACGAGCGTTTCGACACTATCGAGCCCGAGTTTACCGGCTGCCAAGTTTCCCCGCACTATGTAAATTCAGCCGACGTAATTAGAGGAAGCTACGATCGTCTGAGTCAGTTAAATAGCCCAGTCCGCCCGTGTTAACTGACTCTAGAGCAGACTGAAATGCTCTCTCCGTATTCCTACATCTGCGGCTGCGGTTATGCGCTCACTGTAACGTTAAAAATATGCAATCAACCTTATTACTGTCTAGATAAGAGTGCAAAAGAAATGTGTGCATACGTTTAGACGTTGCCCTACCTCGGTCGTCAGGAGTTTTATGTGTCGGTTTACTGCCTCGCCGAGTCATCAGACAACTGTAAAAGGCGACGATTGCGAGACAAAGCGTGATCGGATTGAGTAAATAAATAGTCTGCGTTGGAGTGCTCATCAATCTTCCCGTACAAGTAAATTGTGCAAGTTTGCAGCCGTCGAGTTCGTCGCCCGCGACCTGCAACCTCACTAAACTTTCGTGAGCGAGACACTTAACAATTTAATTGTCACTCATTAGTCCTAAGGCGACGAGACTAGCGCTGTTTTAATTAACTCAGTAATTCATAGACATTTCATTAGCTGTACTGTAGTCATTTTTCATTCAATTCAGCAAAGTGTTTCGCGATTTAGCGTGATCCATCATTGCGTTTGGCGCATGGCGAGCGAGCATCTGTCGTTCGGTAGAATCAATCATGCGAGTCGTGCAGACCGTCCGTCGGCCACATATTTATCACTTTCAACTGGATTGTTATTTACCAAATGGATCGCCTAAATATTTAGATGATAACTTCGCCGGAAAAGCTTGGATATCGCGGCGGTGTTTGCTATGCCGGATGGCCCGCCCCCTCCCGCCGAGTTGGCAAACTGCACTGTACTGCAAACTGCAAATCATATTGAGTTTGTTTGCGTAGGTCAACGCTCTCGCCGGGTACGTTTTATGTGTTCCTGGTGTCACGACGTCACTCTAATAATAGATAGGAATGCTTAACATCAATATATGCACGTTGGTATGCGAGTTCCTTTCATATGCGGAGTGCGTTTTAGTAGGCAACAGCAATTCACATCATAATGTGATGACTCGACGAACAATACCTCGGTCTATTGCCAAAACAAGAACAAATATTAGCATTAATGGGTACAATTATAGGATGCGGTGGAGTACATTTTTGTTGTTTGGACCTACAAGTAGGGTTGCCACCTATATTGTTAAAAATTATACTGTTTTTCACTACATTATACTTTTTACTGTTGAGCAAAAATAAAGAATACAGAATACGTTTTTTCAGCATCACACTGCTTAATTTCTTTTTAATTTAGTAATAGACTACAGAAGTTCTAAAAAATATGTATTTATAACATTAAATAAATAAAATTCTGTTAATTTTTCTAAAACACTGTTTAATATTCTTCTCAGGTCTAAATATACTTTATTTCTGGTAAAAAAAAAGTTGGTAGACCTACCTACTTCGTGTGTAGGTACTAATTTAATTAATAATTAACAACTCATTGGGATTTTTGTGAATTTCGATTACTGTACATACATAACTCAATCCCACGCAAACCGCCTAACGATGGGGTAACAGGAAAAAACTTATTGGCAAAAGGAAAACTATTATTTAACTCTGCTAAGGATTTGATGACCTCTGTGGCTTAGCGGTACTGCAAGAATGCCTTTGAATCACAGGGTCTTTGGTTCAATCCCCAGCCAGGTCAAGAAAAAGATCTTTTTCAAATTGCTTTATTAAACATAGTTGAATTAGTATCCTACAAGTTCACAATTAAGTGTGGTGCTAGCTCAATCTGTGTGACTTAATCCTTATGTTTATTAATTAATACACCCAATGAGAAACATGAAAACATAAATTCATACAAAGCAACAGTATCGCAGTTGATAATATGTTTAATGAAGTACCTCGCAACTCATTCAACTTTCATTATCCGCCCTAAAATTTCGCGTACGTGAACGAAATCCGCCGATCGATTCCTTTTGTTTGACTTCGTCTCCGAATTCGCTGTAATTGCCTTTCATTATTCAACTTTATGCAGTCATTTACTTGCGTTATTGCGAGAGAGTACGTGGAGAGTTTATGAGCAAAACGTTTGCTACGCAAAAGGTCTCGAGAACCAAATGTTTCGAAAAATACCGATTTTCAAAATGTCCCGTCCACGAAAAGTCCCATTCATGTCGGATTAATAAACATTCTTAGAATTTGCAATTGTGGTTTATTACTTTATAGTTAAAAAGTATACAAAAGTTCAAGAGAATGAAACTAGCTAAAGCAAATGAGACTGATTAAGTAGTTCTATAAATATGGTATATGTATACAGCCTGTAAATTTACCCTTGACATAGCCTTAAATGGGTTACTCAGTCCCGTCAATATGAACAACGTTTCCCATAGGATCAATGCTGGTCACTCAAAAATATCGACATTTCCATTAAAAGTGTTCGGCGGCCCCGCCGCGGTCATTTCGTATGGGAAATTTGGAGTGTTTTTAATTCCCAGCATTGCTATCATAAGAACAGTAGTTCATATAGATGGGCTGAGTTTCTCTTTTAAGATAATGTCGAAGGTAATTTACATGCCTTATATACTGTCTAAAAATTACGTCACTTAATGTTAAGCAAAAGCAACAGGTTTTTAAAATTTTATAACGTATTTATGTAAATTTATTATATCTAGTGTAAGTTAACATTCGCTATGATAGAAAAACTTACTAAAACTGAACCCAAAAACTTATTATTAAATAAAACGAACTAAACTAACTCAAAATATCTAAAAAATAACGTATGTATGTGCTCTTTATGATATTTTGAATATAAATAGGACATTTGGCAATACTTCCACGAGACGTTTTGCTAATTGGACATTCTGCGGCTGCACATTTACTTGCTTTATTGCTAGAGAGTACGTGTGGGTAGATGCATTAATCGTAATATGTAAATGGGGATATGAAATATTGAAATTGCGAGAGTGGTTTTACAATGTCTACGATTTGGGGTTGTTAAAGAAAGTTACTGTTAATGTTTCTTAGTCGGGTTTCCTCGTTCGCTCTTGTTTTCTGTGGCTATTTACAGTTATAGCTTCCATTTTGGAGGAAAATAAAATGGGAACCTATTTAATGATAATCTTAAAATCTCCCTTTTGGGGTAGTTTTACATATAAAGTACTATGTACTTGATTTTTAAGTTATGCAAAATAAAATATCTACCTGTATATAAAACCTATCTATAAATAAAAAGCTACCTATAACCTACCCTAGTTATGCATAATTGCACCATAGCGAAATATTCTTATATATTTCTAGGTTCAGGTATATTCATATGGGCCATAATTGTTTATTTTATGTAAACTTTTATATAATTGCCTGTGACAAATAAATATGTGTATAAGCGTAAATATCTACCTAAGCTATATGAAACGGGGCTAATATAATTATTATTTTCGTTCCATATAATTTAGGTTTAATTATTCCAAATCTTCCTTTTCTTAAAAGCAGTGTTGGTCCCACATGTAAATTTGTTCATTGAAGTGTTGAGAGGTCGGACAGGGATTTTCTAACCTGCTGAATATTTTGAAAGAAACAAGCAATAGGAGAAAAAACACAAAAATAAAATCAAATAATGTATTATAAGAAAACATTAAATAATACATTATGTCAGTGATCGATGAAATGATGTCCAATTTTCCCTATGCTCGGCTAATCCTAAGTAATAAATGCGAAAGTGAGTTTGTTGGTTGTTTGTTTGTTACGCTTTCACGTTCTAACTACTGAACCGATCATCATGAAATTTTGCATCACGTTATCTGGGGTACGGAGAAGGTCATAGGGTACATTTTATCCCGGGAAAAAGTACTGTTCCCGAGGGATCGACATTGATGCGGGCAGAGCCGCGAGCGAAAGCTAGTATTAAAATAGAGGTAACATCTTCTTCCTATTTAAGAGCCTGGCTATTATCGGTGAAGTGATATCCAATTTTTCCTATGCTCGGCCAATTGTTAATAAAGGCTGATATTCATCATATTTTCATTTGTTCCAGATCGAAGACGAGGGTAACCATGGCAACGATGAGACGAGGCTCTTTATCCTGTCCACGCTCGCCGGGCAGCACAAGCCCAGGGTATCCTGCGCGCTGTGCAAGGAAACCCTGCACGTTTTCGACCGGTATCCTTTGGTGGACGGCACTTTCTTCCTGAGCCCGATGCAGCATACCAGCAGCGCTGTTGAGGTAGGTCAAATCGAAACAAATCACGTCCTATTCTCTTGCGGGGCAGACGCATATCAGGGTATCCTGTACTCTGTGAAAGGAAACCCTGCAAGCCTTCGATCCGTATGGTATCCCCTGATGGATATAACTTAAAAAAAAAAGAAGAAAAAATAAAAATACGTCTGATATCCCAAATGATAAGGCAAGGGTTTAAACGATACTTCATTTACAAATATCATAATGAGTTTAATGCGCGAAAGTTAAAAAAATTGGCCAAGTGCAAGTCGGACTCGCGTACGATGGGTTCCGTACCGTTATCTATAAAAATGGCAAAAGAATCATGTTTGTTGTATGGGAGCCCCCCCTTTAATTTTATTTTTATTTAATTATTTATTTTTCAAAGTAAATATTAACTAAATATTCCGTGAATATTGCAAGCGTCTACCTGTTGCCGTTATCAATATCGAGCAAAAACAAGAAAAAAAATACGTTTGTTGTATGGGAGCCCCCTTAAATATTTATTTTATTTTACTTTTTAGTACTTGTTGTTATAGCGGCAACAGAAATACATCATCTGTGAAAATTGTAACTGTCTAACTATCACGATTCATGAGATACAGCCTGGTGACGGACAGATAGACAGATGGACAGCGGAGCGATATTAATAGGGTCCCGTTTTTACCCTTTGGGTACGGAACCCTCAAAATAATAAAGTCATTTGGTTAATACAAATATTCACCAAGTATTTACACATTGTAAACTCAAGTTCCCCTACAGAGCTTCAATTCCGTCTGTACTTACTCAGGGGTGTTTGTTATTTCGTAGACTTGGGTAAACTTCGTGGAATCCTATTTAAGTTTGAGATATAAACTTGTGATTCGGATATTTTAAAACAAAGGCGGTTCGTCTGGTTGTAGTTTGAAATAGAGTTGAAAATTATGGTGTGGCATATCACATTTCATCGCTAGATGATAGATATGGACATGGACAGGACATCGCCTCAACGGGAGACGCCTATAACATACATCGCTGTGTAAGAAAACCTCTTTTAATAGTTGTGTTTTGTGCTAATCAAAAATAATATTTAATCACAAAATGCACTAAGGAAGATTTTTTTATAGCCTATTCAGTGTCCCACTGCTGGGCAAAGGCCTCCCCTCCGTATGTATGTAAAAAAAATCTCTTTTTAAATTCTCTTCTATAGTTTCCTAGACTCCAGAACCGCGGTATAATTCCAGTGAAATTGAATTACGATTAATTTCTTGCGCCGGGAATCGAACTCGCGATGTTCCACCCTTGTTAGCAGGCTGGCGTGTTAACCACTGCGCCACAGTCGGGTTTAATATAAAGACAGCGATCAAACGAAATAGTTACTAACATGTAATGAATTTCTTACAACACATCGCGTGAAGTTATCGTCTTTACAATCTTGTATCGTGATCGCGAACTTCGAAACAAAAGACGGCCACGAGAGGGTTGCCAACTTTTTTTACTATATAGGTATATAGTATATTTAAGTCTGAGAAGAATATTAAACAGTATTTTATCTATTTAGAATATAATAGAATAGAATACTCTTTATTGCACCAAATAACAGACAAATTAGTTATGTATACAGGACAAAAGTAATAAAGATGGTATTTAATGTTTTAAATACACATTTTTAGAGCACCTCTGGCCTCTGACTAAATAAAAAAAATTTGTTAAGCAGTTTGATGCTGAAAACAGTATTTTGTAAACTTTAGTTTTGTTCAACAGTAAAAAATATAATGTAGTGAAAAACAATATAATACTGTTTTTAACAGTATAGTTGGCAACCCTAGTACGCAGTTCGAGCCAGCCCTAATGATTAAACTTTTTTTATCAGTTAACCTTTGACGAACTTTTCTAAGAATTCCTCGAGTATTTCAGGTAATTCGAATGTTGGAAAGTTAATTATATTTTGTACCGTTCAACTTTGAAGTAGCTCCAATTTAGGTTTTGATTGGATGACGCCGAAGTAAAGATAAAAAAATATTTTATATTTCGCCTTAGCCCTGGCCTTATATTTTTTAGGTATCGTGTCCATATTTTTCATTAAAAAATCTTTTTTGTAGTGTTCCGTACTGTATGATATATAAGTATCCCCTTGTAACTCTGCGACTTCTGACACTGTTTGCACAAAACTTTAGGAGAAACACGGTACTCTGTAGACGGATACCATGTTTGTGTAACGTTTGAATTACCGTGCGAGGGTTGCCAGAAGAATTTTGAGCTTTTGTAGGGGAAATATCAAATTAAGTTTCCGAATAAATAAAAGAGATCAAGATGGCTATGCGGTTATGTATACATGACTTTGTAATTCCGTTTTCCACTTTAAAATAACGTTGACTTTAAATAGAAATATATTATTAGTATTTAGTAGTATTATGTCATATTTCATTATGACTTATTGGTGAGGAGCGGAAAACACTAACACATGCATTTAATGCTTAATGTTCTCTAATCACGACAAGATCCAGAAATGCATGTTTTACTGTGCTGAAATAAAATAAATTACTGGACTGAGTTTCTTTTGTAGTTTATTGATCTTGCTAATATAAAAAAATACGTTCAAAACAGATACACGATATCCAAATTTGAATAAAAAATATTTAATTTCATGTTCATGTTTTTTTTTTACCCAAACCAACACGCTAAACGTGACTTTCGAGTCCTGAGTCATTAGGCTCTATCTAGTCCGTAAGGATAAAGACGCGATCATATGTAGAAATATCGGGAAATATATTAACATAATCTGGTAACCCTGCTTACGCCCCTAGCGCTCACTTTACGGCATGAAGTGTGTCTAAAGGGACAGGTTGACTGTTTGAGGACTTTTTATTTTTAGGTTGCCCATTTTGGCGGTGTGAAGTATGTTTTTTTTTTTTCAGTTGTTAGCTGCTTTTTGCTGGTGTTAAGAACTACTGCGTTCACATCCTGTCAATGATACTGACAAGAGCCTGGCTTTTAAACTTTAAGGGTTTTGGAAAATTGTAAGGCTGTTAAACAGATATTTTATAGTATAAAATATCTGTATAACAGCCTTACAATTTTCCAATCTTGAAATATCTTCAGGCTGTTAATGGATGGACTTTATAAAATATTGGACTTTATAAAATAATGTTAGTTTCTATTTTTTTAAAGAGCTGGTCATTTCACGAGACATAGGTTTTTGATAAAACACAGACCACTGCTAATAAAAATTCTTCAACCAGCTAAGATACACATTTTTGCGATGTTCTTCACATTCATGGGCGATTGAGACCACATTAGACCAATTACGGGTCAGATTCGCACTCAACGATTAAATCGTGCAAAACACACCTAATAAACCACGTTTTTAGTATGATATCCCTTAAATTTTGCCAAAAAAGTACTGTTTTTTTGAGTTCATGTATATATGTATGTATATTAATTAGCCTCTTGGACGTATCCCTATTGCTAGAATCCTTACACCCTCCCGATTAACAAGGCATTATTTTACTTTACAAAATCAATTATGTTTTTTGTATAAAACAACAACCAAGTGATCCTATAAGGGTTCCGATTTTTCCTTTTGAGGTACGGAACCCTAAAAAGGTTAAAGCGGTAATAGAAATACAAATTGTGTATACAAAGTCTTCTTAATAAGGTTCAATAGATATAGTGACAGCAACCGACAGCGAAGGTTTGCTGGCACATGTTGCCAACATTAACATAAAAAAAAAAATTAAACAATAAATTTTCGTCTCAGGTCAAGGTGGAAGGACGCACGCAATACTTAACCTGTGTGTGCATGGGCTGCCTGGAGCGTTGCGACCCTGAACGCACCATCCGCTGCCGCTTCTGCGGGCAGAAGTGGGACGGCTCTTCTCTGGTGCTCGGCACCATGTACTCTTACGACATCTTCATGGCCACGCCGTGCTGCGCTGAGCGACTGAAGGTAAATACCGCATAAGATCTACACCGTTTAGGATCAAAATGTCCGAATCCCAAAATGTCCAGAGGACGCAAAACGTCCATATCACAAAATGTCCAAATCCCAATAGGTCCCAAATCCATGTAGTGTTTGAACAACGTCATGCGGTGTTACCTACTTCCTATCTTGCATATAACATATCATCATCTCTTCCCCAAGAAGTCTACTGCTAGTCACAGGCCTTCCACAAAGATCTCCGTCTTGGGGTTCCTTCCTGCTGACCATTGAAACCGTTTTTAAGCGAGGGAAGGGTAGGAGTTAACTACTTAGATGGATTGGCGATTAGAATGTAGCAGCTCTGTATGCAGGGTGCGGGAACTCGATACCATACCTGCAACCGCTGGACAGACAGTTGATGACCCTGACCTGATAAATTTAACAAATTATATTTGCAAACATTGCATGTTCTTTTTGTCATGAACATCAATCAGTTATGCTGAACTTACACTAAAGATAAAAGCTTTGAAGTTTATGACAAATATGCAAGGAACCGATGGCCGATGGGGCAGAAAGGTTCTGGAATGGCGACCACGTACCGGCAAGCGCAGCGTCGGATACCCACCGACCAGGTGGTCGGACGACCTGGCAAGGGTCGCAGGGAGGCGCTGGATGCAGGCCGCTTCCAACCGGTCATTCTAGAAATCATTGGGGGAGGCCTATGTCCAGCAATGGACTTCTTGTGATATGATAATGATGATATGATGATGACAGGAAAAACTAATGATGATTTTTTGTCTGCAGTGCAACAGCTGCTACAAGCCGCTGCTCCACCCGCAACAACGGCTCAACTACTCCGACTACTCGCATCCGTTGCCGTGCCCGCACTGCCGGGTCCTTGACTCGCACTTCGTCAAGCCGCTCGGCTACTGCTACACCAAAAGGGCCTACCCACTCTTCCAGCAGTGGCAGTAGCATACGGCGGTGCCGGGAACCTCTCCCGGCACCACCCCAGTGCCCGCTGATACTTGGAACCCTGCGCCGTCCCCGCCACGCCGCGCGTCTCCGCCCGCGCTGCGCCCTGTAATAAACACGAGCATGGCGTCTCGCGCCCCCGAACCGCCAGCCGAAGAACCCGCTAAGTACCTCACTGCGACCCTCGCTCCGACCCTCGCTCCGACTCTCGCTCCGACTCTCGCTAGCATCACCGAGTCACTGTCCCTGCTGGGGCTCAGCCCTGAAACCGTCGCTATGAGCCTCGGTGAGTCTTTGGCTGAGCGGTATCTGGCGACGTTGCGACCCAAACCAGTCGAGCGCCCGACTCTGGGCGGCTGCGGCAACCTCCGCCGCACACCCCTCGCAGAAACCTCTCTCCAGCTCTTCTCCAACGATTTCATCGACTATTTAAACCAAATCGCATAATCAGTGACGGACATGAACATTCGCGTCAGTGACGCTAGGAATAATTTCTGTTAAAATTAAGTTTGTATTATTGCTAATAATTTTATATGTCGGTTTAAATTGTACTATTGATTTTATTTTAATTTTATTCTGCACTTTGTTGTTTAGATGTTGATTTTTATCGGAAATAACGATTAGAAAAAGTGACGCCAGAAATTGCATTTTTTGTTTTTCGATTGAATCTTGAAGTACTCCTTTATGAGGAATGGCGATTTAAATTATTACCTACATTTCAGTGATACTGACCCTATCTGATAGGGACGTTTGAGTGGTGTGTTGTTTAGTTCAATTTAGTTTATTAGTTATGTTTTATTTTAGCAAAATTTTAAACCTAACTTAAGTGTTATACAATATTTTCGTAGGTATATTGCGTACTTTTAATTTCTCCCACCAAATGGCTCTTTGGATGAGTAGAAATTCAACGAAGGATGCCATATTACTGTATCCTCTTATATCATTTTCATTTACTATAATTTACGTATAATTTAATCAATAACGCTGGTAAAGGATTTTAATTGTAAGAGATTGCTGTGTCACCAATAATACGATTAGCTTGTCTATATCTATTATAGTTACTGTAGGATTGTGTATCGTGATTGTTCATTTTATTTCTTCCTACTATCGATTATTTTTGGTAAGCATCTCAGTGATTAGTGGAGTAGAAAGTTAAAATTACTATCA
Organism: Elegia similella; assembly: GCA_947532085.1. NCBI lineage: Eukaryota > Metazoa > Arthropoda > Insecta > Lepidoptera > Pyralidae > Elegia > Elegia similella. The sequence continues at coordinate 8,292,690 of OX383937.1, forward strand.
TATTTTTGGAATCGTGCCATATCAGAAAATATTGCTAGTTCATTATTTGAGTGGAATTTATGATTGGATTGAGTAAACCTCTAATCATTGAGATTTCTGTTTTGGTTATGCATTTTAAAGACGCTAAGGCGACTTTTTGTTTTTGTTGAAATTCTTCCGAACTTCTTACTACGTAGCTTAGGTTAAGAGTTTTCTTATAATTATCATGAATGTCTATTTATTTGTAAGTAAATAGCGCTTCGACATAACTAAGCGTATAAGTGATGTGCACATTTATACTCAATAACTGTTTAACGTTAACGTTTTAGATAAGGTTTTTATACATTTGATACTTATTACTCGCAAAGTGATTACAAGTGATAAATCTTAGGTCTAGTGCGTGTTTAGTGATAAATAAAGTGGTGCGGATTTTGCGATAGGCACGTAACAGTGGCACAACGTGATAGAAGCGGACTTAAGGCCTTTAGTGCTGTAAAATATTTGGTTCATAAAATTCACAGTGTACGGAATTTCTTTGTTCCCGACGACTACCTATTGTTGCAACTCGATAAATGCAAAAAGTGCTATGATTTGTCGAATCTAACAAGTGAAAGAACTCTGTAGAATGGAACGAGAATGGTTTGAACTTTTTTAAACGTCTGCTACGCTCAGTTGGTTTGACAGATTATACCATTTGCAAACAATGAATCTATCGATCGACTATTCTCATCGACACTATTAAAGTGATGGGAAAATACCCGGTGGACAGGCCTTAATACGCTGAATGTTAGGCAATAATTCTAATGAAGACTTAAACTTTTTTAGGTGAAAATTTTTGCATTCTTTTAAAAATCGAAACTGCCATTTTTAACTTACTAAACTAGCGAGGATTTCTTGATAGTGTTGTCACTTGTTTCTATGTGGACCCCACAGAGAAATGATTTTAAACACTTGAAACGAAACCTCTTTCTTTCTAGGGCCCAAGCTACGGCAACATGCGTCTAGCAAGCGACTGGTCTATTCTTGACACATTGCTTGTTATAGTCTTAACATCTTTTACTTAAAAGTGACAATGAAGTAATGGATAATTAAACGCACAGACGCACGTTATCGTTGCTATGGGATAGTACGTCATTTGTTGCGTAGTAAGTAGGCTGTCATTGCCATGAACATCATCATCATATCGTCATCCGCATCACTGCACCTCATTGTCATCTCGTCATTAGGCACGGTTTGAGTGAGAGCATACTAGGTAACTACGTATACCTGTTACAATGAACTAGTGACCGCATGACTTTGAGCCTAGCACTTAATGTCAGTAGATTTGAAGATATTGCTGTCAAAGTTCTTTAAATCTAATTACAAATGATATTATTCGATAACTATGTGTAAGTATAAGCAAAGCGAAAGACGTACAAAGAAATTGGTTTATATTTTATAAATGAAAAGATTTTATCTGGTGAAGATATTACAGAGAAATAACTAATTATCTTGAATTTGTGAACTACATTAATCATATGTAAGTACGTTTACTTCAAGCCGTTGCTTAAAGTAAACGTACTTACAAATGATTGATTATTATATTTCTCTTTAAAATAGGCATTAAACTATATTAAACACAAATAAAATCTTATCACAAAAGGCAGGAAAATACAGTTTTGCAAATCTACGAACGCTATCGGCAATAGATTTGGTGTTATGGCTCAGGGTCGCAGGGTCGATTCCATACCAGGACGATAATGGCACATTATGCCATTGTTGTCTCGATATCATACTGTTCTAGCAAATATATTGACATCAATTTGCATAGAAACCCGTAGTTACCAGTGGCTTTGTGTGGTTGTAATACCTCTTAATATTCTTAGAATCCTCGGCTTCAAATTTAATCATAAGAATGAAACGTATGAACAATACCTTAAAACACATTAATATTCGGATTTACCCATGCAACCGTCTTTTCATTGACGAAATCTGAATATTTTTTATTTTTCTGGGATAATAATTAATCAACATTAAAGTCACGTCATATTTTGGTACTCTTCGCATTGTAGAGGAACAGTTTGGCGCGCTTTGCCAAAGTAAAGAGATGGCTTAGGACGCTTCCAATTCCAAAAGTCCTTTTGGTTTTTTTTAGTTTTTTGGGTTACTACCAAAAAACAAAAAAAAACGTTGGCTAAACTTTGGGTACTCCCAAAGTTTAGCCAACGTTTAGTACCCACATTTTAGTACCCACAGTTGAGTACCCAAAGTTTTTTGGGTAGTACAACGTCAGACTCAAGCCATTAACATGATGAAGCTACCTAGACAAAAAAAATATTCAGATTCCGTCACACAGGTATATCCGATGTATTGATCATAGTATATATAAATACTTTACACGCAGATGCTTAAAATGTACCTATAATCAGATTGCATATATCTAGATTAGCCTCAATCGATAGTACATATACCACAATATCAAAGAATCCCTAATTATTTTAAAGCAAAACAACCGTATTGCAATGACACTTCATATGTTAAACAATTTTAATTTTATCGAAGTTTGCTCGTTCGGATATATAATTATATTTAAAAGTTTAATGTACATTCAACAGATGTACCAGAAAATATTTGAAAAAAAAAATTAAGACGAGCTGTTGTTGGTATATTTAGGAAAATATTAAATTGAACCAGATCATCTGATGATGACCATGTACAAATGAAAAAGTGAAGAGTCATTGCAGTGCGGGATTTAATAAAGCGACGCAAATTATAAGTCACTGTTTAATAGTCAATACAAAGCATCTACGTAGATGTAATAATATCATAGTACATGTTTACGATATATGACATCCCTATGAGGCAGGGACTAGCAGTATTTTTCGGAACAAAATCAAAATCGATTATAAGAAAATGCCGATTTCCGATGTTGTCGGTAACTTCTGGTAAACATCGTTACGACTGTTTTGAATGCACTACTAAATGCTTCGTTGAAAAGAAGAACACCGGTATCTATGTATGGTAATTTAATAAAATTATCGACATAGATAATTAAATATTCCAGTCCCTGCTAAGAGGTCGTCGGCCCCCTTTATCCGGTACAAAACAAATATAAAGCTGTTTGGGAAAATATTATCAGATCAAGTATATGAAAGTTCCCTATACAGTAAGGCTAATTATTTATTCTATAGATTTCAATATTCAACATTACCTCTCTAGATACAAATGTAGCAAATTATATTAAAAGAAAACACCCGATCTGAAATTATATTCCGTATGGTATAATTTATGTTGCAGAGTACAACATTTTACATGGTATAAATGGTTTTCAGAATTATATCAAATAATATACAAATATTGAAGATTAAGTATATTAGTTGCTTGACAAACCAAAGTAGATTTAATTAAATAATTTGCAGGAAAACTGACAGAACTAATAAGTAAAAAATTCTTATTCCTCAATATTAACTTTTATAATTTCGATTACGGTATTTTCATTGATTTGCCAATACCGAACTTTTACATTTACGAATACCGTATATTCGAAAATGTGATGAAAATTTCGGGTTTGTCAAGATATAAGAACATAAATCGTGTACCAAACGCTTCAAAGGTTGTATGTAGATCTAGATATAAACCACTTATGGTTTTGGTTCTTCCCTGCAGGCGTTGTTCTTATAGCACGCGATCATTTGATTCATACATACAACGTTTAAGTATACCCTCGTCATTACCTTAAAGGGGTGATCGTTAATATTAACAACTTTTCCTACGTGACCAATGAATGCTGGAAACTCAAAAAAAACCTACATTGCTGTACAGTTAACCCGGGCAGCTGAACGTCAAAATGTCGTCGAAACGTCGATTTTTTGCGTTCCCAACATTAATCCCATAGGAAAAGTTGTGAGGGGCTGTTAAGGGAATGTTGAGGGTCAATTTATACGTGTATGCTAATAAGCTCTAGGTAATGAATTAGTAAATTCAGCCAATGAGAATAAACGACGAAAAATATTTAGTAAATAACGTTTTTATGACTTATGAGTGGTAAGAGTTTGTCAATCAGTTTCTATTTTAGCAGGCTTGTAATTTTGACATCGTTTAAATTTAATAATAGAACACTTGAATACTTCATATGCTATAGGAAGAGAAAGAAAAATATTCTTTATGCACGGTTTTCATTATCGTGGGCTGAATTTGCTGTTAAAATTCCTTAGACCTTATGTAGAATGTTTGCACGAACGTGCGATCATCTCATTGCACGTTCGACCGATGATCGTGTTATATTGGGACACTGCCTGTATTCAAACTATTATTGACGGGATGTGTTTGATTTTTCATATTTTAGTCACTTAGTTACTTGTTCAGTTAAAATAAATAAATTACAAGAACGTTGCCAACTTCTTAGTTTATTTGCAAATATTTGTTAAATTTTGTAATTAATGACAATTTATTTAGACACCTACATGCAAATTTCTTCATGTTGAATTTAATGTGGTGTAATTTAGTGAATTGCTTAAAAGTACAAAGAAACGATTTGTTACTTTTGCAAATTTTATAAAGTAAATCAAATACATATAAAAAGTAACACGTGTAGATAATTACGACATAGTTTCTCTACTCATACGTAATATACCGCAATTGTTTAGCCTCACTTGAACAACCGTTGCATTCACTTGTAATTTTGTTTTTCGTTAGTTAAAAAGTTAGGAGCAAAAATTGTTACTTATTAAAAGCTATATCTTGTATGACTTTATTTTGAATTTGATGCTGACAAGTAATATATTATATGCTTATAGCGTACGTCTAGAAGCACAGTAGATTTATCGGTCGGCATAATATTCCTTCTATATGTAGGTATCGTGTCTTGCTTGTAGGTTATAATCTTATTTCCATATGTAGTTATTATTTAGATACTAGGAGTTTCTTTAACTATAATGTGTGAATGGGATGAGTGAATGTGATCACACTAAACATTAATTTAGACATTGCATTAATTTCATACTTATTGGTAATGTAACCTCGTGCCAAGCGAGTTTGTTATTGAATCGTGTACATTCTGGTCATGGTTGTTGTTCGAGGAACAACATTTTAAGGTAATGTGAAAAAAAAAAACAGTGATATTGTCTAGTTACGAGTAAAAACGCACAAGACGGCTGCCGTTATCACTACCGGCTTAGTCTACCATAAAACATAATACTAAATTTTACAAAATTTAACACACCAACGTCAATTTAACTTGGTCATTGTCCTGGGCGTCAAGGCAAGTGACGGAAAGTGATGATAGATTTTGTAGTACCTTCGTCAAGTAAGGCGCTTTCGTGCATAAACAAATCTTCCGTTGAACGATAATTACAAAATGTTTGGAAAACATTTTCTTTTTTTAAATAGATTTCATAAAAATATTTTTTGCTTTACCTACCACAATGACAATAGAAAAAAAACCTCTATTCAGGCACCGTCTTAGTGAATATATTAACATGAATTATCTTGTCTTTGCCTCGCATTGCTTTGATGGTTTATTACCTAGGACAGTGAACTACTAGTCTATGAATTTCTGTATCCAAAATGATCCAGCGTCCAATTAAAGCTCAAAATTATCCAAACGCATTGGCTGATCTAGTATACGGCTGTAATTGGTTAGTGAAAGTTGCAAATCAACGTGTTAATTATATTTTGATACTCGATGTTTTCTACACTAATGTAGTAAGTTCATATTAAATGTCTTTTGTAACGTAGTTAGGGATAGCTCCGTGATCCATCGCATTTCGAACGTTGGACCACAGTTTGTAATTTTCATATTGATTCTAGACTGAACGAAAGCAACTATTTAACTTTGTAGATGTTGACTACGAAGTCAATGTATCGTAGAATAGTCCTATATCTACTTTGAGCTCCTATTGCGAATCGTTTCAACCGCAGTGCTGTTAAATTCGACAGCAGTGCTTTTATATAGCGTGGTAGTCAATCGGCCATTTTAAATTGCCATCTTTATTACATCAACGAAGTTCAGAAAACATTGATTCGCTGTAAGAATTCAGAGCAGACTACTATAAGAAGAATTTAAAAATAGTGATGCGATGGAAGCGCGTTAAGTGATATTCGGTAGATACAGAAACGCAAAAGCGTAGTACTGCAGTCGATAAAACACGTTAAGCATACGATCGAGACGCCAACATGATAAAGGATCAAATCGGTGATAAACATACGAATTGGTTAAAGATAATAATTAAGTAATTGCCTGGCAATTAGGAATTTGCGTTTTACTACGTAAAGAGGGGGTGCATCAGGGTATGAGTGTCATAATTTGTATTGAAAACTTTTGTACTTTCGTAAAATAATTTAGCGGTAACACTTTTCTATTAATATGTATAATGCGTAAATTAAACAACAATTACTATTACTTATACTTTTTTTACTGGAAAATTTAGATGTAGTATTTTTGTAAGACAAACGAGTCAGTCTCGTACGTGTATCAAAGCGATAATAGATATTTGTAAGGCCATGTTCGTCATTTTAAGGAGTAATCTTGTAAAGTCGTATGTATTGTCGATACCGACTTCGCTTTAAGATTTCTCTAGGCAAGATTTCTTCTTGATCTTCGACGTTTTACGGCAAGGTTATTGTATGTCTAGGCTAGGAAGTCTTTGTCTGCATTTTCTATTTGATCAGATGCTTTGTATGTTACCCTCACCTATTTCAAGAAATTGGAATTTAGTTCTTTTTATTTCAGGTCACGTATTATCTGACAAATTGTCAACCGCAATGCCATGATAATTGTTAGTATCAACGAGAAGTATCTCACAAGGCATTTTTTCAATATGATTATAAAATGTATGTTTGGATTGAATGACTTTCGTATTTTAAAACTTCTTGTTTGTTGTGCAGTTAGTGTGGTGATTTCATTAAGTGTTTTGTGTAATGATCTCTTTTGTTTACTTACAATTTTTCTGGAATAAGGAAAGTCGTAATTAAGGAAGGAATGTTAGAAGCTCAGAAGGGAAACGCCAATTGATTAATTATAAGTAAAAATTAAGTGCTTGTATTAATTGAGGTCGTTTTAAGTAAGTCGCTAATAACCATTGAAAATTGATATTATGTATTTGTAAACGATACGTCTGAACGTATATTTTTGTACATTAATTGTCGATGCGTAAGGAATTGGCACAAAATATAGTTTACGTAAGATATTCTGGTTATGAAAGAAAAAGTTCCATTTTGTAACGATTAAAAATATTGAGAGAAAGCTATTAATTTGTAACGATAGTGAGCGCTGTATTGTCTATTTTGTAATGTTGGTAAAGCATGACTAGCTATAAGGTTGTTTCAGAAAATTGTAATAAAACTGGAGAGCGAAAAAAAATGTTATATTTTATATGAATCCTGATATTGCGCCAGCCTGTGCTGGCTTGTGTTACTTTACGAATCTAGTTTGTAAGTTTACTCTTTAAAAGAGTTTTCGCAGGTAGTAGATTTAGTAGGCTTAGTGTTTTTTATACCAGCTTGATGTTGTGACATTTATTATTAATATGATATCGATAATCGCAGAATTACCGAACAAGCGGCCAACATGATCAATAGCGAAATGTGTAGTGGGTTCGTGAATGACTTTTATTTAAGGGCGACGAGCGGGCAGCGGTCCTGCAAAACCAAAGCGTAGCTGTTCGCAAGCATATCATTTAAATACGACGCTAGATACCTTTCGGTACAAAATCTTAGCGAAGTTTTAATTCGATTAATAATATATTGTTAGACATTAGTCGTCGGTTCTGTAGCCGAGTGTTGTTTTTCGATCTTTGAACGATGTATCGATAGCCGGATTCTAGTCGATGTCGTCGGCTCGATATATCTTCTCAATCGATCCTTGGAATAAACTGAATCGCTACAGAACAGGCAGCTATCCTGAATTATTTTAGTTATTTAGCAGAATTATATTAATGTCTAGTATTTCCGATTATGTTACGTTTTATATTGCTTATATTATATATTATGGATACAATGTTTATTAAGCATTTAATATTCATTTTGATGAGGACCTAGTCGATTCTCTATATATCACACTCCCAAAGTACAAATTCCTTGTTGTTTAGTCCAATTTTGTTTGACTGTTATTGAATCGAAATTATTTTAGCGAACGTTCGTTCGGCTCATGTGCAGTGATGGAAAGGATTCTATTCTACCTTTAGGTTTGAAGTGTCGTGATAGTCGAAGGCCGGTCTTGAAGTATTCTTATAGTACTAGGTAATAATAGGCTCCATGCCCCAACGCGCGTTTAGCGGACACAATAGATTACTTATCGTAGTCTAAATATTTGTCGATTTGACAATAAGAGCCCAATCATCATCATCATCATCATCATCAGGTCCTTTTTAGTCTCTACTACAGGAGCACGACCCTCTCTGTACTACTAGGGCCATACTTGGCCAGAGCAGCCAGAGGACTTGGCCTACACTCTCCACGCTGGCCAGACGGGTTGGAGAGGTAAGAGCCCAATCACATTACTTAATTCAGTCACTTACGACATGCCGGCCAATTAGCTAACTTAGTGTACAACGTTTTGATAGTCACTTCAAAATACATTACGTTTTATATTTCTTAAATAAAAACAATCAAAGATGCGAAAGCCGCATTGTATTTTGAAGTGACTATAAAAACGTTGTACACTTAGCAAATAGGCCGGCTGGACTCCGCAGTACGTTGGATAGATACGATTGGAGATATTTCCAGTCCTGTCTAACGTACTTCGGCATCCCTCTTGTAAGTAACTAAATTCAGTAGTATGATCGGTAAACGCGCGCTGTCATAGGCATGTTGTAATAAGAGTACAGTTTTATAAAACATATGTTAAAAATAAATAATCGGGCATAATAAAATGCACTTAATAACTAAGTAATATTTTCGTACCACGCAATTAAGTGACACTCCACGCACTTCAAGCCTAGAATAGCGGTGTTTTAGTATACATAAAATAGTTTTAATACTTACATTTTCCATAACCATTTTATTTGTGCTCGCACATTATTACAATTATGTTAGCAGCTTATAATTTAAGTTTGTAATTGGATAATTTTAATCTACTTATTTAAGTTCTACACAATTTAATAACCCAATACTTTAATTCCATGTTTTCTTTACTAATGCATTTAAATGTTAATTGTTAGTTTCATATCCTTTTTTGGCCGGTAGGTGTAATGTTAAGCACGTACCATTTTAGTTTTGTAATTGCCTACTACACATTATCCAATTGGATTGCAAATAAGCAATAAAAATATTTCAAATGACACTATACCTACGATAAATACAATGAAACTTTATAAAATAAAAACTTTAAAATACTCTGTGTTTTATTTGTTGGCCTCGAGACTAAGTAATCATGAACTGATCACTATTATCATAATACCTTTGAAACTATAATAAGCCGAGATATATGAGCTCTACTCTCAAATTGAAATTGCTTGAGGAAAAATATTCGCTACGGTAGGATTCGAATCTACAAACCCCCGACTCGAAGGTAAAGCTCAAGGGGGGGGGATAGTATCTGGGGCACTTCAGTGGCGGGGTCATTTTGCGTTTGGGCTAAATCCGGCACTGTAGCTAACGTGGGGGGTTGCTTTTGGTCCGCTGTTTTCTGGTGCCCCCAAGACGTGATGTCCTCAGGCACTCTCACATAATATAGGTACACGCATCCGAAGAATGCGGAATTTGCATTATACCCATAGTTAAGAAATGTCAGATGTCTGAAGTTTAGCAGATCAAGTACAAGCTGTGGCGAAGTTTTTTCATCACATATTTTCAATTAAAGAGGATCTTTACATGAGCCTGTAAGTAAAGACCATAATTTTTTTTCTGTTGCTACTAAAGTAGATCAAATTAACAAAATCTAACTTCCCAAAAAAACCACTTGTATGTAGTGTTTTTAGTATTACTTTTAATTATTGCACATTTTATTAATTATGTGTGGCAAATGAAGAGGCCACTTTGAATCAGGGGTTGGAATACCGGTAAAATTCATTACCGGTACCTCTTACTCTTACCGTTAACTGTTAACAATATTATTACCGTTAAATACTAGATTACCGGTACCCCATAATACCGTTAAAATTTTAACAGAATAGTAATACTGGTACTTACCGGTACTTATAATGGGAATTTAGTACCGGTAACAAGCCCTGCTTTGAATAGGTTAGTTTCCTAAAAAAATATAAGTAGTCCGCGTAGATAGATAGGTAATCAAAAAAATATTGGATCCGTATTTTTATCTTCAATGAAACAAAAAATGATAAAGTATAGCCTTCGATATAGCCCGTTAAGATCAGTAACTTCAATATTACTATTTTGTCATGCCTTATTTAAATATTACTATTTTGACCCAGGAAATCCAGCCTTTTTAGCAAAATAATGAAATGCATCACAAAAAAACTACGTACAAGTAAGTAAGTAAGTTACTAGCAAGTAAAGTACTTGTTTTTTTTTTGTTTTTTTTTGATTGGATTAAATGAAATTATATGATGGGTGGCGGTAATTGGCTTGTGTAGTGTAAGCCTCTTAAATATTATACCGAGCTTGAACAAGAGCAGTCAAAGTAATGAATCTGATATTTAACAGCGGTAGGCAACATGGGGACCGCGGTCCGTATCTGCCGGCGTATTTGCTAATTCAGTGTACAACGTTTTGAGTTTTGATAGTCGCTTAAAAATACGTGTCCGTTACTCCAGCCAGATTTTGTTGAAAATTGACGAAAATCGACATTGAAGTGCAATAGATAATTAGATATAGAGCTTCTGTAAATGGTGAGCTAATTTTTAAATTTGGTAAGCGTATATTTTTTTAATAAACAGTTCCGGCTAGCGTAACGTAACCGTAGCCAGATCTTTTTTGTTTAACGGGAATTTTGAAAAAAAAGTTATCTAAATAATTAGATATCAATTTGGTATAAATGGTACAACTTAAATTGTATTTATATTGGCTATGGTTGCGAAGATATTTGAAATCCTGCTGGAGTAACGGTTTGCTCAATTGCTGTATCTCCGAATTGACTAAGCGGATGATGATGATTTTTGCACAGGACATCTGGCGAATTAGTTATAGTTTATAGCACAATAAAGGAATTCACAGTAATTAATCGTTTAGAAGTTATTTTTAATAAATAGAAATATGCTTTAATAGGTCCTAGCACTTCCAATAAGCGCTCCAAAGAATAACTTGTAACGTTATTATATAGTGAAATACTGTCTATAAATGGTACCGGAGGTTCATTAGTATCCTATACGTAATTAAAAAATTATGATGAATCTTCAATTTGTTCCGGCCATGGCGCGCGGCGGAGTTATTTAACGACCGATTAACCGAGTTTGCTGTACGAGTGGTCACTGAATCTTTTATAAATAATTAGATATACATGTCAATTTAATACCTGATAAATTTCAGACCTGTAGATTAATTATTTAACGAAATAATTGAAAAAATGATGTTCGCGTGGTTACCCGACCAAATCTAGAATGTTATAAAAAAGCGGCCGCGCCATACATTATATTCCCGTTAAACAAAAAAAGATCTGGCTACGGTAACGTGACTCCAGCCGGAACAGTTTCTATCAAATAATTAAAAAAATATACGCTTACCAAATTTAAAAATTAGCTTACCATTTACAGAAGCTCTATATCTAATTATCTATTGCACTTCAATGTCGATTTTCGACAATTTTCAACAAAATCTGGCTGGAGTAACGGACACTAAAAATACATTGCGGTTTTGGTATTATTGACTATTTTTATCTAAGCTAAGTAATGACCGCCGTAGACCGCCAAAAATTCATACATAGGTAGGTACATGTATATTCTTTTCCTTAATTAATTAAAATAGCCTTAACTCCGAGTTGGCTTGACATTATATTTGTGTCACATTTCACAAAATTGTTTTTTTTTTTTCACTGCGCATGTGCTGTTTAAACTATAAAACATTGGCTCAAGACCGTCGTGTTATTTTATCTTTACCATACCAGTTTCCAGAGATGTGAAATATCTAAGATACAGAAGACTTATTTTCATAGTGTATCTTATTTAAATTCTTATGACAAATTAATTATGTAGGTATATTGTATTGAATGCATTCTTTTGGTATCTTCGTATGTTGTAGATAGGTACTTTGTTTAAGTAGGTATACATACTTTGATTTTGAAGTTTAAAAATGTAGAACTTATTAGAAGTTCTGTGCAACTACTTTTTAACATTTGAAGGAGATCGTCCGCTGCGTCACGCGAGCGATTGTTTTTTGTATTTCGCTATGCATTACAAACGTAAAATTAAATAATACCCTCAATAGATCTAAATACGCGGCCTCCGTGGCGCAGTGATTAGCAAGCCTTTGACACGAGGGGTTTCAATTCCGTATGTACCTAAGGCATTTTCACACGTATTTTTCGGCAGTTCTGGACCTACCCAAGAGGGTTGGCGTCAGATGAGCATCCGTACATAAAAAACTCCCCAAATCATATCACAATTATATCAATGCACCAATGCTGTCATATTGTAATGGGCCTTTTACACAAGCCCAGTTGTTGAGTGAGCCAGTCATTCATTCCTACTTTTTGGTTATAAATAAATATAAATATATACGGGCGAATCACACAGATTGAGCTATCCTCAAAGTAAGTTCGATACTTATGTTATGGGATACTAACTCGACGATACTATATTTTATAACAAATACATATATAGATAAACATCCAAGACCCAGGTCAATCTGAAAAAGATCATTTTCCATCTTGACCAGGCCGGGTATCGAACCGGGGGCCCTCGTGTCGCAGGCTAGCGTGTTAACCACTGCGCCACCGAGCTCGCTTAGTTACTGGCCTGCCTTAATGTTGCGGTTTACACGAAGACAATCGATTGGCTTATTGCTACTAGCTTACTGGCCTGGTTCGGCTATTATATTAGTGTCGAGTAAACGGCCTAGGCTCGGTGCAAACGAGCGACCGACCTATATTAGGTTCATTTGTGTGTCGCCGAAGCGCACGACTGCAACCGGTGTTCGGAAAGCGCCACATTTTATAACTTATTCGCTGCTGCTTAGTGAGACGCATTTTTTTTTAAATCTAAGGCGACAGAAGATGATATCGAAGGATTAACTTCGATATCATCTTCTGTCGCCTTCATCTGTCGCTGCTCATACTATTTTACAAAACAAACCCGCGAGCGGGTGATCCATTTAGGCGCCCGCGTATCTCAGCGGACGGCCTATTGAAGAAATGAATTGAGTATTGAAGAAATTAGACATTTTGAAATCTATGTCTAATTTTCGATTTTCTTTACGAGGATTATCCGACATTTTTTTGTCAATAAAATACTCGTCATTACCGGTAATATGGTATTAAAACCACATTTGTGTCGGTACTTTAAAATTTTAACGTTGCTTCGCGCTAAATCGTGTACTAACAATGCCCAAGATGGCGGGTAAAACGAGTCGGGTAATCAGTGATTTGAAATTGTAGTCAGTGTGATCGACTAATACTTAACACGACAGAGTTAAGTTTTTTATATATCTTTGTTGTAATTGTTATACGTAATTTAAATTTTTGAATATTTTAATGTTATGGTAACATGTAATCTTCTTAGAAATAGCGTCAACAATATAAGTAGATGAGTTTATAACTATTTTGTTTATATAATAATAATAATATTTACATGGTGTCCTTTTGTGCATTTAAGAGTAATAATAAGAAATATGTTTGTACAGATAAAAGCCCTTAGGGCGAGTAGGCAACCGAGACTGTTTAGCGGGTTTCTTTCGGAGTATCTTCCCGGCAGTGGTCGTTCCGAAACTCTGGTAGGTTTAGCTTCTAAGGGAAAAAAATGAGAAGTTGAGGAAAATAAATAAATGGTATTATTATTCTTTAAATTGTTTTATTTTACATCATCCATCAAAATTATACCACGTTAATCTGAATTCAGTTCCCTCCCATCTCTTTCACCTACATGCTTTTTAACCTGTTACAGGAGAATGAAAGGGACGGACGTCTCGGTAACATGGCCATTGCTTTCCGCTGCCGTCTCGCGTCGCCTATACAGCGAATAAATGTACCCTCGACGTTCCCTTAAAGGGGTGACTCAGCCCATCAATATGAACAACTATATGTAATATCATATGAAAAAAACTAGACTGGTATTTTAATAACATATAACAAAAACTAGACTGGTATTAAGAGGCATGGTATGGATGTCATAGTATGTCGTGGGGATAGTCCAAATTATTGCTTTCTTACCCTATCCGACACGATTCTTTGCTTTTGCAACTCGCACTCTGCATTCTACTAGAACTAGAAATATAGGCTTAACTTACCCATAATAAAGGACTTTACAAAAGTTATTCTGCAAAGCTCACTATTAATAACGAATTGTCGAATGTAGAGTTCTCTTGAAAGCCTACATACATACTTACAGTTCAGTAAAATGTACAGAAGTTGAGTTAATACCATATGGTATTCTCTCCCAGCCAAACCAGTGCAGTAGCCATTAAAACTACTGAACCGGCACGACACTCCCATACTTTAATTGCTCAACACAATGACACATAAATCATTGATACCATTGTAATTTCTACGCCATATTGACAATGACGTGACCCTTAAATGTATCTTGGATACGTATCTACACGTATTCTTTACCGTAGGGTATGCGTTCGACGCATCTATATATTTTCCACCTTTATCACGTAAAATATTTTTGTTTTATCGAACCTAAAAAACGGTATACCTATAGGCCTATATATAGAGTACCTATCTCCAAACTCCGCACATTATCGGAAGTACTCCGTCTTCCTAATGCGAGTATTATGGCTCCTACGCACAAATGGTTAATAAATATCAACCTTTCGGGAAAGTAAATTATGGCCGCCTTAAGGTTTGTTCCCTTTGTTTGTGCTACTTAAGCCCCTCACTATTAATTGTGCCAAAATCCATCTAATAAAGGATATAATATACTAGCGACCCACCCCGGCTTCGCACGGGTGCGATAAATTATACATAGAAACCTTACTCTTGAATCACTTTATCTATTAAAAAAAACGCATCAAAATTCGTTGCGTAGTATTAAAGATGCATACATAGGGACGGACAGACAGCAAGAAGCGACTTTGTTTTATACTATGTATTGATAATGAAGTGGCTTAGCTAGTGACGGATGTAACCAAGACGGCCGTCATGGTATTAATCCAGTGAGCGTAGGGGGTGGTGGGGTTGCAAATTTACCCATTTATGTGAGTGAGCCTCGATGTGGCAGTTGTCAATCGGCAGCAGTGATCACTTACCATCAGATGACCCTCTTGTTCGTTTGCTGTATTATATGTCTGTGTCCTTCTATCTCACCACACTTTCTTAAATTTCCTTGCTGTTAAAATATGTATTTATGTATGTAAACTATGTAACATGTATGTATATACTTTATTGTATGTATTGGTTTATATATTAAATTCGTATATATACTTATTTAAATTATTTTCTTCCTGTTTTCTCATTCATCTGTTCAGCGCCAACGCCAACTAAATGTACTTTGTCCAATCTACCCTAAAGTTGACTGGAAGAGATCGCTAAGACGATAAGTCCGCCTTTGTACCATTTTTCTTTTCTGTACCTATGTAATTGTGTTATTTAGTGTTATAAAGAATATTCTATTCCTCTGCACGCGTTTGAAGTTAGTCGCTCGTGTGACGTGTCGTCGTACGAGAACAGACTACGAGCACAGAATTAATATAAGTACTAACTACGAGTACAAACGTCAACCTACTTGTAGAAAGACTGTTTTTTGGGACTGGAGGAAAAATGCCTTCGCATCATCCACCCTACCACGGGATAGCAGGGCGGGTATGTGGGGCTTACTAAAAACCCCCCGGTGTCACTTGTAGATGACCTAGCCCAAGTTCGTTAATGCAATAGAACGTGAATGTGGAGTGAAAATAATAAAATGGAAAAACGATGAGAAAACCCGAGCCAAAGACGAAGCGTCTACAGAACCAAAGAGAATATACCCACATTGCTATATCTCACACACCCTTGAAAGGATTAAGAGTTCCCGACTGTAAGTACTCGATTCAAATTCGTCTAATCCTACCGTTACTAATTTAGAGATAACAGAGCCTCCTTGAAAGCTAACATGCGTTTTCGACGAAACGGATTAGAGGATTTCCTATGGACATAAATGCCGGAAGGAGTTCAGTAGGCGATAAGATTTGGGAATCTTAATGTATTGTCTATTGTTTTTATGCCCTTGTTTAATAATTAGTTA
This sequence comes from Elegia similella, assembly GCA_947532085.1. NCBI lineage: Eukaryota > Metazoa > Arthropoda > Insecta > Lepidoptera > Pyralidae > Elegia > Elegia similella. The sequence goes on from OX383937.1 coordinate 8,308,922, forward strand.
ATTAGTTTTTTTACACATGTTAATAAGGGATTCCGGTTGTATTTGTCGGTTTTATTTAGAGAAAAATACTTTACTTGTTACGAGTTTACGGATGATGACTCATATTATTTACGAAGCATTTTTAACCTGAGGAAGGATAGACATTTGTTGGATTTCGGAAGGGCATAAAGGTTTTGGGTACTACTTACTGGGATGAACGGAGGAAAACAAGTAGAAGCTCGGGAGCCTGCATACCTGCAACCACCGGCCAAGCAGTTGAGGATGTCACCCTTGACTATAATGCGCTGTATCTAAGTAAGTACGAACCTACCCAAAAAAATAAATGTGTCTCCGTGATTCGGGAGAATTGCTGCTTATAGTCTGCGGTATAAATACATGGAACGTGCTCAGCTGAACACTCAGACAACCCAGGATAGATTATAAATTCTATATCATTATTAAATATGACGAGGAGAGCCGACCCCAAATAAAGGGATAAGGTAAGGAAGAAGAAGAAGTCTGCGGTATATCAAGACTGTCGTAAGCAATGTCGAATTGATGGCGCCCGGTGCATATCCTGCCGTTGTGCCATGCTGGAGAGATCTAGATTCCAGCGACTGAGAGCTAAGTGTCACTAACAGGAAGCCCGGGGAGTCAGCTGCGATGGACCTGACGATTGACCCGTTGCTGGCTAGTTTAGGCTGCTGGCTGCTGTTGACCAAGTATGAAGGAGAGAGAGAGGCGACGGAAATGTAAGAGTTCAATGATGATAGGATCCAGGTTACTGATGATGTAGAAGGCTGCTTCTAATCACGTTGGGGTCACCAGCGTAACGGGAGCGAGGTCATACGTTCGACTGCAACAAAGGGAAGATCTTCCTGCAGGCCCACGGAACCGTACGGCTCCGACTATGTTGCGTCGGAGGTGATTCGTTTTACAAGGAAATTCATTAATATATATAATAAAAAGCAGAGGGCCAAGAACATTGCCCTGTGGATCACCATTTTTGACTTAACCTTCATCATTTTTTGATGTGAATTCAAAAGACAGTACAAATTGGTTTAGTATTTCTACTTCATTCATTACTTTTAATAATAAATGGCCATGTTTATAGTTTATTTCGTCTGACAACCTATTATTATTTAATCCAGAGCGAAACGAAGGAGTCTAGTCACCTAAAAGCATTTTAGTTCCTTGGGAATAAAAAGTATTTAAAATCCTACTTTCGCACAACCTTTTGTTTTTTGAAAAGATCTTAATGATCTTAAGTGATCTAAATGTGTAATAATAAAAAAAAAAACTCGTGAAATAACAAGATGAGATATAGTGATATGTCACGTTACATATGACTAGCTCCGTGGCGCAGCGGTCAACACGCCAGCCTGCGACACGGAGTAACCGGGTTCGATCCCCGGCCAGGTCAAGATGGAAAATGATCTTTTCAGATTGGCCTGGGTCTTGGATGTGTATTTATATATGTATTTGTTATAAAATATAGTATCGTTGAGTTAGTATCCCATAACACAAGTCTCGAACTTACTTTGGGGCTAGCTCAATCTGTGTGATTTGTCCGTATATATTTATTTATTATTTATATATGAAATTACCAGCAAGTTGACAAAGTTTACCTGCTTTCGCAAAGCCCATTTGCTTATATTTTTTTAGATTGCAACGGCAGTAAAAGCTGCTGCAGATTCTATGTATATAAAGCCATCAAAATCGGCCGACCGTTACAACAACTAATAACTATGCAGACTTGTACTTACCTAAATAGAGATGTAAATAGAAATAGATCACACAAGTTTTGCATTTGGTACAAAACCGTGAGATAAAATCTTACGCCGTTTCTGTATCAAATAGATCTACGAAATTAACACGGACTTGATCTAAATTACTTTTTATACGCTGTTAGTTTCGAATAGTCCAGCAAGTTATTAGCGGCTTGCATTTTTAACAGTCCCCTCGTGGTCGCCATCATTTAAAATAATGTTTGTTTATTTTTAAGTAAGTTAGCTCTAATTATGCTCACATCCACTATGCCATCGGGCTCCTCTAAAATTAAGAGGTAAAATTTGATTTTGTGTTATTAATTAATAAAGTTAAAAACTACTATCATCATCATCAGGTCTTTTTAGTCTCCACTGCAGGAGCACGACCCTCTCTGTACCACCGGAGCCATATTTGGCCAGAGCAGACAGAGGATTTGGCCTACACTCTTCTCGCTGGCCAGACGGGTTGGAGAGGTCTCATTGATGTTTTTGAGCTTTGTTTAGCTTCTATTTCCTAAGTCGCCTCTTACGACATCCACGGGAAGACTTGGAGTGGTCCTATTCTACTCTGCCGGAAACCACACGGCTAAAAACTACTGATTGATTAAAAATAAATACGCGAACGGAGTTGCTGGAATGAAACTAAAAGTTAATACAGGTGTCTATGCTTCTATGTCTATGCTATCTTCAAGCATATAACCCATGAACATTTGAAGATGGTGGCCAATTGTGCTGCAGCTGTTGTTACTGGCAATTAAGTTTTCGATAAACCAAGTTAAGTAGTTCCTTAAACTTAAACGTGGTCCCTTACTATGGGCCTCATACGAAAGCTCAAGGTCACTCAAAGAGCTATGGAGAGGGCTATGCTCGGTGTTTCTTTGCGACATCGAATCAGAAACGAGGATCTTCGTAGAAGAAGGAAGTTTACTGACATAGCTTAGTGGATTAGCTCTTTAAAGTGGCAGTGGGCACATAGCGCGTAGAACCGATGGCGGATGGGGCAGAAAGGTTCTTGAATGGCGACCACGTACCGGCAAGCGCAGCGTTTGACACCAGGTGGTCGGACGACCTAACTAAGCTCGCAGGAAGACGCTGAATGCTGATCGCTTCCAATCGTTCGTTTCAAGTCGTATTGGAAAACGTATTAGAAGGTCTATGAAAAAATCGATGAGTAGAAACTCTACCGCTTCTACTCATACGTCGATTTTTTGTGAGACTGTGGTACTTCCCCGGACGAGTCGCTTCATTCATGCAACTAGCAAAAAAAAAATTTCGCCAGAAGCGTGGCTCTACTACAACTATTTTTAAGGAACTAGCTAATAGTAATGAGAGCAAGCGTCTATTGTCTATTTTCCACAGCATGTCTATGAAAATAATGTAATTTGCCGACCCCTGGACTGAAACGAGCCCCCACTAATATGTTAATGGTCAGCGGATTTTACTTGATCATGTCCGACGTGATATAGTTCCGAACTAAATCTTGTAACAACTCGTATTTTAGGACGATCGGATTGTACGAAAACTTTCGGGAGTTAAACGGGAGTTGTTTTAAGATAATAGGTTTAGTTTATGTAGGAAATCATAATAATTTAATACTCTATTTGAAAACATAGCACTACTAGCTTTCGCCCGCAGCTCCGTCCGCGTCAATGTCTATCTCCCGGTAACAGTAAATTGAACAACTTTTCCTATGAGAAAAATGATGGGAACTCAAAAAAAAATCGACATTCCCATACAAACTGGCCGGGCGGCGGAACTCTTTTGTATGGAAATGACGAATTTTTTTTTGAGTTCCCAACATTGGTCCTATGGAAAAAGTTGTTCATGTTGAGTTGGTCTGATTCACACTTTTAAGGGTCCGATAAAAATTCACCATGTATATAATATGAGTGGTGTCTTAATGCCTTCATTCCTTTTACAAATCCAACAGATTCCTGTCCTTCCCTAGCTTAAAAATTCTTCCAGATGGGCAGCAACGTCGGAGGCATGAGAGGCCGCATTATATTGTCTGTGCCGCAGAGCTTAGTCAACCCGCCTGCCAAGCGTGGGATGGCAATATCCTCCCATGAATGGAGAGGCCTTTCTCCAGCAGTTGACTTTTATGACTGAAATGATGATGAATAAAATATGACCAATGAAAAGCGCCCTTAAGTGGGACCTACGTTTCTTTTTATTTTACTCCTGATACTTTATTTTGAGTTTATCAAAATCGGTACGGCCGGCGGACCATTTAAAATAACAAATAATATACTACACATATTAACTAAAACATATTTGCAACCATCACATATTTTTAGGCTCAGTATAAAGTTTTTGTTCTCTTTAAAGAATAAATAAAACATACAACGGAACATATACCTCCTTATTTTTAAAGTCGGTTAAAAATAATTATACAACGTTGACCATTATTTACATTATTATCTGTTTATAACACGGAGTAAGATTATAATTCTGTCATTAATTTGACTTGTCATAATTTAAAAGAAATTATCGGAGCTTAGCGCAAAACATGGCCATGTGGAAACAAAGACAAAAGCCCAGCAGTGGGACAATACGATTAGTTAAAAAAAATCTACACAAATAAGCCTTTATTCAAAACAATATTCTTTTAAGAGCTCTAAATTAAATACGATATTTTGGTACGAAAACATTGCCGCTCAAGCCAATTTTCTCCGCAAACATTCCAAAACATATTTACTGGTCACGCGAGCTGTAAAGGGTATTTTCTAACACATTGTATAAATAATAAAGATGAGTTTATAGAAATTTGAGAAGCATAAAGTGGTCGGTGGTAAACTTCAGGGCTCTAGGGTCTATCTCAAAGTCCAGGGGTCATAAACATTTTATTGCCAGTCCGTATGCGTGAGTAATTCCACCCATTTTACACTTGTCCACTTTCCCCGCACCTCCCCTTCTGTTTGCTAACTAGATTGGATTCGTGCCTTTTTTATTTACTCAAAGTATTGTTGTTTAAGAGTCATAGAAAATTGGACGCTAAGTAGACGTAGTAAATGAAATAGTCTATAAAATTGTATGTCCGTTCAGTGAATTGAGCGTAAAACTAAGTTCTTTGCTACGGTATATAAATAAAGATAAATTGTCTTAATAAAAATGTCATTTCTATTTCAGTGCTACATTGTAAATCTTTAAGTTCCCACATGGAGGTGGAAGCTCGATGGCTCAATTGGTGTGTGCATTGTTCGTACCTCGGGTGTGGGTTTGTCCCTGGGATGTGACCACTAGAGGCATAACATTTTCTCAAGCGCTCATGTTGAGCCGTTGGTCCCAGCTGTCATTACTAGATTGTGGTTGTTGAGTTATGAGTATGTCAATGGCCTCTAGGCACCTTAATAAATCTGACACCAGTGTTAGCCACTTAGGACGAAAAGCAAGCAATTTTTCAGATACCTATTTACGAGTGGTCTGTAATGTACCACTCCTTTATACACTCTTACATATTAGTTTACGTACGTACGTTTAGCTGTGAAGAAATAAACAAAGCAGTAACTTTCATTATTTTCATATCTCCGTAAGTGACGTAAAAGTCATATAGTTTGTTGATAAATCAAGATAATGTGACATCTTATTAAATTTGCCGATTTTATGGAAGGATAGAAAACATTGAGCTTAATGAAAAATCTTGGACTTGAAAAAAACAGTTATATGTAAGTGTTGGTTAGAATCAGAATTAGAAATCAATTATTATTTCAAAAATGGTCAAAAACAGGTGATACATAACAGATTAGAACTCACTTTTCTATTCATTACGACACCATTTTTAAATTATAATCATTTTAATTTTCATACTTTGGCTATACAAAATTACAATAATGACCTTTTTTTGCATGTACTTTAAAAACATGAAAGGGGGCTCACCGCAATAAAAACATTAGGTCACAGAGGGTAGCTTAGGTTAGTTAGCTTGTGACCAAAACAGAACGAGCGAGCGAAGCGAGCGAGCGTCTCCAACTTAGGGCGAAACCCCCAAATACTAACTAAATAAAATTAAATAGCATTATATTTAGTTAGTATTTGGGGGTTCTAGTCCTATTTTGTATAAAAAAATTACGTCTCCGCTCTTTAAAACATTTGTTAAGAAGTGCAAAGCGAGTAGTAATATAGCCAATCATTAGTTATTACAAATTAGTGTAAAGCTTACCCAATTTTTGTATTACGTTATTGGTATTACCGTATTACCGTAACACAATAATTGTTTATTGACGGCAATTATTGATTACCGTCAATAAAAAAATCTCTAAAATTACTTATCAAATGCAAAATATTGAAGTTTGTACCTAACTTAATAGTTATTACTAGTGAAGTAAAAACGTTTTCTTTAATTTTTATTTGATTGAGGAGTAAAAGAAATAGCGTTAGAGCCACCCATCTCTTGTATGCATCTTAACTAAACATAGTTTTTACGTGATTCTATCTTAAGCCACTCTCGCTCAGGAAAGCCATGGTAGGTATGGTAGGTAAGCCTAGGTATGTTTTTATTTATTTATTATATTTATACAAAATACAGTGTAAAGGCGGACTGACAAGAATTCTTGCAATACCGAATAACTAATTCTTTTATAGGCATTTAGGAGGTATAAGAAAATATACAAATTACTTTCAAACATGAACTTCGAAAACATAACACTTCCTTTTTTGGGGAGTCGTGTAATATTCTTATAAGAAAATAAACACCCAAACACGATTAATCTAAAATAAAACACGTTACATTATCTCTAAGCCGCAGCGTCCGTGTTTATGACGCGTAACAAGCAATAAAACTGGGCCCATCGTTTTGCAATCGCCCCCCCAACTTTATATTTGCCTATAAAAAAATTTATGCACCTTGCACGCCCCTTGATTGTGACGTCTTGGTCAGCGAAAGTAATGAATCGTAAAGCCACTGAGCGGTGAAAAATGGGACCCTCGTAAATAGGTAGGTAATCTACGCCGTGTGACGACGACGGTGTATGGGGTCTTAGTCGCATGAGTAGAGAACCCTATATAACGTTTTGTGATGTAATGAGTTTTCAACCACCTATTTGGAGGAGAGGGAGGAGGTAATATCCTCAGACAAATTGGAATTCGTTTATTTCTGATGACATAGTTGTGGTTTTATTAAAATATGGAAAAATATGAAGTTACCGATTTGAATGTCGTCGTATTTTTGAAAGGAAAAATATCAATAAAAATAATTAAAAGGGGCAAATCACATATCTATTAAATACTAAAAATTTGTCAGATATGTAATAAATATAATATTTAAGTTTTATGTTGTTTTTATGCACTAAATCGACGCGCGCAATTAAAAAATTCGTACGTCCAAATGCACACAAACTTGTTGGACTACACTTTAAAAATGTGTTTACAGTTAAATATAATTTAAATAAAAAAAAAATCTCAAATATAGTCTAGGTTTCTTTTCAAAATTATAATTATAATTGAAATGGCGAACTTCGTGGCGCAGTGGTTAACACGCCAGCCTGCGACACGAGGGTGCCCGAGTTCGATCCCCGGTCAGGTCAAGATAGAAAACGATCTTTTTCAGATTGGCCTGGGTCTTGGATGTTTATTTATATATGTATTTGTTATAAAATATAGTATCGTTGTGTTAGTATCCCATAACACAAGTCTCGAACTTACTTTGATGCTAGCTCAATCTGTGTGATTTGTCCGTATATATTTGTTTATTTTTATTCCTTAAATGATAATATGTTACTGTAAAGGCTAGGAAATCTTAGGTTTCCCAACAAGTCTTAGGATATATCGTAATTCCGAATTACGATAAATCCTAAGACTTGCTTTTACATATACATATATACATGTATCTAACAATAACATTATTCCTGTAAATAAAGTATAGTCGATGTTATTAAAAAAAAATATATAATTATCACACACGCTATGCGTTAAATTCTTTGATGATTCTTCAGTTTGTGAAAAACTCGATATTCGTACGTATCTAGATATAAAGTCATTTTCTTTGCGTTCAATGCAGTTTTATTGAGATTCAAAGTAATAAAATAGTCTCATTGTGCCTTTGGAATCTAATACTTAAAGTACTATCTTTCGGAGTCGCTTTGAAACTCAATTTATATGTATTGCAGATAAACAAATAAAACTATGTTACTTATTCGTGGATTTATTCTGTTTGTGCAGTACTCGTAAAAGGAAAATTTAATTCAAATATTCAAAGAGAATTTTAAAGAAAACATTATATGTAATGTATTTTATATGAATCAATAAGAAATAAGTTGATAAATACAAAGGAGAAAATACTACATATAAGATTACTTGTTAACAGAGTATCAACTAGGGGCGTATACATTTAAACCAACTTCAGAAACAGAGGAGGTTATCAATTCGACCATCTTTTTCGTATGTTTGATACCCCATTCATTCCCATTAAAGTTTAATCAAAATCCGTCCGAAAGTAGTTGGTAGAAGTATTTTAGAAGTAAAAGAAATCTTTAGTGGCGTTGTGCACTTTTTGGGGTTGGTAAAAATGTTAAACTCGCGTCAGGACACGTGACCTGATCGAAAATCCGTAAGACGGACACGTGACCTGAGACCGCCGCAAAGGCGAGTTTTCCACTTTTGCGGGCACTCCCGGTGTGCAATCCGTAGTTTTTTTTGTATCTGAAAGGTTATCTAATATTTTTTTTGTAACTATAAACTTAATAGACGTTTATATATTTTTTTTTTATGTATTTCCGACGGCATTAGCTTGGTATGGTCATGTAATGAGGCGAGAAGGTAATCATATTATAAGAAAAGCGCTAGAGATGGAGGTTAGTGGATACCGGGGAAGGGGAAGACCAAAAAAGGAATGGATGGAATGCGTAAGGCAGGATATGAGGGCGGTGGGAGTGGATATAGGCATGACGGGAAACAGGGAGTTGTGGAAGGAAAAGACATACTGCGCCAGTGACGTGCACAGACATTTATCATAGGGTAGACATAATTATAAAACTTAGGTACCTTACAAACATACCTATATACCTTACCTTATTATACGGCTAGTTATCTACAATTCGTTTAATATTATGATAGTCTTTCGATCTTCGACCGCAAAAGTATACAAAACAAGCGAAAGATAAGAGATATGATTACAACCTGCGAGCCACGTACACGTATCATACGGTTTAAGATTAAACTTTAGAATAACTAACCATAACTAACCGGTTACCTATTTGATTAGTTCAAAAGCGTGTTCTCAAAACAGTTTAATATTTCGATTTCGGCATGCAAACACTAAGCGACACAACTTTCACATGAAAATATTTTTGTCACAAATGAAATTTAGCTGATAAAGCATTTAATTTTTAAATAAAACTTTCCTCTTGGATTGTTTGTAAACACGTTAATCAATGATATGATATTGTTTATGACATTGACATAAGTATGAAAAATAACTATAATGACATTGACAGGTGACGATGCATTAACATCGCGCGCGGCAGCCAATAGAAACCTCGCAGACAGTGTCTCAAATTCACACACACAGCGCCAATTTGTTTTGCATGTGTGAGCCGATGAAAGATGTTTACTTGTACTATTACAAAAGCGATTTCCTATCGGTGTATAATAATTTTCTATGTGTGCGTGAAAAGTCAGACCTTTGAAATTTTGTCTTACGGACCGCGGCCGCAGCGCGGTACTTGAAAAAATCGACTGTAAAGTATTTGCTAGCAGAATTTTGCAGGCGCACCGAATATAATTACTTTTTGTAAGAAAAAAAATTGTATTTATTTGGCGACTGCAGGGTAGACAGTGTCTAACAGTCTATATGGACTGCACGTCACTGTACTGCGCCGACCCCAGATAATGGGATAAGGTAAGGAGGATGATGATGATCCGACGGCAAACGAGCAGACGAGCCACCTGATGGAAAGTGGTCACCGTCGCCCATGGACATCTGCAACACCAGAAATATAAATATAAATATCTTGTCTACTATGTTAATTAAAGCGGCGAATACTCACACCTACGATTTATATTTAAAGCTTATTTGAATATCATATTAGATCACTGTCCCAACTTCTGGGATTTAGATATTTATTTTAGTTGTAAAGTTTTAAAATCTTATTGGCACATTCAACTTATACTGAATCATGGATTGAACTCTATCCAAACTTCATCCGGTTCGTCGATGCCAAATTTCAAACCCAAGTTACTAAATTTAAGATTCCCAACTCCAATTTAGCCATGTTTATTATACAATTTTATTAACTTGATCTTACAACAGACAGACGTATCGACTGATACAAAATTTATCATATGTCCACTTAAGTTATACTCAAGGGCCCTATATGAGACATATACTCTTATGGACCAAGAGTGAATCGTTTATGCATATTCTTGACATTTTGCATGATACATTGAGTATACCCTCAATGCATTACCTAGACTACCTTTTATGGAAATCCTTTCTAATATTTTAAATACAAAATTACATTTACTTTGAGACAATTTACTTTGCGTGCTTCCGCCACCAGTTAGTTCATTCAAACTATTGCTGGCCAGCGCCCACCCACTACTGTTAGTCCCTTCATACCCGCCACCAATAGTTGATGCATGCAACCCTGGTCGATACTGCTGCATCCGTTGAGGCTGCAGCAATGTCAGCCGTCGTGCTCGCGACACGTGTTTCGCCTCTACACGAGGCATCTTCAGGCAGTGAGACCTAGATGTTGATCGTTCGAAAGACAAGCAATGAAACGATTCGTGTAGTAACACCTGAATCTATTAAATACAAAATTGTCCATGCTGGTTTGGGAGAAAAGAAAAAACGTAGAATGTACCAATTGCTTCTCTTCCCGCAATCGTAAAAACCTATCGAGGGAATGGGTTAAATCTGAGGAATCATGTTAATAGGCGATGCGGCTAGCAACCCATCACTATTTTTATTTCCTTTTCCACCTAATACCCACCGACATGCTAAACGTGGCTTTCAGGTCTTATATACCTGGATCTGTCTACCCCGCAAGGGTAAAAGACGTGTATGTATGTATGTATGTAAATACAAAAGTGAGTTTTTAACAGCCTTCGTTGTCCAGTGGTTAAGGCGTTTGCCTATTGACCCGGGGGTCGTGGGTTCGATTCCCACCGGAAGCATACTTTGTTTAGTTGTTTCCAGTTTGGTTATTACATTGCAGGCTTGAATCACCTGATTGTCTGATAATAAAGATGATTCCGTGCTACGGAAGGCACGTTAAGCCAGTGGTCCCGGCTGCTATCTGGTAGTCGTTAAAGGAACCACGTCAGAGGCCGAGAGGCGGTTCCGAAGAACTCTGACACCAGGGTGTGCATGGTCGATTGACCGTGACACCTACTCGAAATGATGATGAGTGAGTTTTTTTGTTTTTCACGCTTTTGCGTCTTATTTACTTAACCCTGTGAGGGCTCGACTCTCGACTATCCCGGCGCTCTAGCCGAGTTCTCACATAAATAGGAAGTTAGGGAGAACACAGGACTCGACACACAGAACACAGAGAATAACTTTATTGTTACAACTTCACTTTACAACCTCAACTATGTAGATGTTGACTTCAATAAATTAATAACAGAGACTGTTATGCTCCAAGAGATGGTAGTAGACTCAAACATGTTAGTAGACTGAAAGATGGTAGCAGACTGAAGAATGAGTGATGAGAGAGAGAGAAAGTAATCTAAAAATGGAATGGAATGGAATGAAATTTGAATTAAAAATGAACTTTGAATTAAAATAAGGAATGGAAAATGGACAGGATGAGAGAAATGAATTTGAACAAGATGCAGCATGCAGGTGGCATGCTGCAACGTTACAACCGATCATTAATGAAATTTTGCTTACACATTGTCTGTTCATGGAAAAAATACAAAGATCACATTGTAAATTGCTTGTCAGCATATTTCGGTATACCATTTCTACTCTGCGTGGCCAAAGAATATATACACGCGTACTGACTGCGACTGAGTTTGTCATCACCTCGCATCCGTCATCATCATCATTTCGTGTAAGTGTCACGGTCGCGACCATGTACACCCTGGTGTCAGAGTTCTTCAGAATCGCCTCACGGCCTCTGACGTGGTTCCTTTAATTACTACCACATGGCAGCCGAGACTAACGGCTTAACGTGCCTTCCGAAGCACGGAATCATCTTTATTATCAGACAATCAGGTGAATCAAGCCTGCAAGTCCTAACCAAACTGGAAACAATTAAACAAAGGTTGCTTCCCGTGACAATCGAACCCACGACCCCTGGGTCTACAGGCAAACGCCTTAACCACCAGACCACGTATTAAATATCGCATCCGTATTGCTTGTGCATAAACCTAGTCCAGTCACTTGAGTCCTCAATGTACTAACAAAAGACGGAAAGATATCGTTTGCTCAAATGAATTATGTCAGACAAAACACGCCTTCTCCTCACGATTTTTTCTGTTCCTTGGTCCACTCCTCTACAAAAGACTTAATAAAAAACTAGGCTTTTATACGTTTACTTATACCGCAACTAAAAAATTACTACAACAAGCCCTATTAAATATGTCCTATGAAGAAACAGAGGATTTGCTAATAGTTTTAAAATAGTATTATAGTTATAATATATTATCTCAATATTGTATTATCTCATTATGTATAATTTAATTCTAAGTGTAATTGTTTATGGAGTTTCTAGTACTAATTAGTCTTATAACGCCTGAAATACAGGATGATTTTCATCCTAGCTCATGCACCCTTAGTTCATATGTCCCTTAATGTATTTATAATGTATTGTAAAATGTGTTCCTATTATTTGAATAAAGAATTTATTATTTATTATTATTGAGCAAAAGGCAGCATCGTAATGAGAGATAAGCTGGAAACGTGTATACACCTCCATTGTCGCGTTCTTAAAGTTTTTAAACATACTTACATAGTATCACGTCTTTTTCCCTTGCAGGGTAGACAGAGCCTAGGTAATTAAGACCCGAAGATCACGTTTAGCTTGTTGGTGTGCATTAGGTGGAAAACGGAATTAAAATGGTAATGGGTTGCTAGCCGTATCGCCATGATTCCTCGGAATTTGCCCGTTCTGTCGATCGGCTTTTACGATCTGCGCGGGAAGAGAAGCAGCTGGTACATTCTACGTTTTTTCTTTTCTCCCAGACCAGCATGACAACCCATCTGTATAAAAAACCGGCCAAGTACGAGACGGACTCGCGCATGAAGAGTTCCGTACCGTTATCTATAAAAACGGCAAAAAAATCATGTCTGTTGTATGGGAACCCCCTTTTTTTATTAATTTTATTTTTAAAAAGTGAATATATAACTAAATATTCTGTGAATATTTTACAGCGTCTCCCTATTGCCGTTATCAATATCGAGCAAAAACAAGCAAAAAAATCACTTTTGTTGTATGGGAGCCACTTAAATATTTTTTTTTGTATTTGTTCTTTTAGCGTCAAAGGATATACATCATCTGTGATAATTTCAACTGTCTTACTATTACGGTTTATGAGATACAGCCTGGTGACAGACGGACAGACAGACAAACAGACAGCGGAGCGATATTAATAGGGTCCCGTTTTTACCCTTTGGTCACGGAACCCTAAAAAGAAAACTGCTTTTACGCAAAACATTGACTCTAATTCAAATATTCACCAACAAAAATTACTTTAAATAAAATACTTCGTGATTAAATACGACAAATGTCGTCCAAGTTCCCGTACGTCGTATCTCTATTTACACCGCATTTTCTTTGCATTTCCTCTCTGTAAATTAATTAAGGGAAATGCCTGATGAGCAAAATAAACGTAATTAAAACTTTCCGAATCGACTTGCACCAGATTTCTTTTTTAATTTGTCCCTGACTTGCCTAATTTTACGAACGACGGGGGTCTGACGCGCCCCAGCATGACCCTTTGCAGAAAAAATTAAAAGATTTACAAAAGGATATTGTTCAGGGTTTAGACGTTCTAATTAGGACTGACGCTTTGTTATGGGGTGATTTCTAGCCATTTACAAACTCTTAACTCTTAATAGGATAGTAAATAATACTCGATTTATCGTTCTAATTGCTGTGTAAAATGAAACGCAACATTTTTCTTATACCTGGTATACCGTACAGGTAGCAGTTAGTTTTTGACGGCGATTAGTTTTCTGGTGGGGTTGCATTTCTAACCCAACCTAACCTACGAATTGCCGTCAGAAGCGAGCTGCTAGCTAATAAGCTAGCAGCTCGTTTCTGACGGCAATTCGTTTTCCGATGGGTCACAGTTCTAACCCAACCAATCCTAATATTCTGGTAGCAGCTCGTTTCTGACGGCGAATTGTCGATTCGTTTTCTGGTGGGGTCGAATTTCTAACCCAACCTAACCTACTATTAGCTAGCAGCTCGTTTCTGACGGCAATTCGTTTTCCGATGGGTCACAGTTCTAACCTAACCAATCCTAATATTCTGGTAGCAGCTCGTTTCTGACGGCGAATCGTTTTCTGGTGGGTCGCAGTTCTAATCCAACCTAACCTAACATTCTGGCAGCAGTTTTTAAATGTTAAGGTGTTTTTACAATTTAACTGACTTGCTAAGGGCATTCTTTGACACTAGCAACTTCCCTAAATAACAGCGAAAAAGTAAAATAAAGATTAGCCATAGAATTATCCATATTTATCCATAGGTGTCGTTAAATTGTATGTTTCGCACAATTTTTAGTTGTGGTAGAGCCACGCTACCGGCAAACTTCACTTTTGCTAGTAGTATAAATGGGCCGGCTCGCCCGGGGTTGTACCACACTCTTATAGAAAATCGTCGTTTGAGTAGAAGCTTTACCGCTTCTATGCTTCGATCGGTGAGTGAGAGAGCCGGAGGCTATTGCTCCCCCTCCCCCATGCCCTTCCCCAATGTCGTCCCACCAACTCCTTGAAAGGTCGGCAATGCTCCTGCCATACCCTGGTGTTGTAATTGTCCATGGGCAGCTTTGATCACTTATCATCAGGTAACTCATTTGTTTGCTCCTTTGCCGTCCTATATCTTTCGTAAAAAAATCATTATTAGAGAATTTTTTACGATAGAAATAAAGAGTCAAGCTACTCAGATGTAGGTTCCAATGCAAAAAGCACGAATATGAAATCGATATGTAAAGTGGCTTCAGCTCTTCGGTCCACAAAAAAAATTGAGGGTGATGCATAAGTCGAACGAAGGTCGCATTACCATACAATGGTGTCTCAATACGTCGCCATCGCAAGTCGTTACGGCGACAGCCGGAGCTCTATTCTTGAACTGGTAGAATCAATCCGCCAATTGTTATCAAGCTTACGCATGGTGAAACTGAATTGCGTTTATTTTATTCGAATGGGGTTCCGGTAGCACGTGACCAATGCGAATCGAATACCATCTGAGTACCGATGGCATATCATTCTGAATCGTCAGATCCCATCAGTTCCATCAAGTCCCATTGAGTCTTATCGAGTCCTGTTAGGTTCCAATTGGATACCATTAAGTCCCAACGGATCCCGTCTGGTTCAAATTCAGTACCATTGGGTTCCATCGGGTCCCGACAATTCGCATCGGATTCCAGTTGGTTATCACCGGGTATTTTTGCATATTTTTGTTTTAATATCTCCTGCTCACTTTGGTTGCCTGGAAGAGATAGCAAGAACGATATAAGGCCACCTATTGTGCATTAATTGTCAATTTTAGTATTATTTGTATTGTTTTTGGTGCAATAAAGAGTTAACTACTACTACCGAGTACCGTCTGCTAGCAACAACAACCAAGAATTATAAACTTTTAGTAGGTACAAGCATTAGAAGCATTATAACTGTTCGCACAGTTCAAAAGGTTAAACCAGGGCCAATCGTTGATTTTATTCACATATGGATACGAATCGAGTGCTGACGTCACAACGAGTGGCGGATCGATACTACCAATCAAAAAATAGGACTCCTGTAATGTCACTTGTTTACGTTGGCTTTGGGTTGGGCCTCGCGTTTTCGCACATGTGATTTTCAGATATTGAGATGAGACCAGCGCACGCTTAACGTCATCTCATCTTTGGATTTCCATATAATATCGCAATATCATTTCCAAGGCAAGATAGCTAACTAAACCATATTGAGAGTTTTACCCCTCGTTCTTTTCGTACATACGTCTTTTCAGGCATCTTCTAGGTAAGCTCGCTCCAGCGTAGATCTTGACTTTACCCTCTGGTCTAAGGTCAAAAGTAAGCTTATTTAATATAAAAAAATGAACATATTACATAAAAGTAAATAAAGTTTAAATTTTGAAACTACCCCCAACACGAAAATCCTTTTATCTTATACTAGCTGTTGCCCGCGATCTCGTCCGCGGCAATCTGTTATTATGATTAATTAGTATACCTAGATGAATAATTTTCCCCCGTTTTCAAAACATTTTTTATTGATGCTTCGCTCCTATTGGTCCTAGCGAGATGTTTTATAGCCTAAAGCCTTCCTCAGTAAATGGACTACCCAACACAACAAGAATTTCGCAAACGAAACTCTTCTCGAAATGCAAACTCTTTAGCTTTATAATATTAGTATAGATATGTATATTTATTTAAAACATTAATTATTTTTAATATTGATATGGCTACTATAAACGTTGTTAGGTTAGCTAATTACGTAATAACTTAGAACAAAAGGTCCCTTAAGTAGGGATTCGTCGCTTTATATATGCCGATGACCTAGCGGTTACGTCTCATGCGGAGAACTTCGAGACGGTTGAAACCCATCTCTCATCGGCCCTTACCCAGGTGACGGGCTACTACAGGGATAACTCATTGAGACCAAACCCCACAAAGACGGAGTCGTGTGCTTTTCACCTGCGGAACCAGGAGGCTCACCGAAAGTTAAAAATTTCGTGGGACGGCGTAGATGTTCAACACAATGATACACCAAAATATCTCGGTGTAACGCTGGATCGTTCCCTTACATTCAAAGTTAACTGTCGGAACCTGAAGTCCAAAGTATGTTCGCGTAATAACATTCTACGACGTCTCACCACCACCTGCTGGGGAGCATCACCTCATGTGCTTCGCACTAGCTGTTTGGCTCTGTGCTACTCTGCCGGAGAGTATGCGTGTCCTGTCTGGGCCCGCTCCACTCACGCCAAAGAGGTAGATGTTTCCCTCAATGTATCTTGTCGGATTGTCACTGGTGCATTAAGGCCGACACCGCTTTCTCATCTATACACCCTATCTGGAATAGCACCACCGGACGTACGACGCAACATCATAAGTGCAGTGGAGAAATACAAACAGGAGCAAGATGGGCAATGGGCAAATCCCTGCACCCTCACGACTCAAGAGTCGCAATAGTTTCTTGAGGCAATCTAATACAAGCGCCACAGAAGCTCCTAAGGCCAGATTAGAGCAATGGCTAAAGAAATATCCGCCATCACCAAACCATATACCGCCTGCTGAGAAATTTGCCCTGGCCAGTCTGGAAGACTGGCCAGGGCAAATTGCTACCCGGTCTTTAAATAGACTGCGGGCTGGTGTTGGCAGATGCCACGAAAACAGAGTCAGGTGGGGCTTCTCCAGCAATAGTGAGTGCGACTGCGGTGCTATTCAATCTATGGATCACCTCTTGGTGTGCCCACAAAGCCCAGCTTCTTGCTCCCAGCGGGATCTGAATGAGGCAAACGAACGGGCAATCATGGTGGAAAGCACTGGTCAAAACTTATTTAAAATGTATATATAGCCATTTTACGACTTGATAGAAGAAGAAGAAGTAGGGACTAAATAAATAAACCGACATGGATCTTACAACTTTTTACGGTAGAAGAACTGAGTTGCGAGACTTGGTTTTTTTTCAAGTTATGTTTTTGATGGCATCTCATTTCTTTTATAGATAGTCCTACTTTTTTTCCTTTCCGAAACCTTCTACTTCTTGAATACCTACAACGGAGTTTCTTACAACCCACTTTCTGTCTTATGAACTTTTCTTATTTTTGTAGATAGCTTTCCTTTTTTTTCTTTTCCGGTATTACTTCTTGAGCTTCAGCTACTTCAAGCCCTAACTGTATAACTCCATACGGCCGTCAGGCAACCCGGATTTGTCATTAGGCCGTATAGGCCGCGGCCTAGGGGCGGCAGCGTTCCAGGGGCGGCAGATTTCAGAGGACACTTAAGCAATTTCAGAGGATAAAGTCAAAGAAGTTTCTTATGGTTTTTAAGTGGCTTACACTCATAAAAACTGTAAATCCGGCACTGCCGTCAGGTTGGCCAATCTTTTATGTGACATGTGACATACCTATGGTCCCGCGATTAATTTTAAATTCAATTTGTATAAAATTTTACCTTTCCATTTTGCTTTTTTTTTTTATTTTACTTTTCCAATTGTACATTTATAAGTTGGTCTACTATAACTCTTCAATTTGTAAACTCTACTTAGCTCTGATAGTTTTCCTTTAAACTTCGTTGTATATACTACATGCTGCCGTGAATTTTTTCACGTGTTCATATACCACCATTTAACAGATAGATGGAGGGCGGGGACACTCGTCTCTTACAAAAATTTGCACCCAAATACCAATTATTTTAGAAACAGATGCGTAAATTGAAAAATAATGTTCACATCTCACAATAATTTTAAAAGACCTATTAAGCCCACACTTCGGCTTGCCGAGAAAAATAAAATGACTTCTACTTTATTTGTATGAGAACCATCCAAAAAATTTTTTCAACGAAGCATAGAAGCGGTTAAGCTTTTATGCTTCGTTCAGTGACAGTAAGTGAGAGTGTAGCACTTCCCCGGACGAGGTGGCCCATTTATGCTACTAGCAAAAATGAATTTCCCGGTAGGCTCTACCACAACTGATGGAAGCCGTACTATAAGTCATTTTACGCTAAAAGATTGAAAGCTAAAACATTTTAGTTAATTTAAACATTTTTCTCTCGAAAATAAAATAATCTTTGCATCTTTAAGGTCACAGACACTCGAACCGGGTGTCAATTACAAAAGAAACTTCATGATTTAATGCTCAGACACGACAGATTCGCGACTTTTTAAATTCAGCGGTCGCGGCGTCCATATTTCACTTTTACGACTAGTTGCGTCTGCGACGGCCGGCGCTCGGAAATCGCGTAATGGCCGCATTATCACCGATATCTTTAGGCTGCTATTCCCCTCAAGATGTACAGGGAAGCTAAGCGATGCTATTATACATTACCGAGTATTTCCAAAGGGATAAGGAGGCATTCCTTTGCCAACATTAAATTAGGTACCTACGCTGTAAAATCTTTCTCTAATTTTATACATTGTGAATGATGTGTTAGGTACACATCCTAACTAATATTATAAATGCGAAAGTGAGTTTGTTTGTTTGTTACGCTTTCACGCCGTAACTACTGAACCGATCATCATGAAATTTTGTATACAAGTTCTCTGGAGTACAGAGAAGGACATAGGCTACCTTTTATCCCGGGAAAAAGTATTATTCCCGAGGGATCGACATTAACGCGGGGCGGAGCCGCGGGCGAAAGCTAGTCATTTATAATTTTTAAAATATGGCAATAAATGGCTTTTGATGCATTTTTTATTTGAAAGGTAATTCAATCGAGATTGTTCTTAGATATATTTAATCAAAACTGGTGCGGTGGTTTACAAGACATAGTGTTATTTTTGTCGAGGGATACTTAATATTTTTAATTTTATGTAAGATTTAGGAACTAGCACTCATGTCTAGCCTATGTTCCTCGCTGGACATCTCAGCTTTAGCTTTTTATATTCCAAACACCTCGCGACGCTAGAATATCCAAACAGACCTACGCTAAGCCTGTCTATGAAGATATAGTCATAGTATCACTGATAGTATTCGTGGATTCCTCCTTATCACTGATAGTATTCGTGGATTTTATGGAACAGCAGCTTTACGTTAAGTGCACAGAAAAAGGTTTATAGTTTTAATAAATAAGAGGTGGGGATAACATTGACGACGTTTTAGCGGAAAAGCGTTAAGAAGCAGTGAATGTGAAACTCTGAGTGAATACAAGAAAGAAGTTAATACGAATTAACCTGCTGCGATTTGAATAAAATCACTTTCTACGGTTTATCGCGGTTTTTATTGACTATTTTAGCCGTCATAAGTTCTCCCCCGTGTCCTCCCCTGTGTCCTCCCCTGTGTCCTCCCCTGTGTCCTCCCCTATGTCCTCCCCTGTGTCCTCCCCTGTGTCCTCCCCTGTGTCCTCCCCCAAACTCCTTGAAAAGCCGGCAACTCTCCTGTCCTGTCATACCCTAGTGTTGCAGTTGTCCAGGGGCAGCGGTGTTCGCATACCATCAGGTGACTCGCTAGCTCGTTTGCCGTCCTATATCATAAAAAAACTGTGGATAGAACTCAGAACTCTCACGTTCACCGCGCCACGGGAGATTTTAGTGTGTTTTTCGGATGTGCGAGTGGCCAATCTGAAGCTGCCCAAAGGCATCTGACATAGCTTAACGACTGCCATCAATGATGGCCAGACCAGCGGCTTTACATACCTTCCGAAGCTCGGAGGAGCTCTAGACATTTTTATGCCACCCATCCAATTGGGGACCACGTCCGTGTTTGCTTAACATGCGTAAGCGTTAATAATGCTCACGACCACTGGGCCAACGGACTCCTCTATAGATCAATCCATGGCGCTAGATCCTTCACGGGAGTTAAGATCCTCCACGAGAGCTAAAACGCTTTCACTTGTAAATAATTTTACGAAACGAACCATACATTTCCGAGCCGGAATTTTAATATGACTTCTTTTTTGTAAACGTGAGTCAAAGCAAAATCTCGACTCGTAAACTAATTTGAAATCCTAAGAATCCGTTTTCACTACTACGTACGAAAAAATTGTAAAATACTAATTACCAGGGCAATATTGGACCCGGAACTTATTAGTATTGTAGCTTTTCCAATTAGACCCGCCGTGCTCTTTGTGGATTCTAAAAATGGCCGTAACATAAACTTTTTCAATTTTCACTCGCATTTTAAAGCCGCGTAAAGTGAAAACGACTCAGAGAAGTAAATATTTTGAGGAGGTTGACGACTCCTGGAGCCCTACTATTACAATATAAAAACGAAATCGAAGCAGCGTGTGCGTCGAGGGCACTTTTCGATTTTCGAATGATACGTGTTCGATAGTACCCAAAAAATGTCTGAAAGCAGAAGTTCGTAAAATACTGCCCTAAAATAGGTAGTGTTTTGTTATCAGAATTCATGAATGTATGAGAGTTTCTTTATTTCCCCTTCCCCCATAACTTATGAATTCCTGAAAGCTAGAGTCAGTTAGAATTCTTATCTTATGAGTGACAAAGCTATATTTTTTTTTGGAGGGAAGTCGTGTTTTTATTTTATATTTCTTTAAACAAACTTGTGTGTAAGTACATAATTTATTTATGCACATTGCACACAAATTTTGTAAAAAGATACATTAGTATCAATCAATATCCAATAGTCTAAAGTGCCCATCTAATTAATTTTCTCAATATTTTCCGATCATTTAACTTAAGACTGAACTATTCCTATTTTTTTGAGAAGTAAGTAGTCCTTTCTATTTATTGTTTTCATTAAATAATATTTGAATTATAACGCATTTGAAAAAGTCAAACATATCTAAAAAAGAAACCAGTTAAAATTAAACGCATATACGTAGAAAATACGCAACGGTGCAACTAAACATTTTCAATGAATGTAAAAGTTCTTCCATGCTGGTCCGGGAGAGAAAAAACGTAGAATGTACCAGCTGCTTCTCTTCCGCCACAGATCGCAAATGCCGATCGAGTGAATGGGTAAAATCTGAGGAATCATGTTTATAGGCGGTGCGGTTAGCAACCCATCAGTATTTTGATTCCGTTTTCCACCTAACACCCACCAACATGCTAAACGTGGCCAGGTCATATAGACCCGGGCTCTGTCTACCCTGCAAGGGAAAAAGACGTGATACTATGTATGTATGCATGTACAATGTAAAAACGATAACGTTCAACGTTATTAGTTCAGTATCTATAGTAGTACCCAAACAAAAGTACCTTAATAAAGGTTCGCAGGTATAAAATGCATGTAAACACCTCTTTTAGGGAGAGCGCCGACGGTGGTGACTCCTTGAATTTAGATGTCGACTGCAATGTCGCATAGGTGTTGGACGTAATTGCCTGGAGAAATAAAAATTGGCCAAGCTTGAGTCGCATTGATCTAGGTTTGATTCCGTAGAATAGAATGCGCAACATCACAGTTTTACTTTCTATGGGGTAGACAGACAGTGGCAAGCGGCAAGAGTCACAGGAGGATGACAGATGTATACGGAATTATTAGGAAGGATGTATTAGGAATATATATACCTTTAGGTAACTTAGCACATTCTACTTTAGAGAAGGGGATGATAGATGCTATTTATTTATTTATTTATTGTAAATTAATGTTATAACTTCCAGGGTATTTAGATTATCTTCATAAGTTCAGTAGTTCAGAATAATCCCTATCACCTTCCAACTCTATTTAGAAGACCATAATATTTCATGCCATCCGACTAAGACAAGTATATTTCAGCTTCAAAATTCAGTTGCAAGATTTGATACTAATAAACGTACAAGATACATAGGGTATCTTGTACGTAATAATAATACATATGTATTTATTTTAGAGGTTTGACTGGCCGAGAACGCCTTATGGCATTATATCCACCTTTGTACTTTTTATTGTGCAATAAAGTTTTTATAAATAAATAAGATACATTAATTCTATGATAAAAATATATTTTTATCCAATAATTTACAATTGTCAAAACATATGGCCGAAGTCTCCATTTATTTATGTGTTTAGAGTATACTTGTGTACTCCTAAGTTGACAAAAAGTATGTTAGTTAATTAAACCAAAGTTTATTTATGTAAGTAAAATAAAAAAATGCTAGAAAAAATGGTTTCCTCTCACATGAATGAGTACGCTAAAAACGAAAGTTTTAAAATGAAATTTTAAATTTCAAAAGTAAACTCGGGGGCGTCATTAATTTCGCGACTGTGGAAATTGAAATAGAAATACGCGACGTGAAATAACTTGAATGAGGAAATCTAATTATTGGATTGAACTGTGTGGCAAGGTTACCTTTAACTTAAGGTCTGTTTAAGCCACGGCATAGATTTTACAAGCTTTTATTTAACTTTGCATGTTATTGAAGTTAAAACTTCATAGGCGCGTTGGGCATTTTTTGACAAGAGAAAATAACCATTGAACTCGCTCTGTTAGTTACGCTCTGTTAGACTCAGCATTATCTTAATGAACAAGTTATCCTATGGAAACAATGCTAGGAATTGAAAAAAACTATATTTTTTACAAAAGTGTTCGTCCGAAACGGCAATTTATGCGGAAATGTCGAATTTATATTTGTTTGATGAATAGGGGAGAAGGAAGTAGAAATTAGGGATCAGGCGCCACACCATACCTGTAACTACCGGCCAAGCAGTTGAGCAGTGAGGGTGACACCCCTGACCGTTAAAATATAAACATAAATAAAAACATTGCAAAAATATTATAACGAAAAAGTACCAAAATCGCCTCATGTAATTATTGCACGCCTCCTTATTAGTTTCACTAGGTAGAGATGAGCAAAAAAGCCCCTTGCGTTCTAACATCATTTTATTATACCTACTTTTCTAACAATTTATTTTCATTTTAACTCCACCGTTTTTAGATTTCGTGAAATACCTACATCATATCCTTTTTACAAAGTTATTCTCGTACACACGTATGTCTGTCTGGGCGTTCAATCCAATGCATGCTTATAAGAACTAATTCGTCCACCGACTGTAACCATTAGAATGATTGCTCCCCAGTCTCGCCCGACAGTGCCTCTTAACAGATTGAATTTTATATCAGCCTATGTGGTGTCGTGGGTAGTCTGATCTATTTTAGCTTTTAATACGAGTTGACAAATAACTTAGGCTACACAATGGACCAATATAGACGGCTTGACGAATTGATAATTTTGCACAACAAGTAAACTATTTTAGGAGCGGTTTGTTTATCTTTCGTGTGTATGTGGCCAACTCTGGTGTTAGATTTTTCAAGCTGCTTAAAGGCATCTGACATAGCATGATGACTGCCATCAATTATATCATCATCATCATTCCATTCATTGAATGTTACGTGAGACATTATGTACTAAAAACGTGTCACTCACGTGCTATTTCGTCGGGTTTGCCGACTATAGTTTCGGATTCGTCAGGAGCTCATTTTCAAGGCGAGTGCACGGCGGAGGGACCCTACTCACGAATCTTCCGGGTTCATAATATTATTCCATCCGTTAGTAGTCCACTGCTGGACAAAGGATTCTCTCAAAGATTCTTTGTTCCATTGGAGGTTATTGTCATACTGATCAGGCTTAGCAGGTGGGTTGGAGCGCAGTTTCTTTGGCTTCTTGTGCTTCCGACGCTGCTGCCCATCGAAAGCATTTTTAAGCTGGGGGGTAGGTATTTGTTGAATCTGGGGTGGGAATGAGGATCAGTAAAGTTGTAGCAAATTCAATAGGACTAATATCCACATTATTCTTCATGACATTACAATGATATATCTTTTTGAATTATCCAAATCGGACCAGTACTTACGAAGATATTAATAATAAACATCATGCCGTTCCTGCCGCGAAAAGGCATTGCACGCCGGTGCGTGTGACGTCACTGTGACGAACCGAGCGCGGTCGGCAGTCGGCACTCATAGAGCGATCATTCGACTGAGCGACGGGGCGACGCGGTTCGTCGCTATATTTAACAATTTATTGAAATAAAGTGTTGTTAGAATGTAATTTTTGTAATATTTACGTATAAAACGTAGTTATTATGGGAACTAATAAAGAAAACAAAGCAAAGAAAGAATTTTTATTTTTACTCTTGATTGCTTTAAAGACAATCTTGTAAATAAACTAAATCACATGCTATTGTTACAATATTATCCAAAAAATAGTATGAAATATGGACATATGCGTGAGGTCCGATCATTTTATAGTCTTTCAACTTCTATATGCTTCTTTCAACGAGAACTCTTATCGCTTATATCAGCGATCGTTTGTGTTTGCAAAACTTCTTCTGCTGTAGGTTTTGGGTTGGAGCTGTCCGTACTTAAAACTCTTTAAAACTGTTCTATTTCTTATCTTTTCTTAAAATCAGGTCTATAATTTTTATGGTTCCGTACCTCAAAAGGAAAAAACGGAACCCTATAAGGGTTCCATTTCATCACTTGGTTATCCGTCTGTCTGTCTGTCAAGACCCATTTTCTCAGGAACTTAGGAGCGTAGAGGTATCAAGTTGAAATTCATATCAAATATTCAGGTCTACTGGTCCCTTGGAGCTATAAAAAAATCAAACCGTTTATGCCGCAAATTTTCGAAGCCAACGCAATCTAAAGATACAGCTGGTTGAGCCGCAAATTTTCGTGTTTTTTTGATATTCGCAGGTAATCAATACCTACCAGGAACTTCCCATGAACTCAGAATCTTAAAATTTGGTACGTACAAAGCAACGTCTTTTAGCACAGATAATGTGAAAAATTGCGAAAAATATACATTTTAAGCTACATCATATTAGAAAAATATTTTTAATAATCTTTCGACATTCGCAAGGGAATCAAAACTTCAGGGTACTTCCCGTGAAATCAGAATCTTAGATTTTGGTACGAAGCAACGTCTTATAACACAGATAATGAAAAAATTGCGATATGCATACATTGTTAGTTACATCATTTAATAAAGATATTTATAATAACTTCAAACTTATACGTGCGCAAGGCCAACTCGCACTTCGCCGGTTTTTTTGAAAGCTTTTGACATTCAAACTAATGAGGCAAAACTTCCTTCTTCAGTTAAACTTAACGTAATTTTCCATGTCCTTTTCCACCTGAAGTATATAAATATAAAATAGTACCATATTTTAATCGGCCTCACATTTTTGTATGAAAATGTCGATATTATTTCTAGTCCAATCCTGGGTCCCATACGTTGTTCATTTAGACGGGCTGATTTAATGGTTTTAGATACAACGGTGTTCACCCTTATATCCTGTATTAACTTATTTGCTTACAACAATCAGGCATTGCTGGGGCAGATATATATTATATCATTCACTATTTGCTTTTTACCTCAGTACGTCCCTGTGTCATTGTTTTGACCTTGGAATATTACATAGAAATGGAAACGGAAGTATTGGAAGGTAAGTTGGTTTGTCCACCAAACTAGAAAGAAATAAGTAGGTATGTTTTTATTAATACATCCGGCTTATAAAAAGAGAATACATAGGTATTAACTTATTTCCATATCAACTTAATAAAAGGTAAGAATAGTTATGTAGGTACTTACATCGAAATGATATTTACAACAATGTCTACTAGCCTGGGTAGAGGGTAGAGTCATATTATTCATCCCTTTTTACAAAGGAATATAATTTTAAATTGTATTCCGTTATAAAAAGAGATGATATAAAATTCACACAAAAGTTCGTGTAAAATTATTAATTTTTCCAGAAGTTTTGTGTCTTTCGACACGTTAAAAGATAGTTTTTCTGGCGCTTTAAAAGAAGTGTTTGTATAGTTCGGCACTATACAATATTTGTACATAGTTAAAAAGATAAATTAGACATAAATAATTTGTTTTAAAGTCGCAATTACCACAAAAAACACTGCGCGCCTTGTCACTGCCAGCGGGCAACTACCGGCTTCCGTCACAGTGACGTCACAGACACCGCGCCGGCCGACCAGTGAATTTTGCTAGTAATTTGGTCATAACTTCGTTAATTTTTGTCGTAGAACAATAATTTTTGCACTGTATGTTATGGATTTCTTAGCTCTATAATCCTGCATTCTCAACTAAAAACTTTACGGATCCTCATTAAGGTGTTGGGATACTACTCACTCGAATGACTGGGGAAAAAGTAGGTATAAGCTCGGGAAAGCGGGCATGGGTATCTGATGCCATAACTGCAACCGCCGGATAGGCAGTCGAGAATGACACCCCTAAACTTAAGAAACACTCTCTTATTCAATTAGGAAATAAAATATGGTGAAAAATCCCAAGCGTGCACGATTTTTCACCATATTTTATTTCCTAATTTAATAAGAGTATATCAAAATAGCATTGTGAATGCAAAATATAAATACTTAAAAATACTCTTATAAAATTAAGAAATAAAATATGGTGAAAAAAATTTAAGCGGAATTCGAACCTGCGACCTTAAGTCTATGTACGACCTAAAGACCTGCGACTTTAACGCTTTAAAAAAAAAATCACCATATTTTATTCCTTAATTTAATAAGAGTATATCATAACAGCATTGTGAATGGAAAATATAGCTTTTAAAAATATATAGAAACATTCTTTTTGGGTAGTTCAGTAAAAACACAGTTCGTTATTAAACCGTATGGTAAATAAACAAGTACCTAATAATGTTTCAATCCAAGTAAACATATGCAAATATCTACCTTGTAAGGCGCACACACCCACAAACAGCAATTCTATAAATAGTTATTGTGGCGTAGCAATGCATCAATAACATTTTATAAAGCAAATACCTGATGAATAATTCAGAGGTTGCAGATCCATTGATTTATATGCTGATAGGTTGCGCAATGATTATGTATTATTATTATTATTCTGTTTACAAGTTTTTCTCCTCGCAAAGAGGGTATACTAGAGATTGCAAACCGGGACCGGCCGGAGCGGGCCCGGTCACCGGACCCGGTAAACCGCCTAGCCTAGAGGATTTCGCTATTTGCTCAATTAGTAATAGTAACGCTAACTACTCTTAATACTCTTATCTTATTAGTCAAAGTTTAAGATAAACCATAATAGGGTCTGCGAGGTCTTAGTTGAGCTTTGCATTTGTGTGAGTCATCACCAAAAGTAGAGTCAGACAAAAAGTTTAAAAAATATTTTTTATTATTTTATAATTCAAACCTAAAAAATTACAATAATTCTTCTACCCCGATCATCATGAACAACTACTGAACCGATCATCATGAAATTTTTTATACAAGTTCTCTGGAGTACGGAGAAGGACATAGGCTACCTTTTATCCCGGGAAAAAGAACTATTCCCGAGGGATCGACATTGACGCGGGCGGAGCCGCGGGCGAAAGCTAGTAGTGTATTTTTCTACCGTGTGGACACGTACACCAAGAACTGAATCTGACCCCCTCTCATAAATAAATAAATATATACGGACAAATCACACAGATTGAGGTAGCCCCAAAGTAAGTTCGAGACTTGCGCCACGGAGCTAGTCGAAACAAAAAAAAAAAGGTATTGACCGAATTTGACCCCCTTTCAGTAGTGTCACACTGCTGAGAGGGGGAACAAAATCCCGTTACTTTTTGGACAGGGTGTAATTTATTTATTTTTTCCTAAAAATAAGAGTTGTTTTAGCATATTCTGACAGATGTGTTTATTTTTTATTCAGTTTTTAGTCTTTGGATGGTTCAGTACAATTATCTTAATTATAAAAATCAACCTTAATCAAACTACTGAACCGATTGTGATGAAATTTAAGTGGGACTAACTTGAAAGCATACAAATTTTTAATTTTATTTTTAAAATCGGTTTATAAATGTCGGATTCCTGAGGTACCAGACATAAAAAAACAACCGAATTGATAAACTCCTTTTTTTGAAATCCATTAAAAAAAATTGGTCCATTAGTTTCGTGGTTTCGATGGACGGTTTAATTAACTTTAATATATAATACCAGGAACTCCTTATGTTACAGTTGTAATTATTATAGATTCTTCAACTACGAATAGTCAATTTTAATACGTTACTCGTTGCGATGGTTCAGTACAAAATCGTTAAGGCAAGCGAGCGGAAATCTGGTCATTATCTAGTATTTGTTTGTCTTGAAGTCAAAATAATGACAGTATAAGGATAAAAAAATACGTAACGAATCCCGTAATAATCAAATATATGAGCCAAAATTTTTTACGCGAAATTAACACCTATTATTTTTGAAATGATTTTTTTTATTAAATTTGATTATCACGTATCTCTTTTTGAACGTTAGCGTCATATTTTTTAATGTTGCATTATTTTAATATTCATAATTATAATTATTTTCTTGAGATTCGTCTATCTTTAACCGAACATTAACTGTTTTCACCAAATAACCCTAAAAGCTGCTCGTTCATAGCGTAAATTATTCTGTCGAAAACAATATGAAGATAATAAGGGGTTATGTGTATTGCCCTGGGTTCAAGGTTCTAACGGCTATTATTATAATTTGAATAAGTATATCTGCAGTACTTAGAAACGAAAAAATGGCGCGATGAGTAATGAAAATAAGAATTAGTGAGCGCAAAGTTATTTAGGATGAATTTTATTTAATGTGAGAATAGCTTTTGCTCGCGTTTCGCTACTCATCATCATATATCATCATCATATCATATCATCATCATCATCATCAGGTCTTTTTAGTCTCCACTGCAGGAGCATGACCCTCTCTGTACTACCGGAGCCATACTTGACAAATTAAATATTGAGCTTTTTTATGATAAACAAAGAATGTATGTATAATGTATATTAGAGTGCTAACTGTTAAACTAATCACAAGGAAAAGAATACAAATACAGGTTTTAGCTATATGAAAACGTAGAATGTACCGGCTGCTTCTCTAGAAACTTCACCATCAGGGTACAGCATGTAGATATACGCGTACATCCTTTGACTTCAGGTGTACAGCCAGTCATACGTGCACCGCCCATCATCATCATCATTTCAGTCGTAACTAGTCCACAGCTGGACAAAGGCCTCTCTCAAGGGATTTTCGTACCATTGGAGGATAATGCCATACTCACCACGCGTGGCAGGCGGTAAATGTATTTCCACATTATCATCATCATCATCAGGTCTTTTTAGTCTCTACTACAGGAGCATGACCAATTGACCATCTCTGTACTGCCGAATATAACATATTTGGCCAGAGCAGACAGAGGATTTGGCCTACACTCTCTTCGCTGGCCAGACGGGTTAGAGATGTTAATGAGCTTTGTTTAGCTTGTGTTTGTGACTAGCTCCGTGGCGCAGCGGTCAACATGCCTGCCTGCGACACGGAGTGACCGGGTTCGATCCCTGGCCAGGTCAAGATGGAAAATGATCTTTTTCAGATTGGCCTGGGTCTTGGATGTGTATCTATATATGTATTTGTTATAAAATATAGTATCGTTGAGTTAGTATCCCATAACACAAGTCTCGAACTTACTTTGGGGCTAGCTCAATCATAAGACAAATCACACAGATTTGTCCGTATATATTTATTTATTTATTATTTGTTTCCTAAGTCTCCTCTTACGACCTCCATGGGAAGACTAGGAGTGGTCCTATTCTACTCTGCCGGAAACCAGACGGTTAGTTTATTCCCACATATATGTATAAAATTGTCTCCAGACCAGACGGAACCATCTGCCAACATCCGACCAAAACAATGAATAGAATTTAGACAATTACATGCAATTATAGTGCGCCACTTGTTGTTATTACGCGATTATACAGCGACTACAGCGCTTAATGTTGCCTTAAGGTGCTTCTCCACTCAGTACCGGGTTTTTCCCGTACACTATTACTCTTAGTCCTAAATCTTGGGGCTCAGTCACAGAACTCCTCATAATATCGGAATAGAAATGCCTCCGGCCTATTTACTAACTCAGTGTACAACGTTTTGATAGCCACTTCAAAATACATTGCGGTTTTCGTATGATTTACTTTTTTTATTTAAGATATATAAAACGTAATGTATTTTGAAGTGTCTATCAAAAGTTGTACAATAAGTTAGCAAATAGGCCGGTTAGCTTGAATTTACTTACAGTCCCACGGCTGCTGTCAAGCTCCCCACTCCATGAATTATTTTACGCACGCAAACAAATTAGAACCGTACTGCACATCACTATTTAATACTAAAAAAATATTATCTTTATCATGTTGAGATAGAGTGTAAATTCGTCTGTTGACACTCACACATAAATTTAGTGTCTGGCTTTTGAGCTAGAGAGGTAGCGCGTGCTGCCGGCTCGCATACCATTTTTATTCCGACATAATAGACGTTCCGTGGGTCCAGTCGATCGTGTCGATCCGATGACATGTATTTTTTGGTGTTAACCCTGACTTTAATCGCAAGCTTAATATACTTTAATGGCTCCGGCGACTATTTTTCTCAGAAGAAACTATGAATTTAAAGATGACAATGAACATTTTCAGAAATCCTTACAACCAATTAGAGGCACTAAGTCGTGGAGTCCGATTAGTAATTATTTTTTTTTCTTTTACCTATATTGTCCCACTGCTGGCCAATGGTTTCCTTATAAAGTTCCCTTAATGAGTAACTATCATAGGATAATATTTGACAAGCAGCAACAACTGGCATATTGCAGCCCAATAACAGATTACCGGGCCCGACGCCTCATTGCTAGATTACAGCCTTTTATTTCAGAAAACTCTTATTGCGTACAAAGGATTCAAAGGCATATAAGCATTCGAATGTTTCAAGCGGAAAATCGGCAATAGGTATATTGATATCACAAGTTTTCACACTAACTTACATTACAGCGTGTTTACAGCTATCTTAAGAGTCGGCAACGCATCAGCAGTTCAAGTGTTGCAGTTGTCCCTGGGCGACGGTAACTACTTTCCATCAGGTGGCTCGTCTGCTCGTTTGCCGACAAATATAAATAAATAAATAAAATCTTGATATATTAAGGAGGCGAGAACAATTTCCGTTATCCTAGCTGGTGGAAAACAACCTTTATTGCTTTGCAGCAAAACGCTTGGCGACACCGCTTATTTCACTAATTGCGCTTTTATTGGTTCTTGTATGGTCCCTATTTGATAGCTTTTAGTTTGCTCTATTCCTTAATAATGACTCTTATATCCTTAAGTTTAAGCCAACATTATTTAAGATGTTTAGGTAATTAATAAGTATAACGGGTAGCGCCAGGAGTGGAGTAAAACTACTCAGGAATACACACGATACGAATTTATTTTCCGAGAAATGTTTACATATACACACGGACACAACCTCCCGTCACTTAGGCTGCGCCGCGCCGACTGAGGTTTGTAACGATCGCAGGCGCTGCAGTCGAGCGAGAGCGAGACAACGCTATGCGGCGAGAACGGGAGAGACACATACACGGCGTCATTAACCGCCTTGCAAAAATGTGGAGTACTGATAGAACCCCCCCCGCGTTACAGTCTCCCCCTCTAGTTAGAACAATGCGTCCTCGCGTTCTGACTAGCACCCTTGCGAGGTCTACCACGCTTACGTTTCTCCCTAACCGGGGCCTGTACTTGACCAACGAATGGTGTCAAGTTCGAAGTGTGATATTTGCCGACGTAACTACTATCCTGTACGCTTTCTAAACCGTAAGTAGTGTCGCTTACCACAGTCTTAATCCTATATGGTCCGTCTCGACGCGGTATAAACTTTGCTGTCTGACCACGCCCTGTATCGTTAGCCCCTTGCGTTTTTAGTAAAACAAGGTCGCCTACCTTATAATCGGGCGGAGGCCGGCGTCCTTCGTCGGAATACCGTTTCTGCACGGCCTGCGCTTTCTCGTGCACGTCCCGCGCATCGAGTAACTTATCTGCTAAGCCTCTAAGATAAGGCGTTACGCTGGGGACAAAAGTGTCCGATTCAATAATATTCCTCATGTCGGTGGTCGCGTCGCTGGGCGCTCGCAGTTCCCTACCGAAGGTGAGGTACGCGGGTGTAAACCCGGTACTGGCAGTCACAGCCGAATTCATTGCGAATCTGATCGCGGAAAGATGGACATCCCATTTAGCGTGGTCATTCCCCACGAGAATGGCCAGCTGGGGCTTCAAGTCCCTGTTCTTACGCTCTATGGGGTTGGCCTCCGGGTGATAAAACGGAGTTAACACCTGGTCAACGCCCATGACGTGGCACGCCTGTTGCATCACCTCACTCACAAATTGTACACCATTGTCGCTGATTAAGCGGCGTGGCACCCCATACCTCATAAATACCTCCTCAACAAGAGCTTTGGCGCACTCAAAACTCGTCGCAACCTCAAGAGGAAATAGCTCGACCCACCTCGATCCAACATCCTCAACGATAAGTATCCACTTGTGGCGTCGAGGTGTTTCTACGAGGGGCCCGAAAAGATCCACAGACAAGACCTCAAACCTTCTAGACATAGCCGGCGTCTGTAACAAACCCGCTGGCTTCCTGTTATCTACCTTATACCTCTGACAAGGCACACACCTTTTTATATATTCAACCACGTCCGAACGCATCCTTGGCCAATAAAAACGCAACCGAAGACGGTGTAGCGTACGTTCAACCCCTAGGTGACCAGCGGTGGGTGCGTCGTGAAAATCAGCGAGGACCCGAGCACGCTCGTGCTCTGGAACGACCAAACTCGCTTCGTCACTATCGCTTTCTTCGAGTCCATACCTATACAATACTCCTTCAGAGATAACGTATCCTCGATCAGCCCAAGGCCTCCCCCTAGACGGAACATCGGACTCCATGTCTTCTATTACCTTACGTATCTCCGCGTCCTTCATCTGGTTATTCCGGATATCCGCGGAACTCCTTGCGGACACGTCAACCACAGCAAGACCTATATCGCGATCTTCAGACTCGTTTTCAACCAACCTAGA
Organism: Elegia similella; assembly: GCA_947532085.1. Taxonomy (NCBI): domain Eukaryota; kingdom Metazoa; phylum Arthropoda; class Insecta; order Lepidoptera; family Pyralidae; genus Elegia; species Elegia similella. Next base: position 8,342,262 of record OX383937.1, read on the forward strand.
AAGCGTGTCGGCCACTGCATTTACACGGCCGGGCACGTACTCTATCTTGAGATTATACTCCTGCAACGTCAATGCCCACCTGGCGAGACGGCCGCTAGGAGTTCGCAAGCTCATAAGCCAACGCAGGGGCTGGTGGTCGGACCGTACAATGATCTCGGCCCCCTCGATGTACCCGCGAAACTTTGTCACCGCCCATACTACTGCTAGCGCTTCACGCTCTGTCGTGGAGTAATTCTGTTCAGCACTAGTGAGTAGGCGACTAGCGTATTCGACCGGCCGTTCGTCCGACCCCTCCCCCTGGAGCAAAACAGCTCCCAAGCAGTACCCACTAGCATCAGTGCTAAGGACAAAGGGGAGTGTCTCGTCTGCTTGACGTAGGATCGGCGCGGAGGTCAATAACGTCTTGATCCTCTCGAACGCCTCTTGCTGCTCAGGCTCCCACCGCCAGGCGGCGTCCTTCTTTAAGAGGTTGGTGAGCGGCCTCGAGACTTCCGCGTACTTGGGTACAAACCTGCGGAACCAGTTGGAAGTTTGCAAGAAACACTTCAACTGCTTGACATCACGTGGAGCAGGCATCCTTGAGATGGCTGCAGTCTTATCAGGGTCCACCTGAAGACCTCCCGGAGTAATGAAGTGACCCAAAAACTTCACAGAACTCCGCGCAAAGTGGCTCTTTGCTCGGTTGACTCTCAACCCGAACATGGCCAACCGATCAAACACTGCTTCTAGGTCTGCCAGATGCCTTTCGAAGGGTCCCGGAGACAACAACACCAAGTCGTCCAAATAGGCCAAGAGGGACACTCCCTGCAAGTTTGACCTGAACCTATCAATGAGACGCTGAAACATAGCGCCAGAGTTGCGTAGTCCCATTGGCATGCGTTTAAACCTGAAGGTTCCGTGCGGGGTGGTGAATGACGTCATGTCCCGGTCCTCAGGATGGACAGCTACCTGAAAATAGCCGGATTTTAGGTCGAGGGTCGTCATATACTCACTGGTCTTGGCCGCGTGCAGCACATCCTCGATCCTAGGAAGTGGGTACCTGTCTGGTTCAGTCACTGCGTTTAGCTTACGGTAGTCTATACACACCCTATAACTGCCATCCTTCTTAGCGACTAGCACGACGTTCGAAGACCAAGGGGACTCGCACTCCTCAATAATATCATCAGCTAACAGCTGATCTAACTCCTTCCTGAGCGCATCTCGGCGGCTCGGAGACAACCTGAAAGGTGGACTGGCAATAGGCTCTTGTCCCTCCTTCACTTTGATCCTATGGATAGCAAACTCCGTTGCTGGGCCTCTGTCACTAAACTGGGGCTTCCTCCTCATCAGAAAAAGGTTAAGTGCTCGTTTCTCATTCGGTGTCAAGCTAGAACCTTCATCAGCTCGCAGAGCAAGCTCGGCGTCGTCGCAGCCCGATAATGCGCGGCAGTTGACTTCACTCACCTGCGGAGTACGGCACGTGACAATATCCCCCTGTGACGCGGCATAACAGCGATCACCCGATCCCGGCGCGGGGTAGCCAGAACTCTCTATCGACGGCGTGGTGCGAGCACTCTCGACCTCCCGCGGCGCGTGATCACAATCAACACCTACGCGCGGCGCGGTGCGAGCACTCTCGACCTCCCGCGGCGCGTGATCACAATCAATACCTACGCGCGGCGCGGTGCGAGCCCTCTCGACCTCCCGCGGCGCGTGATCGCAATCAATACCTATGCGCGGCGCGGTGCGAGCACTCTCGTCCTCCCGCGGCGCGTGATCACCAGCAACATCCAGGCGCAGCGCGGTGCCAACACCCTTGACCTCCCGCGGCGCGTGATCGGCATCGCCGGTCGGCCCTGGCACGTTTGGTGTCTCCTCTTGCACCACTGTACGGCTACTCGCAAAGCCGTAAACTCTGCGTGGTGTATCCGCAAAACACCAAGTACCTAAAGCCATATTTAACACCATACCTGCTCTAATGACAAAGTCAAGTCCCAACAGCGTCTTGGTATCACCCCCAGGTACAATCATGAAGTTGGTCTTGAAACTGCGATCACCCATCTCCACGCTCACTTCGGCGCAGAGTATGCGTCTCTTCTGACACGACCCATCCGCCAGACGTATGGTGGGATATTCCTCCGCGAATCTTACGCCATTTCGTATCATAATGCCATAAAGCACGGGACTCGCGATACAGTGCGTGGCCCCCGTATCGACGATGGCTACGCCCCAATGACCTAAAATACCTATATCAACCATAGGCTGTGTTATGACATTGGTAGCAACCCTAGTTACGGTACTAACATTATTAAAAATACCTATCTGGCGGTGGCCTGGGTTACCAAGCCCTTCACTACTGAATGAAGCACTGCTAAAAGTAACAGAATTAAAATTTGGCTCATGCCTATGAGTACCTACTTTATTTTCGGACTTGTTTACTCCTTTGCCCGAGCAAAATTCACACTTCGATCTTATAACACCGGGTCGACCGCAACCGTAACAAAGAATCGAAGACGGCTCGTTTCTAACTTTCATATCGGGTTTATCGATACACCGATTCCTACACTCGTTAGCCGTATGCCCGCGATTTTTGCATACAACACATCGCGCTCTGTTGTTCATTGAACGCGGTGTTACTGTGTTCTGTCTCGCGGTCGCCGCATTTACCGAGTTCTCGCTACTGCTGGCTCCATGGCCGTGTTTATTCAAAGGAAAAGCACTTACATGCGCCTTTGACTGCGTACAAACCTCAGCTACGGCATCTTCGACACACCGACACTTTTGAATCAACTTTTCGATATCACTAACACTTTCGCGATCAAGACGCTTACGCACTCTACGGTGTAGTAAACCGTACACTATATCGACCTGAGCGGGTTCCGGCAACTCGTACGGTAATTGGGAAATCACGGCCCGTATTTTGCACACAAAGTTCTCGGCACGTTCATCTTCTCCCTGCTCCGCGGCGAACATCTCTCTGAACAGCTTGTATGCGGGCTTGGGGGTTCCGTAGGCCGCGCGAAGCCGACGAATGGCCTCGGTCCAGGTCAAAATTCCAGAGCGCGCGCCCCTCCACCACACCAAAGCACCTCCTTCCAGCACTATGGATAGACCGCGCAGCGCGTGGTCATCAGAGACGTCTGCACACTCCTTATACACCTCCAGGGACTCGACGAATGCTTCCAACACCTCTGGATCATTCGAGCTACCGTCGAATCGGGCCGTGCAACGAGAAAAATTCCCGCTGGGCATTGAGGCGAACTCTAAGCTGGGTCGCGTTGTATTTCGGGTCGCCGGTCGCAGAGTCGGCGATGTGACCGGTTCCTCCTGGGGCGTGGTGGATCTTCCATCACCACGACACTGTATTGCCTCTATGAGGGACCTGTTCAGTTCCGCCTGCGTGCGGGTGAACTCCTCCATCATCCTGGCTATGAGCCGCTCCGGGTTGTAAATAGCCGGCGGCTCCTGATCACGGGCGGCGGCTACACCCGCGGAATACACGCACGACGGGTTCTCCGCAGCTGCCTCAAACTCCGTGTCGCTGCCGTCATTCGCAGCCGCTCCTTCACCGGCCTTGGCCACGTTAGTGGCCTTAGGCCGCGTCGCCTTCTTCATCCTGTCCGTCACAGGACCGTAGGACGCGAAAAATCACGCGGCGTCGCGTGGGCAGCACGTGGGTTCTCGAATGTTCTCACCGACACTCGGCCCCACGTTGGGCGCCAGATATAACGGGTAGCGCCAGGAGTGGAGTAAAACTACTCAGGAATACACACGATACGAATTTATTTTCCGAGAAATGTTTACATATACACACGGACACAACCTCCCGTCACTTAGGCTGCGCCGCGCCGACTGAGGTTTGTAACGATCGCAGGCGCTGCAGTCGAGCGAGAGCGAGACAACGCTATGCGGCGAGAACGGGAGAGACACATACACGGCGTCATTAACCGCCTTGCAAAAATGTGGAGTACTGATAGAACCCCCCCCGCGTTACATAAGTAATAATTAAAGTTATTAATAAAATATTGTCAAAATTTTGATAGTGATCAGTTATGAGTTAGTGAATGTTATTAAAATTAAACTCTGTAAATCAAGTCTAAATTCTTTTATATTTAAGGTTTTTTTTTAGAATGAATATATTTAGGTTTTATAAGTAGTTTTTTTCCCGAAGCAAAAAGCTTCATCAGCGAGATAGGACGTCGTTTAAGAGACAGAGGCTATGACCACCGCTCCGGATGGTATCTGGTTCAAAGGATTTATGTTGCCATTCAAAGAGGCAATGTCGCCAGTGTCATGGGGACCTTTGAGCCGGGTACGATCCGGGGTGGTATATTTGACTAATTAAGACGTAGCTTAAGTTTTTATTAGTGTTCATTATTTATTTATCTTATGTATATATAGTGTTTTTTTAGGTTAGTTTATATTATTCGTAGGTAAATGTTAGATTTATTCAAGTTCCTTTTAAATAAAAATATGACAAAAATCTTAATTTAAGTTGGCTCATATGTACACTCGAACAAGTTATTCGGTTTGCAGGGCACACACGCATCATTATATTTCAATGTGCGCGTTCTGAATGGCCGCGGCCCTAATAATACGCAGGTTCATTTGTGTGGGAAGCCTTTTATCTAAACACACACCAGCACATCACGTCTTTTCAACCAAGTCATTTGAGATAAACAAATTTAATTTGTTACAAAACAACTTTTTGTAGTAAAATGTTATTCGTAATTTCAACCCTGGGCATTATAGCTATGGTAGTCCAGTGGCTAAGATGACCGCATAGAGATAATATAATCCTGATGGATAACCGACTATTACTCTTATTTATACTTTGCTATTGACCCCGAGTTCGAATCTCACTAGGATGACTTAATTTTTGTTTGATTATTTTTTGGTGTTGTCTCATAGAAATCGTCAGAAATAAGCATTAATGTAACTTGACAATTATTTGCATTGCTACCCACAGATGAATAGATTATTCAACTCGGTTTATATTTGTTGAGGGTCTTGAGTATTTTTTATAAGTGCACTTGTTCAATAGCATCGAATAGGAACGCAGCTCTGCTTTGAGCAATTACATAATATAATTTTGAGTATCTTATTTTGTAAAAATCATGGAGAATACACACATAAGCATAATCAAAAGGACGGAGATAGTCATTTTATATGAGCAAAATGTTTCAATAAGTGAAATCGCTCGGCGCTTAATGATATCGGTAAGTATTTTTTATTACCTACATATTGATACATGAAAATTATGACTATGAATGAAATGAATAAGCCTTCTTGTTAAGTTCCAATTTGGTTATAGGTAATAGTTAATATTGCGCAGTTTTTATACCTAAAATTAAATAAAGAATAATTATTATTTTGTTTCATATCTTCCGCAGAGACGAACTGTGCAATTGTGGGTGTATAGATATGCGGACTCAGGGCACATTGACCACGTTCGGCCTGGTCCAAAAGGTGGCAGCTATACTGATGCATCACGCCGTCATCGTGACATAGTAGCTGCACATTTGGAAGATCCATTCAAGACTACGCGTTCGACGGCAACCGTAGAGGGAGTGTCTCTTCAGACAGTGCGAAATCATTTGCGCGCTGGTGGTTTAAGGTGTAGAAGACCGGCTAAGAAAATTTTACTTAGTGATGTGCATAAGTGTGAAAAACTAAGATTCGCAGAACAATATAAAAAATTCGGTTGGTGCAACAATGTTGTGATATTTACGGATGTAAAGTCTTTTAAATCGGATAAGGATGGACGTAAAATTTTGTGTCGAAAAACAGGGGAACGCTATAACGTTCTTCCATGTCGATCTAGCGGCCGAAAGATATGTGTTGGAACATGGATGCAGGTATGCGGGATAGGTTAGAATTAATTAAAAAAAGTCAAGGATCACCGATAGGTTATTAAATATTTTCTTTGCTTTCTATACTTACCCCAATCTTAGATATTTAGTTTCATTCCAAAATGTTTATAAAAAAAAAGGTCGATACATAAAAGAGAGATGTTTATTGTTATTGACGTATTTCCGTAACGTCAATTAACATGTTTATTCTCTCACATGTGGCTGACCTGCTTATAAAAAGATCGCTTGATAACGTCCATTCTTGTCCGATTCTGTAGTTAGGTAAATAAACATGGCAGTAGGAAAAACGACTACATATGTTTTTCAGTTTAAATTATTTTGTAGAAGTATTTCTTCGTCAGCAGTATGCTATACCTATACTGACTTATGTATAAAAGACAGTTACTCAAGTTACTCGATTAATATTATGTTTAAATTATTTTGTAGAAGTATTTATTCCTCAGCAGTATACTATACAGAGTTATGTATAAAAGACAGTTACTCAAATTACCCATTTAGGTATTATTATGTATGAAGTAATCTACTTAGTAATTAACAATGAGTTGCTTTACTATAAAATGATCCCGTTCTGTTATTTATATACTTACTTACTTATATTTACATTGAATAATAAATAATACTGTGCAATAAAACACATTTTTTTCACGTAACCTCATTTCCTTTTATGCTAATTAGTTTCAAACATGAATAAACACTGAAAAATATCGAAACAACGAATAAAAAGAATATACGAATAAAATGTATATTTTATTCATAAGCTAATTTATAAGCATTAGGCAGAACAGAACCTGCAACGTTCACATGAGTTTAGTTGGTTCCCTAGAACACTCTGCCAATCAAGTTGCTGACTAACTCGGCATAATTATTGATTACGCTTTGACACTAAACGTATCGTGTCGCTAGGTGTCGCTAGATGGTTATGCGTGTGTTGAATAAAACGAAATCATTGATTGTAAGATTTACCCACACAAGTGTTGCATGATTTTTATTGGACGGCATATTCGCCAGTGTGATGTTGACTTGCACACGAACAAAAGGGGTGCATACCGAATACATTTGCTGACTGTACGAGTATAAGTTTTCAACTAGCTCATCAATCGCGAGAAACGCAGACACAATTGATTATCTATTGTTATGTTTCCCGATTGGGGCGTTCAGTAGTTGACCGGCTAGCAGTAAAAACTTACCTAATAATTTACGACTCTACCTAAAGAAAATATTTATTTTTATTTCTTTATGAAGCATTTTACTTGTGATTTTTTAGGGGCATCGTACTAATATTTTTTGTTAGAGAAAAAAATATATGCTTAGTGATTTCAGGGTAGACAGAGTCTAACTCACTGCACAGCACAATGTAGTTAAGTAGATTTTACTACTTAGTTTCGTTCTTCGAAATATCAAAAAGCATCTTAGCCATTATCACAAAGTAAAACTACATCTTTAGGTACTTTAGTAATGAAATATCGTACGTTATGTCGTATCTCGTGGTATCGTCTCGCGTACGCTCGTAAAAATAATTTAACGCCTGTGTCGGCGTCATTAGCCGTTGTCGCGCCATCTGCCGGCACTAATGCACTCACAGGCGGGAAATTATATCAGCTGGAAAAACGCGGGAAGACTTTAAAAGAGGGAATTTATAAACAGTTTGTCTTTAACAAAATAATACCGACCTTCAAGAACTTGTTTTCATTCGTGGTAGAGCCACGCTACCGGTATTTTTGCTAGTATGAATGGGCCAGCTCGTCCGGGGATATACCACACTCTCATGGAAATCGGTGAGTGAGAGAACCGGAGGTCCATCCTTCCCTCCGCCCCCGCAATTTTCTCCTCCCTTACCACCAGGTGACTCACTTGCTTGTTTGCCGTCCTATACCATAAAAAGTGTGTGGGCTCGATTCCCATCGCACGCAAGTACTTGTACTTAATTTTCATAGGTCAAGCATCCTTATAAAATCAATCCTTATAAAGTCTCAGTGTCACTAAATCATCTCAATTCTATTTATAATAAAATTAATTTTACATTGGCACGTAAGATAAATAATTTATTAATTTTCCTTGATAATGTAATTATAAAAAATATCGCCAACATAGTATTAAATAATTGTCGCTGGCAGTAAGAATAGACGCTTAACCAAGTCTGCAGTGATGCTCTGGACAAACCTAACCTTCAAATGCGTTTCGGTAATCCTCAGGTCCTTGCAAAAGAAAACAGATACATTCAGAGGCTGTTGAAATAAGAAAATCATCCTAATTTCAATAGAGGGAATGTTTGGAATCCGGTCATCAATTTATAAAATATCAAGCTCGGCAGAAGATTGCAAGACCTTCGTACATTTAATTTAATATTGTATAACGAATTGAAAAATAACTATTTTGCAATCGTTTATAATAGACAAAAGTCAACTTAGTGCACCTGCGAACATGAAAAATGTTAAGTTTTCGAACCGTTAGGTGTAAAAATCATTTATAAACGCAATAAAATAAAACCGTATAAAGTGAGTAAATTTTAGTTGAGAAATGTTTATTATGTATTGTAAATGTTTCCCACTTTTTTTTTTTTTTTTGGAAATGACTGTGTAGCTAGATCCAAGTGAGCTTTCGCTACTTCACCGGGCGTTTGAGGCGAGGGCAGAGTGCCCTCAACCTTTATAGACAACATCACCAAAGGGCCCCCAGGAGGGACGGACCTCGGCTTTGGGCGTTGCCTGTGTGCGCAAGGCTTGGAGAGACAGCAAACTCTCATATTGCCTGATGGGCCGCGAAATGTTTCTCACTGTTGACTGCTGGCTTTTATACCCGTATACACAATTGGGGGCCCTGGTGTTGCAAGCATAGAATCCATTAATTATCATATTATATATTATCATATCGACGCTAATAATAGCGTTATTGATGCCCGCCGAACATATCAAATTCAATGCAGCCAGGACTAGTGTTGCCAGGTGTCCCGATTTGCACCGGACGTCCCGATTTTCAGGGGTCTGGGGACGCATCCCGATCTGTACCTGATCGGGACGCTATACCGATTAATCAAAAAAGGAAACAGATTTTTCATAAAAAAATGTATATTTACGCTACTTCATTTTTACTCATTACATCACTATGTCAAATTCAAAATGGCACACATCAGCGTCATCACATCACTAGCGCATTGCATGAACGAGAGAGCGTAATGCACTAGTAGTTTAAAACGCAATAAATAAACCCAGACTTAAAAACCTCTTTGTTTTTTGTTTACTGTCCCGCTCTGCCACTCTAAATCCCGATTTTTTTGACCTTATGTACCGATTTAAAACAAATTGGACCTGGCAGCCAGGACCCTCACACACATACATGGTGGAACTACGAGTTAATTAAAAATATTTCAAACCCGATACCTGCCGGCCTATTTTCTAACTCAGTGTACAACGTTTTGATAGTTCATTTCAAAGTACATTACGCTGTAAGTATCTTTAATAGAAATAGACAATCATAGGAAATCCGCAATGTATTTTGAAGTGACTATCAAAACGATGTACACTGAGTTAGCAAATAGGCCGGCTGATCTGAGTTACATATACCTTAAATTATACTAGCTTTCGCCCGCGGGAACAGTAGTTTTTACGAGATAAAAGGTAGCCTACCTCCTTCTCTTTTCCCCAGACAAAGATGCAAAATAAGCCTTAATGCGTAACGAGATGTGGTGGAGATTTTCGGCGCCGAGATTGTATTTTGCAGTAGCTCAGATGGCACAGGTCGTACATAGATCTAGGTCGCCGGTTCAAGTCCCGCCGGCATGAAAAATTTTTCACCATATTTTATTTCTTAATTTATTTTAGTAGTTAAGGCGTGAATGTAGTCTTACAAACAAACAAACTAACTTTCGCATTTATTATATTAGTTAACCAGATACGTACCATGAATGAATTAATGAATAACGAACCGCAACCGCTCTTCCAATTCCCCTTTGAATTTTCGATTTTAGGGTCCGTACCAAAAAGATGCCAAACGGACACTATTACTAAGATTCTGCTGTCCATCCAGGCGTTTGTCTGACACAGGACTGTATCTATTAAACTGTATATTAGCGTCCGTGATGTCACAAAAGGAGACGGCTGAAAATTCCAGCGTTAAACTGAGCCGTCACATATTGTTATACACAAATTCTACTTGTTGTAAATTTTAATTGTTTTTGAAATTGTATTTTTGCTTGTGTTACTACAATAAATATTTTTTCATTAATTTCTCATTTCAGTTTTCATAATAGGCAGACTGACCGTTAAAACTCAGCAGCTTTATTTCAGAATGCGAAAGTCGCTAGTGTTGCTAGTGGTCGCTCGTAAACATTGCGTCTAGACTGCACTAAACACCACAACACGTTAAAATTGCCGTGTGATTGTAAATCAGACAGACTAACAAGCGACACTTATAACACACTACTTATATAATTTAGTAAACCATACCTAATTCCAAGCTAATTGAAAACATTACTAAGAGCCAAATAAACGTTTTTATTATTATTTTTATACCTTTTTTTTTGGTCGGCAGCTTAATTTTAAGAATAAACTTTCGCTCGCATTAATGGCGATGCCTCGGGAACAGTTCTTTTTTTGGGATGAAATAATGCCAAAATTCCTATATCTACCCGTGCGACCCTCTAGTGCTATTTAAATAATTAAATGTAATTTATAATGAAACCATGATATTAAACTTAATATACCTAGCTACCAAACAAAGTTCTCACGCAACTCCTATAAAGAGCTTGCTCGTGACGTCAGGAAGTTAAGCATTTTAGTAATGCGTTTCCAAAACATCTAAAAATATGTGACTTTATAACTTTTATTACTAAAGAGGTTTTTGTTAATAATCTATTTTTCACCAATGTGTTTATTTAAATTTACGTTAATATTTATACGTACACATTTTAAAATATTCGAGTATGAGTAACGTTCACAATGTCGCTTTACGATTTTCGCTCACACGGCGCTGCTAAGGTGTTTACTGCAGTCTAGACGCAATGTTTACGACCGACCACTAGTGAGACTAAAGTCGAGTACGGAATTATAGATCCTTCATGAATTTCAAACCTAAGAAACTTAACTTTACTTTTGAGGTAACGCGGTCGTTTATTAAATAGTTGCCCTATTTAAAAGACGTAAATGCTACAAAAAGAATCTACTTTGGACATCCACATCTTGACTAGTCCTGCGTTCGATCCCCGGTCAAGATGAAAACGATCTTTTTTAGATTAACCTGGGTCTTGGATGTTTATATATATGGGTATCCTTATCCTTAGTATCCTTACTAATATTATAAATGCGAAAGTGAGTTTGCTTGTTGGTAACGCTTTCACGCCGTAACTACTAATCCGATCATCATAAAATTTTGAATCTGGAGTACGGAGAAGAACATAGGCTACCTTTCATCCCGGAAAAAGTACTGTTCCCGAGGGAACGATGTTGACGCGAGCGAAGCTGCAGGCGAAAGCTAGTCTATACATATAATAAAACAGTAAAAATATTTTGTCTGTACATTTAGAATTTTTGACTGAAATGGATAGAGGGACACTTAAAAAGAATAATAGAAAGCAAAAAAAATTTTATCGAATTTCTTGTCTGTCTGTCTGTCTGTCTGTCTGTCTGTCTGTATGTATGTATGATCACGATTATCTCCGAAAATACTGAACCGATTTACTTCAAACTTTCACCAATTGCTTTGTCTTAACTCAGCAAAACATCTAAAGTTTGTTTCATCAAAATCGGTTCATTAAAAAAAGAGTTATCGTCATTTGAATGAACTCAAGGCATTAGTTTGCCTGCAAATATACACGTTGAATTTTATATCGTTTTGGACCCTTAAAGGGGTGACTCAGACCATCAAAATGAACAACTTTTCCTATGGGAACAATGCTGGGAACTCAAAAAAAAAATTCGACATTCCCATACAAACTGGCCCGGCGGTGGGACTCTTTTTTATGGAAATGACGAATTTTTTTTGAGTTTCCAGCATTGGTCCCATAGAAAAAGTTGTTCGTATTGATGACCTGAGTCACCCCTTCAAGGGTCCAACTGTTCCTGAGGGATGGACACTAACGGCGGCGGCGTAGACGCGGGCAAACCGCAAACCAACCGAAACTGCTGCGCCTAGAAACTTGAAATTTGGTACAGAGGTTCTTTTAATGATGTGAGTTTTAAAAGAAATTAACTTCTAAAGGGGTAAAATTTATATGGAATTTTCTCATTTCTGGACTTAGAAGTATGAAAGAGAGTATAGAAGTTCTCGATTAAAATTAAAAAAGATGTGTGTAGGTAGATGAAATTTGCAAAATTCCCCCCTTAAGGCGTAAAATGGGGGTGGGTGGGTGGTATAAACTTTGTATGGAAATTTTCTAATTTTTGGACCTAGACGTATGAAAATAAGTATATAAGTTCTAGGTTACAATTAAAAATATCTGTGTAGGTAAAATGGACGATATTTTCCCCTGAAGGGGTAAAATAGCGGGGTAAAGATTGTATAGTAATTTACTTATTTCTAGACTTAGAAGTATGAAAATAGGTAAATAAATTCACGATTACAATTGAAAAAGATCTGTGTAGGTCAACCGGAAAAAAATCCTCCAGAAGGGAGTTTGTTTGGAAATTTTCTCATTTCTGGACTATGAAGTATGAAAATAAATAGGTATGTAAGTTCTCGATTACAATTAAAAAACATATATGTGGGTCAAATGGACAAAATTCACTCCTAAAGTGGTAAAATGGGAGGGTAAAGGTTTTATGGAAATTTTCTCATTTCTGGACTTAGAAGTATAAATAATATCCATACTTCCATACTAATACTAATATTATAAATGCGTAAGTAACTCTGTCTGTCGTTTTTTTACGCTTCAACCATTGAACTGATTTGAAAGAAATTTGGTATGGAGGTGTGAGGCCCGAGGAAGGACATAGGGTATGTTTGATTCCGGGAAATTCTACTGTTCCCGAGGGATCGACACTAACGCGGGCGGAGCCGCGGGCAACAGCTAGTCTATTATAAAATATAGTATCGTTGAGTTTGTATCACAACTGTGGGGCTTGCTGAATCGGTGTGATTGTCCCTATATATTTAATTAACTATATTATAACTGCGAAAGTGTGATTCAAACTCTGTTAAATGTAAATTAAAATTGTATATAACATTAAATCAGAAAAAAAGGAAAAGATAAAAATATAAAATATCATACAAAGTCAGGCAAGTAGTCGACCAATACTGTTGAAAAGAGTTTCTTTCGGCGTCTTCTTCTCTGTGTAGCTTTTGAACAATAATTAATAATTTGCTTGAAAAGGCCTATTTTCTGAATAAATCTTTGAATCGTTATAGTTATAGAATCGTTTTTGCCTGACAGCCTTCTGTAACTGAATGAAATATTATTAAAATATATGGTCATGGTCACTTTCATTCGTTTAATAAGGGAATCTATCGCTGCCTGTAATCCGTCCTTCGGAAAGGCATATAACATTAAATTCTTTTTACAAGCTTTTATTTAGTTTCACCCGTCCCGATGTTTGTCTGTAATCAAATCTTGCAAGTTAAATTCGATTCAATTCCTGGTTACCGAAAATTCAAAAAAAATTTTGACTTTCCCATACAAATTGACCAGGCGGCCGAAATTTTTTGTATGGAACCATTTTTTTTTGAGTTCCCAGCATTGGTCACATAGGAAAAGTTGTTCATATCGAGGGGCTCAATCGCCGCTTTAAGGGTCCAAAATTTTTGCAAAAAAAAACTTGTTCTGTTTTAATCCATTCTTGTTTTTGAAGAATTTCTTAATACACATTCAAACAATTAAAGCCAGACTATGTCGTGTCTCGAAAATGTCTTTACATTTCTAAAACGCATTAACGCCGCCATTTCCACAACATGCATCTCGGTGGTATGCGTCCTATTGTAATGGAATACCGCGTTTCTTGGCGCTTTTGAAGATATTTCTCACTTGATTATTTTAAACGAGCTTTTGTTGGCGACTCCTTCGTGAGCATCCTTTATGTGATTTTTTTTTTTATGACGGCAAACATGTCACCTGATGGTAAGCGATGAACGCTGCCCTTGGGCATCTGCAATACCAGGATGTGACAGGAGCGTAGCCGGTCTTTTAAGGAGTTGAGGGAGGGGGGAAGAGGAGGCCTCTCTCACGTACCGAACGACGAAGCATAGAAGCGGTAAAGCTTCTACTCGAACGTTGATTTTCTGTGAGAGTGTGGCATTTTTCGGACGATCCGCCCCATTCATGCTACTATCAAAAATTAAGTTTGCCGGTAGCGTGGCTCTACCACAAATCAATTAGTATGCTTTACGTCAAAACATGGTCAACATATGTGTCAAATTTAATCCTAATCAGTTCAGTGATTGAGACGTGAATATATTATTAATGTGTAATATTAGGTAGGTTTATAAAGGCACTGCAAACCACTCCATTATTTCTTCTCAAAAATAGTCAATGTGTACTTTGTGTAAAGCATAGTTCTATTTGACTATATTTGACTAGCTCCGTGGCGCAGCGGTCAACACGCCAGCCTGCGACACGGAGTGACCGGGTTCGATTCCCGGCCAGGTCAAGATGGAAAATGATATTTTTCAGATTGGCCTGGGTCTTGGATGTGTATCTATATATATATTTGTTATAAAATATAGTATCGTTGAGTTAGTATCCTATAACACAAGTCTCGAACTTACTTTGGGGCTAGCTCAATCTGTGTGATTGGTCCGTATATATATATATATATGTATATATATATATATATATATATATATATAGTCATTTTGACTTAAGAAGAAGAGCTATTGTAATCCTAATAGCCAAGTATTGCCAACAACAGCTATGAAAGTAACAATATTAGTACCAGTTGATCGTCCAGACTGCGATAAACCTGATCCACGCTCGGTCCCGCGACCCGACTTACTGTAATGGCCGATATTAATGTAATGATCAGGCTTGGCCCGTTTAGTGTGTCTGTTCTGAGACTTATTTCGTATGTTATTTCCTTAGTTATGTTTTATTTTATTTTATATATGTCAAAATACTAATACATTTGTTATATTGAGTATGGAAGTTGTATTTACTTGCTGATACTACAATATTGTGCCACCGTTATGATTGCATCTTGGAAAAACAAATGCCGTTACTAGTCTGAAAATGTCTACTTAATATCTGATTGTGTAGTTTATACTCTGAACATTTCACTGCAACCACCGTTTTTTTTCTATTTTTGGCACAGATACATTAAAAAATAGCAATTTGTATAGCCAACAACTACTAAAGTAACATTATAAGTACCAGTTGATCGTCCAGACTGCGATAAAACTGATCCACGTTGCTTATAGTCTGAAAATTTGATTGCAACAGCCCTTTTTGTCTATTTATACCACAAATAAATTATAGCAATATATGTGCCAAAAATGAACATCCAAGTATAGCTATAATCAACTACTAAAGTAACAATATTACCAGTTGATCGTCCAGTCCAGACTGGACACGCTCGGACCCGCGACCCGTCTTACTGTAATGGCAGATATTAATGTAATGATCGGGCTTGATTAGTTTAGTGTGTCTTTTTCTGAGACTTATCACGTAAGTTATTTCTTAAATATAACTCAGTTATGTCCTTTTATTTTATATGTCAAAATACCCATAAAATTAGTTATTTTGAGTATAGAATTTTCATACTTATAGAGAGTGGCCAACTTTTTAGGTTTTTAGGTATACAACTTTTTTGTCGCCATTTTGTTTTGGCGGTAAATATGACACTTGTTACATGAAAATTACTTTGTGTAGATACGGCAAATTTGTTATGGAGCGTTTTACGACGAAACAGCGTGTTTTAATTATTAAAACGTTTTTAGAATCATAAGGAAGAACTTTTCCCGGTCGATTAATTTCGGGAAACGTTGACATTGATTGGCCCTTAAGATCGCCTGATTTAACAGCTCCACGTCAGAGGCCGAGAGGCGGTCCCAAAGAGCTCTGACACCAGGGTGTGCATCTGCATGGTCGATTGACCGTATCACCTACTCAAAATGAATGAATGAATAGCTCCTGACTTTTTTCTGTGGGGCTATTTACTTAGCTACTAGCGTTACTTATCACACACGTTTTATTTCTAACTCAAATTAAATATTTATATTGACCACTACGTGTTTTTCTCGGTTTTCAATATATATAAAGTATTATATTAACCGCCTCATTGAGTAGTAATAATTCTTAATCATAACATCCAAGTATCGCTACCAACTATCAAAGGAATAATATTAGTGCTACTTGATCGTTCAGACTGCGATAAAACTGATCCGCGCGGTCGCGGGATTGGGTACTTACCGTGATGGCAGATTAACAAAATCGCAGGGCTTTATATATTTAGTATTCTTTTTCTGAGATTTATCACACACGTTTTCTTTTCTATCCTAAAATAAATGTGTATATGAATTCTTAAGCAATCATATTTTTAGTGAAGGTAATGACCTGGTTATATTCTGAAACTGGTAACTATTAATTGCATATACTGATATCATTTAACCACTACCGTGTTTTTCTCAGTTTTCGGTACAAATATTAACTTTCATATTAACCGTCTTATTAAGCCAAATATCTAAGTATTTCCAACAACTATCAAAGTAACAATATTAGTGCTACTTGATCGTTCAGACTGCGATAAAACTGATCCGCGCGGTCGCGGGATTGGGTACTTACCGTGATGGCAGATTAACAAAATCGCAGGGCTTTATATATTTAGTATTCTTTTTCTGAGATTTATCACACACGTTTTCTTTTCTATCCTAAAATAAATGTGTATATGAATTCTTAAGCAATCATATTTTTAGTGAAGGTAATGACCCGGTTATATTCTGAAACTGGTAACTTTTAATTGCATATACTGATATCATTTAACCACTACCGTGTTTTTCTCAGTTTTCGGTACAAATATTAACTTTCATATTAACCGTCTTATTAAGCCAAATATCCAAGTATTTCAAACAACTATCAAAGTAACAATATTAGTGCTATTTGATCGTTCAGACTGCGATAAAACTGATCCGCGCGGTCGCGGGATTGGGTACTTACCGTGATGGCAGATTAACAAAATCGCAGGGCTATATTTAGTATTCTTTTTCTGAGATTTATTACACACGTTTTCTTTTCTATCCTAAAATAAATGTGTATATGAATTCTTAAGCAATCATATTTTTAGTCAACGTAATGACCCGGGCATATTCTGAAACTGGTAACTTTTAATTGCATATACTGATATCATTTAACCACTACCGTGTTTTTCTCAGTTTTCGGTACAAATATTAACTTTCATATTAACCGTCTTATTAAGCCAAATATCCAAGTATTTCCAGTAACAACTACCAAAGTAACAATATTAGTGCTAGTTGATCGTTCAGACTGTGATAAAACTGATCGCAGGATTCGGTATTTACCGTGATGGCAGATTAACGAAATCTCAGGGCTTTAGATGTTTAGCGTGTTTGTTCTGAGATGTGCTGAGAATGCAACCGGAAAACGCTCAGATTAAAAATAGTAAATATACCTTTTACAAGATTTCAGGTTTTGGTCTTACGTGAGTTGAATTTACAATAATGTCTAGACTTGACATGTGCAAGAAACCTGGTGATTGCACTCCGGTAATAACGCTTATAGCGGGCATAAAACTAACAACAAACAAACGTCACTTCGTCGTAAACCGTGTTATTAGCGAATAAGAGTCTTGGAGCGTGTGTCCATTGACGGACGAAATACGTAAGAGTCTTCAACTGTCTCACCTACGGGTCCTGATAAAAACGTGATTACGTATTGACATGTGCAAAGAATTTGGTGATTGCACTTCTGTAAAAACGGCAGTAAACCGCGTGTGTGGATAAGGCTAGACACAAAACGGCGACCGTACATATCTATCGGTGGCCCAGCGCCGAGCTGTTCACACTTAATGCATTTTGTTGAAACTCGCCGCACACGTGTGGCAAGTGGCGGCACAATTGCCCAAAAACGGAGTTTTTGTTTACAAAGTTCATTATTTTACAGCCACGAGAATGAATATATGTAAATTTGTATTCCATTTTGGACCTTATCATGACTTAGGAATCGATATACATGTAGGTATACAAAAATGCTCGTGGCTGTACTCTGTAAGTTTTTATTCCAAGGGACATATCCTTTAATTTGACCAAGACTGATTGACTGAACACGATATTCGTCGAATATCAATATTTTATACAGCTCGGGTCGATAACGAATAATTAAAAAAAAATATGATAACAAATCAGCTTACACTCTGGCACTAAAGAGTTCAAAGCTCTGTCTTTGGAAATTTGGAGTAAGTATATTTTAACTTATATTAGGATAACTTTGGCTAGAGATTTTAATATTCTTATGCAAATTTAGAGAGTGTAGGCCAAATCCTCTGTCTGTTCTGGCCAAATATGCTCTGATAGTACAGAGAGAGTCGTGCTCCTGTAGTAGAGACTAAAAAGACCTGATGATGATGATGCCGAAAAGCAAATTTTCTTGTGGCCATCAATTGTTTTTGCTTGCTTTCAGCAGTTAAAACTGTATATTTTGCTTCCTCACTGTCGTATGAATATGGAAACGTGCGTAGCGCTATACTGGCAAACTCACCATCTTTAATGCACCCTATGTTTAATTTCGCGTACTTTTACTTTCTCAATTCGTATAAATGTACATTTTAAGATCTCACACATGCATGCGAGTTGACATAAAACTAGAATTAAATTTGTCTGCACGTAGACAGTGCACATGTTTCAAAATTAGTGTATTCGTAGTGTATTACGATTAGGATATACTAAGCTATTGCCTTCTCATTTTCATAGTGATGATCTCCGACTTAATAGTCATCATGTCAGGCTTTTATACTGGAGATCCGGGTACGATCCTCGATCAGGTCAATATGGAAAATTATCTTTTTCACACCAGGCCTAATCCTAAATGGATCCTTAAAGATGGTCTTTGGATGTTTATCAATATATATAATTGATAAATAATCCTAATCTTACTAATATTATATCATCATCAGGTCTTTTTAGTCTCCACTGCAGGAGCACGACCCTCTCTGTACTACCGGAGCCATACTTAGCCAGAGCAGACAGAGGATTTAGCCTACACTCTCCTCGCTGGCCAGACGGGTTGGAGAGATCTCATAGATGTTTATGAGCTTTTTTTAGCTTGTATTTTCTAAGTCGCCTCTTACGAGTAAGACTTGAAGTGGTCCAATTCTACTCTGCAGGAAACCACACGGCTACTAATATTATATAATATTCTAAATGCGAAAGTGAGTTTGTTTGTTTGCTTGTTACGCCTTCGCGCCCTATCTACTAAATTGATTGTCATGAAATTTTGCATACCCGTTGTCTGAGGTAAAAAGTTGTAGGGGAAAAAAATATTATTCCCAAGTGATTGAAATTGACGCGGGCGGAGCCGCGTATGAAAGCTAGTTAATATATAAATAATTAAATAAATATTTTTATATTTATTCAGTTTATTTTAAACTTTATTTACCATAGTAAATGGTACAAAATGAGAACTTAATGTAATGCTAAAAGCATCAGTCAACCTTCGGGAAATTAGTTGAAATAGTATCTCATAACACAAGCCTCAAACTTACTTTGCGGGTAGCTAAATTTTTGTCATTTGTCCATATGTATTCCTTTATATCCAAAGCAACCCAAAGCTTCAGCCAGGGTTTGTTAAACCATGTCACCCCAAACAAAAACTAACTAACATTGTTTCAAAGTCCTGCAGATTTTTGGCGCGGCACGCAAAATCGAACTAAAAATAGATGAACTCGTATCAGACACCGTATGCTTCACGTATGGCAAAAGGAAGAGTTTGAAGGCTTTTCGTGTTCAAGCTTCAGTTTTTTAAAATCGGCTTGTTAAAAATTTTGGGTATTCGTAAAACTCGACATAACGTGGTTGTAATATTTGTCACACATCTGCCTATAAAGAAAACGTTAACTATGTTTTTCCATAAAGATAAATTCCCTATATCCTCCTTCAATAAATCTACTAGGACAATATTTTATAAGACGGTGCGAATCCTTACTTCTTTAATATCTAAGAGTACTTGGGTGACCGAGCTTCGCTCGGTTATTACTATTTATTGGTGGTGTTTAGGTGATAATCTATATTTATGAGAAATATATATTGTTATCTCAAACATTAACTACATTTTTTAAACTTAAAAGTAACTATATAATATAAACTTGAAGATATAGAAAAAAACAAACCGCGTGGGATTCGAACCCGTAACACTCGTTTCTTGCCGTCCGCGTCATGACCCGACAGTGACCGGGAGGACGAAATTAGCGACCGTATTCTGCGTGGAAAGAAAAACGCATGAGAACTTTCGAGTTCTTCACACGCGTTTTCCCAAACAAAAGACTAATCTAGATCGATTATTTACCCCCGGCTTAATCACATCTGATTGTTATTTTTATCAACAGCCATTTGTGCATGTTACTGAGACTTGATATTCTCAATTAAATATACCGACCGTACAAATTACCATATAATTTTTAAAGGCGAGCTCCTTGGCGCAGTGTTCAACACGCCAGCCTGCGACACGAGGGTGCAGGTTCACTCCCCGGTCTGGTCATGATGGGTGATTTGTCCGTATATATTTATTCATTATTTATAAATTTTTACATAAGTAGATATATT
Source organism: Elegia similella (assembly GCA_947532085.1). Taxonomy (NCBI): domain Eukaryota; kingdom Metazoa; phylum Arthropoda; class Insecta; order Lepidoptera; family Pyralidae; genus Elegia; species Elegia similella. The sequence continues at coordinate 8,362,805 of OX383937.1, forward strand.
TTGTTCCGCACATAACTCGCCCCTAGAAAATAACAAACGAAAAAACACTCGTAAACCATCTTATTAAAGGAATAAATCTAACTTTTTAAAATCAACAATAACTTTTATTCAGAACATAAACACAATAGCGACTTTAAAACACAAAAAGCCGGATTAAAAACTCCTCCTTTATTATCAGTCGGGAGAGTAATTGAAAAAAAGAGCTTACCTGTTCTCGTTTTACTAACAACGTAATAAAAGAAGTTTATATATTGAACAATAAGCAATTTGGCGGGGGAAACTGGCTTCAGGATACAGCCCATTGACATTAATAAATCATTATATTTAGTAGCGTATTCTAATATTCAGAGCCCTGGGCCACATAGATTTTTGCAAGCTTTTTTTAGTTTCACCTGTCCCGATGTTTGTATGTAATCAAATTTAGCAAGTTAAAATTGTCCTACTTTCCGGTCACCGATTGAGCTGAAATTATGTACGAATGTGTAAATTGGATGACAGTACAATATTATGGAATCGTTGCGCTGGTCTGATGATAGAATCGAAAGGTGGCCATAGGAACGCTAAAACTAAACAAGGTACACCAATCGTGTTTGGGCTCATTTGATTTGTCTTCAAAAGCACTTTACAGTGTGGATTCGTTAAGCTTGTCACAATAATGTAAATTTGCAAAAAAACTAGTTCCCTCAGATAAATGTCCCGAAATTTTACGTGATAACGGTGGAAGAGAGATAGATGCGTCACAAGCCAAACACTTCCGATAAATGTCGAACGCTTAGGCCGATTGTGCCTAAGCGTTCGGCATCTATCGTTTGTTCCGCGCTCTAGCTTGCACGCGAGACGTGACACTTTTTCATGGGTGCAGCCGTCGTCGTGATCACGTCAAAAAATATATTAAGACAATTATTTAGCAATGAATAGTAGAAAAAAGAGAGAGAAAATCCTATGTATAGCATCGTCATCTCTGGTCTTCCGATCTCGGACTCTACATAACATAATGCATACTGTAATCTGTGCTTGTAATTCTTCTTTCAGTTCTTTTAAACCGCGGCATCTCAGTCAGATAATCCCGCCCCCGCAGACTGGTCGCCCCGGGTCCCTGGGGTAAATGCGCCCCTGATTATATTTTCCCTCGACTCTTGGCAGTAACGGTTACGTCGGATTTCAAAACGAATTTTCATTGTGCGCGCCACAAAAGAAAAATCTGTATTTACGTCGCTTTGTTAAAAATTAATTCGATACCTTTATCTCGAATTTCTTAGGGATTTTCTTTAAAAGATTTTTTTAAACCGTTTATTGAATTCAATGTTTACAATGTCAACAAGTAGTAGTTTTATATGTATGTATTTATTTATTATTCGTTTTAAATCCTTTCTATATTCTCTTTTTTATTTATTGATTTTACTGATTTGTCGTACTTCTTCAGATTTTGTTTTAATTAATTTCCTATTATTGGCACCACTATCATTTTTTACTATTTTGCTATCACATCCGTAAGGTTTTATTTCGTATGTTATATTTTGTTTGTTTTTGCTGGTGCAATAAAGTGTAGCAAGCTTTTTCTCAAGAACGCGTGGATTATCGTCATCATTACAGCCACAAAAAGTCAACTGCTGAGTAAATTCCTCTCCCAAGGATACTTCATTCCATGGGAGGATATTGCTATACTTACCACGCTTGGCAGGCGGGTTCGCGAGCGCAGTTTCTATAGCTTCTTGTACTTTTCCGACGCTACTGCCCGAAAGTCTTCAGTTCATAAAGTTGTGACGCATCAGGTGACGTCTTCCTTCTTGTTGGCTGGCTGCGCGTACATGTGGCTTGGTAGTTGCGTTGGAATTGACAGCCATTGTACTGCTGTCGTCTATGGTCACCGCACGTCTTGCTGGTATAATGTCCCGTAGTTTCTGCATCAACTATGGACCGAAACAGTTTATTAACAAATTAATTATATTAATAGCATTACAATGCTCGGTTTAATATTAAAATCGAAATAATGCGATAAAAAAAATTTGCCACAGGTAGGATTTGAACCCACAAACCTTCGACATCTGGCCCGTCGATGCTCTCAACCACTGAGCTTCCGTAGCTTCAAATCACATATTTTATTACAAACATTTTTTAACAAGATAAGTTTAAAAATAATTTCATCACATATTTTCGATTTTAATATTAAACCGAGCATTGTAATTCTATTAATATGATTAATTGAGAAAGCTTTCTTAACTTTAATCAACTTTCAATTTATCTGATATGAATTAAGTTGGATACCACACTTCTAAATAGTGGGTAGTAATGGATATTACGCATGCTTCGAATGCGTGTACCTATAATATGTGATGAACAAATTCGCAGCGGTGATTTGAAGCTACGGCAGCTCAGTGGTGGAGAGCATCGACGGGCCAGATTTCGAAGGTTTGTGGTTTCAAATCCTACCTGTGGCAAAATTTTTTCACATATTTTATTACAAACATTTTTTAACAAGATAAGTTTAAAAAAAAATTTCATCACATATTTTCGATTTTAATATTAAACCGAGCATTGTAATTCTATTAATATGATTAATTGAGAAAGCTTTCTTAACTTTAATCAACTTTCAATTTATCTGATATGAATTAAGTTGGATACCACACTTCTAAATAGTGGGTAGTAATGGAGATTACGCATGCTTCGAATGCGTGTACCTATAATATGTGATGAACAAATTCGCCGCGGTGATTTGAAGCTACGGCAGCTCAGTGGTGGAGAGCATCGACGGGCCAGATTTCGAAGGTTTGTGGTTTCAAATCCTACCTGTGGCAAAATTTTTTCATCACATATTTTCGATTTTATTAACAAACTCAGAATAGAAGATATTGCTAGTGAACTGAGACTAATTACAAATGTTTGAGTAGTTGTTGCTGTATATGTTACTTCCCGATGACTCAGACAGAATTATGAAATTTACCTTGAAGCCAAGTTATTTAGCAACAAATAAAGGAAAAGATCTAAAAATCACAAACTAGTAGGTAGGTATTTTAATAGCATATCAAGGGCTTCCTACAAAAATACGGAACCCGCGGTCCGCGAGTTTGAAAATATTCTCAGTAATACTAAAAAAACCTGTCAAGGCTTGACAGGTTTTTTTCAGTGTTACCGAGAATATCTTTTAAGAATCTTAACATGCAATCAAATCAGTCTACAAAACCAATTTTCTATTACTCCAACGTTATTATCACGTGGCAAAGCCATTACGATAACGTAAAATTATCTTGTTGAACTGATCTCGATAGAAAATTTCCAACTCCGAGCGATGGTGCTTGAAACCTGAACAGTGTCGGTAATTGGGATCATAATTTGTTAGATAAGAGAACTCAGTTCTGAACTTGTGTTGGAATAAGTTCTAGGAAGTTTTATTGGATTCACACATGATTTTGCGTTAAGAGTATAATTCTTGTTATGAAAGTGCCGTAATATAATTTAAAAATGTTGTATCCTTTTATTTGGTGCAATAAAGTACAATTCAATTTACTGCAATTTTCTGTCTTCATGATGGAAATAGAGTTTAAAAGCTAAAACCAGACTACTAATATTTCTGGGTATGTTTGAAGTTCCACGAGAGAATGGTATTATAAAATTATAATTTTTGGCGGTAATCAATAGTTCTTTTACTTTACCAAATGAAAAGTAATACCGAAAATACTACAAGTAGGTAATAGGCTACTTTCCTTAGTCAAAAAATATACATACATACATATACATAGCGCGTAGAACCGATGGCCGATGGGGCAGAAGGGTTCTCGAATGGCGACCACTTATCGGCTACGCTTGCCGATAGCGCGTCGGACACCCACCGACCAGATGATCGGATGAACTGACTAAGGTCGCAGAACACGCTGGACGCAGGCCGCTTCCAACCGGTCGTATTGGAAATCCTTGGGGGAAGCCTATGTCCAGCAGTGGACTTCTTGCAGCTTATATGATGATGATGATACATACATAGTATGACGTCTTTTTCCCTTGCGGGTTAGACAAAGCCCCAGGTTTTTAAGACCTAAAAGCCACGTTTAGCATATTGGTGGGCGTTAAGTGGAAAAAAATAATATAAACAAAAATGTCCGTCTGTTGGATAGTAAAAAATATTGGACACATATTTTAAATCCTTACTAATATTATAAATGCGAAAGTGAGTTTGTTTGTTTGTTTGTTAGGCTTTCATGCCCTAACTACTGAGCCGATCATCATGAAATTTTGCATATAAGTTCTCTAGAGTAAGGAGAAGGACATCGGCTACCTTTTATCCCGGGAAAAAGTTCCCGAGGGATCGACATTGACGCGTGCGGAGCCGCGGGCGAAAGCTAGTTAAACAATAAATTATAAAGATAAATCACGTTAAAGTTCATGAGTGGGTAGTCGTGACGTCGGAGTTTGGCAAATTGTGACTCTAATATTTTTTGATTTCCTAAGTGACGGAATATAGCCATTTATAGAGCAATTTCTTTGGAAAATGACACATTCTATATAAAAATACTCTTTCTATTGTATTGTTCTCTAGTCATATAGAAACTCTTTTATTTATTAAATAGTTTTATTGCTACATCAATATACAATGTGCTATTTTAATGTTTCACTTATTACATTGAAATGTTTCGTCATATTTAATCCAGAAGATTTAGTATTAAAAAGGAAATACCTAGTTGTATTTATAAAATTATCTCTATTGAAAATAACATATTGTTTATCATCACTCCTATTGTTTTGTCGTCATGTTATGGCGTAACCAAGGAATGAGTCGTTACTGTTTTATTATAGTTGTATTGTCCACTTGACGCGAACATTTGAACAAGGAAATTTTCCATAATAATGGCCATTTATAAAGTCATCTGTATTGAAAATAATAATAAAAACTCGCTTGCCGTTCCAACTTTATTTCTGCGACACCCGACAGGGTTCATATTGTATAGACAGCCAAGGAGATACCTGCCCCCGTAGCATGGCTCACTGTCTCCGTTGATAAAAAGACAAAATATCGCGTTTTGCGTCTTTTAACTCCGCGAGCATGGCACACGCGTTAAATAATGTCAAATTTCATTCATACATACGTTACAAGTCGCGGGGTGCGCGTCTTGCGAGCATGGGTTTGACAGCTCGCGATAGACAAATGCAGGCAAAATCGAGGTTGGTACCTTGAAATCGCATAAATTTATCGGGGTTTAGCAAAGCCTACATAAAATATGTTTCATACGCATTTCGAACATTAAAGTGATAAGACAATCAAAATATTTTGTTTTGCGTAGTTACAAGCTGTCAGACACCTATAATGAGTATAATATTTTAATGTACAGTACAAACACGAATGATTTTTACGAAAATAAAAGCCCGATACTAGTACGCCATCTTGCGTGAGGAACGAAAACTCAAACGGAAAGAACCATTTTACCGACAGATTAATGACAGATGTGTACTGTCAGTGTAAAGTGGTTGTTTGCGTTTGATTGGTACACGATTTACATTCCGTTATTTCCATATTGAATAAAAATAAACCCAAATATATTTAGTTTTTAAGTAAATATCACTAGGTATTTTATAAATTATGTCTAATACGTTCGTTTTCTTTAATCATACGAGGTTTTAATTTTTATTTGCAGTTTCGTGTTTAAAATATGAATAATGTTTCTAGACTGCATGCGTGCTACGAATCGTATGAGATAAATACTACGTTTTCATTGGTGGGCTTCGATAAATTTTAAGTAGGCTGCTTTTTTATCTATCTTTGGAGTAAGCTGTAGATAGTAGCCATGCTACGGGGGCTGACCCCGCCATCTACCTATATCTTGAATTTTCTCTTAAACTAAAAGTAATATTAACATGAAAATGCATATTCAGGAAGTCTTAATAAAAATCTTTCTGAATATGTATTTTTATATGAATATTATTTATAATTAAGGAGAAAATTCAAGATATAGATAGATAGCGGGGTCAGGTATCTCCTTGGCTGACTGTACCTGTTTTAATTGCAGTGCAGTGACAATGTTGATATAGCCGATGTATTGTACAATAGGAAATGTAACTATTTAGTATTTCAATTTCAATTATTTAAATTGACGCAAATAGTAATACCACAGCAAAAGAAGTATTGACGGACGAAAGTGTGATTGCCATAGACGAAGCTGAGGCACCAAATCGCTTGAGTCCCTCGAATGCCTCATTACGGCCAAGGCTTGTATAGTACTTTTCTCAATAATGCGCGGAAATTAATATAATTTTACTTACAAAAAACATGCATCATACGCTAAAATGTTCAATTGTTTTTGACTTAAAAAGGTCTTGTAAATCGATGAAGGCCAGCTGAACGCACAAAAAAGTGTCACGTTCCATGTGCCAGCGAAAGCGCAGAACAAGTGATAGAAAGGCACGATCGGCTTTTAACGCATCTATCTCTCTTCCACCGTTATTACGTAAAATTGTCGTCCGTAACCATGGCTCATGTTTACGTAAACCGACTTAACAGACCATTTTTTTTCTTTTTTATTTGTAAGCCAGTTCATATCTATAATACCTTTGAAAGTTACATCCGTCGTAGGATTATTTTTGATCAAATCGATCGTTCCATTTTAAAATTAAACGACAGATATAAGGTTTCATATTAATTATAGGTTACATATAATTTTATTTTGAATCTCTTGAAGCGCCGTGTTGTTTTTGTGACTTTTGTTCAAAATGATGCCAAGAAGTGGTGAAAACACTATGCAGTTTTACAGAAAAACAGCACAGCCCTCAATACCCCCTCTTAATCTTTACGTCTATTCTTATTAGCACAGAGTAGACTAGGTTAGTCTTAGGCTTTTTTGGTGCCCAGTACTGATGTTATATTATCAACTTTCTTAAATGCATCTTACTATTTGCTTTAGTGTTTTATTTTGTTTTATAATCTTATTAAATGAAAAAATAAAAAGTGAAGAAAAATTTCATACGGGCGGTGTTTGGACCAGCGACCTAGGTCTATGTACGACCTAGGTCGTACATAGACCTAGGTTTATAGCTCTGCTATCTTAGCCACCTCATGTTCCAACCTCGACAATACTCCTTTGACTGTATTGTCGTCATTGTAAGGTCAGGAGTGTCATCCTCAACTGTTTGTCCGGTGGTGGCAGGTATGGCATCGGTTATGCACGCGCCCCGAACTGCTATATACTTGTCCCCATTCATCCAATTGAATAGTATCCCAATACCTTTCCCAGTTTAAATATTCTTCCGAGAGTCGGAAGCAGAAGCGCTGCCAAACGTGGAGAGTATGGCAATATCCTCCCATGGAACGAAAAAATCCTTGGGACAGGCCTTTGTCCAGCAGTGGGCTTTGTGCGGCTGCAATGAAGAATGATGTATTGTTGTTTAGTTAGAGCGTAACTCTTTTAATTAAGCTGCATTTTTCTGTCTGCCTGACGCGGACATATTTCACGACCCTTCCGCAGGTGCGTCTGTCAGCTCTCCGAAGTCTTGCTAATTATTTTTCAGTACGGATAAAGGGTTGAGATGAAATTACGCAAAAAAATCTCGTTACTATTATGAGACAGAAAGTATTTTTCACTTTTGGCAGTTTGATGAACTTGTAAGTAAAAGATTCTTTAAAGAAAAAAAAAACACATACCGTAGTGTAGAACATCGCAGGTGTTAGTAGTCTGGTGCCTTTTATTCGCAGGGTTTGGTTCGATTACCGATCAGGGCGAGATGGGAAAAGATCTTGTTTAGATTGATCTAGATCTTGTACGTAAATGTATGTATGAGTGTATTGTATCTAGTTTTTAGTATTGTCTAAAACAAGTTCACAACGTATGTTGGAGCGCTACAATTAGCTCAATCTGTGGGATTTGTCAAAAAATACTAAAGTACCGAATCAATTATTACTGAAAACGTTTACTCGATAATGGGACCTTCGGGTCTCCAAAAATTGGTATATGTGCATATTTACATCGTGTAAATTTATCCTCGACATTCCCTGAAAGGAGTGACTTGGTCCGTCAATATGAACAAAGTTTTCTATGGGACCAATGCTAGGAAATCAACAAAAAAAAACGAAATTCCCATATGTCTGGGATCTTGTTTTTTTTTTACACTTTTGTATGAAAATGTCCTTAAGTAATTTCTCCGCATTGGTCCCATATCAAGAGTTGTTCATATTGACGGGCTGAGCCATCTGTTTATGGGAATTCGAGGGTAAATTTACACGCTGTAAACTGTATGAATGGAAAGCCTCCTTTCATGCAAGTCGGTTAAAATAACGATTTAACAGTAATCATTAAAACGTATGAGATTATTTCTATTAGGTAAATATTGTTTCCCAATGGCTTATAAAACTAGTTTCGGTATGATACTAGGGAACTTGTTCCTTTTGTCTTTTAAGTTTTTGAAAGTCGTGTCCTTTACCGTTTAAAAATTAAAGAGCCTGGTTTTAAGGCAAACTCACAAGTTTTATAATAAAAAAGTACGTGAATACGCTTTTCAAATCCCATGTTAAAAAATCCGAAAATAATCAACGTCTGCTTTGAATACGTAAATTATTCATAAGTATCGTTTTAGTATGCAGTATTAAGAGTCATCAAAGTCAAAAACAACTGGTCAAGATCGAGTTGGGTCACAAGCAGAGGGTTCTTATCTTGTTGCTGCTTTTTTATGGACGATGATGAGATGACGAGTTGATGATTCCTAGATATTTCACGTTTCTTTTTTTAATATAAAGTATGGCAAACGACCAAGCGAGTCACCTGGTGGTAAGCGACCAGCGCTGCCCATGGACAACTGCAATACCAGGATTTAACAGGGGCGTTGCCGGCCTTTCAAGGAGTTGGGGAAAGGACTTGGGCGGAGGAAATGGGGGAAGGATGGGCCTCCGTCTCTCTCACTCACCGAACGAAGCATAGAAGCGATAAAGCTACTAAGCTATCTACTCAAACGTCGATTTTCTGTAAGAGTGTGGTACTTCCCCGGACGAGCCGGGCCGTTCATGCTACTAGTAAAAATGAATTTTGCCGGTAGCGTGGCTCTACCACAACTAAACTTTTTATATAACTTATATCTATGTCAAAATCGAAAATATGTGATGAAATTTTTTTTGCCACAGGTAGGATATGAACCTATAACCTACGAGCATGCGTAATCTCCATTACTACCCACTATTTAGAAGTGTGGTATCCAACTTTATTCATATCAGATGAATTGAAAGTTGATTAAAGTGGAGAAAGCTTTCTCAATTAATTATATTAATAGCATTACAATGCTCGGTTTAAATATTAAACCGAGCATTGTAATGCTATTAATATAATTAATTACATCTATGTCGTAGATGTATTGCAAATTAGACATTACATATAACCACCAGGTGGTTTACAAAACAACACGGTTTGGTAAACCATCCTTACCGAGATTTAGTGGATTTGTAATTTCAATCGCAAAAATCGCAATGAACTATACAATAAAAATTCTCAAATTGTTACAATTATTCTTTGAATAATTATAAGGAACCCTGAATTGCAACAGATGCATCCCTTTTGTTGTGCAGCAAATGCAAAGTTGAATGATTAAACATTTTATCAGGACGTTCGTTTGGAGTTTGTTGAAATAATTACTAACACTTACGAGTATTTTTACTTTAAGATAAAAATAACAATGATGCGGTGGGATTCTTCACGGGATTCTTAGGCCCTTATTTATGCAACAAATCGGTGATTCAAAACTTTGTGTACCGTTTTTTCATTAGTGTTTTATTTTGCATTCACAGTCTATTTTGATATACAGAAATAAAATAAGGTGATAAAATTTCATGCGGGCGGGGCTTGAACCAGCGACCTAGGTCTATGTACGACCTACGCTCTGCCATCTGAGCTACCGCATGATTCAAATAAAATATGGTGAATAAATTTTTTCCACCATATTTTATTTCTTAATTTATTAAAAGCATTGTGAATGCACCAACCTCTCCAACCCGTCTGGCCAGCGAGGAGAGTGTAGGCCAAATCCTCTGTCTGCTCTGGCCAAGTATGGCTCCGGTAGTACAGAGAGGGTAATGCTCCTGCAGTGGAGACTAAAAAGACCTGATGAAGATGATGAAAAAATTTCATTCGGGCCGGGCTTGAACCAGCGGCCTACCTTTATGTACGTATACTCTGCCAACTGAGCTACCGCATGATTCTAACCTCGGCGCCGAAATTCTCCACCAAATCCCCTTATAAGTATTAAGACTTGCGTAACCTAACACAACTAGCCGACTTTTTACAAGTGAGGTATTAGATTGAAAAAAAGGCTCGTATCTTTCCGCCAAGCACCCCGCCCTCTCGACATATCGTATATTATACAACGTAATATTTTGGTATTATTATTATTTAAGCTGCTATGATTTTATAGTTTCCTAGCATATTTCAGAAACACATGAGTAAATTGAAAAATGATGTTCGTAAGCTCACAATATTTAAAATAAAAACCTATTCAACAAGACCCCATAGGCTAAATTAGATGCGAAAAAAAATACTTACACTTGTATGAGAGCTACCCTGAATTTTTTTTTACCAAGGTATCATAGTTTGAAAACAGTATTAGTTTTCTGGGTGAGCCACATATTCCAAAAGCATCGTTTAAAAAAATATTTCTCAACGGCAATAAAAATATTGTTACCTACATCATAATGACAGGAGGATATTTCAAAGGCCGAATAACAAAAAATATTTCCACTTTTTCTCTCCACCGAGATTAGCCCCTGTGGTGAAAAGAAATTTATTTTATCTGACTTTGGACGTAGGATTATGATGTTTATTATACTCTAAAAAGGCAAACGGTGTAAGTGTTATTATACCCAATGTTCTTGATGCTGAATTTTTAAAATATTCGCTACAAGGGAAACATCTCTTTGGATGGGAAAAACGCTTCTTGCAAATAGCAAGAACCGCTACTATAACAAATTGCCAAAATCGGTCCTTGATATGCCTGATAGAATATTGAAAAGTTATGTAAAACAATTACTTTGTAAAAAGGCTTATTATAGGAAGAATATTTGGCTTGAGCTTGGCGCGGACGCCTCGTAATTCTGTATACAAATGACTATTATGTGTGGTACATTCTGTACGTGATATAATTTTAAAGATGACATATTTTAATAAGGCGCTGTGCATCAGGAGAATACCGTAAAACGTGTATTTTTTCGTCGCGCAGTTAGCCTTATTTTTCATAGAATGCTAGCATGAAAAAAATATGACGTACAGTTCAAAGATCAAAATAAATGGTTACACTAAAATATTTTCAAAAATATATTTAAAACTTAGCTAAATAAAATAGCAAAAAAGCTATATCCAGAAAAAGTTTCGTCGCGAATTACTTGATATTTTCAGCGACAACTACCAACTTTTTTATATCTATAAAAAGTATAACTGGATGAGCCAGATGGATACCTAAAAAAATACAATATTTGGTTATAATTACTGAATTATTAAATTAAAAGTGAAAATTAACACGAAAATGGCAGACACGGGTTTAAACTGAGACTGACGACAAGTATGACACGAGTAAAAAATATATCGCGCGATGTCCGATACAAACGGTTAAGGGATACAGCGCCTTAATTTGATTTTTTTTATTTCGGTTTTATTAATTTCAATAATATGACATTATTTATTAATTCAATGATAATATGACATTTAAATAAACCAATGTATACTCAGTTTACATAGCTAGTTTCTTATGTTTTCAAAAGTTGTAAGTTGACGTCTTTTGGAGAAAATGCGCTGTGCACTTTGTTGCCGCTTATTCTGCACTATGAATAAGTAATAAGCTTAGCCATAAGTAAATTTTCGACGTCAACAATTGTTGAGAAGTGAAATATGACAATTAATAAGTGTTCAAAGTACTACATTGAATAAACGTTTTGAATTTAAATTTAATTTACGAAATTCTCTATAGAAATCGCCAATTTCATAGGCAGAGAGCCATAGATATAATTGCAAGGTCTACGCGTAAACCAAAACACGACACATTTCCATCTCGTCACCGGCGCCGACGGTGACGTGACGCCGCGATACGATTCGCACGTCGGAACTCGTCGTACAATGCGGCCGACACTGATGCGCGATTGCGGAGCTATGACTGAGAAATTTAACCAGAATTATGCCTATTACTTTCGTCATAAATATATTACTACTAGCTTTCGCCCGCGGCTCCGCCCGCGTCAATGTCGATCCCTCGGGAATAGTACTTTTTCCCGGGATAAAAGGTAGCCTATGTCCTTCTCCGTACTCCAGAGAACTTGTATGCAAAACTTCATGATGATCGGTTTAGTAGTTACGGCGTGAAAGCGTAACAAACAAACAAACAAACAAATAAACAAACAAACAAACAAACAAACTCACTTTCACATTTATAATATTAGTAAGGATAGTTGTGTTTCTTAATGTGTATTTTCGTTGTATGACAATCTCCTCAAAATTTTAAAGTGAATAATATTACTCAATATTCTGTGAATATCTAAAGCTACCTTTTGCCGTCATCAATATCGAGCATAAAGATCACATTTGTTGTATGGAGAGCCCCTTAAATATTTATTTTATTCTATTTTTTTTTGTATTTCTGTTATAGCAGCAAACAGAAATACATCATCTGTGAAAATTTCAACTGTCTTACTATCACGGTTCATGAGATAAAGTCTGGTGACTGATTGATTTTGAGATAATATCCTCGTGGTTATACCAGTATTAAACTACTTAGTATGACCATGACTAGAGGAAACAGCGAAAAATAGAATATCGAGTACGAAATATACTGAAAACTACAAAACGCCGAGTATGTTAGCTCACGGAAATTGGTCTCACGCTTGCGCCGCGTCGGAAGTGTCACCTCTCACCGACTTTTGGTCGGGCTGCAGATGCGCTTATTTTCCAACCTTTTAGTTATTATTTACTGTTGCATTTCCATCTTTAATGTAATTTAAAGAGAGTACGTTTATCCTTTAAGTGAGTGTGTAATTTAGGTGCGAAAGATGAATGTGCGAAGTGCTGAGTTGCGAGGGAACTCAGGCGCGAAGAGCTAAGGCGCGAATGAACTAAGGTGCGAAGAGCTGAGGCCTAAATGAACTGAGGTGCGAAGAGCTAAGGCGCAAATGAACCCAGGTGCGAACGGATCAGGTGCGAATGAACCGAGGTGCGAAGAGATGAGGCGCGAATGAACCCGGGCGCGAAGAGATGAGTCGCGAATGAACTGAGAAGCGAATAGCTAAGGCGCGAATAGTATTACCCATAACTATCCACACTCCCTCAGTATTTACGAATTATCATCAGAACACTTACATGGTGCGAGCTGGAAGGAAACTTAACGAGGCGTGTTTAACTCGCATGCCGCTGAGTCGTCGTTTTTCCTAACTAAGTCTAAGTTGAAGCTTATTAGGTGTTTGAGCCATAATATCTTCCATATTACCTTATCGTTTGTCTACAAATTAATGTACTTAATAATTCAATAACTTGCAGATATTTATGTCCTCGCTTTAAAAAATAAAAAAATAGAATTCATTTATTTCGGGTTACTTTTTGACCCATAATACAATACAAAATAATAAATTACTAAATTAAATTACAGTCGCTCGAATAAATTAAATACAATTACATATACACAAAAAAAAAAAAAACAATTAAATACACAAGACAACATACAATTAAAAATGTCATATATTTGTATAAATGCCTTTCAAAAGGGCGGCATGGCAGGTGCCTGTTACTGCGGTGTCGCTTTGTTTTTATGAATTTTCTATTTGCAAAACCTCTTATTGACCAACTAATATTTATTGTTAATGTCTAGGTATATTTGGGAAATCATTACCGGTTACTTTTGTGTGTATGGTGCATGGCAGTCATGATATTTTAAACATATGTCATGTAAGTATATCAACTCATCGAGATGTATGTATGAAAATTGCTTGTTTTAAGATATAATAACCAGAAATAGTTTAGCGGTTTAAAAGATTGATCATAAGTTACATTAAATTATTACTATTCGTACATTAAATAAATAAATAAATATATATGGACAAGTCACACAGATTGAACTTGCCCCAAAATAAGTTCGAGACTTGTGTTATGGAAAACTAACTACTATACTATATTTTATAACAAATACATATATAGATAAACATCCAAGACCCAGGCTAATCTTAAAAAGATCATTTTCCATCTTGACCTGACTGGGACTTGAACCCGGACACCCTCGTGTCGCAGGCTGCGTTCTGCTCGTTAATCACTGCGCCACGGAGCTTGCCATATATACATATTATCACGTCTTTTTTCTTTGCAGGATAGACAGAGCCTAGGTCTTTAAGATCTTAACATTTAACATGTCTGTGGATATTAGGGGAAAAACGAAATTACATAAGAGATGCGTTACTGTATCGACTACTTATGTGACTACTCAGATTTTACGATATGCGCGGAACTATAAGCAGCTGGTACATTCTAAGTTGTTTCTTTTCTCCCAGGCCAGCACGGAAGACTAGATAAATAAAAAATAAATCATATTTAGCTTTCAGCTCCTAATTTCTACCTGACGTGACTTATAGTTATCATCATCATCAGGTCCTTTTTAGTCTCCACTACAGGAGCACGACCCTCTCTGTACTACAAGGGCCATACTTGGCCAGAGCAGCCAGAGGACTTGGCCTACACTCTCCGCGCTAGCCAGACGGGTTGGAGAGGTCTCTTAGATGTTTATAAGCTTTGTTTAGCTTGTATTTCCTAAGTTGCTTTCTACGACATCCACGGGAAGACTTGGAGTGGTCCTATTCTACTCTGCCGGATACCACACGGCTAACCCTTAGTTACCATCTACCTACCAAGTGTACAATTAATAATCGTATAGCATAAAACAAATTATAACGATCTATTTTACTCAAAACAATTTTAATAAACAACGAAATATCCCTAAATAGAAACCACTTAAACTTTTTCCATCTTAATATTGATGAATCGGTCTTCAAACTTTTGCTTTATTAATCTCATTGGAATCTTCAAAAAAGTTATACTGGAGTTCATCGTATCGACAACTCGATCCATCTTTTTATATTTTCATCTGCAAAATTCATTTCACAAACTATAAAACTCTAATTTCAATGTCAGCACATAATGGATTGAAATCTCTGAGAAGAACAACGACTTATTTCTGGTTAGTAGACTAGACATTATGTATTCGTTAAATGCGAAATTATCGGGTATATACAGTTTTTCTCGTTATGACATATAACCAGAAATAGTTTAGCGCTTCAAAAGATGATCATAAGTTGCTTATTAAATTATTACTACATACAAATTACGTTTTTCTCCCTTGCAGGATAGACAGTTAAAGGCTGGAGTTGTGTCATATGGAAAGGTGAAGAGAATGGCTGAGAACCGAGAGACATGGAGAGTACTCCACTGACAAGGACACAGTTCTTAAATTATAGATAGACAGTTTTTTCCAATTCCCGATTTTGCATTTAATAATTATGCAATGCGAAAGTTTAAAAGTAGTAAGGATGTGTCTATCGTATCTATCTTCTAATAATCATAATCATAAGCTGAGCACTACCAAACGTAGAAAACAAATAATGATCATAATTATCGTTTTCGTATGTTAATTTAGGTCTTAGGTACGTATGTTAAATTTAAGCGAGCTCCGTGGCGCTGTGGTTAACACGCCAGCCTGCGACACGAAAGTGCCTGGGTTCGATGCGACACGAGAGTGTTCGGTCAGGTCACGATGGAAAACGATTTTTCAGATTGACCTGGGTCTTGGATGTTTATCTCTATAAGTATCCTAATCCTAACTAATATTTTAAATGCGAATATGAGTTTGTTTGTTTGTTTCACGTTGTAACTACTGAACCGATCATCATGAAATTTTGCATACACGTTATCTGGGGTACGGAGAAGGACATAGGGTACATTTTATCAAGGGAAAAGTACTGTTCCCGAGGGATCGACATTGGCGCGGGCGGAGCCGCGGGCGAAAGCTAGTCTACTATAAAATATTTTCGTTGAGTTAGTATCCTACGACACAAGTTCACAATTTACTGTGGAGCTAGCTCAATTTGTGTGATATGTTCGTATATATTTATTTATGTAATTGCTCATACTCCTCGATAATTTTCAGCGTAGTTAGTCTTAAATGTTACTGAATCGAGATTTGGATGAAAATAGGAGAGAAATTTAAAGAAAAGTTATATTAAAGAGTTGCAAATCTTCTTGTAACTATTATTTGAAAACCGTGTTTTCATAATTAATTTATCTAGCGAAAGTTTTAGTACTATAACAACATGTTAAAGCTGATCTAGCTTTAACACTAAATGAGGTCAGTGTTCATAAAAATGTAATATAATGTCGTACAAGAGGTGGGAAGCTACAATAGTCTGCGGGAAGTCAAGGCAGGATTTGTCTAGACGAGAGACAGCGAGCAGTTATTGGATTTTGATGAGTTGTTGACGACCAACATGGACGTTTTATTACTCTATTGTAGGTATTCCCTTTTCTTTCACTTTCAGTGATGTTGTTTATGGATTCGAAATATTTAGTGGGTAATTATATTAATCCTTACTATAATATTATAAATGCGAAAGTGAGTTTGTTTGTTTGTTTATTTGTTTGTTTGTTTGTTACGCTTTCACACCGTAACTACTAAACCGATCATGATAAAATTTTGCATACAAGTTCTCTGGAGTACGGAGAAGGACATAGGCTACAGCACATACCTTTTATCCCGGGAAAAAGTACTATTCCCGAGGGATCGACATTGACGCGGGCGGAGCCGCGGGCGAAAGCTAGTTCTACTATAAAATGTGGGGTGTATGCTTGTAGTTTTTTTTTTATTGGATGTTCCATCGTACGGAATGACATAATTTTCGTTCCATATGATTGAACATATTTTTTTCCTATTTAAAAAAATAGGACAATTTGAGGTGTCACGACTGTCACACAATTATTCCTATTACTACACTATTTACTAGCGTGTATATTTGTACCTATATAGTTTATTATTCTAGATTGTTTTTATTAATTTCTCAAAAATTACAATTTGGCACTACCCAAACAATTCTCCACATTACCCAGGTTGACTGACAGAAAAAGCCATTGGCTTTAAGTCCGCCTTAACACTGTATGGTGTATAAAGTTAAATAAATGAATAAAAATAATCCTTTAACTCTAACGTGGCCATGGTCTCCGTCTACGCCGCAAATGACAAATAAAAAAAGAACTCATATCAGATATCAAAGATCTATATATCGCAATTCGTAAAAATGTCACAAAATAGTAAATTAAATATTAAATTAAATCACACAAACAAAATTTCACAAAATAAAATAATATGCTGGCAATGCTGCCAGCCTTCTGGACACGCTACCACGGGGTAATGAGCTGTCAGGGCTAGGGTTTTCTATTTATAAGTAGTTTTTAAGTTATTGTTATATTGTACAATTCTTTTTTTAATTCTGTACCTATAAATAAAATTAGAATCAAAATTAAACTAAAATAAGCTAAGTCGCTGCGCTGGTTCAAATCTTGCCTGCGTGAATTTTATGACCATATCTTGTTTCATTATTTAGAGTATGTTATTAATTAAGAATAGCATTAATTGTTAAGCAAAAACTCTAATAAAAATATGTATATATAGGTACCGTTGTTAAATTACAATCCATACCTCTGCTATCGCCATTTCCAAGACAGGTAAAGATGTGAAGTTTACAAGCCTATAAAGCTACATACAAAGCTGCCCACGGTAAATTAGCAGTAGTTCGTGACTGTGTTTACTTTTCACGGCATTGTTTTATGGCTCATGTTACTTTGCGTGATTAGTAGTATTGATAGTTATTGATGAGTCTTCGTGTGTCTACCGCTTTACGGGACATATATTGATCTGTATGTTATTATTTTTACTTGTTTCTTTATGAATCATCCTGTGAATGTGAATAAGTTTTCCTATGAGAACAGATATGCAATTTCGAGAAAGAAATTCACGTTCTCTTAAAATTTTCCGATCAGCTAAACATTTTAGCAAACGACTCACGCATAACACGTCAAAGTTAAGACAGTAAGAGGGAGAGAATAGGTTTTTTATGTTCTTAATTACAGTTTCAACTATTTACAAGATAATTAACAAGTAGTGCAGATTTCAAGCCTATTAAAGCTTCATAAAAAGCTACCCACGGTAAATTAGCAGTAGTTCGTGACTGTGTTTACTTTTCACGGCAAAGTTTTATGGCTCATGTTACTTTGCGTGATTAGTGGTATTGATGGTTATTGATGAGTCTTCGTGTGACTACCGCTATTCCGTTTTACCGTGTTTGGCGAGCTCCGTGGCGCAGTGGTTAACACGCCAGCCTGCGACATGAGGGCCCCGGGTTCGATCCCCGATCAGGTCAAGATGGAAAATGATCTTTTTTAGATTGGCGGTCTTGGATGTTTATCTATAAATGTATTTGTTATAAAAAATTAGTATCGTTGAGTTAGTATCCCATAACACAAGTCTCGAACTTACTTTGGGGCTAGCTCAATCTGTGTGATTTGTCCGTATATATTTATTAATTATTTTAGGACATATATTGATCTGTATGTAATTATTTTTACTTGTTTCTTTATGAATCAGCCTGTGAATGTAAATAAGTTTTCCTATGGGAACAGATATGCAATTACGAGAAAGAAATTCACGTTCCCATAAAAAAATCCGAGCAGCTGAACGTTTTAGTAAACGACCCACGCATAACACGTCAAAGTTAAGACAGTAAGAGGGAGAGAATAGGTTTTTTAAGTTCTTAATTACATTTTTAACTATTAACAAGACAAGTAACAACTAGTGCAGATTTGAAGCCTATTAAAGTTTCATACAAAGCTGTCCACGGTAAATTAGCAGTAGTTCTTGCCTGTCTTTCCTTTTCATGGCAAAGTTGTATGGCTCATGTTACATCGCGTGATTAGTGTTATTGGTGGTTTTTGATAGAGCCTTCGTGTGTCTACCGCTTTACAGGACATATATATCAATATACATATCATATGTATATTATTACTTTTACTTGTTTTGTATGAATCAGCCTGTGAATGTAAACAGGTTTCCTTGGGAACAAAGCTGCAATTTCGAGAAAAAAATTGACATTGACGCTGAACATTTTAGCAAATGGCCCACGAAGAAGAGAGGGAGAGAATATAATTTTAAAGTTTTTAATTACAGTTCAAAGTATTTCTCAACATGATAGGTAGTATAACATGGTAGTACATTCAACATGGTAGGTAGTACTAAAGATTACAAGTTTATAAATCTGTTTAGTGTTACTCATGGTTACTTAAAAAACCCTACGTGTGTCTACCGCTTTACAGGACATAATATATTGATCCGCATGTTATTATTTTAACTTGTTTTTATTAATTATCCTGTGAATGTCAACAAGTTTCCCTATTTTTTACTAAGTGTTGGATTAGGCCTTTAACTCCCATCTCACCTGATGGGAAGTGACGATGAAGACAAGGATGTCACACGCCTACTCAAGAGATTCCCATTTATTCTACTTTTGAATGTCCCCGGACTGTACTTGTCTGGGAATATAGACGCAGGCAGTTCATTCCACACCTTTTTTTTTTTTTTTTATTCATAAATTTGAGTGCGTTTGACCTCCATCTTGCCTGATGGGAAACAACGATGAGGTCTAGGGTGGTACACGCAAACTCAAATAATGCCTATTCACTCTTGCCTTGAAAATCCCTAAATTGTACGAGTCGGGAAACAGCGACGCAGGAAGGGAATTCCATTCCTTCGCGGTTCGCAAAATGAAGGAGGAGGCGAATCTAGAGGTGCGATGAGCAGGAATATCGACCACATATGGATGGAATCCCTGTCCACGCCGTGTCGTCCGAAGATGGAATGGTGCAGGGGGAATTAGATCGTGCAGTTCCTGTGCGCACTCACCGAAATGCAGTCTGTAAAAGACACTCAAACTAGCTACTAATCGGCGGTGTTTAAGGCTCTGGAGTCGCTTTACCGTAAGCATCTCATCATCGACGAGTCTTCTGGCACGTCTGTCGATAGCTTCCAGGGCTTCGAGCTGGTAGCGGGCGGATCCATCCCACAGATGGGAACAATACTCCATACAGGAGCGGACTTGAGCTGTGTAAAGGCTCAATAGCTGGCCTGAAGAAAAATACTGTTGGACCTTGGAGAGGATGCCCAGTTTTTTTGGAGCAGTCTTAGCCCTGGATTCGATATAGCTACCGAAGTTAAGATTGGAGGATATGTCAATACCAAGAAGTTCGAGATGATTTGTGACGGGAACAGGAACATTTCGAAAAGTAGGAGTCAAGTTGAATGGGCTCTTCTTTGCGGTAAAAAGACATGCCTGTGTCTTCGAGGCATTAAATCTTACAAGATTGGCATCGCCCCAATCGGAGACAGCCTGCAGAGTAAGATTGGTGCGGTCCACCATTGCCTCTCTAAGATCATCGATTTCTGATTATTTGCCCTTGCACTTGAAAAATATCTTTCCGCAACGGTGCTATCGTCTGCGTACCCAATAATTCCTGGTTTTAACACACCTGAGCTACTCGAACCAAAAAGGAACTGTCAAATCGTTTAGTTCGACTCTTCAGTATTCCAACGATAAAAGGGTGAGATTTCTGTCTGCGCCTCGTAGTCCGATGAGGGTTCAACTAGCTCACCCCTATGGGAACAAAGCAATGAATTGACATTTCCAAATAAAATGTCTAAACGGTTGAACTAACACAAGTCTCGAACTTACTTTGGGGCTAGCTCAATCTGTGTGATTTGTCCGTATATATTGGTAAACGACTCACGCATAGCACATCAAAGTTGAAGACAGGAAAAGGGAGAGAATATGTTTTTAAAGGTCTTAATTACAGTTCAAATTGTTCGTCAACAAGCCAGGTAAAAAGAAGTGAAATTTACAAGCCTATAAAGCTAGGTACATATGTACAATTGTACAAAGCTGCCTACGGTAAAATTAGCAGTAATTCGCGACTGCCTTCGCTTTTCATGGCAACGTTTTATGGCCCATGTTACTTCGTGTGATTAGTTTTATTGATAGTTATTTTCTGCATGGTAATTGATCTGCATTTTGGGCAGTGCATATCTTCGATGGTCTTCCTGGCATAGATGTTAACACGCTGCTGTAGAAGAATGGTCTGGGTTCGATTAACAGTGCAGGCAAATACGTGAACTTCGTTTTTACAGGTGTTTGTCTGTGATTCTGCTTCTTAAATATCAGCCAGCTGTAAAAACCTAATTATATTACAGCATAATCTTTCATATAAAAAAACCGGCTTCAATCAATCGACTGAACCGATTGGGATGAAATTTAAACTTTGGACAATCATTTCTTTTTATACTTCAAAGTTAAAAACCTTTTACCCAAAAAACTCCTGAAATTAGCCGCCGAAATTCAGTGTTCAGCGAAAAAAGATGGAAAGTGGAAAGCGTCAGTATTTGGCATTCAGCCGCCAGCGAATTGACAGCAGACGGCGTTTACTTATTCATAACCGTTCAGGATTTATTTTTGAATCGATAGAACGACATCCAAGCACACGGATGACGTCAGCACTTCAATCACATTTACAAGTAAACTAGCGGCTCGTCCCGGCTTCGCACGGGAAGATATAGGTATTTAAATAGCCTATATTTATCAGGGATAGTGCAGGAAAGGAAGAAAGAATTTTGCAAATCGGTCCAGTAGTTTTAGAGCCTATTCGATACAAACTAACAAACAATCAAATTTTTCCACTTTATAATATTAGTATAGATTATTTAACCGATCTGATGAAAGTATCTTTTTTTTAAGGTTCAAATGATTCATTTGCATAAAACTGCATATTATGTCGCTAATAAAAGAAGATCAATAAACAATATTCCGTTTATCGAAGAAATAGGTTGTTATGATTCCGAATGGGCGTGTCTAGCAATAAAAAAAAAGATAATGACGTTTACTTTTTTATAACTTGTGTTTACCGGCGGCTACGCTCTATACTCGGAAACAGTACTTTTACAAGAATAAAAGGGTCCTTTTTCATACGTATGCAAAATTTCATGATGTGGTCATTCAGTATTTAAGGCGTGAAAGCGTAACAAATAAACAATGAAACTCACTTTCGCAGTAATAATATTAGTTAGAATTAGTATTGGACTTTGGCTTTTGTCCGCGGTTCCACAGTTGTTCCGTATGAAGGAACAATCCTTTTTTCTTTCTCGGATGAATTGTAACAACGCATTTACAAAATTGCATGAAGATCAGTTCAGTAGCTAAAGCGTAAAAGCGAAAACATACCAAATAAATAAACCAACCAAGAAACTCCTTCTCTCATTTATATTTCGATTCAAGTACGTATCCGAGTGATATAGAACTAAATAAAAGGGCTAATTGAAATTCGCATGCGGAAGTTTGATCATTCTCAATCGTTGCAGTTCCGAACGGTTTGAAGATCGAACTCCAAAACGCGGCGTGCATTACCACGTGCTGCATAATAAGGTAGTGCATCACAGGTATTTTGAGAATCGAGCGGGACTTTGAACTTTTAATATGAAAGCAGGCATTGATGGATTGATTCTGCTGGTAGTGCTTTTAAAAAGCATTTTTAGACAACTGCCCAAAAAGGTGAGTAATGCTTTCAGGTTTCATGTATTGTATGTTTGTAAGTTTTCTTACAATTTTCTTTATATTTCTAAATGCCTGAACAGATTTGAATATAGAACAGACTGGGATTGAGAACTACATACCTCCGTTTTTGAAGTCGAATGATGAATAACTTATACTGTCATAGACATGAAAAGTAAAATTGTGACGATAGACTAAAATAAAAAATCATCTTAGAAAGCGCAATTATTTTAAGAGCTGAGTCTCATACAGATACAAATAAGACACGCTAGTTTTTTTTAAGGTTTTTAAACAAAATAATATTTTATTTTATTTAAAAACGATAATTCAGCTGTTTTGATTATCGAGGTCAGTGAAATAGTATCCATAGTAGTTAATAGTAAAAAATTTGTTGACCAAGAAAGTGTTTATTTGTATACAGGCTGTTTTTTCGTCTGTTTTTCTAAATGTTCAGGTATCTCAAAAATTACCCTGGCGTGTTTTGTTTTTTAATTTGCTTCTAAAGCATCTTTCTAGCTTATGGGTGCCAGCCTTCGATCAAATATAATGGTAGATACAAGATTCAGCAATACGTAATGGTAGATACAAGAACAGCGCACTAATCAAGTTTCGGAGTTGTTTTGTCCACAGTTTCAGTAAACCGCTCTACCACTCGTCTCGCGATGACGAAGGAACAGTGAAAAGATGCAAAAACTACGCGTCAAAAGTGAAAATAAAAAAGATGGAGTTATACTGTCAGTATGTACCGTTTTTGTCGTTGTTTGTAAGCATGCATGATGTTTGACACGGGGACATTATTAAGGCTTCATTTTGTATGAGACTGTGTATCTACCATTATATTTAATCGATAGTGCCAGGCTCTAAAATATTTGCTCTTAATTTAATTTGACGTTTTATACATATAATGGAAATACCTATAGTATGTATATTTATAATCAGTTTCAAATTTATTCGTGTAAAAATATGAATTAAAAGGGCTTTCGCCCGCGGCTTCGCTTCCGTCGCTTCCTCGGGAACAGTACTTTATTCGGGATGAAAGGTAGCCTATATTTTCTCGGTATTTCGGAGAACATGTATCCAATTTTAGATGATCGTTCAATAGTAACAGCGTGAAAGTGTAACAAACAAATTAACAAATAAATAAAAAACCCGGACCCCGGCTACGCACGGGTGTAATGTAAATAATAACCTTCCGCCTGAATCACTCTATCTATTAATAAAAAGCGGCTAAGTGCGAGTTGGACTCGCGCACGAAGGGTTCCGTACCGTTATCTATAAAAGAAGTAAAAAAAAAAATGTCTGTTGAATGGGAGCCCCCCTTTAATATTAACTTTATTATTATTTAATTATATATTTTTAAAGTGAATATATAACTTAATATTCTATGAATATTTCAAGCGTCTACCTGTTGCTGTTATCAATATCGAGTAAAAACAAGCAAAAACATCACGTTTGTTGTATGGGAGCCCCCTTTAATATTAATTTTATTCTACTTTTTAGTATTTGTTGTTATAACGGCAACAGAAATATATTATCTGTGAAAATTTCAACTGTCTATCTATCACGGTTCATGAGATACAGCCTGGTGACAGACGGACAGACAGACAGACAGACAGCAGGAAACGACTTTGTTTTATTCTATGTAGTGATTTATAAACGTATTTATAATATTAGTTCGTAATTGAAAAAAGCTGTTTCTTACTAAATGAAAATAATAATTTCTTTGAATCCATTTTATATTTAGTAGCAATGACTTTCAAATGTTACTTTCAATAAATTAATTTCATTTGAGTCGTAAAATAAGTCGAAATATAAATCAAATCCCTTACCACTAAATGTAATTAATTCTTTATCTCTTTTATTAAACGAAAGCCACCAAATTGAAACTTAATCCCAGGAGCCGAGACAATTATATTATACTAGCTTTCGCCAGCGGCTCCGCCCGCGTCAATGTCGATCCCTCGGGAATAGTACTTTTTCCCGGGATAAAAGGTAGCCTATATCCTTCTCCATACTCCAGAGAACTTGTATGTAAAATTTCATGATGATCGGTTCAGTAGTTACGGCGTGAAAGCGTAACAAACAAACAAACATACAAACAAACAAACTCACTTTCGCATTTATAATATTAGTTAGGATACCTTCAATATTTCTGCTTAAAGTAGAATAAAATTGTACACCATATTATGGTTCCGTACCCAAAGGGTAAAAACGGGACCCTATTGATATAGCTGTCCGTCTGTCTGTCCGTCTGTCACCAGGCTGTATCTAATGAACCGTGATACTTAGGCAGTTGAAATTTTGACAGATGATGTGACTGACAGCTCCGTGGCGCAGTGGTTAACATGCCAGTCTGCGACACGGAGTGCCCGGGTTCGATCCCCGGCCAGGTCAAGATGGAAAATGATCTTTTTCAGATTGGCCTGGGTCTTGGATGTTTATCTATATATGTATATTTGTTATAAAATATAGTATCGTTGAGTTAGTATCCCATAACACAAGTCTCGAACTTACCATGGGGCTAGCTCAATCTGTGTGATTTGTCCGTATATATTTATTATTATTATTATGTATTTCTATTGCCGCTATTACAACAAATATTAAAAAAAAAACAGAATAAAATTAATATTTAAGGGGGCTCCCATACAGCAAACGTGATATTTTTTGCTTGTTTTTGTTCGATATTGATATCAACAACAGGTAGGCGGCTGAAATATTCACAAGACAGTTATATATTCACTACAAAAATAAATAATTAAATTAAAATAAAATTAATATTTAATGGGGGCTCCCATACAACAGACATGATTTTTTTTGCCTTTTATACATAACTAGCTTTCGCCGGCGGCTCCGCCCACGTCAATGTCGATCCCTCAGGAATAGTATTTTTTCCCGGGATAAAATGCCTTCTCCGTACTCCAGAGAACTTGTATGCAAAATTTCATGATGATCGGTTCAGTAGTTACGACGTGAAAGCGTAACAAACAAATAAACAAACTCACTTTCGCATTTATAATATTAGCTATGATGCTACGGTACCCTTCCTGCGCGAGTCCAACTCGCACTTGGCCAATTTTTTTTATTAATTTAAAAATAATTTTAATCTTGGTTTACCACGTGGCGTCGTTCACATTCGAAATCTGAAACGTAAAACTATATGAACTTAGTTCTAATAGAAAAAAATAATATCCCATACTTCTCGATTTCCTTTATCGATACTTCCATATAAATGTTATTAATGCGAAAGTAACTCTGTCTATCTCATTTTCACGCTTCAATCGCTAAACCAAACTGGGTGAAATTTTGTATGGAAGTAGTTTGAGGCGAGGAAGGACATAGGTCATTACGGAAAATAATAAGTTTAAAATTATTGAAAATATTTTTATTTTATGATGTAACTAAAATGTAACTAAAACTCAAATTTCAAAATTCTGAGTTCACGGAAAAAAGGCTGTGTACGTTTTTATTCTCTTGCGAAAGTCGAAAATTTGCGGCAAAACTGTATATTTTGATTACGTTGGCTTAGAAGTCTGATTTTTGCAGCTTTAAGGGACAGTAGACCTGAGTATTTGATATGAATTTCAGCTTGCTACCTTCACGCGTTCCTGACAAAAAGGGTTTTGACAGACAGAAAGACGGACTACAAAGTGATCCTAGGGTTCCGTTTTTCGTCCTTTTGAGGTACGGAGCCCTAAAAACATAGAATGTACCAGCTGCTTCTCTTCCCAAGCAGACCTCCTAGAAATTTTGAACCTCCTTGGAATATAGCTAGGAGGTTCAAAATCACGTTGTACCTATTAATTTTAAAAATCACTACATGGACATTAATGAAAATGTTTGCTAAGTTATTTTGATAACAATGAAAGTCTAGTATTAAATTCAAACGTGAGTCATCATTATCTTCCTATTTATCAAAGTATTTTCACAGCTAATGGCACTGAACTCCGCCTGGGTAAAGGTAACACAGACAGCCCGGCTAACGCCCTACCTATGTAATATATACCTATGTAATATATACCGCCAAACACCCGCTTCGTAAATGTCACTTTGATTTTGTGCTCGATGTAGTGAACTTTTTAGGCAACGACTATAGCAATAGAGAATCAGAAAGATAAAAGAGAGAACCGCGTCAAATAACAAAGGAAGTGAATTAAATAAAAGATAAGTTTAGACATTATCTTTTCTCATTAAACAAGCTATACACGTATTAAATAAGATATAACTTTAGACGCTATATTTTCTCATTAAGCAAGCTATAATATTATCTATAATTATAAAATATCATATGAAAAAACTCGGGCAGTTTTTGAACAGCGGCCTCAGGTACATGTACGACCTAGGTCTAGGTTTAGGACCTAGGTAACCCTACCTAGGTCCTAAACCGAGTAAAAGTTTCGAATTAGATTTTAGTTAATTTTAATTTCTTGACAGTTTTTATAACTATTTCTCTACACTATGTGAAATGGTAAATCCCGTGGATTTGTTTATAGCGCAAATGTCGTATCTACATTGTACCTTTACCATTTTGTGCAAAAGTTAAGTTAAAAAAAACGGGTCTCCATCTATAAGCATAAAATGTAAGATATAATGTAATATAGCATACCGTATTATGGCCTAATGATTTTTAAGCATAACGTTCTTACGCATAAAGATTATTTAAAGCCAAATGCATCCAAGTACAATCATAATTAGGAATAATAATAATAAATAAATAATAAGGACCATATTTTATCTAGGCATAACATTTCTTTAAGCAAAAAAATCTGAATCATAAATTGCCGATCCTGGTAGCAACCAGTTTCCTATGGCCATTTGTTTCCTGGTGGGGTCACAGTTCTAACCTAACCTAACCTTCTATTTTAGTAGCAGCTCATTTCTGGTAGCAAGTCGTTTCTGAAGAGGTAGGTTTTAACCCAACCTAACCTACTCTTCTGATAGGAGCTGGAGCTGGAATACAAATACATAATTAACTAAACTATGTGCCTAAATACTATTAGTCTTATAATTATGCCTACGGAGATTATGCAAATTAACATTATGCCAAAACAATTAGCCTTAAAGTTAATTATAGCAAAATTACCCGTATGCCAAAAAACAATTATGCCTAAGAATTATTATGCAAAACAAAAATGCCAATACCAAAGAACATTAGAACAAAATAAATTACCTATGCGAAAACAAGGGATCCCAAAAAAATCTTCTGAAGATAACATTCGAAACCCAATTAGATGGTCACATCAGCTCTATACCGTTGACTTCCAAAGCTATCGGATGTCAGTTTGTCAGGACAATGGAGGCGTGGGTGAATAGGATTCATTGCCACTATTACTAAAATATCCGGGTTCCTTAGATTTATTAGAGCTGGGTTCACACTTTACTAAGAATATCTACTATATATAGATAAAGAAAGGGGTGATTTAACATCGATATGAACAATTATTCCTATGGGATCAAAGCTGGGAATTTGTTTGTTGAAGTGTTACAGAATTGCGAGAAAAAAAACGCGCTGTGCAAATTTGCAGTGCAGACAAGGCCTTTTTTTCTCTAAAGGTGACGAAAGAGAGAAAATAGAAAAAAGACGAACGGCTAGGTATATATTTTTTGAAGTACTCTTATTTAGAATTGGTTGATTTAGAATCTTGACTCTTCTTCTCCCATGAAAGGCATTGGCTCTGCGTTGAATCACACTGTAAATTGTTTTTTTAAGATTGTTCAGTGAAAAGTATGTGCACCAGACGGTGTTGGGTCCTCAGAGTTTGGATAATCACCACTGTGATATGACATGATACGCAGTAGTAGTGCAGTAGCGGCCATTCTAATATATTAATGTTTTCTGTATAAGCTACAACTTACGTTCGCTGGTCGGTATATAATATTCATAAATTACAAATTTCACACAAATTGACAAAGAATATTTGACAGTAACTCTGGCATAAAGCTCATGAAAATATGGGGTGCAAAAAAAATTAACTTATAAATCAAAATTTATAATATCTTTGTTGCCAGATTTAAAAAATATTCATAAGCTACTAACTTTAAAGAAAACGAATAGATAAGATTATATGAAAAAAATATTTATAAAACTTGTGTTGAAAACGTGCGTATACTGCTTAACTTAGAATGGGTAATATTAAGTGAATACATTAGTACCTAAGTACATGCAGTGGGCTGCGAAAGGTCGCCAGTTATGGAACAGATGACATTCACAGTGAATTGGCTATCGTGGACATCGAAGGTCACAGAGCATCAGGTGCTCGATACGCTTATATGGAATTATTGAATACTGGGTTTACATCGATTGATGTACTGGAGAGGACGTACGTGCACATGAGTTCAAATAACCAACCGAACAAGCCATCTAGATGGCTCATGTAGCAATTTGTTGAATAAGAAAATGATTATCTAGATTCTAGATAATAATTTTGTTAGAAAATATGTAAAACTTTATATAAATAAAAATTTACTTGGAGGGATGCGTCGCTGTTTCCAATATTTGTCATTAAGAAGTTTATATATTATATTTTATATATCGTACTATACATGCATCATATACACATACAAATCGGAAACAGTCAGCTGTTTTCTTAAACTTAACACAGCCATAGACCACTTTTAAAATATTCCACAGGCCTGTAATAAATATTTTTTTTAGAAAAAAAAAATATTATGTTATATACCCCATATAATAATATGGTTAGATGTGGTTGTGTTAAAATGGTTAATTGTTAAACATACAAACACGAGACGTGTGAGTGCTAGCGCGGTTTATTGAAACTGCGGACAAAACAGCTCCGAAACTCGATTAGTGCGCTGTTTCGCCGGTGCCACTTTTCGAGCGCGAATCGTGTATCATATATATATAGAACCGTATTCTTTTTTTGCTGTATATATTTTGAAACCTACCGAGAAAAGCATAAAATAGAACAATTATTAGTTATTACTAAGATGAAACCCTTTCCATATCTAACATTCAAAACTATTCCAATACTATTAAAGTGTAATAAATGAAATCAAAGTGAATTCTTCGAATCTTAAACAAAATTTTCCAATATTAGAAGCCACCGTCGGAATAGTTTTTATTTACGAGATTATTTCTATATAAGTAGCCGAAAGAACTTGAGTCGTCAAAGGAACCTATTCGCAAAAAGTCCTGGTGTAGAAAGTCACGTTCAGGATAGTTTAAAAATAGGGTTCAATTCCAAAACAACTGGTATGTCTAAATTTGTTTATATTGATTTTATGCTGATGGAGTCTGATAATTAAACCTAATTCTTTTCTAGAATAACTGAACTAGGTGACTTTCAAATACAATAACATAAAGTTTACTTTAATCTATCACGTCTTTATCCCTTACGGGTAGAGAAAGCCTAGGGCCATAAGACCCAAAGGCCATGTTCAGCCTGTTTGTGGCCATTAAGGAGGAAAAAAGGATTAAAAATATTGATAGATTGCTAGCCCTTTCGCCTTGATTACTTATATTTTGGCCAATGGCCCATCCCCATCAGCCGGCTTCTATGGTTTGCGCGGGAAGAGAAGCAAATTTGTTTTTTTTTCTCCCAGACCAGCATGGAAGGATTACACACCGTAAAAATTAACATGTACCTTCCATTACAATGAATATTCACTATATCGGGTTACGTATAACAGTCGGATACAAATAAAACGAGTCTAGTGGCGCTTTTAATGCGTGGTTTTAGAATCTCACATTTAATATTTGAAAAAAGAAATGTTCGATCCTTTGCCATGCCAAAATAAAAACGAACTGTTTTCATATTAACCTGGGTCCAGGTAATTTAAAATTATTTTTTAACAAATGCTGTGATATTAGCAACAGTGGAAGGAGTCATATCGCGTGATTCGCGTGTGAATTACGCCTTGCCTCATGGGTGAGGCGTTTCGCGAACAAGTCCTTTTACGAATGAGATGAACGTCGACTTATCCATACGAAAGCGGGATTTACATTGGAGGTCTGGAGTTTTAAAAAGTTTATGAATAAATAACTAGAATAGTCTGCCGAAGAACAATCGATGAACATAAAACTAAGTACAATAAGAACCCTTTCGGAATATTTTATAAGTTATGCACTTTTTGAAATGCGCTTTCCAAGTAGCGATAGTGTAAGTACCTTAGTTACGAGCTTACTACTTCTTTGAATAATAATCATATAATAATAATAATAAAGAACGTTTATTTTTCTCTTCACAATATGCCCTTATATACTAATATGTAATAGTATAGTTATAGTATAACATTACATAACAAAGCAGACTTTGTGAGAGACTAGTAATATATATAAGGCTTCGTTAGTCATGATACTGGAATATTCTCTTGTGTATTAGATCCAAATTTGACATGTAGATTATAAACTAGCTATTGCCCGCGTCATCGTCCGCGTGGGCTTAAAATTTATCGCGCAATTTATTTAACGTAAAATACAAATCTTTTATTCAGGTAACTTGATTTTTACTTATGTAAACAGTTTTGTTGGAGCCTTCTTTAAAGCAATCTTAAGCTTGTGCTAAAAGGCTCCGTACCTTCATAGATCTAAGTTTAATATATTACCCAATAAAATTATTGAATCAAAATTTTAGAAAAGTAAGATTTTAAGAATCAGTAATCTTTTAAATATATTTTAATACAGTACGACGTAATTTTTGAATGTCTTAATATTTTGCCTGTTATTTAATGTAAGAATTAAAAAAATTTGTATAATGTTTTTAGCCCAACTCTCGGTGTTTCTTGAAATATTATCTATTTTATTTAAAGAAATACAAACTATCGTTTCAACGTCTTTATTCGGAGTGTCATCTTTTTTACATGTCATATTCTTTTACATTTTTAGAGTTAACAAGGAGGTTCGGTAAGATATAACACACATTCACAAGGAGAAAATAATATATAAAAGATAAATGTTCGCTTGACCTTCATGTCGTTGTGGGCAAAATACATAATTTTGAAACGGGCCTCTTAAGAAAACTTCCATTACATTTAAACGTAACAACTCGGGTAACACCATCTAAGCCTGGGTGCTTTGCTTCAACTAAACCTAGTAGCCACCGTGCAGGAGGAAGATTATTCTCCTTAATGAGAACTACATCACCGATTTGTGGCTCTGGCACACATTTTGACCACTTGTATCTTTGTAAACAATGCACTAGATACTCATTTGACCACCTACGCCAAAAATTCTGAACCATCCTCTGCGCCAACTGCCAACGTTTCAAAGAACTAATGTTGGCCAGTTCATAACTCTGCCCAGGAACCACTATGAGAGGCTCTCCAATAAGAAAATGACCTGGAGTTAACGGCAAACAACCAGGCTCATCACTTGGTAGGGCTGATAAAGGTCTCGAGTTAAGACATGCTTCTATTTGTGACAGAACTGAAGCCATTTCTTCAAACGTGAGAGTGGAGTTACCTATAACTCTTTTAGCAGACGGCAACTGTCCCATTATTTGATTTTTTAGTAATTGCTGCTTGTTTACGCATGTAACACACTTACGCACATAGTTCTTTACTAAACCTTTAACTCCTACTATCCAATATTTTGACCGTAAGTATTGTAACATGAGCCAAGGACCACCGTGTAAAGTTCTTATATGAGCATCGTCAATTAGAAAATTAGTGAAATGACTTTTATGAGGAAGTATGATAGGGTGCTTTGTGTTGTCTGGAAGAAGTGCATATCATCTTCTAATTCAAACGATTGACTTGATCTTATCATCCATTCACGAGCCCATTCTAATTCAGCACTGGTAAGATAAGGTTCAAAATGATAGCTACCCGATTTAACAGCTTTAAGTTTAAAGAATCTGCGACAGTAAGCAATAACACGGAAGAGTCTTTACAAAGATGAAAACTTAGACCATATCTGATCTTCATTCACTGTACTGACTGTCATATGTGTTTTAACCTTCCGTTGCTCTAACTCGATTGAAATTGATTTAGGCCATTTGTACTGCATGTTAAAATCCTTTAACCACGAAGGGCCTATCATTCACAAGCTATTTTGAGCAAGGTCTGCTGGCAAACATCCTCGAGAGGCTATGCCTGCTGGATTTTTCTTAAAACGATTTTTATGATAATGAAAACGTTTTATAGCTATCTCTCTTGAATTCCCATAGTTAAATTGTGGATCTTTCTCGCGGAATAGAAGACGCACAATATATTGTCCTGCTGAATTTCTTCGAGTTGTGCGGTTATAAAAGTCTTCGTATTGTTGCTCTTCCTGCGTAAGCATTTTGTTTTTAAAAGAATCAGATTCAATTTGCCAAAATCTTTTAAGCAGTTCATTATCATTCACTTGGGCATGCAAACTCGTAATGATGTTGTGATGACAATGCTTTGCTGGGTGTTGATCACCATCACGAAGATGTGTGGGACCCGACAAGATCCATCCTAAAGCTGTATTTTGTGCGATTGTTACACCATTAGGACCCTTGACCAACCTATTTCTTATAACCTGACTATAAATGTCAGCGCCAAGTAAAATATCAATCTTATTTGGCGTGTCAAAATGAGGATCGGCTAAATTTAATTCCGTCAGTTTTGGCCAATCCAAATTAATAATTTTCTCAGCTGGAAGAAAACTGGTAATACTGCTTAGCACATGCGCATACACCTCGACCTCGAAAATCGGATCATGACGGGATTGAATTGCAAGTTTAACTAAATACTTTGAACTCAAAGTACTTTTATCTCCGCCTAACCCTGTTATGACACTTCTATTGAGTATCTTCTTGAGACCAAGTAGTTGTGTGGCTGATTCTGTTACAAACGACGCTTCTGAGCCCTGATCTAATAAGGCCCTTAACAGACACGCGTTCCCGTTTCCTGCCTGAGTGTTGACAAGAGCGGTGGCTAACAGAACCTGATTGTTTGCTATCTTCTTCGAAAAATGAGCAGTAACACTAGACGAAGGTTCACGATCTTTTAAAGACTCCTTAATTGTTGAAACCATCTTACCTACCGCCAATTCTGATTCGTTTGAGTCAGAACTGCCCGGTTCCGAGGTTGGCTGGGGTTGAAGTAATGAGTGGTGCTTACGTTTGCAGATGCGACATTTTATTGGAGAGCGGCAAATATTAGCTGAATGATTTCTACCTAGGCAGTTGAAACAAAGTCCATTGCTTTGTACAAAAGCATGACGGTTGTCATAGCTAGATTGAGCAAATTCTTTACAATTGTACACTTTGTGCTCACCATCTTTACAAAACGGACATATAAAAGTGTTAGAATTATTTGACAGTGCGTGTAAAACCTTGGATCTATTTGACATATTGGGTTTTGATTTTAACTTTTCTTCTAAAAATTCGAGGGACCTAAACCTACATTCTAAAAAATCTCGCAACTGTTGAAGAGTGGGCAATTCATCAACCGCACTTACTTTCTCCTCCCACTGTTTGCGAGACTGGATATCCAACTTTGCACAAATAATGTAAATTTTAAGTATATCCCAGGAATCAACCTTAACATCCAAATTTATTAACCCATTCAAAGTATCATTAGTAATATCTAACATATTTTTTAACGCACTGCATGACTCAGTTGTAATTGTATTTTGATCCATGAA
The DNA here is from genome assembly GCA_947532085.1 of Elegia similella. Classification (NCBI taxonomy): domain Eukaryota; kingdom Metazoa; phylum Arthropoda; class Insecta; order Lepidoptera; family Pyralidae; genus Elegia; species Elegia similella. The sequence continues at coordinate 8,396,989 of OX383937.1, forward strand.
CCTCTTTAATAAACAATTCGCCAAATACCTTTTATTGTTGTATCTCTTATTCAGAAGAGACCACGACTCTTGATAAGATGCAGCTGTGATCGGAACATGTCGTAAAAGCTGTTCCGCCTCACCGGAGAGGTGGCTCTTCAAATAATGCATTTTTTGCACATCATCTATTGAAGGGTTAGAATGGATCAAAGATACAAATAATTCCTTAAAAGAACACCATTCCGAGAATAAACCAGAAAACGTTGGTATAGTAGGTAATTTTTGGCAATTTAACATTATATTCATTTTTTGAAATTTTTGTAGTTGACTGTATTTCTTGCATTGTTGGAAATGAACATTTAAAAGAATCAAGCAGTTCTAAAAGATCGGATTTATAATCAATGTACAATTCCTCCATTTTCGAATACATGTCATCTTGGAAATACATATCTTGTAACAAGGCACCTGTCAACTCTGAGCTTAATTTCCTATGTGTTTCGGATATAACAAGCCACTGGGTTTCTAGATTGTCTAGTCTAGTTTGAATATAAGATTCCCGGGCTAAACGATCTTTAGGAGACTTTTTGAAATTAACATAGGCCTTTTCTAGTAACCTTTTATAACCAAGTTGACTTTTAATTAACGACTCCATGTTTCGAAATACAATACAACTACACGAATATACACTCGATCTAAACTACAAATTATATTTTTTACCAAACGTTTTGAAATGTTCCAAACTCACGCCTTATTTTACTCACTGCGTAGGTATTTATTTTATACAAACATCACTTAGCACTCTCCTGCCGTTTTCTTACTGATGCTCCATACTTGTGACCATCACAACTTTAGATCCCGATGTGCAGTCAGATAATGTAATCTCATGACATCAATGAATCCGTTGAATAAGGCCTCTTTATCGCCGACCGGCGATATAGCTTGAATCTCAGATTGCAGCACCTAAAACAGCTGAAATTCTTTGTGTCGCACTAACTTGAAGCGATCTCCAATACTAAGCGACTCATACGTGGGTAGTGATGTGCCGTTCCTAAATTCTCGTTCCCAGGGCGTTCCCTGGGGGAACGTTTTCCCCGTTCCCGTTTACGGGAATGGTTCCGGAAACATTCCCAATTTCGGGGGAACGTTCCCATCTAAGTTAGGAAAATCTTGTCAATGTGTTTTTTCTTTATAATTTGTAAAGTATTCTCAATCTGTATAGATGTAACATCAATAAAAATCGGCAAAGTGCGAGTCGGACTCACGCAATAAGGATGAAAACGGCAAATAAATCATGTCATTTGTATATGTAAGTTTAAATTTTAATTTTATTAAAATTTAATTATTTATTCTTGAAGTAAATATAATAACTCAATATTCTGGGAATATTTCAAGCATCTACCTACTATTGTTATCAATATAGAACAAAAAAAAATCACGGTTATTATTATTTCGGAGCCCGCTTAAATATTTATTTTCTATGTTTTTTATTATTTGTTGTTATAGCGACAACAGAAATATATGTAAAAATTTCAACTGTCATAACTATTAGGTTTCATGAGATACAGCCTAGTGTCAGACGGACAGACGGACAATGGAGCCATATGAATAGGGTTGCGTTTTTACCCAAATCGTCAAAGCAGAAAAATAAATGAATCCGCTAGTTCCCAGTAAGTTATATCGGATCATTTTTTCTTAACATATTACTGGATTAACTATGGATTTTGTATGAAATATCAGATCGTTACGTAAAATCGCTATAAATATCAGTTTTTGTGGCGTTTTATTTTCTTATCAGTACAAAATAATTTCATTTTGACCCAGTCCACATTGCTATTATAAATAAATTCGGCACGTTCAAACAGGCAATAAATGACATTTTGAGTACACTTTCATTTTTAAACCAATTGTTAACATATTTATGATACTAGACATTAGAAAATTCAGATTCATAACATGCACTGTGGCACATAAGAAACTAGTAAAAATTACCGGTATCATCTAAAACCACAATTCAGGGTATATTTTTTACACCCAGCTTGTCTATGTATTCATACTTATTCAAAAGTGTTTTTGGCTTAATCTTTTTAAAATCTAACAGTTTTTTTTTAAATATTTGTCAAGATTAAACAATTCTATCCAGATATAAATATGTGTAGTATTTATTTCTGGATAGAATTGTTTAATCTTGAATACTTTTTATACCAATAGTGCAGTGGATTAGTGCATTAGAAGGAGATTATTATTGTGTTCATCTTGTGTATCATGCGTTTAAGGAATTAAAATAACCATTTAAAACCGAAAACGAAAGGATTCTTTTAATAGCTGACATTTTAACTGTTTAGACAAATTTAGAAAACAGAAAATAAAATGCGTTAATACCAGTTCATCTAGCTGCATTAGGTTTGGATCCCCAAAATTTTATCTAGCCAAGAGTATGTAGATGCATGCGAGTTAGTTGGTAATACTGACAGTGATAGTATTCATATAGCAGCAAATATATTTCCTAAGTAAGCCGAGTATAATAATCATACATGAATCAATCATCATACTTATGGGAAAAAAGATTTATATGGACAATTGTAGAATAAATTACTCCACTAACGTGGTGGAAAAACAATTTTCAAAAATGTGTTTAGGAAACGTTTACTTTAAACATATTATCCGTTCCTGCTACATCTGCTGCAGTAGAACGATCTTTTCACATCATGCATACAAAAAGAGCAATCGTTTTAATACAGTTAAAAGGTGAAAAATGTACATATCTCGTAATTGTAAATTGGTGAACATGCAAATAAAGCAAAAAATAGTAATTTCAACTCAATCAGATAACATTTATCCTCAGAAACATCGACACATAACTCTGAAGATGGTTTTTAGAATTAATGATCTGAATTAGGAGATGTAAATGATTTGCAGGCAGGTGATGACAATAAAGAATCATTATCAATAATCTTAGCACTGCTACTGACAATACAAAAGCTTGGACTTTTCCAAGTCCAAGAAACAAGAAATTTTGCTAGTTCAAGATCCGTCTTAGTAATTAATTTTGTTACCTAATACTAAGGCTGATTTTCTAAATATTTTTTTTACTATGTGCTGTAAATTTTTATATGTTTGTGATTTGGTTTTTATGTATCTAAATGTTGAAAACGTAATCATCATCATTTCGAGTAGGTGTAACAGTCAATCGACCATGCACACCCTGGTGTCAGAGTTCTTCAGAACCGCCTCTCGGCCTCTGACGTGGTTCCTTTAACGACTAACAGATGGCAGCCGGGACCACCGGCTTAACGTGCCTTCCGAAGCACGGAATCATCTTTATTATCAGACAATCAGGTGATTCACGCCTGCAATGTCCTAACCAAACTGGAAACAACTAAACAAAGTATGCTTCCGATGGGAATCGAACCCACGACCCCCGGGTCAACAGGCAAACGCCTTAACCACTGGACCACGGAGGCTGTTTACGTAATAAAAACCGTTTACCACATTACGGAAATTACAAGAATATCGTCTATCTTGTAATAATATGTCAACAATTAAGTGATAAAAATTCAAGACTGTACCTACTATTTATAATAAGTAGGTAATAATAGAAAAACAAGAGGATTTTTAAAAAATAAAGAAATCGGACTGCCTTTTTAACAGTTACGTCCGCCATATTTTTTGCAAACATTGCATATCCTATGACACTCCGGGAAAGAATACAAATCTAATGATACCTCGCACTTCAAAATCGGTCAAGCCGTTTAGGTTACAGAAGATGACAGTAGAACAGACATACTTACTTACATATATACAGACATACGTGCGAAAACATTACCACACTACTGGGTAGGTCGGTCGGTTAAAAAAATAGAATTGAACATTAATAGTTTATGCTATTTATAAAATAAAAAAATATATAGTTTTTATTCTTATTGTTAGTTTTAGTTTTTAGTTACGAAATATTACTTTATTTACTTGTTGATTATTGAATTTGTATACTAATAGCTATTTTTTATACTTTTGAGATTTGGTCTCATTCCCAGCAACAAGGGAACGTTCCCGGCAACAAGGGAACGTTCCCCGGGAATTTGGGAACATTTCCCGGGAATTTGGGAACATTCCCTGGGAACGTTCCCGTTTATTTCGGAAATTTTCTCGATTATTGAAAATATTTATATATTAAATATACCAAGTAATGCATATACATCAGTTCAATATATTTGCATTGACAAAAAAGTTGTATGAAAAATAAAATTACAACTTTCCCTGACATTTCCATTTATTGGGAACGTTCCCGGGAACGATTTTGGAAATCTGGGGAATGTAGGAACGCTCCTGGGAACGGCACATCACTATACGTGGGTCGCTGATTTACTATCCGGCTCGAAGGACCATTTTGTATAATGTTTTTAGCCCAACTCTAGGTGTTTCTTGAAATATTATCTATTTTATTTAAAGAAATACAAACTATCGTTTCAACGTCTTTATTCGGAGTGTCATCTTTTTTACATGTCATATTCTTCTACATTTTTAGAGTTAACAAGGAGGTTCGGTACGATCACTATAAAAAGTTTCTAATATATCAAATTTCATTAAACAATTTTATTTTCTTTTATTTTTTATATTAATTTATTTAAGGCTGATAATAGTTTTAATTGGCTAACACACATCTCAGTTTAATAATTAAAATTTGACAACCTAAACTTCTAGGAATGACGGCCTGAACCAAAAGTATGACGAGCTTTCCCAAGCACGGAGGATGTATATGTCACTTGTTGCGAGCTCGCCAAGCTGTAACCACGCACATGTACAGACGCCTGCAGAGAAATTTGACCTCCAGTAGTGTGACACTACTGAGGGGACTGTACGTTCACTAGGCCACCGTTTACCTAGTTCATTGTACAATTATTGTAAAATATTATCCATCCATTATTGTAAAAGTTATCTAGGGCCAAGTATGGCCCTAGTAGTACAGAGAGGGTCGTGCTCCTGTAGTGGAGACTAAAAAGGACCTGATGATGATGATGATGATTATCCATCCTCAACGGCTTGAACGGTGGTTGCATGTATGGCATCGCGTGCGCGCACCCGCTTCTGCTGATGATGATGATTACATATTAAAAGTGGTGACAAATTAACAAGTTTCCCAAGGAATTCCCGTGAACAGATGAAAAACTAGCTATAGCCTCTTCCTGCAATCAAATAATACATTTTATGATAAACTAGATTTTGCCCGCGACTTTGTCCGCATAGACATCGAAGATTAAGGGAATCACGTTGTCCCATACAAACTTTGCCCCCCCTTTTCACCACCTTAGGGATAAAATTTCGGGAAATCCTTACTTATCAGATGCCTACGTCATACAAATTTTAGGTCTTTACAGGTTCAGGTTGGCGAGCTCCGAGGTGCAGTGGTTAACACGACAGCCTGCGACACGAGGGTTCCCGGGTTCACGCTTCAGCCAATTTGGATGAAATTTGTTATAAAGGTAGTTTAGAGGCCTGGGGAAGGACATAGGGTTTCACCTTTCATTGCGGGAAATTCTACTGTTGCCGAAAGTCGCGGGCATAAGCTAGAAAAGAAATAAATGGAACAATAAGACTGCGAATAAGTAACAGACAGTGAGACACTAAAAATGAGCATCGAATATACCTTTAAAATAAATTCTTCAACTTTGTCTCAAAAATACGAAATGGAGTCGCCTTCGTATTAAAAGATATTATTTTGAGGCGCTTCGTGACTGCCATCAAATTATAACGAGTAGTGAATAATTCACCTTCAGTTTGTGATATTTCGGAACGGCAGACTTTCCTAGAATCGAATTATGGTACAATTTTCCTTTTTGTGTTAGACACTGAGTTATTATTAGGTAATGTATGGAGCAGACTTCTTTGTGTGAATACATTCGTAGTTAGTGTGAGGAGGTATTTGCCATCCTGAATCGCATCCGGATTCGGATCCGATGAGAGGGACGCCGCTATACGTTAGTCATGATACGAGATATCTCTAATCGTATCGCACGTATAGCGGCGTCCCTCTCATCGGATCCGATATTCATAATGTTTTAATAGGCGTCTAATAGATGTATGATTTGTTGATACAGTTAGGAAAGTCATATTTCTACGATATCTGTTGTACATATAAACCTTTACTCGAAAAAACACTAATGTTATAAATCAGTTTGTTTGTTACGCTTTCACGCATTATTCACACACTCACTTATCCACTGGTCTACTAAAAGCGTATATATAAAATGTAACTTGTGTCCTTCTCCATGCCACGTGCGTGGGTACTCTCACGACTACGCTTGTGGCGTCAACGTCTGTGCGAGCCGGAGCGGCGGCTCTTTCGGCGGAGATCCTAAAACGCAGAAAATATGGATAACTACTCGAAAATTATATCGTTGTGCCCTTCGCCGTAGAGACATTGGGTCCAGAAGCAAAATCTTTGGTGACTGAGATTTCAACGCGTCTCCGCGAGGTTACGGGCGATCCGAGGGCTGGCAGTTATTTGTCACAAATAATTTCTATCGCGGTGCAAAGGTAGTAATGCTGCCAGCCTTCTGGGTACTTTGCCTCGCGGCGAGGCGTTGGAGTCTCTTTTTGATTTGTAACTATTATTGTTTAGTTTTGTAATTATGTTAAAATTATAAGATGACTTAATAAATCATATAGTAACCGTAAAGAGACATGAGATTTTTTTTATTTTTTTAAATGTATCTATGTTTTTTACTGGGACGTCCATTATGCATTCAGCAGTGTTTGAAATGTTATATTAAATGTAATTTTAACATTTCAATCAAACTTAACAAAGAGACAACTTAAAATATTTAAATCGTGTTAAACACTAATAATTTACACTTAGGCAAGAATTTATATTTTCCCAAAAAATTTAATATATACTCAAAATATCTTTGGCTTCTCTTAAAACTTCAAGAACATGAGCAGTGAGACTTTAAAACACCCTAATTTCTTCATTTACAACACTTTATAAGAGCCTTTCAGAGCGCAATCTCGGTGTAACAAAGTTTCTTTTAAAAATTCTTCTTCGTGAAAGTATTTTCTTTTTACCGCGAGCCGAATAGCACTGGCTTAAAATTATGCGCCGACTGATGAAGTGCCTGTTTCTAGCTTTATGAGAATTGCCCTCATTACTTTTTAGCAATTTAAGGCTCTCCACGCCGACTCTCACTTTTTGGTGCCTCGAAAATGAAGCTGTAAAAGATGGTGTCTATGGTCATTTTGAGATAAATAGAATACCTCCTTTGAGTTTAACACTTGAAAGACATTTAGCAATTATAGTAAGTTGATCTTTTTATCATGCACCGACTGATAATGTGCCTGTTTCTGGCTTTATGAGAATTGATTGTTAACTACTTCCGTGGTCCAGTGGTTAAGGCCTTTGCCTGTAGACCCGGGGGTCGTGGGTTCGATTCCCACGGGAAGCATACTTTGTTGTTTCCAGTTTGGTTAGAACATTGCAGGCTTGAATCACCTGATTGTCTGATAATAAAAATTATTCGGAAGGCACGTTAAGCCGTTGGTCCCGGCTGCCATCTGGTAGTCGTTAAAGGAACCACGTCAGAGGCCCAGAGGCGGTTCCGAAGAACTCTGACACCAGGGTGTGCAAGGTCGATTGATCGTGTTACCTACACGAAATGATGATGAAGAGAATTGACCTCATTACTTTTTATTTAGCAATTTAAGGGTCCTGCACACCGACTCTCACTTTTTGGTGCCTGTTTCTCCTGTATTGTCTGCCTATGTACTGTTTATTTTTATCTTATTGTATGTACCATGGTGTGTAGTTTATTTACTATTTTGGTATTTACTTACATATAGTTTATTTTTAATACATACCTAGTTTCTGCACTACCTTTCCATTCTCTACATCACTTGATTGGTTGACTGGTAGAAAAAGCCACCTTTACACTTGTAATTGTGTATAAAGTTAAGTAATACATACATACATATTATCACGTCGTTTTCCCTTACGAAGTATACAGAGCTTAAGGCCATAAGACCGAAAGACCACGTCTAGCATGTTGGTTCCGTTTTCCAACTTTATGTCCATAAAGTTGGAAAACGGAATCAAAATAGTGATGGATTGCTACCCGCATCGCCTATTGTCATGATACTTTAGATTTTTGCCCATTCCCTTGACCAGCTTCTATGGTCTGCGGGAAGAGAAGCAGCTGGCACATTCTACGTTTTTTCTTTTCTCCCAGACCAGCATGGAAGAATATAAAAAGTAAAATAAATAAAATATGAAAAAGATAATTTTCCATCTTGACCTGACCGGGGATCGAACCGGGACCCCCGGTGTGCTAGCCCGGCACGATGACTACTAGGCCACAGAGCGCAGTTATTTTGATGGAATTGAAATACTTTCGAAATTTATGAATATTGGTACAACCTATTTATAAATCCATTATATTTAATGTGTCTATCTGTCTGCTCATCTGATGTCGAAAATGTTAGTTCACACAGTCGTTTCAATTTCTTACGCAAAATATTTTATTACAATCAAGTTTTTTAAAAGCTGAAAAGTTAAAGTTGAAGTTATTTTAAAATAAACTTTTAACCACTCGTTATATTTTAACAAGAATAGCATTTTGAGTGTATGAATTGTATATTTTTCTCACGTCCAATAATATTATTTTATTTAAATGCTCCGTAGCTTTAAACTTCAGTAAAGTTTTGATTTAATTTGAAAACTAAAACTTAGAAAGAGTAACTTTCAAACATAAATATTGTGCTTTAGCTTTATTTCAATATATTTTCGCAAAAATAAACTATATGTCTCAAAACAATTTCTTATTTAAGTAAAAAAATATTTAATAATATACAATTATTCTTCTTTTGATAAAATTTTACCTACGTACCTACACGAAATTTTTGGACAAAATTATTACTAGCATTTTGCTTCACCACTGATTTATGTGTTTATTTTTCGTCTGTGTGGCTAACACTAGTGTCAGATTTGCAACGCTACCTAAAGGCATTAACGACTTCCAATAATGGGTTCACTGTCTGTAAACGAGACACAATAATTAATGTCCATGGCCAATGTGACCAACGGCTTAGCGTGCTTTCCAAAGCACGGCTTAGCGTGCTTTCCGTAAAGCACGCTAAGGAAAAAAAAGCTCTTTGCTTTGGAAAACACGCTAAGCCGTTGGCTTTGGAAGCACGAGATATTTTTATGTTGTTGCACTCATCCCAGTGGGGACCGCGCCCGGGTTGCTTATTATATGTAAGTATCAACTCAGATCCACTGGGCCATCGGGATCGTTGAAGCTTTTAACATTTACTCCTAATTTTTTTTTACTAACTTATTTTGTCCCACTGCTGGGCAAAGGTCTCCCCCATTGCCTTCCATACTTCTCTATCCCGCGCCACATCCGAACATCTGCTTTCGAACCTCTTTATGTCGTCACACCAACGTTTCCTAGGCCTACCACGCTTCCTGTAACCCTGCTCGGGAGTCCACTTTGTAGCTAAAGTAGCCCATCGGTCCGGATGCATTCGGCAACGTGACCCGCCCAATCCCACTTCAACTTTGCGGCTTTGTGTCTCACATCAACGATGCCAGTCTTAGAACGAAGTACGATGTTTGGCACTCTATCCAGTCTGGTGACACCCAGGATGCTTCGCTCCATCGCTCTCTGGCAAATCTTGAATTATCAAATAAAAAATGGTGACGACTGCGTCACATGCTACAAACAGCTTAATAATGGTGGGCAATCTATTGAACTGCCAAACGCCGTGGCAGCCTGCCAGCTTCAATAGAGTTATACAACGTGATTTTGAACCTCCTAGCTATATTGGAATCTCGGAATCAGCATCCCTAATAAATAAATAAATAAAATTATTTTTATTCAGATAACTTTGATCCATTTTGTTAGTAACAATTTAAACTTAAAATACGTTAGTAGGTTATAATATTCTATACTGCACCTATTACAATACTACTCCAGAACGAATGGAGTGTGCTCTCATATTTAGCACACAATGCCTGCAGGATGCTGTTGGTGCTGCCCTGCAGTCTGTTTTGCAAAGAAGCGACTCGTTTGCGTCTGATAGCATAAAAGTGCTAATGGAATACAGACTGGCAAGAAAAAAAGGTTAAATCCGAAAAAAAAAGGATTACACCTTTAAGGCGAGGCCTCAAATGTTTGGTTCCTTCGCTCGGCAAAGGACTGATCAAGTGCGCGCAAGGGATAGCGCTTGGCGGTTTAGGCCGTGAATGATGAGATAGGAGATAGTCTCGAGTCGCTCAAAGAAAAAAACGTAAGCGCCAAATTCGTTATTTCTATTTTATATAAAATCAGACCGGTTAATTGTATTTTCATATTTACATTTTGATGAATTACTAATAACCTATCTTTTAGTCTAAAAATCATTATTTCATTCGTCGCATTTGAGCTACAATAACAAAAACTCTGCGAACGAAGACCATTTTTCAAAAAATATTTCTATCGAGATAATTTTATCAAAACGTGTTTTCATCTTCAATTTTTGGAGATGAAATAGTCAAAAATCATATTACTTAGATTTGAAACTCCTAATTTAAGTATTTTGCGAGATAAATAAGGTTCAGAACGACCTTATTTACAGTGGTATCACCTTAATAGAAATTCGTCCAGCTGATCGGCGACTTTGTATGGAAAACCTAATAGGCTAGTTTCCAAAAAAAATATAATTAGTCCGTCAGTTAGATATTAAAATAATATTGGACACGTATTTTTTCTGTTGTCGATTTAACAAAAAATGGTAAAGATATAGTTCCTTTGAAGTTCCGTGTGACGTCATAGTTTGCTACAATTTTTAGCAAACTTTGACGTCACGAGCCCCCACTCCTGAACTTTGACGCGCTTTATCTTTATTATTTATAGTTTATTTGACAAAAGAAAAAATACGTGTCCAATATTTTTTGATTATCTAACTGACGGACTAATTGTTATGTTATTATTATGACCCAGGAAACTAGCCTATTCTTTTTGCAATCAGCTTTTTTCCCCCGTTTTCAAAACATTTTTTATTGACGCTTCGCTCCTATTGGTCGCAGAGCGATTAAAGCCTTCCTCTATAAATGGACAATCCAACACAAAAATAATTTTCCAATTTTTTACGCGCTAATCTCAGGAACTACTGGTTCAAATTGGAAAATTATTTTTCTCAAACATGCTCGGAAATGTAGGCATTATTGTAGTAAAACGAAGCCACGAAGTTTGTAATTCTTGGCTAGTGCAATACTTTACCGGCCTAGGCCAGGAAAGTAAGTATGAAAATTCATTCCTGGCCGCTGCTCAAAACTTTTTAATTAATCTATGTAACTTGTACAGTGTAACTTGTCATACAGCCAATGGCTACCACATTATAAAAAAATGCACTCATCGAGCATATAAGTAGTTATATGAATATGAAAATAATTTAATTAAAATGTTGGTAAAATCACACAAAAATATGCCAATAATAAAAAGAAAAAACGCGGGATAGCAGATTTTTACGGTATTACATTTTTCAGGTAAAATATGCCTGGGCTGTATGGGCTATGTTTCCTTAGCACGAAATGACAATTGAAATTAAAAAAGAAAACAACGCGGGATTGTACTATTATTTATTTTCTGCGTACTGCAAGCGAGGTTGTTGTTTTGGATTGTTTTGCAGATTGCTTCTAGTGGACTTTATAATGTAAAATCGGTGTAGTTTGGTGTTATAAATGTTTATGGACAATGTGTGGACTAACTAAAGTGTCATGGTGCGGATTTAGAGATTTACATAGCGGGCTGGTGGTCGCTCGCGTTACTGCGTCGTCTATGATCAAACCAGAGGATTCGTGGGAATTGTCGCTAGGAGCTCCGTCGAATCAACAAAATGAATTATACCATCATTTCTTTGATAAAACGTTGAAAAATATGAAGGAAAAGGCGTCGAACATCAAATGCCGTAAAACAAATATGAAAATAAAAATGTACATACTATTATCGTTTTTTATATTATACTCATTTATTCCCAGTAGTACGTCTTACATTATTTCCTCGCATTTATTGAGAAAAGCACAATACATGCCTTTGCCGGGAAACGGATTGCCGGACTCGTATTTATTGCCAAGGCCTCGCTGACGCTCGGCCTTGAAAACTCTACTCGTCCGGCAATCCCTTACTTCCCGGCCTCTGCAGTAATGTACTATTTGTGTTGATAGTCCATTTATTGAGGAAAGCTTTAGGCTAAAAAACATCACACTGCGACCAATAGGAGCGAAGCATCAATAAGAAATGTTTTGAAAACGGGGGAAAATTATTCATACAAAACAAAACTTATTAATCATATTAACAGAAATTGCCGCGGACGAAGTCGCGGGCAGCATCTGGTATTAGTATATAGATGAATAACTTTCCCCCGTTTTCAAAACATTGTTTATGACAAAATCAAATGACAAAATTACTAAAAATAATACAAACAAGAGTCAAAAGATAGAAATTCTATAATTTACCGCACAAATAGCTACATTCAATAAAGCTGGGCTTTACCAACACAATGGAAACTCTTTCGAGATCACCATGCTCATAATTACGCTCCTTGTTTATGTGAATGCGCCTTTATCGCTTTTGAATCGCTAATCGACGCAACCCTTTGCAAATGCGATGGCTTTCCTTTGGTGCAAATGTTTTGTCCCTATTAATAAAAATCTAATAAGAAAGTCTTTCAATACGAAATGGACTGTTTTAATAAAGATTAAATTAATAAAAAGAAATATTTTTCTTTTTAAACTTTCGCGCTTTAAACACATAATTATGTATATAAACGGGACTTAGCACGAACCTTTTTATTATTGTTGTTTATATTTATTGTTTCCGTTGACGTTTCAATGGAGTTATATCCATGGTGGTCGCAACGAGACTCTCGTCGAAGTTAATACCTTAATACCTTACCTTAATACTTAATTTAATACTTAATACCTTACTTACGTAAGGTATTAACTTCGTAAGACCTAGAGACCTGAAGGCCTCTACCCTGCAAGGGAAAAAGAGGTGATACAATGTATGTATCAACGGCAATTTTTAAAGTCTATCAATTGTACCTACCCTAGTGGAAGCAACGGGAACATATTTTGGCTCCACTCTTTATAAAGAGACGAAGTTGCTAATTAGGTTCTGATTTTATCTTCCTTACTTTGTAAAGAATGCATTCTAAAAGATTTTTTAATGATCTAAGTGTCAGACTAATTTGTTAGGATTTCCTATTATGTATGTTTATTCGATAGTATTTTTATTTTCAAAAAACCTCAGTGCCTAGAGAAACTCTTTAATCAATGTGTGTTACCAGTGATGACTTACGGGTCCGAAACATGGTCCCTTACTATGGGCCTCATGAGAAGGCTCAAAGTCGCTCAAAGAGCTTTGGAGAGAGCTATGCTCGGTGTTTCTCTGAGATCGAATCCGAAACGAGGAGATTCGTAAGAGAACAAAGGTCACCGACATAGCCCAGCTGTTAGAAGTGGAAGTGGGTGGGGTACATAGCGCGTAGAACCGATGGGGCAGAAGGGTTCTCGAACGGCGACCACGTACCGGCAAGCGCAGCGTCAGACATCCACCGACCAGATGGTCGGATGTCCTGACTAAGGTCGCAGGAAGACACTGGATGCAGGCCGCTTTCAACCTATCGTATTGGAAATCCTTGGGGGAAGTCTATGTCCAGCAGTGGACTTCTTGCGGCTAATATGATGATGATGATTCGATAGTATCCAGAAAGCACTTTCGCATTACACAGTTCTACAAACTTATGAGTTAGGTTGTAAAAGAAAGTGCTACCTTGAGACATAATTTCTTGAAACGATAAATATGTCATCTTCATCATTTAGCCATAAGAAGTCCTGAACAAAGGCCTCTTCCAAGCATTCTTCGTTCCATGGGCGGATATTGCCATACTCACCACGCCTGGCAGGCGGGTTGGCGAGCGCAATTTCTTAGGCTTCTTGTGCTTACGTGCCCTTCAGGCACATAGAGACCACATAATTATGTACATAAACGGGACTTAGCACGAACCTTTATATTATTTGTTTCCGTTGACGTTTCAATGGAGTTAAGTCGCAACGAGACTCGTGGTCAGTCTCGTTGCGACCACGATGGATGTAACTCCATTGAAACGTCAACGGATACAAATAATAAAAAGGCTCGTTCTTAGTCCCGTTTATATACATAATTATGTGTTTAAAGCGCGAAAGTTTATAAATCAATACATAGAGACCACGACTGGACTGAGTTTCTTTCGGCGTATTCTTCTCAGCAGTGGTCATTCCGAAACGCTAGTAGTTTTTCGATTTTACAAACATAAAAGAAAGAAAAATAAACAACAGAAACATATGACGTTCAAAAAGCGATACATGTATCCTACTTTGAATAAAAATTATTCATTTTCATTTTACGATGCTGCTGCCCATCGGAAGCGTTTTTTAGCTTGGCAAATTTAGGAAATTGTTGGATCTGGGGAGGGAATGAAGGTATAACTACTTACTTGGATGAATGAGGGAAAAACAAGTACCAGCTTGACAGGCCAGACCAGCGTACCTGATGCCATACCTGTAACGACCGGCTAAGCAGTTGAGAATTACACCATTGAGTTAATATCATAAATAAGTTAAAAAAAAAAACTTAAACACACCATCTACTCATGCAACGTGGAAGGAATATACCCGTTATAAATTGAACCATGGTGTATACTAGATCATTATAGTATAACGAAATTAAAATAACAGCCAAAAAACAAAAAAGTAATTCGGCATTTCCATATAAAAGTGTGCAGCCGTCCGGGCAATTTGTATGGGAATGTCGAATTTTATTTTGGTTTCTAGACTGTTATTTTAATTTCATTATAATTTATATATGTCCCTTCCATGTTGTATAACATGCAATTCTTCTAAATAATTAACGAGCGTACAAAACATTTTAAGGGATCTTAATTTAAAGGATAATACTCCTTAACAATCATCAAACAGTTATAATAAGGCTTAATAAAACAACATAATAGATAAAGTACCCAAAGCACCTAATTCAGACGAAAGAAAATTCCAAGCGCAAATATTTATTTCAATTAAACGCCCCCAGCAACCCCTTCTTTTAGAGAGTGTGCGATTGACACGGAAAGACGGTTGACATCTGAGAAAAAGGGTTGTATTCTTAAGGAAATTTGATTGAGAGGCACTTAGGCACCTACTTAGCCCTTTAAAGCCGCGTCTAATTAACTAAGGGCGTAATTGAGTATTTATTCGTGCTGACGACTGTGAAATTGGAGAACTTTTGTGTTTCGACTTGTTTTTCTTGTTGGAATTAGCTATTGAATGTAATAGGGATTGGTGACATCGTTAGGGATTTTGTTTTGTTTAATGACGTTACAAACAGTCTTATTATATCATATGGGAGGAGACATCATTATTATTTTTTATCACCCTTTGTCGGAGTGTTTAATACATGTATACATGCGAGCCAAATCACAGTTCTCTAATACTAATAGTTTCTGAGTTAAGCCGCAGACATACTTACTGACGTTGTGTTCTGTTTTTACTACAAAACCCTTAAAAAAACAATATTTACTTGAATGAATCATTATGAGGACTATCTTAAAAATCTTGCTCCTTCGAGCATTTTGAGTGAGGATAGTGTTGTTGGTCACTATACCGTATTTCCATTAAAACAATAGCCGTGTTATAATATAGGCGATGCGGCTAGCAATACCATCACTTTTGATTCCGTTTTTCATCTACACGCCCTCCAACATGCTAAATGTGGCCATAAGGTCTTATAGACCTAGGCTCTGCCTATCTCGCAAGGGAAAAAGACGTAATACTATGTACCTATGTATGTATATGATTCCAACAACATTAATATTTCCAACGAATTTATTACAAAAAAAAAAGTTATACGCCCTAAACACTTCAATTTACAATAATACATTTTCTCTACGTGCCCTTCAGTTATTGATAAAATTGACATAAACTTGTATATTCCCAGAAAGAGGGTAAAATGCAATAAAAGATAGGTAATACATTTCTTTGTAGATTTCACGCTCGACCACACATGGAATATTTAAAACTGGCTTCGGTCACACAGCAACTAAAGCACAGAAAGGACCCACAAGTTATAAAGTACTAGTGACCCGCCCCGGCTTCGCACGGGTGCGATAAATTATACTTATAAAGCTTCCTCTTGAATCACTCTTTCTATTAAAAAACCGCATCTAAAATCCGTAGCCTAGTTTTAAAGATCTAAGCATACATAGGGACAGACAGCGGAAAACGACTTTGTTTTACTATGTAGTGATTTCAGACTAAGTCATAATAACCAAAGGAGGGTTAGTACCTAGTCAGGCAAGATGGAAAATGATCTTTTTTAGATTGGCCTGGGTCTTGGATGTTTATCTATATATGAATTTGCTATAAACTGTAGTATGGTTGAGTTAGTATCCCATAACACAAGTACCGAACTTACTTTGGGGCTACCTCAATCTGTGCGATTTATCTGTATATATTTATTTATATTTATGAAACTCGGATTTTAAGATCTAATCAGAAATGATCAGATCCGTAGTAGAACAAAAATCACAGAGAAAGCTAAGTGATTTAGTTTTTGAAGTGGATGCCACTTCAAAAACTGGGCACATACACCGAGACGCCCCGACGAGAAGCGATGACCGGCGAGATACGTATTCGGAGGGTGGCAAGTGTAGCCTTGGTCTTCAACCGTATAAACGGTCAGACGATCTGAACTAAGTCCCAGTAAATCTCTTCGTTCTTCAGTAATGTGCAAGGTGCTTCCGACCGGTCATTTTTTCAATCCTTGGGAGAAGAAACTACCAACACACTAAAGTTGACCTTCGTGTCTTATGATATTGTTTACCCTGTAAAAATATATGTGATGGAGCCTGAACTACAGTGAGGTGTTTTGAAATGATAGCAATGTTAGATAGAAGAAAAAGTCACTATATTTCAAAGTGACTCTAAAATATAAAATGTTAAAAATAAAATGTTGAAAAATGTTAATGAGCGCATCGCACGACGTCGAATTGTGCACTAAAGGCTTTTGGGTCAAGCGCCTCAATACGTGGTGCGCTTGACGTCATTTTTAGGTGTAGTATTACATCGAACATATGTATGTTTGTATAATAGTAGAGGACATGATTATAAAAACATCGTAGCTACCATCCGAAGACGTTCAAATAGAAAACACATAGAATCAAGCGACAAATCCGTACTTTCTTTAATTTGTGCTTCGGCCCTTTCAATAGCACTGGATGGTCATCCATGTGAATAAGGTTCGGGTCCACGTTTCTGTTTATGTATGAATGGGTATTATACTGCTGTTCGATACAGGTAGTCATCTTGTTTATTTAAAACATATTGATGTAAAAAATTAAATTCGTCTCACTCGATTGCACAGGTATAGTATAGGTATGTGCATGAGAACTTTCTAGAAATGAGTTATTTACTTTACAATGATAATACTAGGTATGAAAACTATAAAAATTGTTAAAAAACTATTGTTCATTTTAATTTATGTTCAGATATGACGTCAGACTCAGTTTTCCGTAAAATAAGATCGAGTCCTATCCACATAATCCTGGCTAAATTAGGCTCAGCTCACACGAGCGCGTAGTTGGAGCGTCGCGTCGCGTCATGTATATCGCAGAGTTTTTCTAATCTATTGTCACCATTATATTGTCGAGTACGAGGGCGATTCACAAATGTTCAAAAGTGTTTGAACTGGCCCAGCACAGTGATCCGAGCGTCGTCGCTCGACGTAGCGCGTCACGTCGAGTTGTAGTTGAAAAACGACTCTGAGCCAATGTGAGTTGAACCTTAAAAGACCAACATAACATTCCAGGAATCGAACCTAATAGCACAGAGGAAAAATACTACTTGTAATGAAGTAGATAAAAGTAAAACCGTTTTAAAATCGAAGTAGGTACAATGTACCGACTTCACGTAGCTGTCTATGGGTAGAATTGTTGTACTAATTGTAAGCCAATTAATTTACGGGTAGACTCTTTAAAACCTTTACAATTAATACAACTATGTGTCTGTTTAGATGCTGCTGTTTCCAGCTGTCAACGTAACGGTAGACATAAGGTGTGTCAGATTAATCAAATGGCCGCCGTAAATATGGCAGCCTTCTACACTGGGTGCTGGGTCCGTTTCCTAGTAGTGCTTAATTTTCACAGGTATTCCTCTGCGAGTTTGGACCAAGGAGGGATGGCGGAATAAAGTATGAATAAAAATTAATATTACAGCAATAATGCTGTCATAATAGCGGACCCCGGGCTCTTATGAGAAGGAGAGTAAGCCATGTCAGATTGACAGTTATTTTGACGCAAATTCAGCTTTCATGGGACTCCCCTGGATCTACGTTAAGTACTCAACACACAAAAAATAAAGTAAATTTTTAATTTACTTTTATTTCCTCAAATTAATTTTCCCGCACTTACTTTTCATAGCTGGTGGCAAGTACCGCTATCGACCGCCACTAATGGGACGGCACAATTGAAACAGCTCCGTGGAAAATCGGGCAATAAGTATGCATCACGTCGACGTAGCTGCGGCGGACGCTTCGAGATGTCTAGCCACGACCCTACCATATGAAATTAGATACTCAGGTATCAAACTCGCCATTTTTTCCCTAGAAATATAAACGTCTTTATTTATCCCTTCCGATCCTATAGTGCTCCTGTAGTGGAGACTAAAAAGACCTGATGATGATGATGATGATTTATCCCTTACGATATGATAGAGTCTTTAGACGAGCCCTCAAGTCTTCATTCTACCAAGCTTAGAAAGCTCCTATCTAGGAATACCGACTCCGGGGTGGTGTTGGGAGATGTCGAGAAAACTGAGTTAGGTGGGGTTTCTCTATGTGGGTACAATAAGTCCATGTCTCACCTACTGTCGTGCCCTAACTGTCCAACTAGTTGCACGGTACAGGACCTCAATGAGGCTAATGATAAAGCGACCAGCGTAGCAACTCGTAATAAACTCGTCTTTATTCTTTTTTACTAGATATTTAACACTCGTCTTTATCTCATCATGACATCGCTTAACTGCCTGTCCGGTGGTTGCAGGTATGGCATCGGGTAAGCGCGCCCAGCCCCCGAGCTGCTTCTTGCTTTTCCCCCCTTTATCCGAGTAAAAAGTATCCCAATACCTTCTTTCCCTTCCCAAAATCAACTAATTCCTATCCTCCCCCAACTTAAAAATGCTTGCAATCGGACGCACGAGACATTAGAGAAACTGCGCTCACCTATCGGCCTGCCAAGTGTGGCGAGTATGGCGATATCCTTAATGGAGCGAGGAATCCTTGGGAGAGGCTTTGGTTTAGCAGTGGTCTTTTTCCAAAATGGTGATGATGATGATATGACAGGGTTTTTACACGAGCCCTCGAGTCTTGGGAGCCTACTAATATTTGAGGTCTACTACAAATAAACTTACAAAAGCCAAGGTCCGGAACTCTCATTCCATCTCCAATACGTGTCTTAAATTGGTACATGAGTCTAAAGATACTTGTAAGCTTGTAGCAAAAGCGACGCTTAAAAATATTGAAAAAAATCTTTGAGTTCTAATTCACTGATGGCAGCGAGCTAGGTATAAGAAGTGTCCAAATGACAAGTTTTGAAAAGAAATGGTCGATAGAAGCGCAAAATATGGAGTTTATCATAGGAATGGGAAAGACCTTTGCCCTGCAGCATCCTTACTAATATTATAAATGCGAAAGTGAGTTTGTTTGTTTGTTTATTTGTTTGTTTGTTACGCTTTCACGCCGTAACTACTGAACCGAACATCATGAAATTTTGCATACAAGTTCTCTGGAGTACGGAGAAGGACATAGGCTACCTTTTATCCCGGGAAAAAGTACTATTCCCGAGGGATCGACATTGATGCGGGCGGAGCCGCGGGCGAAAGCTAGTATGTTATAAACAATACACATTAGGCACCGAAGCCCTGGGGACCCCTATCAATGATGCGGCTGATACGGCGGTAGCTACGCCCATGCTTGTAAGTTTATTTCTAAATTTTGTTGCAACATCACAAAAAATGTAAAAACCTTTTATGTATGGAACCCAATGAATTAGAAAAACTATGCAAGCAGCCGTATTTAGCCGTGTGGTATCCGGCAGAGTAGAATAGGACCACTCCAAGTCTTCCCGTAGATGTCGTAGAAGGCGACTTAGGAAATACAAGCTAAACAGAGCTCATAAACATCAATGAGACCTCTCCAACCCGTCTGGCCAGCGTGGAGAGTGTAGGCCAAGTCCTCTGGCTGCTCTGGCCAAGTATGGCCCTAGTAGTACAGATAGGGTCATGCTCCTGTAGTGGAGACTAGAAAGGGACCTGATGATGATGCAAGCAGCATTGCGCTCAAAAACTGACACCACGCAAAGTAGATCAAAGTGGGCGGGGCTTAAAAAGTATATCATTTCGCGAACTAGTCTGCCACGCGCTCTGTGACGGAAGGACGCGTCGATAAAAGCATTTAATGACATATTTTTTGTGAACATCGGCGAAATCTTAACGAATAAAAAAAATACTTCTTTTGTTTACTACAAAAGAAGTAATTTTTTTCGTGATGTAGGAAACGCAAGGAAAATCGGAAAAGTGACACTAGAGTAAGTTATAATAGCGAGCGAGGCGAGCTGCTGCCGTGAGCGGTGTCTACCTGCCTCTGCTATGTTGACACCATAGCGTTCATTAGATGTGTTGCCACCGCCCCGCGACCTTGACGCGGCCAATCGCAAACTATTTTCGTCTATGAGTGCGGTAAGTTTTTCGTTGTGGTTTGAGTTAAGTTTGTTTGCGTAAATGGGACTGTTATTGAATCGTTAGTTGTATGAGAATTACGCTTCCATAGTTTTTCTAATTCAATGATGGAACCAGTGGAACCCTCAGTGCGTAAGTCCAATGCACACTTAGACGGTTTTTCAAAGATGAGTTTACATTATCGCCGACTGTACACGTGACTTAGTTTATACCTTAAGATGATTAATTAAATAAATATAACAACAATGGAATTCTTAGAACTAAAACAATGGATTCTTGCGTTTATCCTTATTTGACGTCATCACCCATTTACCTACAAAGTACAGCACAATAATAAAAAGTCTCTCATTCAAATTAAAAATTAATTTAGAAGGACTTTACACTAAGCTAAAGCATTACTTATTTTTCTGTTTTTTTCCTTTTCAATAACATTTTGAACAACATTTACCAACTCCTTCCTCTTGATTCCATCCAACGCCGGGCAATTCGTATTATCGACGATCCCACACTCACAGACGATTTAGACACTCTCAGTGTATGGAGAGACGTTGGCTCTCTGTGTGTATTTTACCGTCTATACTATGGGGAGTGTTCTGAAGAACTTTTTGAATTGGTGCCACCGTCACCTTTCTACCACCGCACCGCTCGCCACAGGAGTAGAGTCCATCCGCACATCCTTGACACTTGGGTCTCCAAAAATGACAGAGCGTCACGTGGTTTTTTTCCTTGTACAACAGGATTGTGGAATGGACTCCCGCCCGAGGTTTTCTCTGTGTGCTATGACTTGGGGTCCTTCAAAAGGTGTGTTTACAGGTATCTTAAGAGTCGGTAACGCATCAGCACCTCCTCTGGTGTTCTAGATGTCCATGGGCGACGGTGACTACTTTCCATCAGGTGGCTCGTCTGCTCGTTTGCCGTCAAATATAAATAAAAAAAAACATCCTAATAAGTGTGTCATCCTAATGAACTGATGTTCTACTAGAATTTATTTATGTTAATATTGCATTTCAATTCTGTCATATTTCAATTTGTTACAAATTAAATTATGTGTAAACAATAATTACTATTATAAAAAAAATATTGATGCAAAACAAATTGTTGGTAAGCAAATGTATGAAATATTATCAATATATGTATGAACTTCGAATTAATATTTAACACGCGTGGATTTAGATCGGTTGCCCCAGGCATTATACGGCACCTGTTATTTAATAAATAATAATTAACACGAGTGAATATTAAATGTGCTTATCTTTTTGAATCTGTATACGGTTTTAAATATTTTGTCCTCAATAACGCCACTTAGTAAATTGTAGTCTACAAATATATCATCACATCATCATCATGATCTACATTTTTAATGGCGGTAGAGCCACGCTACCGGAAAAAAACATTTTTGCTAATATTATGAACGGGCCAGCTCGTCCGGGGAAGTACCCCACTTTCACAGAAAATCGACGTTTGAGAAGAAGCTTTACCGCTTCTATGCTTCGTTCGATGAGTGAAAGAGCCGGGAGCACGTCCTCCTCCGCCCCATGTCCTCCCTCAATTTCTTGAAAGGCCAGCAACGCTCCTGTCACACCATAGCGTTGCAGTTGTCCATAGGCAGCGTTGATCGCTTACCATCAAGGTGACTCGCTTGCTCGTTTGCCGTCCTATAGCATAAATATCATCATTACCAGGTCTTCCTAGTCTCCACTGCTGGAGCATGACCCTCTCTGTACTACAGGAGCCATACTTGGCCAGATCAGACAGAGGATTTGGCCTACACTCTCCTGGCTGGCCAGACGGGTTGGAGAGGTCTCATTGATGTTTATGAGCTTTGTTTACCTTGTATTTCCTAAGTCGCCTCTTACGACCTCCATAGGAAGACTAGGAGAATAGAATAGGACCACAGCTAGCATTAATATATATATCAGAAATTTCCAATAGTAGGGCCCCCGTAGACTCAATACCATTAGTACTCTTACATTCGCATCTAATACGAGTGTTTCAACGTGCTACATGCATCGGGAAATAGCAGTATAAGTAAATAGTTATTGAAAAGGACGAATAGGAATTCGTATGAAACTACACGAGATTTTTTGTACGTCTGCACTAGCAAATAGCAGTTTTAATGTATTGAATCTGGTTTGGTGCACGCGAAGTTTTTGTGAGCTGAATTTCAGGTTGATGTTTTCGTATCGATATAAAGAACTTGGGAATTAAAGCTTTATTAGTTTGAAAAAGTTTCCTGAGGAGATTCTGACCCCGAATCCCATTCATACGAGCCGTATTACAACTGTTTCATACCCATATGACACTTATTTATCCAAGAATTAAATATTAGAGGAAAATAAAATTCTGCCAAAATGATATCCAATATGTAAGAAAAACCTTGTCCGAGCCTTGAAGAGGTGATTCAGCTTGTCAGTATGACCAATATTTCCTTATAGACTAAAGCTGCGAACTCAAAAAATATGGACATTTCCAAAAAAAACATGAGTACTCTACATGACGGAGGCAGTTATGTTGTAAAGTTTGTACTCATTTCCACCGTGGTCCAGTGGTTAAGCCATTTGCTTGTAGACCCGGGGGGTCGTGGCTTTGACTCCCACGGGAAGCATACTTTGTTTAGTTGTTTTCAGTTTGGTTAGGACATTACAGGCTTGAATCACCTGATTGTCTGACAATAAAGATGATTCCGTGCTTCGGATGGTACGTTAAGTTGTTGGTCCCGGCTGCCATCTGGTAGTCGTTAAAGGAACCACGTCAGAGGCCGAGAGGAAGTTCCGAAGAACTCTGACACCAGGGTGTGCATGGTCAATTGACCGTGTTACCTACACTAAATGATGAGTACTCATTTTATTATAAGACGGATAGATTCCAACACCAATCTAGAAATATATTAATAAATTAATTTGACTGGACAATAGGTAAATTTTAAAGTACTAATAGTAAATATTTGCATGCCTCGTAGATGGTAATATGACAGGCAAGACTAATGAACGTGTAACATCTGTATACCCACATTTAAGCAAATAAAGGAATTAAATTGAATTGAAACGGCAGCAATTTAGCAATTATTAAGTCCATCACTTGACTTACAAGAAACTCAATCCGATATTGATTCAGCCGTCGAACAATTAAACGTACGAAATAAAACGTCAACAGTTAATTTAATGGGTAGCTATCATTAAAATAGTCTATATTTAGAGCTCTCAAACGGTGGCCTTGTCAAAGAACGGATCCTCTAATTATAGTACCAATGCTCCACAACTAGGGTTGACAGTTGAGGGACCTTTTCGAAATTTTAACTTGGGCACTGTAGACTTTGTAGGATTTTTAATTATTATATTTAAGATGCTACTAACATAGTAATTCTATATAAACCAATCAATACATGAGTTACTAGTGTATTGTTCTTAAACATAGGAATGATATGATAATAAACAAAAACCACACTTAAAGGACGAATAGGTTCATACGTTCATGTTTATGTATTCCACCAATAGCCAATTAGGTATCCTACGATGAAAATATACATCAAACTGTTGTAAGCTTATCATTTAAGATTTTTTTAAACCAATTTAACCAACACTTGTCTAAAAATATGTTTGATTTTTGTAAGTAATCATAAATAAAATAATTAGATTTTTACGTTTGACTATGAGATTGAAAATGCACGGGATTGGCTGAAGCAAAAGTTGCGTCACCAACTTGTAAACAGTAATGTCAGTCGAAGTTTAATTTGACTGCTCCAACAGGGATTTACAAGCAGGTGACGTCATGACAACACGTGACGGTCTGCAGCGTTTTAGCGGCTTTATTATTATTTTAAATTTTAATGTTGAATTGCAAGGCAAATTCAAAATCTTGGAAAATACTCTACTGTAGCTAAGAAGCATATCTTTCTCCAAATAAAGTTTGTATTAGAAAATGTCCAGTAAATATAGTTCGACAGTGCATAGACTTTGACTTTAGGTCAGTTAGATAATTAATATATAGGTACTCAGTTGGCCCGTGGGTTTTATAAATCCGACAACCCTATTCAGAGCACAGCAAAAATTCTAGAAAGTGATCCCAGACAACAAAATTAAACAGTAATGAAGCTTCTTGAAAACAAATTCTCAAAGAAAGTTATTTAGTACTAAGTTGTATACGTTTTATTTTGCGCGTTCTTCTCCCGAGTGTTTGAGAAACAAGATCTTTGAAATTGTCTGTTTATTTCTGAGACGCACCGCGTTGTGGAAAAAAAGGCTTGTTTGAGACTTACAAAGTAGCTTTGTTTTTGTTAGCTGGTGTTACCTAGAAGAATAAATATTTTAAAATTCTGATATGACTATGACTACGCGACTATGACTATTTTGCGACTTGCGACTAGAATAAACAGAGTTGGACATCGGTAGAAGAACGAGCTCACTATAATGACACAAGAAGCAGCTAATGCAAATTGCTTCCGAGGATAATTTTTGACATTCAAAAGCCTTAGGTACCTCTTCGAATATGTCCTTGCCTAGCTTTGAGCTTTTTTGTGGATCCGGAATCCTTACTTGACACAGGAAGGAAAGCAGGTTGCGCCACACGCAGTTGCAGACTTCCATAGATTAAATAAAATGTATATTTCATGACATGTTAAAGAAAGACTAAAATAAAACAACTGAAACAGTAGGTGTCTTTGGGGTGTCCCAAACATTGTCACAAGTAATATCGCTTGCTAAGCGTCCCATACTGCAGTGAGCCTGTATTAACGTTATAAATTAGGACGTTAACGTCCGCTCCAGCTCTCAAATAACCGTAAACCGCTAGTAGTGGTCATTGCGAGCACTTGTGCTCTCTACGCGACTTATGCCCTCCTGTATCTCTATGGCAAAAGATGAAAAGGGAAATTGGTTTTGATATTATTTATAACCATAGGCATAGGAGTTCTCTGTACACAGATTTTTACCCCACATCTAAAAACAGAGGGGCTTGTAGAATACTATACTTTACAAACGCACTGGTGACCATTTTAATAGATATATAAAATACATACTAAAATACATACTAAATCACATAAGGAACATTGTCACACACTAATATCCCTTATTAAGGATAATCAGGCATATTATGCACTACTTTCGTGCCTATCTATTGTTATTTATTAGAAAAATAACGTCGTCTGGCACTCAAATAACCGTAAACCGCGTAGTGGTCATTGCAAACACTAACACTCACACTAACACTCACACATAAAAAACATAATATTAGACGCGCAACACATTGCCACACACTAATATACCATATGCACTCCAATCATGCCTATATTAACGTTATAAATTAGGGCTTTAACGTCCGCAGGCAATCAGTAATGGTCATAGAAAACACTAGCGTTATCTACGCGAATTATGTACTCCTGGCAACTCTATAGCAAAATACGAAAAGGAAATTGGTTTTGAAAAGCTATATTTCCTGCTTCCTCTGTACACTAATTTTTAGTTCACAAAGCTTAAAACAGAGAGAAGCATGTACGAGTTGCTTATGCTACAAACGCGCTTAGTGATGACCGGCGAGTTAAATGATAAAAGACATACCATTAGTAATTCACATAAGAAACATAAAAATAGACGCCCAACACATTGTCACATACTTATATCCCATATGCACTACAATCATGCCTGTATTAACGTTATAAATTAGAACGTTAGCGTCCACCGACACTCAAATAACCGTAAACCGCGCTAGTGGTCATTGTAAACACTTGCGCTCTCTACGCGACTTATGTACATATGTTCTCCAGGTATAATATTTTTTGAAAGATTTACTTTATGAAATAATGGAAATTTCTCCCTGTACTAAAAAAATAAGTGGTAGGGAGGACATTTACGACCTTTTAGCGCATACTGTGCCTATACTGTGTCTGTGATTCTTACTATTGTCAAAGAATGCAATTTTATGTGTGTATAAATATTGTATGCCATACCAATTGACATAAAATCTGTGACAAATAGTTCATTTAAGTGTAAGCTAATCGGATGGCTAAAGCTAAAAAAATTTTATTCCTTACATGACTTTTTTAAATGTAATAATAATTAATGATGACAAACTTTCCCCTTTTGACGAATCTGAATAACTAACTGATCATGAATTTAATTATAAATAAATTGTTTTAGTAACTTTTTAGATTTAAATAAAATATAATGATGATTGTAACTTAATACCTTTAGCTTCAAATTATTTAATTTATATTTGCATGCCAATTATGGTAAAATATCTGGATCTATTTTATGTATATGAAAAATCTTAATGTACCATATTTTAAGCAAATAAATATATTATTATTATTATTATATTATAGAATATATACGCTACACGAACTATTGTATGATTTGGAAAATGGATAGTAATTACTGCTGAATCTGCAAATTTTTGCATAAGTTCACTTAAAATCAGGTAAGCAGTGTTTATTAACCAAACCTAGTTTGGTTTGGTTAATAAACATGATATCTGAAGGTAGTATTTAAGTAGTTCTGTGTTACTGTATTTCTGTGTCATCTGAAAATCAGCGCTGTGACTCACCACCATAAGTATAAAGCTAAGCTAGCCGCCTTTTATGGCAATTATCTTTTGTATTCGTTTTAAGCATTTCTTATTTATTTCCTTTTTTTCTATTTGGCCCTCAAACTTCATCAGCAGCTTATTTTAGCCAGTGTTTAGTTAATTTTCGAGTTATTTTTGTGTGTCAACGAAATGATGGTGTACCTATATTATAATTCGTTTTTTATAATTCATTTCGCTGATTCGATGGGGTGGAGCTCCTGGAGACAATTCCCACGAATCCACTGGTTGGTCATATACGACGTAGCAGGGCGAGCAAACACCAGCTCGCTAACTAAATCTCACTACAGCCGCACCATGACACTTTATTTTAGTTATTCCACACTTTGTTCATAAACATGGGCATCTATAACACCAAATTACACCGACTTCACATTGTAAACTCCACTAGAAACAAATTGCAAAACAAAAACCGTGCAGTCCGTCGAATTTCCCGCCAAGAACTTTTCTTATTTTCTTATTGACGTAATTGTTTTTTTATTCTTTCTTATCTACAACTTAACCTGGTAAGTCTGAATTGCTTTTTCATTTAAAGTATCGTGCGTGTTACACACATAATAAGTAATCAATCCTGAGACTCAATCTCTCGTCATTTTAATAAATATGACGAATATTGTCTTTGATCTACTACCGAATATTGTCCTTGAAATACTTTTTACTTTAAAAAGTATCAACAGCAAAAAAAAAACTCGATGGAACGCAGAGAGAAAGCATAAATAAAATGCAAAATACCGGCGTTGAATTAAAATGTCCGCAATCAGTTGTCTCCAGGGACGAATCGTATCTATCATTCGTTGAAATCGTCGGTAAGTAATGAACGGCCGTAAAGCGGTACTGGTATTACTATTGACTGCTACCACCTGAATTTTCCATCGAAATAAATAAATAAAATTCGTTTATTTCAGTTTACAGTACCCTTTCATCATATCAGCCGCAAGAGGTCCACTGCTGGACATAGGCCTTCCCCAAGGATTTCCAATACGACCGGTTGGAAGCGGCCTGCATCCAGCGTCTTCCTGCGACCTTAGTCAGGTCGTCCGACCATCTGGTCGGTGGGTGTCCGACGCTGCGCTTGCCGGTACGTGGTCGCCATTCGAGAACCTTTCTGTCCCATCGGCCATCGGTTCTGCGCGCTATGTAAAGAACAACAAAGTACAGTACCCTTTAAGGGTTTATTTTAGCACTTTATTTATTTACGTATTTTAGCACAAACAAATTAAAATAAGTTATATATACACAAAATACAATAAAATAAAATACTCTATAATGTCCTACCCCTACATCCAGCACTGCTGCTTTGGTGTCTATTACAGCAATTCCAGATATAGGGACAGTTTACGCTGTCAGCAATCAGCGCCAGGACGGCGTTGGAGCTGGCCCAGTTTACCCGACTGCAGTAGCAAGGGTTGCGTGTTGTTTCATCGCGTGTGACGATGACCCACGATTGATGTCTAAATTTGCCTATTCGTTTTTTAGGGTTCCGTACCCAAAGGGAAAAAACGGGACCCTATTAATATCGCTCCGCTGTCCGTCTGTATGTCTGTTTATCTGTCAGTATGTCTGTCCGTCTGACACTAGGCTGTATCTCATGAACCATGATAGCTAGACAGTTGAAATTTTCACAGATGATGTGTTTCGGTTGCCGCTATAACAAGTACTAAATAACAAGTAATATATAATACATAATAACAAGTACTAAAAAAATAGAATAAAACACTTAAATATTTAAAGGGGCTCCCATACAACTAACGTGATTTTTTTGCTTGTTGCTCGATATTAATAACGGCAACAGGTCGCATGAAATATTCACAGAATATTTAATAACATATTCGCTTTCAAAATAAATAATAAAATAAAAATAAAATTAATATTAATAATATTAATTAATATTAATTAAAGGGGGGCCCATACAACAGACATGATTCTTTTGCCGTTTTTATGAGTGAAGATACAGTATGGAACCCTTCGTGCGCTAGTCCGACTCGCACTTGGCCGGTTTTTTGCTTCAGTGCTGCTATAATATAGTAACTTATATGAAAAATAAATAATAAATAAATAAATATATATATATACGGACAAATCACACAGATTGAGCTAGCCCCAAGGTAAGTTCGAGACTTGTGTTATGGGATACTAACTCAACGATACTATATTTTATAACAAATACATATATAGATAGATAAACATCCAAGACCCAGGCCAATGTGAAAAAGATCATTTTCCATCTTGACCTGGCCGGGGATCGAACCCGGGCACTCCGTGTCGCAGGCTGGCGTGTTAACCACTGCGCCACGGAGCTGTCGAAGAAAAATCACCTGTTTCATGAGCCCTTAAGTAATTGTAGTACAGGTACAGGAGAGAGAATCGATAAGATGGGTTGACGGTATAGCTAAAGTCGCAAGTATCTGAATGAGAGAGACACATGACCGTGTTAAATAAAAAAAAAAACCGGCCAAGTGCGAGTCGGACTCGCGCACTAAGAGTTCCGTACATTATTTATGATAAGTTTAAAATTATTAAAAATATTTTTTTTATAAAATGTAACTCAAAATTTATGCTTTTCGCAATTTTTCCTTTATCTGTGCTATAAGACGTTGCTTCAAACTAAATTTCAAGATTCTAAGTTCACGGGAAGTACCCTGTAGGTTTTGATTCCCTTGCAAGTGTCAAACAATTATTAAAAATATTTTTATTATATGGTGTTATTAAAAATGTATATTTTTCGCATTTTTTCCTATATCTGTGCTATAAGACGTTGCTTCAAACTAAATTTCAAGATTCTAAGTTCATGGGAAGTACCCTGTAGGTTTTGATTCCCTTGCGCATGTCGAAAAAACACGAAAAATTGCGACATAACCAGCTGTATCTTTTGATTGCGTTGGCTCAGAAGCTTGATTTTTTCACAACTGCAAGGGACAGCAGACCTAAGTGTTTGATATGAATTTCAGCTTGATACCTCTACGCGTTCCTGAGAAAAAGGGTCTTGACAGACTGACAGACAGACAGACGGAAAGACAGACAGACGGACAACCGAGTGATCCTATAAGGGTTCCGTTTTTTTCCTTTTGAGGTACGGAACCCTAAAAAGAGCAATAGCTTTTGCTACTTCACCGGGCGTTTTGACCGTGGTCGGTGGCATAAACGAAGATAAGTCATGAAAAACATGTTATTATTATCAATCATAGAAAAACATGTCATGAACACATGACAGACGGGGTTGGGACAAATCAATTCTTCCAAAGACCAATTCGTCACTCGTCCGAGTTTCTAATTATAGTCGCGTTGATAATATTTTGATTGCTCTTTCAGTGGCTATGACTCACTTACATGAATCACGCAAAGTAAGCTCATTGCTAAGTACTTATTGGGTCTTTACCTTGGACGAATAAACCACTTACGTATGAAATTGGCGTTTTCTATAGAGAATTTCGAGTAAATAGAATTTTTCATACTCACGTTTTTAGTATCATTTCGGCCTCCTCCTCCCATTAACAGCCTCCGTGGTCCAGTGGTTAAGGCGTTTGCCTGTTGACCCGGGGGACGTGGGTTCGATTCCCACCGGAAGCATACTTTGTTTAGTTGTTTCGAGTTTCGTTAGGACATTGCAGGCTTGAATCACCTGATTGACTGATAATAAAGATGATTCCGTGCTTCGGAAGGCACGTTAAGCCGGTGGTCCCGGCTGCCATCTGGTAGTCGTTAAAGGAACCACGTTAGAGGCCGAGAGGCGGTTCCGAAGAACTCTGACACCAGGGTGTGCATGGTCGATTGACCGTGACACCTACTCGAAATGATGATGAGTATCATTTCGGGTTTGATAACTTCAATTAAAGTGAAAATTTGTATTGACGGACAACAGTTACAGTAGCTTTATTTACGCATAAAGAACCTTAAAAAATATCAAAGTCAAAGTTTCTTTATTGTTCGTAATGCATGTATAAATATGTTACACACTACCCGTAAGGGCATACAATAATGACACATAACAATATAAAAACAAAGTTGTTTTTACATACGAGTAGCTTGTCTAATAATTGATTATATAAAAAAAAAAAGATTCATTTTTTTTTAATATTAGTACGATTAAACTACTCGTATGTTAATTTAATTAATTAAAGATTATGTTCTCAACCAGGAGAAGTCTGAGTACCTTCATATGAAGAGGTATAAAAATATTAGGAAGAGAAGAAAAACCTTAACGTGAAAGAGACCATATACAAAGGTGTCAGCAAGTTCAAATACCTAGGCTGCACAATAACGGACACAAACCAAAGACAGGAGGAAATTCAAATACGAATCCACAACGCCCTCAGGTGTACAGCGGCACTGCACAAAGTTTTGGTGTCCAAGATATTGCGCAGGAACATCAAGATCCCGGATCTTGATGTTCCTGCATGTACAAAACGGTCATTAGACCAATCTTGATGTACGGTTGTGAAGCATGGACTTTGAAGGAAGAACAAAAGCTGTTAGTGGCGGAGAGGAAAATCCTCCATAAAATCCTGGGACCAACGCAAAGAGAAGATGGGAGTTGGAGAGCCCGGAAGAACCAGGAAATCGAAGATCTAGTGTCCGAGCCAAACATTATTGGTGAAATAAAATCAGCTCGTCTTCGGTGGTTCCGACACGTAGAGAGAATGGGAGAGGATCGAGCCGTAAAGAGAGCATACTCGGGTAGGCCGGATGGTCGTCGACCGGTCGGACGTCCTAGGTATCGCTGGTGTGACGAGATCATGAAAGACCTACAAAGCCTCGGAGTTTGCAATTGGCAACGGCTGGCACATGACCGCAAGAAATGGCGCCTTCTAGTGTCGCAGGCCAAGATCCACTTTGGGTCGCTGCGCCATTGCAGTAAGTAAGTAGTAAAGATTATGTTCACAATTTATCAAAATTATTGTCGTTGAGAAATTCGCATATGGCATAGTAACATTTATTCAATAATATTAACCTCAATTTGCTTCGAAACAAAGAACAAGATAGTTCTCTCAAGCACTAGGAATATGCATGCAGAGTGTTAATAATATAGTTCACTTTCAAGTAAAATAATAAAACCAAATGGCAAGCGAAAAAAACGCCAAGACCCATTTTATTCCACTTTATCGCTGATATCTGCATTTGCGCTACTGACTTCCATTTTATTCTAGAAGAAGAGTTGGGTATCCCTTTCGCTTATTCTGTCAGTATCTCATCATCATTATCATCAGGTCTTTTAGTACTTATTCACTGCAGGAGCATGACCCTCTATGTACTACCGGAGCCATACTTGGCCAGAGCAGACAGAGGATTTGCCCTACACTCTCCTCGCTGGCCAGACGGGTTGGATCTCATTGATGTTTATGAGTTTTGTTTAGCTTGTATTTCCTAAGTCGCCTCTTACTACATCCACGAGAAGTCTTGGAGTGGTCCTATTCTACTCTGCCGGAAACCAAACGGCTGTCAGTATCTATATCAATGTTATGTTACCTAAATATGTGGGCTCTTATTTAGGTAGCCTATATTAAATGAAAACATTTTTAAAAATTACTTTGTTTACCAAATGAAAATAATTATGTATAAAACGCGCGGATATATGATGGTCAGTAGTGCCAAGCTCACCTACCTGTCCGGTAGTTGCAGGTGCAGATATAGCATTGGTCACGCGCCCGGCCTTCTGAGCTGCTACTCGCTTTTCCCCCATTCATCTGAGTGATTAGTATCTCAAAACCTTCATTATCTTTCCAAATCCAACAAATTCCTATCCTTCCTCAGCTTATGCTTCCGATGGACAGCAGCGTCAAAAGCGCAAGGAGTCAAAGAAACTGCGCTCGTCAACTCGCTTGCCAAGCGTGGTGAGTGTGGCAATACCCTCCCATGAAACGGAATATCTTTGGGAGAGGCCTTTGTCCAGTAGTGGACGGTTTGCAGCTGAAATGACCATGATAATATGACAAGGAAGCTGACTGACATTGCATGACAATACATTTTATACAAAGGCGTGAAGTAGCGAGCTAACTTATTATGTGCTACATCTAAGTTTTTTCTTATTCATATCCATACTTCCATACTAATATTATAATGCGAAAGTAACTCTGTCTGTCTTCTTTTTAATCCATTGAACCGATTTGGATGAAATTTGGTATGGAGGTAGTTCGAGGCCCGGGGACATAGGGTACTTTTCATTCCAAAACTCTACTGTTCCTGAGGGATCGATACTAACAAGAGTATAAAGCAAAAATATGAGCCTGATATTTTTTAATTATTAATATTTTTCCTTTTCATACTTTCTCATCATATCCATATTGTCTGTCTGTAATGGAGCCGTAGGTATCTGAGACAGTCAGACAAGACTTCAGACGCATTGTGCAAGTTCTATTCCTGAAATGCAGCACTTCGGAAAACTATTCAGACTATGGCTTCAATCAAAGTATAGTTTAGATCCGCAACTACATTCGTATTTATCTTTGAGGATCATGAAAGGCACCCTACCTCTTACATTTATTTCTTATTCGATTAAATGCTACTAATCGATTTTATGTGATTGAGTTACAAACATCTGAAGTTCTTATAAAAATATGTACAGACATATAAAAGTACTTTTTTAAACCAGTTTTTGACTTATTTCAGACTTTATTCTTCCTTCTGGTCGTGCTCTAGGGGCAACTGCCCCCGAGCTTCCATGGTCCATGACAAAGCTAAATCGCCTCCGTACTAAGGTAGGACGATGCAGGCATGATTTTAATAATAATAAAATAAAATAATAAATTCGCCCGGCTGTTTTTTTTTTAATGACTATGTAGCTTGCTCCAAGTGAGCTTTTGCTACTTCACCGGGCGTTTGAGGCAGACACAGTACCCTCAAACTTTTTAGACAACATCACCAAAGGGGGACCCCAGGAGGGACGGACCTCGGCTTTGGGCGTTGCCTGTGGACTTGGCGAGACAGCAAACTCTCATATATTCTGATGGGCCGCAAAGGCTGAAGGGCCAATCTGAGAAACAATGGCAAAAGCCTTTGTAGAGCAGCAAATCTCATTTGCTGCTCTACAAAGAGCCCTATGGGCCAAGAGCTAC
This sequence comes from Elegia similella, assembly GCA_947532085.1. Lineage (NCBI taxonomy): Eukaryota > Metazoa > Arthropoda > Insecta > Lepidoptera > Pyralidae > Elegia > Elegia similella. The sequence goes on from OX383937.1 coordinate 8,431,384, forward strand.
GTTGCCAGAAGGGCCTATCCTGGGTACAAGTCACCCGGGACCGCCGGGAGGTCACCAGTAATCGGAGCTAATCCTTCTCTACGCACTCTGTTCCGGTGGCGAGTGCGAGGGGTTCGGATAGTGGGATCAGGGCAGGTTTGGCCCGCTGGATCATGAAGGACGAAATATAGTTTTGAGCTAGCGACAAGTCAAGAAGAAGAAGAACCAGTTTTTCATTCGTTCAGTGAGAGTTTTCGGAATCGATTTTTTCCAGGTTTTCCCCAGCTGTCAAATCCACCAATCAAGCTTATCATCATTTTTATTCATGGATTTTGCTATGCTGCTACCAGGGGATTGATTGCGAAATCCCGAATTCAAATAATTGTACATTAAGCTCCCTGAGAGAGGTGATAGACCGCAACTATCCGTCTGTTATGGAATCGTCGGTATTCCTGAAACAAGATTGCAGACTCATTGCACTATTGATTTCTGAAATACAGTACTCTGCGGAAACTATTCTGACTACGGCTTCAATCACATTGTATAGCTTCTACCTGCGGCTCTACTTCGGGTTCGATCCCCGTTCAGGTCATGATGGAAAATGATCTTTTTCAGATTGACGTGCGTCTCGGATTTTTATCTATATATATGTATTTGTTATAAAATATAGTTTCGTTGAGTTAGTAATAACACTCCGTGGTCCAGTGGTTAAGGCGTTTGCCTGTTGACCCGGAGGTCGTGGGTTCGACTCCCACCGGAAGCATACTTTGATTAGTTGTTTCCAGTTTGGTTAGGACATTGCAGGCTTGAATCACCTGATTTTCTGATAATAAAGATGATTCCGTGCTTCGGAAGGCACGTTAAGCCAGTGGTCCCGGCTGCCATCTGGTGGTCGTTAAAGGAACCACGACAGAGGCCGAGAGGCGGTTCCGAAGAACTCTGACACCAGGGTGTGCATGGTCGATTGACCGTAACACCTACTCGAAAATGATGATGATGAGTAATAACACAAGTCTCGAACTTATTTTGGGGCTAGCTCAATATGTGTGATTCGTTCGTATATATTTATATCTATTTATTTACTCTTATCATTCAGGAACTTTAGTTTAGTGGGATTGAGATACAAACATCAGATTGGTCTTGAATGCCGGGATACGCTCTGCTGACCTTGAAAATTCAGGTGAAGGACAAACGTGGAATTGTCGCACCGGCGCCGGTTCGTTGCCATATACGTAGCAGGTCACCAAGGTTAGCCTCTTGTCGATAGAATAATGTAGGTAAGGGAATTCGGAAAATTGGATACCAAACTTTGGTTCTTGATCAGTACCCATAATTCTATGTTATATAATATATGTTATAGAACTTATATACTTACTAGCTTTCGCCCGCGGCTCCGCCCGCGTCAATGCCGATCCCTCGGGAATAGTACTTTTTCCCGGGATAAAAGGTAGCCTATGTCCTTCTCCGTATTCCAGAGAACTTGTATGCAAAATTTCATGATGATCGGTTCAGAAGTTACGGCGTGAAAGCGTAACAAACAAACAAACAAATAAATAAACAAACTCACTTTCGCATTTATAATATTAGTATAAGGATTTTCATACGTCTAAGTCCAGAAATCAGAAAATTTCCATACAAAGTTTATACCACCCACCCACCCCCATTTTACCCCTTAAGGGGGGAATTTTGCAAATTTCATCTACCTACACACATCTTTTTTACCCCCCATAATTGTATGTTCTAATTCGTGTCAGGGGTGTCACCCTCAACTGCCTGGCTGGTAGTTGCAAGTTTGGTATCGGGTACGCGTACCAGGCATCCCGAGCGGCTACTTGCTTTTCCCCCATTCATACGAGTGATTATAAAAAGTAGTAAACATCGACCATTTATATCTGTCTCGCATTTGTTAGTTCTCGATGTAATCCTTATCCTTACTAATACAGCGTGATTTTGTACCTATGAACTTATTAAAATCCTGGAATCGGAATCCCTAATTAGATACAGAACTGTAAGAAAAAAAGGTAAAAAAACTAAAAATAAAATTGGACCTCCCATACAAAATTGCCGATCAGCTGGGCGAATTTCTATGGAACGTCAACATTTTTTTTTCGTGTTTTACCTTTTTTTCTTACATTTCTGCATTTAGTTAGGGATTCTAATTCCAGGATTTTAATATAGTTCATAGGTAAAAAATCACGCGGTATTATAAATGCGAAAGTGAGTTTGTTTGTTTGTTTGCTTATTTGTTTGTTTGTTTGTTTGTTTGTTACGCTTTCACGCCGTAACTACTGAACCGATCATCGTGAAATTTTGCATATAAGTTCTCTGGAGTACGGAGAAGGACATATGCTACCTTTTGTCCCGGGAAAAAGTACTATGCCCGAGGGATCGACATTCACGCGGGCGGAGCCGCGGGCGAAAGCTAGTCATACATACTTTGGAACCCTCGCAATGTTACCTGCCACTCGAGATACAGGTTGAATCCTAGTTTGTAAGTGGGCTGCCGAGTGATGAAACCTTGGATATGTGACTAAATAACATGTTTGATATGTAATTCTGGAAATAAAGTTTTTATTTATTAGTATGCCTTGTGGGTACCCGATGGACGAAGGCGCAGGGGTAGACCACGGACAAGATGGCGGGTTGACTTAGACCGGTTTTGGAGTGGCTGGCAGCAGGCTGCACTCGATAGGGATGTATGTAAATAAATTTAAAAAAGCGTTGCCTAAATTTTTACAACAAAACATATTTTACTCAATAAATGAATTTCTGGCGCGGGACTAGACAATAATACATTTTGTTTGTCACTAATTTATTTAATGTTATATCAAATGTAATTAAAAATGTTTTTCAATTGGAAAATGCATGTGTGTAAGAAATAAGTAGTAGATAATTATAAAGAAAAAAAAAATTGCATACTGTTTTCAACAGCTGAATAGGCTTGCTCTATTATTTATGTAACATCTATTATTGACCCTATTTCAGCAAATAAACGATTTATATTTGTATTTGTATGGAAGAAAAACTTTTTTTTGTAGCCTTTTTGTTTTTTGAAAAAAAAACTTTTTTTTTGTAGCCTAATTTGTGTTCCAATGTTTGGCAAAGGCCTCCCCTATACTTATACCTTCATTTCCTTCCCAAATCTAACAAATTCCTATCCTCCGTTAGCTTAATAAGCATGGTAAGTATGGTAATATTCTCCCATGGAACTACGAAGCCTTGGGAGACGCCTTTGTCCAGGAGTGGTCTTCCTACGGCGGGATGATGATGATGAATTCGTATATTAAACTCCCTTAGTGGGGTGATAGACCGCGACGGTCATCTGTAATGGCATTCCAAGCAGTCAGACAAGATTTCGGATGCATTGCGCATTGCACAAGTTATTGCCGAAATGCGAAACTATTCAGCCGAGGACTGGCTATGGTGTTGTTTAGTTTCTCTATCTGTGGCTACGTACGTAGCCCGTCATTATGGAGAACTAAGTAAAGGAACCAAACTAAGCAACCAAAGCTATAATCTTGAAAGAAATCCAATTTTCCAATAAAAAATGTCTAGACCAACGTTTTTAAAAATTTTGACCCCACGTCTTCAAGAAAAAGCTTACAAAAAATTTAAAGTGTCTAACTTTCACTGTTTATGATATACAGGCTGGTGACAGACAGGCGGACAGACAGGCAGACAGACAGACAGACAGCGTAGCCATATTAATAGGGTTTCGTATTTTTCTCTTTGGATACGGAACTCTAAAATGGATCTAGCTAGGTGCAACTACAAATTTACAAAAGAAACCAACTTGCATAAAATATTATAAAAGCCGATGGCAATGGCGAGGGCACGCTGTGTATCTTCAATATGTAAAACATTAGATCTTTGTCTGTATTTAAGCAGCTTGAACAATATTTAATTAAAACGGCAGCTTGAATAATATTTAAATTAATATATAAAAGCATCTAGCTACAACTACAAAGTTACAGAAGAAACCATATTGCATAAAATATTACAAAAGCCAAACGATTCGTCCTACTTCATATTTCACAATGAAAACGACGAGCGACTTATTTTCGTTATGTGAGTCAAACGTAATATGATTCATTCGTGAATCAGACGACAAAGAAAGCGAGCACTTATCAATGCTGTAAATTATATTATTTTTGCATGTAACAGGTCGCAGTCTGCAAAAAGAATTAGTGCTGGCGCCACTGTATTTAATTGTTGCCATTAAGGAATACTATAAACGGCTAACGCCCGAATACCCAAAAGTATTTTAGCTTATGACGTTCTTACATCTCGTGTTGTCTCTGCATTGCTGGGTACTTGTCTAGACAGTAAGCTTTTTTCCTGTGTGGTGACAGTAAGAGAATTGTGGAAGTCTTTGAGTATTTTAATCGTGGTAGAGCCACGCTACTGGCAAAATGAATTGCTAGTAGCATAAATGGGCCGGCTCGTCCGGGGAAGTACCACGTTCTCACAAAAAATCTACGTTTGAGTTAAAGTTTTACCGTTTCTATGCTTAGTTCGGTGAGTGAGAGAGCCGGAGGCCCATCCTTCCCTTTCCCCTCCCCATTTCCTTCCCCCAACTCCTTCAAAGGCCAACTACACATCTGCCACACCCTGGTGTTGCAGTTGTCCATGGGCAGCGGTGATCACTTACCATCAGATGACCCGCTTTCTCGTTTGCCGTCTATAATATAAAAAAATAACGTGCCAAAGAGGTTTTATATTTTCCATATTTGACTAGCTCCGTGGCGCAGCGGTCAACACGCCAGCCTGCGACACGGAGTGACCAGGTTCGATCCCCGGCCAGGTCAAGATGGAAAATGATCTTTTTCAGATTGGCCTAGGTCTTGGATGTTTATCTATATATGTATTTGTTATAAAATATAGTATCGTTGAGTTAGTATCCCATAACACAAGTCTCGAACTTACTTTGGAGCTAGCTATATCTAAATATTTTTATGTTATTTCGACGAAGCAAAAAATACGGGTCAGATATTTTTTTATTATTAAAGACGGACTAAATATTTGATCTATTTTTCGTACCTTGTCCGATCCCCTTTTACTGGCGTTAAATTTCAGATTAGATTACCTACTCGTATTTCACTTCCAAACCATTTTGATGACTGAAACATAAAACTAGTAATCATTTTTCCCGTAACCTCAGAACATAAAAAGGAATTTATAAATTTATGTCCTGAGCCCGTAACCCATTTGCCTGAAGGTCAAATAAATCAAATGAGTCATCCTGAAATTTCTTACGTCGGCGAATACTTCATATTGTTTTCGGGAATTACAGTGACCCTGAAGTGGATTTTGGACGATGATTCATCTAGAACACATAGGTTGCACCATGATTTTTCTGTCTACTTACTCATCATCATATCGTATGGAATGATCAGCAAGAATCCTCTGAAAAAATTATATGTTTAATTTTAAGTTTATGTAAGTATTGGAGTAATAACTTTATTTTCAAATATATATATATAATTTAAATTAACTTACCTAATACTACAACTAAAATTAAATAAAAATATATATATATCTGTACTAATATTATAAAGCTGAAGAGTTTGTTTGTTTGTTTGAACGCGCTAATCTCAGGAACTACTGGTTCAAATTGGAAAAATCTTTTTGTGTTAGATAGTCCATTTATTGAGTAAGGCTTTAGGCTATAAATGCGATCAATAGGAGCAAAGCATTAATAAAATATGTTTTAATAACAGGGGAAAATTATTCATCTATATTAAGAAAAAACCTACATCATAATAACAGAAATTGCCGCGGACGAAGTCGCGGGTAACAGTTAGTTTACAAATCAATTAGTCCGGGCAGATCATTGCCTCGCGGTAGCGTGCCTAGAAGGCTGGCAGCATTGCCACGTTGGATGGCAATGCTGATCTTTTGGCCAAGGTATAGACCAGCCTTCTGGTCACGGCTCATGGTGCCGAATAGTTTATGGGCTGATGGTCCCCATGGTCCTAAAGTTTCGACCCCAAACGACTCAAATATATAGTAGTTTATAAGACTACTGTACTTGCGCCGCTATTTTAAGTTCTTAAGCGAAGACTGGCTTGCTGGCAAAAGGGAGTGCAGTGCGTTAAGGCCTCCAGGGAAACCATAGAGTGGGCACTCTTCAGCAATATGTCACAAAGTTGTGTTCACTTACTGATGACTCGCTGTGGGAATTTACAAGCTTTCATCCCAAATACTAGAGTTCGCCGCCACCTGTGTGCTGTGGTAGCTCAGTGGGCGTGCTTGAGCATTATTAGCGGTTATGCATATTAAGCAACGCCTGGCGCGGGCACTGGGATAGGTTAAAAATGCCTTCGTGCTACGGAAGGCACGTTAAGCCGTGAATCCCAACTGTCATCATTGATCATGCCAGGCTGTCATACCAGAGGTCCCGGGTTTTATTAATGAAAATGACCTTTTTAAAGTTAACACATTAATATTACAAATATATGTTTATCTACATACATAGGTACATATAATCACGTCTTTATCCCTTACTGGGTAGATAGAGCCTAAAGTCATAAGACTGAAAGGCCACGTTTAGCGTGTTGGTGGGCGTAAAGGAATACGGAATCAAAATAGTGATGGGTTGCTATCCGCATCGTCTATTGTTATGATTCTTTAGATTTTTACCCATTCCCTTGGCCGTTGATATATATCTATATATGTATTTGTTATAATTATCGTTGAGTTAGTATCCCATGTAGTGTCAAACTTACTGTGGTACTAATTCAACTTTTGTGATGTGTCCGTATACATTCAATTTTAGGAGTATTCAGCTTTATCGTATGCGTAAGACCAAAAATAATAGAACCAAATACAAAATATCTTCAGATGTTACCCCTTTATTAGTCTGAACTTTCGTTCACTTAGTGTACATAAATGTTTAGCGCTATATTTAACACTGTTATACTAGCTCTTAGTTGAAGCGAACTTTATATTTTAAATTATAGTTAAAATGCAGTAAATATTTGAAGTACACTCTTGTTCGGAGGACGTACTTAACAAAGTGTAAAGAGATTTAAGGGTGTGCAAATTTAAAAAGAAAACATGGGTTCAGAGGCGAGGTCAACTTTTTAACCCGACTTGGGAATAAATGTGTTAAAAACGTGACTTATTATAATAAATTACGGAGTTTTTGTAAGGTAGCAGACCTTTCTTTCGAGGTAATAAAGTGGGGGGAACGCCGATCATGGAATTTATTTCTAAGGCGAAGTATACTTTTGTTTGTATTTCTTTGCGCTTTATCCATTGAACCGATTTAGATGAAGTTTAAGGCTCGGGAAATGGTCCTGTTCACTAGGGATCTACATTGACGCGTGCGGAGCCTCGGGCAAATGCTGATGATAGTTTCAACAATTTCGATAAAATCCTAACTAATATTATAAATGCGAAAGTGAGTTTGTTTGTTTGTTACGCTTCCACGCCAAAGCGCTAGATCTTTATTTCACGCCCTATCTACTGAACTGATCATCATGATAGTTTGTACAAACGTTGGTAATGATAAGGTGAAAAGCGCGGACGAAAGCTAGTCCTTATTAATATTATAAATGCGAAAGTGAACTACTGAATCGATAATCATGAAATTTTGCATACAAGTTCTCTGAAGTACGTAGAAGGACATAGGCTGACCTTTTATCCCGGGAAAAACTATTCCCGAGGGATCGACAACAACGCGGACTGAGCCGCGGACTAAAGCTAGTTTAGTATGAAGAGGGTTTTGAGAGCAAAACTCGATATAGCTGGGACAGTCTCATATCTGGGAAAATACGTTTTTCCGTCTTAATCTCATTGAGAATGGGTTGAGTTAAAATAAAACCTTTCCAATAGTTAATTAAAAAGAAAAGATTAAATACTTACTAAAGTGTAAATTTTTATCGGTTTAATTAATACATCATTAGTTAAATCTTCAATTAATTGATAAAAGACGCTACAAGAAACTGACACCTCCGGGCACGATAAACCATTACAGAGAATAAAACTTTTACATTGTATAGTAACGAAGCTCTTTGTTCTCATGAAAATATTTATGAGTCTGTTTGTAACAATAGAGCTTACTCCTGCTAAGAGCTTATAGTATAGGTACTATGAGAGATTGTTCTTTTATTTCTCAGAATCTTTTGCTTGGTAGACATGAGAATAACGATGGGCTAAATATTTTGACGGTGGGAATCGAACCCACGACCCCCGGGTCAACAGGCAAACGCCTTAACCACTGGACCACGGAGGCTGTTAACCTAGTAAAATAAAATACCAAAAAAGCTATCTGAAAAAGTTTCTTCGCAATTCGCGAAGAAACTTTTTCAGATAGCTTTTTGACTTGATATTTTCAGCGACAACTACCAACTTTTTTACGTCTATAAAAATTATAACTAAATGATACAAAATGGATGCCTAAAAAATTACAATAATTGCTTATAATTTTTGGATTATTAAATTAAAAGTGAAAATTAACACGGAAATGGCAGACACGGGTTTGAAATGAGACTGGTGACAGACCAAACAGCGTCGCCACTTTCCTTACCATGCACCATCATCTTATTTCCTTCCGACTATCCTTATCCTTACTAATATTATAAATGCGAATGTGAGTTTGTTTGTTTGTTTGTTACGCTTTCACGTCGTAACTACTGAACCAATCATCATGAAGTATTGCATAGAAGTTCTCTGGAATACGGAGATGGACATAGGCTACCTTTTATCCCGAGAAAAAGGACTATTCCCGAGGGATCGACATTGACGCGGGCGGAGGCGCGGGCGAGAACTAGTACAATATATCGGGCGATGGTGACTTGCACCCAATATAGGTCCTTCTGATAGCTTTCGGCCCATAAGGCAAAAGATGAGAGTTGCTGCTTTCCAAAGGCTTTTGCCATTGTTTCTCAGATTGACCCTTCAGGCTACGTATACGCGGCCCATTAGGCAATATGAGAGTTTGCTATCAGGCAATGCCCAAAGCCGAGGTCCGTCTGTCGTTGGGGCTCTTTGATGATGTTGTCTATATAGGCTGAGGGCACCCTGCCAAACTCAAACGCCCGGTAAAGAAGCGAAAGCTCATTTGGAGCTAGCTACTTATTCCGACCAAAAAAAAAACCGCTACAAACGGTTAAGGGATACAGCGCCTTAACACGCCAGATGCCAGTCTGCGACACGAGACACTGGGTTCGATTCTCGGCGCCAGGATATACTTGTACTTTGTTTCCCTGTGAAAATGAAGTAGGTACATTAATTACATTTCTTTTTTTTATTCTATTATATTTATACATAAAGCACCGTATCCTTGGTTAACTTCAAAACCGCAGACAAATACATACCTGCGTATTTGTCTAAGGTCAAGGATGTCATCCTCCACCGTCCGTCTGGTGGTTGATGCATGGCATCGGGTACTCGCTCTCGGCGCGGCCTCCCGAGTTACTACTTGCTTTATTCCCATTCATCCGAGTAGTATCCTTGGGTAGTATCCCACCTTCATTCCCTTCCCAAATTCCTTTCCTTCCCTAGCTTAAAATACTTATGAATATGCTAAACGTGGCCTTTGGGTCTTATGACCTTACCCCGTTAGGGATAAAGACGTGATAATATGTATGAGTTGTTACGAAGATAGTTTAAGAACCTGAGAGGAACAAGTTTTTACATAAAAATCATCTTTTGGAGAGAAAAAAGAAAAATCGATCGAAATCAATCGATTCTAAAGTCAAGAAAAAAGAAGTCGCAGCTAAAACGTAATCATTTCGCTTTCAAAAGTATGAAAAGATTAGAACTTGTTCTAAAATGTTCTAACTAACATCATTTTACGCCGCGCGCACGAAAATTATTTTCCCGCGAACCATACAACAAGAAAAATGGACCCAGTAACATTGTATACAGTCGTGTTCGTGTACCCACATCAGTTACATGTTACATTAGGAACATTTGGTAAATGGTATTGCCGGGAAGATGTAAGTGGTAGCTAGTTTTAATTCCATCATGGAATGAAAGTTTTCTGCTGCCTTTAGAGTCCCAAACTTTCACATATTTTATGCATTGCTGTCGGAACGGGTACTTTACGAATTATGGAAGTTTTGTTGGTAAGAATAGAATGTTTGTTGTGGGAATTTTGAATGAATGAATGAATAATACTTTATTGCTTCAAATGGAAAGGATACAAATCATTTTGAATGATAATATATATGTAGTTTTGCACAAGAGGTGGTCTTATCGCTTAGAGCAATCACTACCAGATAACCTTTGAAGAGATGGAGATAGTATTAAAGAACATAAGCAGATAGTGTATAATGATATGAGATAAACTGAGATTGCATACAAATGCATACTTCAGTATATAGTAAAAAAACTAATAGGCAATACATACGTTTTTAAATCAGGTACATACTTACTTACTTACTGAAATGGCGCAGCGACCCAAAGTGGATCTTGGCTTCCGACACTAGAAGGCGCCATTTCTTGCGGTCATGTGCCAGCCGTTGCCAATCGCAAACTCCGAGGCTTTGTAGGTCTTTCATGATCTCGTCACACCAGCGATACCTAGGACGGCCAACCGGTCGACGACCATCCGGCCTACCCGAGTATGCTCTCTTTACGGCTCGATCCTCTCCCATTCTCTCTACGTGTCCGAACCACCGAAGACGAGCTGATTTTATTTCACCAATGATGTTTGGCTCAGACACTAGATCTTCGATTTCCTGGTTCTTCCGGGCTCTCCAACTCCCATCTTCTCTTTGCGTTGGTCCCAGGATTTTACGGAGGATTTTCCTCTCCGCCACTAACAGCTTTTGTTCTTCCTTCAAAGTAAGTGTCCATGCTTTACAACCGTACATCAAGATTGGTCTAATGACCGTTTTGTACACCCGGATCTTGACGTTCCTGCGCAATATCTTGGACACCAAAACTTTGTGCAGTGCCGCTGTACACCTGAGGGCGTTGTGGATTCGTATTTGAATTTCCTCCTGTCTTTGCTTTGTGTCCGTTATTGTGCAGCCTAGGTATTTGAACTTGCTGACACCTTTGTATATGGTCTCTTTCACGTTTAGGTTTTTTCTTTTCTCCCTAATATTTTTATACCTCTTCATATGAAGGTACTCAGTCTTCTCCTGGTTGATTCTGAGACCCAATTTCCTCCTCTTCCAACACCTCAGCCATTTCTTGGACGTCCTGCTGGCATTTTCCTAGAAAAGCCAGATCATCGGCATATCCAATAATTTTATGAATGCCGTTGAGCTGTACTCCGCCGTCAACCTCTAGGACCTTTCTAATGACATGTTCGAGTACTATGTTAAACAGCATCGGGGACAGCGCGTCTCCTTGTTTGAGCTCCGTCACCACCTCAAATTCTGCTGTTAAGGATGATCCAACTTTTACCCTCATATTGCTGTGCCTTGTGGCCACCTCAACCATCCTAACTAGTTTTGGTGGAATCTTAAAAGATCTTAAAATTGCATAAAGTGCATTCCTATCCACACTATCGTAGGCCTTGGTAAAATCCACAAAGAGTGCATGGATGCTTTGAGCATACTCCCATTTCTTCTCCATGAGTTGTTTGAGGAGAAAGATTTGGTCTGATGTGCTGCGACTACTTCGAAAGCCACATTGGTAGTCGCCCACTATCCTCTCAGCCAATGGTTCTAAACGGCCCAGGAGAACATATGAAAATATTTTATATGCAGTTGGCAAGAGTGCAATTCCTCGATAGTTGGAACATTTTCGTCGGCATCCCTTTTTATGTATTGGACAGATAATAATCATATTCCAATTATTGGGTTGTCTTTCTTGTGTCCAGATCATTTTGACTAGTTAGAAAAGTTTGTGTTGCACTGCTTTTCCACTGTATTAAATAAATAAATAAATATATACGGACAAATCACACAGATTGAGCTAGCCCCAAAGTAAGTTCAAGACTTGTGTTATGGGATACTAACTCAACGATACTATATTTTATAACAAATACATATATAGATACACATCCAAGACCCAGGCCAATCTGAAAAAGATAATTTTCCATCTTGACCTGGCTGGGGATCGAACCCGGTCACTCCGTGTCGCAGGCAGGCGTGTTGACCGCTGCGCCACGGAGCTAGTCTTATTAGTTATTTCCATAGTTCTCCCGGTATACCATCGATTCCAGCGTTTTTATTGTTTTTAAGCCTTGCAATTGCCTTTTTTACTTCCTCAAAGCTTGGCACATCAATTTGTAGCTCCTCATGCTCCTCCTCTACGTTTGCCATATCTCTGTTTGCCATATCTGTATTTTCTAGTGGGCTATTTAAATCAGGTACATAATACATACATATAAATATATACAAATGAATATACCTACATATATGTATACATACATATACATACATACGAATCCAAAATTTTGCTGATCGGTTGACTGCTGTTCCTTTTTCTCTCTTACGAGCTAGATCCTTACCAGTCCTTCTTCCTCCCCAATACCTTCATTCCCTACCTTTCCCAGCTTAGAAAAGCTTCCGATGGGCAGCAGCGTCAGAAGTACAAGAAGCCAAAAAACGGCGCTAATTAAATATCAAATCAAATCTGACGTCAGTCATGATATTAGTAGGAGATGCGGTTAGCAACCCATCACTTTTTCGATTTAATTTTCCACCTAACGCCCACCAACATGCTAGACGTGGCAAAGTTAAAAACCTGGGCCCTGTCTACCCCGCAAGGGAAAATGACAGTCATTATATCAAAGATACTATGTATGTTTGTAATCACGTAAACAATAATCAAACATAATAGGATAAGTTCTCTAAGTAAAGCCATCAAATTACTTAAACAGATATGCAACTAAACTACGATACCGTAGTCGTAACAAGACTATAAAAGAGATTTCGATTTCAATATCGAGTGAATCCGAGTCGGTACGGTTTATCGAGAATTGGAGGATGCACCCGGCGTCATCAATGCTAACGACGCGATTCATTCGATTTCATCGAGGAATCGATTGTATCGATGCTAAAAGCATTGACGTATTCAAGGATTTAAGTTAGTTATATTATCAAAACTTACGCGAGACCTTAGCCAATTGCCGTATAGTTTCCGGCAAAGTAGAATAGGACCACTCCTAGTCTTCCCATGGAGGTCGTAAGAGGCGACTTATCGATGCTAAAAGCATTGACGTATTCAAGGATTTAAGTTAGTTATATTATAAAAACTTACGCGAGACCTTAGCCATTTGCTGTATAGTTTCTGGCAGAGTAGAATAGGACCACTCCTAGTCTTTCCATGGAGGTCGTAAGAGGCGACTTAGGAAATATAAGCTAAACAAAGCTCATAAACATCAATGAGACCTATCCAACCCGTCTGGCCAGCGAGGAGAGTGTAGGCCAAATCCTCTGTCTGCTCTGGCCAAGTATGGCTCCGGTAGTACAGAGAGGGTCAAGCTCCTGCAGTGGAGACTAAAAAGACCAGATGATGATGATGACGCGAGACATAATTCAACTCTAAAACAAGGTTTACTCACGTATTATTAGTCTGTATAACCGACATGTTTCAGCCTATACAGAAGGCCATTTTCAGGGCGAGTGCGAAGGTCTTCTGTATAGGCTGAAACATGTTGGTGAAACCGACTTACCTAATAAGTAAGTAAAGCGTTGTTTTAGACTTTATTTAAGTTAGTGTTCATATTTTAATTTTTTTTTCTTATTCTCCCGATGAAAAAGAGTGTTTTGTATGCGTGTCAGCCGAACGTGCACGAATTTGAATGCGGTTTGTATTCGAAAATTATATTTTTCCGATTGAACTGGGTCTTGGGTACTCATCTTCTCCCACTCCTTATCTCACTTTATGTGGGGTCGGGACGGCTTGGAATTCATCAATAAATAAATAAATATCGACAGATCACACAGCAAATTTGTGATCTGTTCATATTTATTTATCCCCAAAATAAGTTCGAGAATTGTGTTATGGGATACTAACGCAACCATACTATATATTATTAATATTCAAGACCCAAGCCAATAAGAAAAAGATAATTTTCTGAGATTTAAAAGGCACTTGCGGTACCACTGCACTGATCAACCAGAAGTCGTCAAATCCTACTAAGCCTACTAATATTATAAATGCGAAAGTGAGTGTGTTTAGATGTTTGTGACTCAATCACGCCAAAACAGCCGAACGGGTTTTGACGAAATTTTTCACACAGGTATGTTTTTACCCGGATTAACAATTAAGGAACCTACCTTTCTTGCATGAATAAAAGTATTTTTTCCGCGAGATTGATATAAACGCGAGCGGAGCTGTGGGCGACAGCTAATCTTAAATATATGGATGTAGGGTAGGTGCCTACGGGACTTTCTTACTTCTTGGAGTAAGTGATAGTTAAGTTATTATTTATGGTATGCACTGAAGGAAAATAAACCCTTACTCCCTTTGTTATTAGATGTTGATCAACAAACAGACAAATGGTTAGGTTTGCATTTGGTCAAGGTCCTTAGGGAAAAACCAAGGACTGACTGAAGGATCACTATCGTTATAACAAGACAGCAACAGTTCAGATAAAGTAAATTAGATGCCGTCTACCTTAAGCCGCAAAGAACCCTTAGAGCGCCTTAGACGAACATTAGAGCCACTTCACACGAGCGTTCTGCAAGTAGCGTTTAGGCATCGTACCTTTATAAATGCAGAAGGTGTGTAGTCACAGAACTAACGTTAAAATATCAACTATACAATAATAGTCGTCCATACTTCTGGGTCAATTTTTGTAAATCAATTCGTGGTATGTAATAGAAACAAAATGAGTATAACTGGCACAAAATTAGTAATAACTGGAATAACTGGAACTGAAATAGTAATAACTGGAAACAAAATGAGTATGACGTGGCTAACGATCAGAATTTGACTACAGAGAAAGAACAACGAATTTTAAAAAATGCGGCCTGCTATCCAACCCTTTTGCTATACCCAACATGGACAGGGAATCAGACAAGAACAAAAAATAACTAAAATAAAACGGATCCACTAGGTTATCATAATTTGGGGATCGGACCGGAATTACTCAGAATTTCACGGTTAGTTACCTTTATTAATAAAGTATTTTTCTTTGTCTATCATTCAGTATCATAAATCTATGTTGATCGCTAACGTCATCTTTCCTTCGGGCGAAAATATTTTCTCACCATGAGTGTACCAAAACGACGCTGCTATTGTTTCATATAAGAAGCGTCATTGAAATAAGCGACCATTACTCTCGATAAAATAAAAAAAAATAGAAAACACGACTGCCTGGCAAAAAAATGTCGTTGTCACGTCGAAATCCGTTAAACCATGTAAAATTTAGAAACTTATATATTTACATACATACATGAACTCATAAAACAATACACCTTTTTAGGCATTCGTATAAAAAAGACAATCTTTCTCGCTTTATTTTGCTCGCTTAAAGTCTACTCCTTAAGTGGTAAAGATTTGGTTAGTATCTATTAAATTTGAAAATTCACGACTCTAACATCGTACTACTGATACTAGAGGTCGATAACAAAATAACTGTAAGTGTGGAAGGGCTCTTACTTAGAGCCCTCTCCATACTTGAGCCCTCTCAATGTGGCTCTAGACTTCAGTCTTACTAGCCGTCTCACTGACCACATGACCGTGGTTTTGTTGGCAATCAGTCTTACGTACCTGCCAGGTTTTGGGTATTTCATTAATTAATTTTGATGCGACTGCTACGTCTTATACCCAATCGAGTAAAATAGTTAGACAAACATGAACTTATCTTCCATGCTGGTCTGGGAGTAAAGAAAAAACGTAGAATGTACCATCTGCTTGCTTCTCGAGCAGATCTCTTTTTGTCTATGGTTTGTCTGGATCGATTCTTATTTATGTTCTAGAAATCCTTGAGATGTTAAAAAAGCGTAGGTAGACTCAATAACTATTTCTCCGATACCACGCAATTGCATCGTAAGAATCGTATTTTACGCGATATTTCCGAATAGAATAATACGTTCAGAACACGTTAAATTGGATAAGCAGACGATATATCATCTGTTATATGATGCTTCTACTAAGCTATACAGAAATAAAAAAAAAATATACAACGTGATTTTGAACCCCCTAGCTATATTGAAATCTGGGAATCAGAATCCCTAATGGAACACTAAATTGCAAGAAAAAAAGGTAAAAAAACGAAAAAGAAAATTAGGTTTCCCATACAAAGTCGCCGATCAGCTGGACGCATTTCTATGAAAGGTTAAATTTATTTTATCGTATTTTACCCTTTTTTCTTACAATTCTGTATTCCACTAGGGATTCTGATTCCCAGATTTCAATATAGCTAGGGGGTACAAAATCACGCTGTATACTAGAACAATTAACCTAAAATTATAAACCTAAAAATATAATATTAAAAGAAGTCCCTTTAGGCAAGGTTCCGAAGATTGTCTGGATTGAGTTTCTTTCTACGTATTCTTCTCACCAGTGGTCGTTCTGAATGTTATGATTTTTGATATGTAACCAAAAATCATAACATTAACGCAAGTAGTATTTCGATTTCCCTATATTAAAAAAATATAAAAGAAATCACACAGGTATTTTGACAAAAGACTGAATTTTTTATTTTTTGCTTTTTATCATAAAAGCATTTTGAGCGAAAATCTGACGAATCGTATTATAGGCGATGCGGCTAGCCACAAACAATTACTATTTTGATTTTATTTATTCACAGTAGTGGGTGGGAGCTGGCCAGCAATAGTTTGCAAAAACTAACTGGTGGCGGAAGCACGCAAAGTAAATTGTCTCAAAATAAATGTAGCTTTGACTTCCGCAAAGTAACACCTAAATCTATTTACTGAAGATGGTTCTGGAGCGGGATCTTCCATCAGCATACAGTCCCTACCTTGGCGACGGTTGCTGCTAATGTCTCTCCACTTTTTAGTAGGCTAGGATACAATTAGAACATCGACTTTGGATACAAATAATTGGTAGATTTATACAACAAATCTAAATTTTCCTTTGTACAGTCAGCTACCGAGATACCTAACCCCGCCCTCTACCTATATTTTGGATTTTCTCTTAAACTAAAAACAATATTAAACAGAAAGATTTAAAATAAACCTTTCTAAATATGCATTTTCGAGTTGCAATACTATTTGAAGTTTAAGAGAAAACTCAAGATATAGGTAAAGGGCCGGGTCAGGTATCTTGATGGCTGACTGTACGTAGATAATAATAGCTACTAGTTATGGCAGATCTATAAATAAGATATGAGCTATTATATACTATTATATACCTACCTTATTACGTATCATCATCATCATCAGGTCTTTTTAGTCTCCACTACAGGAGCACGTCTCTATCTGTACTACTATATATTATTACGTATATATACGGTAAATTAACCACTTTTGTATTTATAATAAAACAAACAAGCTAGTACAAAAAGCAGAGCGTTTAATATTAACGTGTTCTGAAAGCACCTGATTTTCCTACAAATTTAATCAACCCGCGGCGATTATGCTAATGTATCGCGAATGAACGGCGTTACCCTATTCAAATTAGGCTTAGTAGATAAATAACAACGTGATTTAACTCAAAATTACGAGAAAATAGATGTATGTATTTAAATAAAAACAAACTACGGATAGAAAAATTAATGACACGTCTTAAGATTACTTAAAACTTGTGAAAAATGGGTCGTGTCCATAGTTCGTGTTTTGAGATCTGTAAGCAATTCATACTCGACTATAGGAGAGCCGTATTTCCATGCAAGTCTTTGGGTATATAAGCATGTCTCTATGTTTTTTTTTTTTTCATATAAGGAAAGGAAAACAAAGAAACACGGCCATAGCTTATTTTAATTATTTAATGATAAAAATAATTAAATCGGTTAAGTTTTGGAGACGAAATCAGACGGTTACAAAGCGTTATTTTTATGTACTTTTCTTAGGTATTTTCGGGCCGAGCTGCAGTTGTCTTTATCGCACTCTGCTGGGGTTATTTGGGCACGGCGCGACAACAATAGATTTTAGACATGCATATTTTTCAATTTTCTCGGCTTAATGTTTCCTCTTGACGATGATTTACGAAGACAAATACTATAAAAAAAGCCCCGCTTTTTTAAAAGCACACACACACTTGGTAGAATTTTAGTGAATATAAACTAATTAGAAAGATACATAGATAAAATTATCGTGAAATTCCGAAATATGTATACTATGAATTCAAAGATTTCTTTTTCTTATATAGTGCCTAGAGACTTTCACCTCGGATTTTGTGGCAGTGAATTAATTTATATAGGATTTTGTTTATTACCTACACTGTAAGTACCCACCCATCATTGATATACTATACAAAACTTCGTTTACAGCTTAACAAATCCAAATGGAGTCTGCCGCAAAAGAAAAGTCTGAGAACCGCGGCCTTTTTGTTTATATAGCGTGTAAATTGACCCTCGCGACCCAGCCTGTCAATATAAACAACTTTTCCTATGGGAACAATGCAGGTAACTCCAAAAAAAGTCTATATTCCCATACAAACTGGCCGGGCGGCTGAACTCTTTTGCCAGGAAATGCGAACTTTTTTTTGAGTTTCCATCTTTGGTTCCATAGGAAAAGTTGCTCATATTGATGGGCCGAGTCACCCATTAAGGGGAATGTTGAGGGTATACACGCTGTATCTATAGGACAACCCTGCTTGGCAAAATTGCTCTAACTGTTATTTACTTAATATATTTTTTATCTTAAACAAATAAATACAGTATTATAATAAATGTATTAAAAACATCAGCTGCAGAACTAAAAAGTTTAAAATTCGCAAAAAGAAGAAAAATAAGTTTAAATTAGTGCCTTTCCTAGTTATTATGACGGTGAAGTTGGAAACTTGCAGAACTTGAAGTAATAAATTCTGCCGGTAGTACAGCCAACTAACGAATTCCGCATGGCCGCGGCCTTATATTAATATTTTTACTAAACAAAAACATAAATATAAGTAAAAAGTTACTGTTTATAATTATAATACCATTTTTTCTCAAAAGGAAAAAACAGGACCCTTATGGGATCACTTGGTTGTCCGTCTGTCTGTCTGTCGGTCTGTCAAGATCCTTTTTCTCAGGAACGCATAGAGGTATCAAGCTGAAATTCATGTCAAATACTTAGGTCTACTGTCCCTTGGAGCTGTGACAAAAATTGACAAAATCAAACTTCTAAGCCAACGAAATCAAAAGATACAGATGGTTATGCCACAAATTTTCATGTTTTTTCGACATTCGCAATAGAATCAAAACCTACAGTTCATGGGAAGTACTCCCATAAACTCAGAATCTTAAAATTTTGTATGAAGCAACGTCTTATTCCACAGGTATAGGAAAAATTGAAAAAAGCATAAATTTTTATTTACATCATTTTTTTAAATTATTTTAGTAAAGTGAATCAAAACCTACAGGGTAATTCCCGTGAACTCAGAATTTTGAAATTTGGTACAAAGCAACGTCTTATAGCATAGATAAAGGAAAAATTGCGAAAAACATTCATTTTGAGTTACATCATATAATAAATTTCAAACTTATTATATATAAAGTACGGAACCCTTAGTGCGCGAGTCCGACTCCACTTGACCGATTTTTTTATGGACTATGTATCTAGCTCCAACTGAGCTTTTACTACTTCACCGGGTGTTTTAGGCGAAGGTAGAGTGCCCTCAACCTGTACAGGCAACATCACCAAAGCCTAGGAGGGTCAGACCTTGGCTTTAGACGTTGCTTGTGTGCGCAAAGATTGGAGAGGCAGCAAACTCTCATATTGCCTGATGGACCGCGTTTTGTATGCATAGCCTGAAGAGCCGATCTGAGAAAATATGGCAAAAGTCTTTGGAGAGCAGCAACTCTCATCTTTTGATTTTCATATACATACATATTATCACGTCTTTATCCCTTGCGGGGTAGACAGAGCCTGTGGTCATAAGACCAAAAGGCCACGTTTAGCGTGTTGGTCGGCGTCAAGATGAAAACGGAATCAAAATAGTGATGGGTTGCTAGCCGCATCGCCTATTGTCACGATTCCTTAGATTTCGGCTTCTACGGTCTGCGCGGGAAGAGAAGCAGCTGGGTCATTCTACGTTTAATGGAAGAATTGATTTTGTAGTGGCCCTATATACTGAATTCTTTTAACGACTGTACCTACCTTGTAAAAGTTGGAACAACACTGTCTAATTGATTGCGGTGTCCGCGGTGGAGGGGATCGTGGTTGGGAATTTTAGATAACTTGTTAAATTTGTGGTTAGGAATATTATTGTGTCTATGTACTTTGAGGAGCTCATCATTTTATAGTTGTACTAGCTTTCGCCCGCGGCTCCGCCTGCGTCAATGTCGATCCTACGGAAATGAGGATCAGTAAAGTTGTAGCAAATTCAATAGGACTAATATCCACATTGTTCTTCATGACATTACAATGATATATCTTTTTGAATTATCCAAATCGGACCATTACTTACGAAGATATTAATAATAAACATCATGCCGTTCCTGCCGCGAAAAGGCATTGCACGCCGGTGTGTGTGACGTCACTGTGACGGACCAAGCGCACTCATAGAGCGATCATTCGACTGAGCGACGACGACGCGGTTCGTCGCTATATTTAACAATTTATTGAAATAAAGTCTTGTTAGAGTGCAATTTTTATAATATTTACGTATATAACGTACTTATTATGGGAACTAATAAAGAAAACAAAGCAAAAAACGATTTTTTATTTTTACTCTTGATTGCTATATAGACAATCTTGTAAATTAACTAAATCACATGCTATTGTTACAATATTATCAAAAAAAAAAGTATGAAATATGGATATATGCGTGAGGTCCGATCATTTTATAGTCTTTCAACTTCCATATGCTTCTTTCAACGAGAACTCTTATCGCTTATATCAGCGATCGTTTTTGTTTGCAAAACTTCTTCTGCTGCAGGTTTTGGGTTGGAACTGTCCGTACTTAAAACTCATTAAAACTCTTCTATTTCTTATCTTTTCTTTAAATCAGGTCTATAATTTTTAGGGTTTCGTACCTCAAAAGGGAAAAACGGAACCCTATAAGGGTTTCATTTCATCACTTGGTTATCCGTCTGTCTGTCTGTCAAGAACGTAGGAGCGTAGAGGTATCAAGCTGAAATTCATATTAAATATTGATTCGAAGCCAACGCAATCTAAAGATACAGCTGGTTGTGCCGTAAATTTTCGTGTTTAATCGATTTCGCAAGGGAATCAATACCTACCAGGGAACTTCCATGAACTCAGAATCTTAAAATTTGGTACGAAGCAACGTCTTTTAGCACATATAATGGAAAAATTGCGAAAAACATACATTTTAAGCTACATCATATAAGAAAAATATTTTAATAATCTTTCGACATTCGTAAGGGAATCAAAACTTCAGGGTACTTCCCGTGAAATCAGAACCTTAAGAGACTTCAAACTTATACGTGCGCAAGGCCAACTCGCACTTCACCGGTTTTTTTGAAAGCTTTTGACATTCAAACTAATGAGGCAAAACTCCCTTCTTCAGTTAAACTTAACGTAATTTTCCATGTCTTATTCCACCTGAAATATATAAATATAAAATAAATATTTTAATCGGCCATACCATATTTTAATCGGCCTCACATTTTTGTATGAAAATGTGTATATTGTTTTCTAGTCCAATCCTGGGTCCCATACGTTGTTCATTTAGACGGGCTGATTTAATGGTTTTAGGTACAACGGTGTTCACCCTTACATCCTGTATTAACTTATTTGCTTACAGTAATCAGGCATAGCTGGGGCAGATACATATTATATCATTCATTGTTTGCTTGTTCCTCCAGTACGTCCCTGTGTCATTGTTTTGACCTTGGAATATTACATAGAAATGGAAACGGAAGTATTGGAAGGTAAGTAGGTTTGTCCACCAAACTAGAAAGAAATAAGTAGGTATGTTTTTATTAATACATCCGCCTTATAAAAAGAGAATACATAGAAGGTACTAACTTATTTCCATATCAACTTAAGAAAGGTAAGAATAGTTATGTAGGTACTTACATCGAAATGATATTCACAACATTGTCTACTAGCCGAGGTAGAGGGTGGAGTCTTATAATCATCCCTTTTTACAACGGAATATAATTTTAAATTGTATTCCGTTGTCAAAAGAGATGATATAAAATTCACACAAAACTTCGTGAAAAATTATTAATTTTTTTCCAGAAGTTCTGTGTCTTTCGGCACGTTAAAAGATAGTTTTTCTGGCGTTTTAAAAGAAGTGTTTGTATAGTTCGGCACTATACAATATTTGTACATAGTTAAAAAGATAAATTAGACATAAATAATTTGTTTTAAAGTCGCAATTGCCACGAAAACACTACGCGCCTTGTCACTGCCAACGGGCAACTAGCGGCTTCCGTCACAGTGACGTCACAGCCACCGCGCCGGCCGGTCAGTGAATTTTGCTAGTAATTTGGTCATAACTTCGTCAATTTTTATCGTAGAACAATAATTTTTGCACTGTATGTTATGGATTTCTTAGCTCTATAATCCTGCATTCTCAACTAAAAACTTTACGGATCCTCATAGTACTATAATATATTGTATGGTTCCAAACAAAACACATAAATGTCTTTCCATCCGTCTGCCATTGGCGAAATTGTGGAATGGAATGTAATTTCTAGCCCGCTATTTATATGTTCGGGTAATATGAATAGCTAATAATGAATAATTCTAGCAATTCAGTAACCCCAAAATATATAACTGGGAGCCAATTATAAACTATTCGCCAAATTAATCAGACATATTATAATCATAGTTATGGCGAAATTCATCACAAACAATTCAATTAATTTGACCACATATCGTCCTAAGGTTATTAATTTAGGGATGGCCAAGAAAGGGTTTTAATTAACAGCGCCAGTGTCGTCCCTTGCCATAGTTTCTGTGTGGTTTCTAAGGGTCAGTTTATGTCCCAGTTCAAGTGATAAGCTTAAGCGATTTTAATCTAGTAAACAAAAAAATAATTATTGAGTATCTTAATTTTATGCCCAAACTATTTTTATCAGTTTAATTAGTCTTAATGTTTATTATCTTGTTATTAAGCGATTGTAATCTATTATATATTTGTTATCCCTGGAATTTGAAGTATTACTACGTATTTAATTTGATGTGAATTCTTACATTTATTACTTTCACCATGAAAATAAGTTGCAGAAACTGCTAGCCGCAGTGACTTCATATGTAATCTATTTCATTTTATAAAGCGTAAGCAACGCCTGTCTACAACCGGGTCATGCCGATCGCTATGTGGAAGAAAGAATTAATAACAAAGATATCCTATCCCACTAATGCTTCCTACTAATATTATAAACGCTAAAGTTTGTTTGTTCGTAGGCTTAGATGTTTGTTACTTAATCACACCAAAATGGCTGACAGGATTATGACGAAATTTTGTACACAGATGGGCTTACTATTAAATATTTCCTCCCGGAAAAAATACTGTTCTCAAAGGATCGCTATTAACGTGGGCAGAATGCGCGGGCGAAAGATGATGGATTATCATCCAAGGCACTCCAGCCGTGAGTGGGCTTGGGCCTGGTTAAGTAAATCTTCCCATTTGGATCTATTTCGGGCTTTTGTTGTCGCCTATATTTTTAAGGTCTCCGAAACCATCCAGCCATCTCAGCTTTCGTCTGCCTTGGCTCCTACGACCCTACGACCTTCTGGCCAACTTTTCATGAGATATTTGGGCACTTTGCCATCGTCTATTCTCACTACATTCAAAGATTCAAAGATTTATTCAGAAAATAGGCCTTTTCAGGCACTTTTTCACGTCAATTCACCTTTAAAATTAAATAATACTTATTATATTATATTCAAATTATTAATTCTTGTTTAAAAGCTACAAACTACTAGCGTTTCGGAACCGACCACTGCAGAGAAGAAGACGCCGAAAGAAACTCTTCAACAGTATTGGTCGCCTACTTGCCTGACATGTCCTGCCCAACGATAATTGTCTATAATTCAAGTTCTGAATTTACTCAGCTATTAAAACGCTCGTAACTTGGGCCAAACAGCAAGGTGTCAGAAGCAACACTTCCTTGGTCATCGAGTTGCCCCGGGCCGCGGTCAAGCCGTGGCGGGCGCGAAATTGACTGACAGCCTTACAAATCCCGCCTGGGGATAACCTCAAGTGTTTCTGGCGTACTGTTCAAACACTGTTTAATCTTGCAGTAGAATCTCCAAAACTATGCTGTTGGGTGAGGTTTTACTCTTAAATCTATAAATATTTAATCTCTTTGACTATTATAGAGGTTTGAACATGAATTGGAAATACATTAAAAGGGAAAAGAGAATGGTCGTGGTGTACACGGAAACTATGGTCCACGAGTACTACGGAAGATATGGTCAGGGGTGTCATCCCCAACTGCTTGGCCGGTGGTTGCAGATCCATCGAGTACGCGTACTCGGTCTCCCAAGCTGCAACTTGCTTTTCCCCATTCATCCGAGTAAGTATTATGGCAATACCTCCATTTTCTTTCCCAATCAATTCAACCAATTCCTGTCCTTCGTCGGAAACACAATAAGCCAAAGACTGATCTAGCCAATCCGCCTACCAAAAGTGGTGAATTTGGTTATATCCTCCTATGGGACAAAATATCTTTTGCCCATCAGTGGGCTTCTTACGGCTTAATGATTATGATGATGATGTAAACGACAATTAATATTTTATCTATACTAATGTTATAAAGCTGAAGAGTTTGT
The DNA here is from genome assembly GCA_947532085.1 of Elegia similella. Lineage (NCBI taxonomy): Eukaryota > Metazoa > Arthropoda > Insecta > Lepidoptera > Pyralidae > Elegia > Elegia similella. The sequence continues at coordinate 8,456,082 of OX383937.1, forward strand.
TTGTTTGTTGAACGCGCTAATCTCAGAAACTACTGGTTCAAATTGGAAAATTCTTTCGAAGCATTAATGAAAAATGTTTTGAAAACGGGGGAAAATTATTCATCTATACCAAGAAAAAACCAAATTAATCTTAAAAACAGAAATTGCTATTTTTTATATTATTTCTGGTTGAATCTCCTATGTCGTGTTGTTTTCTTGTTTTCCGCGCCTCCGAACATTATCCGACACCTATGAGTAAAAGTGCATTAACCCACTTAACCCTACTGTGTCGTAAACGACACATCAACTTTAGAAAAATATTGAGAGATAAGAGGGTACTTAAACTATTTTTTCTGCGTTGCGTTTGGTTATCGAGGACTCGGTTAGTCGTTACGAAGTGTTGTTAGTGTGCAGCAGTCAATTTCTTTTGTGCTGGATAACGACGAATTTTGAGGTTTTTACCATGAGTTATTCAAGGTAAGATAACATATTGTTATAAAAAACTTTTTATTTCTATGTGATATAATAACAATAGCTTGGTTTCTATAGACCTCTCAACTTTAAAAACGTTGGTAAATTTATAACATTTTCAGACAGAAGTTAGCTTTTTTTTTGGGCGTGTCGTAAAAGACACGGTAGGGAAATGTACTACTAAAATCAAAACTTTTTATTTGTTACAGAAAATCACGAAAACCCCTCACTTTGCATGAGATAATCGAGGAATTAGAACAAAATGATGAGATGGAAGTCCCCGACTCCATAACTATCATGCCCCCGGACAATTGTAATGCCGAAATTACGGACCCTACTCTGGAGATGAAGATTTTGTGTCCCTTCAAAATCTACCAGGATCTCAACTCAGGGCACCTGCTGAAATTCAGCAAGATTCTTCTGATGATAGCGAAGATGACAACTTACCTTTAGTACAGCTTTCTAAACGGCGGCGCCTTGTCTCTGATCCTGAACGCTTTTCCATGGGCTCTTTACCACCAACTCCAGAAGCAAATTTTTCTATTCCTGACCAAGCTGAAGAACCAATTCCGTCTACTTCAAGGAGCAACTTAAGATTATTTACTTCGAAAAAAAAAATCTATAAGTGGAGCTCGAGAGATATTCGACCGATACCCAGTTTGTGGCAAAACATGCATGGTCCAGCTAATAGGATGGATCCTATTGATTATTTTAAATACATGTTTGATTCTGCAGTCATAGAAATGATGGTGAAGTATACGAACCTATATGCGACTCAGAAAAATAAAGGGGGTAATATTAGCACCAGTGAGATGAATTGCTTTTTGGGTATTTTACTTTACAGTGGTTATGTGGTTGTGCCAAGGCGAAGTATGTAATGGGAAAATACTTCGGATTGCGGTATGCCTATTATTTTCAACGCCATGTCAAGGGACAGATTTAGTTTTATAATGTCGAGTATTCATTGCTGCGACAATACCCAGCTCAACATGAACGATACATTTTCAAAACTGGAACCGTTTTCCTTTTCAAGAATGTCATAGCATTGATGAAGCAATGATACCCTATTACGGTGGCATAATGTCGCTGTAAATCTTCTTGAGAAGATCAAGAAAGCGGAGAGTAACAGAGGCGGACGTCCATCTCAAAGTGTTTCTGGGGCATTGCGGTACAGTCACAACGGACATTTAGTAAAGTACAGGGAGGATCGGCTGCGATGCGGTGTTTGCCACAAAAGTGCTAATTTCTATTGCTTAAAATGTAATGTTACATTACATCCAAAAACATGTTTTGAATCGTATCATACCCTTAGTATGTAGATTTTCCTAGAAAGATATAAATAAAAATATTTTTTATATTGACTTGGACTTTTATTGGGTATTTCCGAATTGAAAATAAATTGTACTGAAATCTTCATACTAAGTGATCAAAGTAGTAGATTCCCCTACTGTGTCGTTTACGACACGGCATTTTCCAGCTTTTCTGGAAATCAGATATTTTTTTAATAATTTTTCTGCTATTATTTGACACATAAATATTAGGTATACGAAGTTTCAGATCAATAACTGAAAAACAGGTTATTCAGGAACAAGTGGGTTAATATACGCACAGACAAGTAGATTATATAATTAATTAAAATCCCGACTATCTTTTTGACAATGTACGTCCGCCATATAGTTTTTTTTGCTAATGTGACATGGCCTATGATACTCCGGGAAGAATACAAATCTAATGATACCTTACACTTCGAAATCGGTCAAGCCGTTTAAAATACAGGAGAACAATGGACAGCCATACATACACGCAAAAAATAGCCCTCCTTCTGGATAGGTCATTCGGGTAAAAATATGTTTTTGTCAATCGTGTCAACCAAAGAGATAAAATAAAGAGTGTGAAAATTATGTCAACCTCTGGAAATGAAATGTCATAAATTTTTTTTAGGGGAAAAGTCGTAGGGAAAATAAATGAAACCTTTCTGTCTATATTTGACGGTGCTTCCTACAGAATAATTTCTTTTAATTTTCTTATTAATACATTTTAATTTTAATTTATTTTAATATTAAGCATTAAAACTATAATTAAAATGTTCAGTGAGAAAAAAAATAAGATTAAAATGAAAAAGTAAGTACCTATCCTTCCGTTTCTCTTTTACTTATGTGTTCATTCTTTCCTGTATTACATATACATTTTAAGACTTGACTTTTAAAAGATATCAGAAACTCCAAAAGAAATTGAAGTTTTCATAAAACGTCATAATATTAATACTGACCTATGTATGATTATGATGTATGCCGTATAACAAATTGTTATCAAGAATAAACTGAAAACAATAATTAAGTTTCGAGTCTCAATTTTGTTTGCGCACCCTTTCTATACTCTAACTCATCTGCCTAGTATCCATAATAAAACAAACCATTTCTTATTCGAAATAGGCTCAATATTTTGACCATATTCAGAGTCAATCTTTTTTTTTGTAATCATATTTTAAATTTTGCCTCTCTGTCTGTGAAATTTAAGAGCTAGGCTCTTGTCTGTGCCATTGTGTGGAAAGAAACGCACGCAACTACTATTTTTGGCAGGAAATAATGGAGTGGTTTGTCATTGCTTTCTCCATTCACACACTAGAGAACAATCCAAAACATCGCGAAGCTACCTGTACCTAATGTGCAGGGGCACAATAGGTGCAGGTAGCCTCGCGATGTTTAACCTTCACCGGAATCAGGTAGTGGTCAATGAAAATTCCCGTACTTGAGTTAGATTGGTCTAGAAACTCTTGAGGTCGGGGCGGGCGGGGATTGAACCCACGGGTCCTTTCGCTCATAGGTCGCGCTCTTAGACAGTTATGCCACTACCGCTTCCCATTAACCTAAAAATATCTACTATTTTTGTGAGTATCAAGTGTGCAATGAACATAATAAAAAAAATATCCATTTGATTACTATTATCATTTTGATTGCAGGGCAACACCCACGCCTAAAGAAATTGCAAACAGACGTTTGTGTGAACACTCTTTAATGAAAATAAAAGGGCATGAACGAGACAATGTTCTTAATAGAGAAAATATTGATCCGGAGATCAAAATTTCCAACAAGAAATATCATAGAAAAGACCTAGATATTGACCACTACAATCTGCAAAATCCCTACATAGTACGTCGAGCTGTTCAAACTTTTTTGAAGAGTGGGAAGCGGAAGAAATCAACACCAGAGCCTTTCATAATGGGTGATGTTCACACTGTATGTGACTTCGATCCCACTTTTTATAAAATTATTGAAGGAAGACCTTTACGCCGTATGGATGATATAAAAGTTTATATGTCTAATATACGAGATATATTTCTATTGAGGGCCAATGCTTCTTATCTAGTTGATCAAATAATTGCAAAAGATTCGTCTTTGGAATTTGAAATGGCGGAATATAATAAAATAACTAATTTGTTCATACAATGTAAGCAAGAATTCGTTAAGTTTGCTAAAATGAGTTATCATACAGCTAATGCATCACAAAATGCAGCAGAAAAAATAGCACTTCAAGTAAAAGATATGTCTGAAGAATTAGATGCACTAGGCTTTAACTACGTGAAACTTGGCAATAGAATAACAGATTTAACTATAACATACGAAACCTTGACCATATACCGCCATTTTTTGGACAAACTGACTCCATTATGGGTGACTACTGAAAATATCAACACGGAATATTTAGCACCAAATAACAAATATTCAACTTTAACTCAGCAAGACTCACTGCTATCTCGTGGATCTGTGGACTTTGATAAAATATACAAAGCGTGTTTGGAAAACGTAGATCCTGATCCATACTTTAAAAATCCTAAACAACTTTTGGATATTTTAGAGGAAAAACGAACACAGAGTCTGAATTATTTGCAATTAGGTGTACAATCGGCAAAAAATCTAAATAAGATTGGCAAATGTAGAGATGCGTTAAAAACCAGAATTGAAAACGATGCAATGGAATCATCAGGATACGTGGACATATATAATGCTCGTATTGATGCTCTGGAAGAAAAGGTTGCAACATATAAAGCAACCTTTTATAAAATATTATTCGGTCAATTTCATGAACTTTATGCTTCGTTTGATGCAAGCAAGTTGTATACCTGTGTCCAGTATGTCCATACATTTCTTTTTGGAGGTATGGAAGATCCCAGAGATCCAATCACAACGTTAATGTATAATATAGAAAGACATTACTTCCAACTCTCATTGTTGCTGGATGATTTGGATTTGGTAGTAGTTAACAGAGCGAGAAACCAAGCATATCAGGAAGATATAGAAAGAATGAAAAAGGCTTACTATGCTCAGCGTATTCTAAGGGAAGGTGATATATTAAGTAGAGCTCTATATGCTAGTTTTGAGCCTCCACGGCGTAGGCAGTAGAAAAATGTTCTGTAAAGAAGTTTGTCTGGTTTATCTTAATTATTGTTAAGAATAAGAATAAGTACAGTAACAAATATTTCACTTTAGCAACGCATACGTAGTAACTTTGACTACTTGTGCGGCGACCAATATACAGGCAGTCTTCTATGTGTGCACTGCCAAAGCATTCTTTGCAAAGTGTATTGTATCTAAATTATCTTAATGTGTGTGTTAAAAGTATAAGGTTTTATCTTCGGATTTAAGTTTTTAAATGAGTAATATTCACGTATTTAAGTTATTACTTTTAATTTTTTAAATGTAGGACAACTTCTTGAAAGTGTCATTTAACCCGACGAACAACTTTTTCCGTTTTCTTCAATCTCGAAAAAGTTTTGACATTTCCATTCAAGTTTTCTGGTCGACTTGAAACTAGGATGATTGTTCCCACTGCGAGCTCCGTGGTGCAGTGGTTAACACGCCAGCCTGCGACACGAGGGCCCCGGGTTCGATTCTCGGTAAGGTCAAGATGGAAAATGATCTTTTTCAGATTGGCTTGGGTCTTGGATGTTTTTTCTATATATGTATTTGTTATATAATATAGTATCCTATAACACAACTCTCGAACTTACTTTGGGGCTAGCTCAATCTGTGCGATTTGTCCGTATATATATATATATATATATATATTTATCATCAATAATTTTTATATTGGCGGGCCGAGTCAATTCCTTTATTTGTATTCTAGGAGAGAGATATTTTTTTTTAAAACAGTTTGTTCTAGAAACATTTTAAGTTATTATTTTTTCACTAGTTTGTTCAAGTGACCATTGAACTATTTGTTGAATTGTTGTCTTAGCAAGTTTATTTTTATTATTAAGTAATTGATAGGCGACGTCTGTGGCTCAGTGGTACCGCAAGTGCCTTTGGATCGCAGGATCCTGGGTTCGATCTCCGGTCAGGTCAAGATGGATAACTATCTTTTTCAATTTGACCTGGATCTTGGAACGTTTATCTACATATAAATTGATTATAAAATATTGTATCTTTGTGTTAGTATCCCGCGACACAAGTTCACAACTTACTGTGGGGCTAGTTCAATCTATGTTATTTGTTATTTGTCTCTATTTATTTGTTTATTTCATTAATATTGACAGCTATACGTGTGGAATGTTACGTAATTATTTATTTTACAAAGTAAATTATAATGAAAGCAAATACTTCTTTTATTACCAGTATAATAAGTTTCGTTTAACTTATAATTTTTATTGCATTTGTTTTATAGGATGGTCCAGCCTACCAGCGAGATAAATTTTATTTTAAACTGCGCTTATTTTTTGCCATAATGCTGAGAAACGAGGGGAAAGCATGAGTAGGAATGTAGTGCAGCCATTGATTGCAACTTTAGTTGATATAAGTCGAAATAGGAGAGAACTACGCGGGTATTGTATTCGTGCCTTTTACGACAGTCAACAAATTCGGGTCCACGGTGATTTTCTTTAAAGAAAGACGGCCTGATGAAAATTTTGCGAATCTTACCCAAACTTTTGGTTGCAAAAGAAAACGGGAACTATCTGCAGATCGGCACGGATAATGCGCGATGTTCAAGTGATAATCTTTCATATAAAAATCGACTTCAATGAAACTACTCAACCGGTTTTAATGAAATTTAAATGAGACCAATTATAACGTAATTTTGAACCCCCTAGCTATATTGAAATCTAGGAATCAGAATCCCTAATGGTACACAGAATTGCAAGAAAGAAAGGTAAAAAACAAAAAGTAAATTAGGTTTCCCATACAAAGTCGCCGATCAGCTGGACGAAATGAAAGGTTAAATATTTTTTTTCATTTTTTACCTTTTTCTCGTACGATTCTGTATTCCATTAGGGATTCTGATTCCCATATTTCAATATGCTCGGAGGTTCAAAATCACGCTGTATATCTGTATACCGTAATGTATATACCGATTTGAAAAATTATTTTTTTAATTCAAAATGGTATGATTAAAAGTTGGTCCCATTTAAATTTCATCAAAATCAGTTTAGTACTTTGGTTGAAGTCGGTTTTTTATTATAAGATTATTCGATAACAATGCAATCATGTTTCATATTTAAATTTCTAGTATTATTCTAATCCGCCTGCCTTTTGAGCATTTGCTGTATGGTTGGGTTATTCCGAACGTAATTATCATAAGTTAGCGTGGGTTATTCTGCAACGTTCTGTTATGGCGCCGCTGCGCCCTCTGGAACCAAACTGATGTCGACGATCTGTATTCATTATGCATAGATAGATTGGCTTACCCTTTAAGTTCCGGATGTAACCTAATCACAAACTATAATAAAGATTTTTTAGATATGATAGAATTTTAGAAAGAAAGTTCAAAGTTAAATCTTAAATTAGTTTACACTTTTAACATTATTTATTATTAATTTAGAACGGCTTTAATGTATCTTTTCTCCGTATTAAAACAGTCTCTACTAATACAGCAGGTACGGATTACAGCACATCAACCTACCTATCTAAATTATTTACAATAGTGGTTAACACGCCAGCCTGCGACACGAGGGCCCCGGGTTCGATCCCCGGTCAGGTCAAGATGAAAAATGATCTTTTTCAGATTGGCCTGGGTCTTGGATGTTTATCTATATATGTATTTATTATAAAATATAGAATCATTGAGTTAGTTTCCCTTAACACAAGTCTCTAACTTATCTAACTAATCTGTGTGATTTGTCCGTATATATTTATTTATTTACAATATTCCTTCTAATGCTTCTGCATGTAAGGTAACATAAATGAAACGTCCCTTCAAGGCTATTTATTGTTACGCCAATAGTGGTTGCAGAAAATTGGTAATATTCTATAGATTCAGCGCATCCAGGCACACTTATGAGAAAATTGAGGTCGTCGTGTCTTATGATTATGAATGCTTACCATAGCAGACGGAACCCGGTAAAAGCAACAATGTAAATTTAATCTCGATTTTCCTTGGAGCGAAGTAAGAGTACGTACGGTTTTCGAGGTAGCTGTGTACATAATTTTCAATTAAGTCTCCTTGCACTTAAACTTATAAATAAAGCTTATAACATCACATTATATTTTAAAGTAACTGCCTCCGTGGTCCAGTGGTTAAGGCGTTGCCTGTTGACCCGTGGGTCGTGGGTTCGATTCTCACGGGAAGCATACTTTGTTTAGTTGTTTCCAGTTTGGTTATACCATTGCAGGCTTGAATCACCTGATTGTCTGATAATAAAGATGATTCCGTGCTTCGGAAGGCACGTTAATCCGTTGGTCCCGGCTGCCATCTGTAGCTGTTGTATCCATTAGAGGCCGAGAGGCGGTTCCGAAGAACTCTGACACCTGGGTGTGCATGGTCGATTGACCGTGACACCTACTCGAAATGATGATGATGATTTTAAAGTTAAGTAAGTACGATTAAGGTTTGATATACTTACTTCGGTGGCTCAGCGACCCGAAGTGGATCTTGGCCACGGAGTTCTTGGCCTACGACATTCAAGTGCGCCATTCTTGCCTATTTTGTGCCAACTCTGACCAGTCGGATACTTCCAGCTCTTTCAGGTCCTTGGCGACTTCATCGGAGAAACAAAATCTTCCTGACTTCGCTGGCTAGGACATGTGGAGACGATGGGAGAAGATCGAGCCGCAAAGAAAGCCTATTATGGTCAACCTTCCGGGCGCTGTCCAGTGGGGCATCCAAGATATCGTTGGAAGGTTTGATATAGGTTTACATCATTTCTCCCCTGTCATTATCATCATTCTGTCATTATCAATATCATCACTTCAGCAGAAAGAAGGCCACTGTTGGTTCAAGGTCACTCCCAAGGATTTTTGTGGCATGTAAGGATGTTGCCATACTCACCACGCTTAGCAGGCGGGTTGGCGAGCGCAGTTTGTTTGGTTTCTTGTGCTTCCGACGCTGCTACCCATCGGAAACATTATTTAGCTTCTACTCACTCGGATGAATAGGGAAAAAGCAAGTCGGAAGGCCGAGCGCGCTTACCTAGCCACCAGACAGGTAGTTGAGGATGACACCCCTGAACTTCTCCTGAAACGAACGAACAAACCAATAAATAACAATAAAGGTGAACGCAGACTTGGTCGCACCGCACGCGCCGCAGGCGCTTTTGTTTCAGGTAATGCGGCGACTGCGGCGCCGGTAGTGTGTGAGATTGCTCCGTGGCGCAGTGGTTAACACGCCAGCCTGCGACACGGAGTGCCCGGGTTCGATCCCCGGCCAGGTCAAGATGGATAATGATCTTTTTCAGATTGGCCTGGGTCTTGAATGTTTATCTATATATGTATTTGTTATAAAAATATAGTATCGTTGAGTTAGTATCTCATAACACAAGTCTCGAACTTACCTTGGGGCTAGCTCAATCTGTCCGTATATATTTATTTATTACATAGAACTTCATATAAAGAACTCGAATGCGGCGACTGCGGCGCGTGCGGTGCGGTTAGCTTTAGCTAATTTATGTGTAAGGTAACTTTTTTGTTACTAAAGCCTGTTTGTAGGCGAAGCGGCTAGCAACCCATCACTATTTTGATTCCGTTTTCCACCTACACTCCCACTAGAATGCTAAACGTGGCTTATAGGTCGTACAGACCTTGGCTCTGTCTACCCCACAAGAGAAAAAGACGTAATAGTATGTATATAAAGCCTGTTACTTAACTTACTAAAGCCTGCCTTGTTACTAACGCTGATAATGACTGAAGAAAATCCTCCGTAAGATTCTGGGATCAACGCTCAGGAGATGGGAGCTGGAGATTCGACCAGGAAGTCAAAGACCATGTGTTTGACATATTATTGGTAAAATAAAATCAGTTTGTATTCGATGGCTCGTACGCGTAGAGAAAATGGGAGAGGATCGAGCCGTGAAGAGAGCGAATAAAGTTCTTCAAGGGTCTTCGGTCGTCGACCAGTTGGCCGTCATAGGTAGACATGGTGTTGAAAGACCTACAGAGCCTCGAAATAGTGATAAGCAACAGCTGGTACATAACTGCAAGAAATAGCGTCTTCTAGTAACTGATGCCTACATTCACTTTGGGTTGATGCGTCAACACAGTAGTAGAAGTATTATGTTAGCAAAGCTAATAAACAATCTGTGTGCTAAATTTCATCTAAATCTGTCCAGCCGCATTTGCGTTATATATCCAAAGATTTAATTATTAACACTTTAACAGGTAAATAAAAATTGATATTTACATAGTCTAAAATGAAGACACTTTCGCTGTCTATTCGCTTTGATCTTTTAAACTACCCAACGGATTTTAATGTAGTTTTCAGCAATGGATAGAGTGATTCAAGAGGAAGATTTATTTATATGTACATATAATTTGCTGCCCAAATTTGGACGCGTGCGAAGCCGGGGCTGGTCGCTAGTAATTTACAGAATAACGTAAGGGCCTAACATAATAGGTACTTTTTAGGAGAAGGCATTATTCTGAATCCATGAGGGAACAAAGGAGTCTAGAGAAGAAAAAAAAATTTTGAGTTAAAGAAACTTTTTAGTTCTCGAGAATAATTAAACGTATTTTAGACCCTGCATACGGGGAACCGTTCTTTTTTTTTTTTTTATTAGATGAGATGAAAAAGGTATTTAATTTTTTGCCACTAAACAAAACGTGCTTTGTCACATACTCTGAAAATTTAGTTATCAAAAGGTGGAATATAATAATTTCATTTCTTGGAAATTATATATAGATATACCTACAATATTTAACTTTTGTATTTTTTATAAAATCGTATTAATGACTACTTTATTATAAGCTTTTTCCATCAAATATTTATACATAAAAGCGTTTGCTTACAACACAATAACAATAACAAAGACTAATTTAACTTTAGCCTAAACAACACATTACAGGATACATCACGCGTGGCTGGGCGTCTATTCAGGAATACGAGCGCGCGCCGAAGATACCAGACTTAAACACAGCTTAAAGCGGGTTTAATAAAACAATAATAATTATCAATTGTCGGCTCACCGACTCCTTTGTCTGCTTTCATAATACAGGAATGTTCACAGCACTTTTGTTAACTAATTGAATAGCGGAACGTTTATTAAATATTTTTAGATCCGCCCGCCTTTTGATATTGCGTAGTCGGCGAAGTGTTAACGATGGAGTAGTCAATATTACGTTATTAAAATATGCGTAGCTTCTGCTGAAGATAAGACTATAAGGTAAGTAATTGCCAAGGAGATAAGCTACAGAAAAAAATGCACAATTTGGTATATTAATTGACAAGGTACTACATACTTATAAAAATTGACCACCGCACCGACAGTCCTTTGTAGGGGTGACTCAGCCCGTCAAAATGAATAACTCGTCCTACAATGAAGGGAACTCAAAATTTTTTCGACATTTTTAAAAGTCTTTATCCCAAAAAGTAAGAAGTAAGTACTGTTCCCGAGGGAAATCCGTCGCGAACAGTACTTTCAATTGATTGAACCAATGAACACAGATTGATTGTGAACACCTTAGAAATATAGAATATGTTAAAATTTTGGATCAGACAATTTATTAGAACACAGAATCGTAAAAGGAGAGTCAAATTTTGAATCTTCCATTCAAATTCACATCTAGATTTTTTTAATGAGAAGAGACGAAGAACACCTCATGAAATACCTTTTAATATGAGGGTAGATACTTAAAGGAAAAGGCAAGCCAAATAAAAGTGGATGGATTGCGTTCAAAAGGATATTCCTTTAGGATGGACTTCTTCTTTACCAGTCAAAATGATTATTTAAACTATTTATTAAGAAGGTGAATAGAAACTGATGTGGGAAGGGTCGAATATAGAATTTTGGAGGTAAAACACATGTGCGTCGACCCCGTATACGATGATGATGATGATATAGAAGTTTTTTCGTTTTTCACCGTTTTATGTAATGATTTTGTTTTCTATTAGTGATCCTGATAACAACATTTATATTTTCTTTAAAAATTAAATCCTTTACAATTTAAAGCGTCAATACAAAATACCACACTGCTGGTAAAAACTATGTAGTTTTTAACGCCGAGTGCAGCTGATAATAAAATAATGGAATGTTACTAATTGCACATCTGAATCTGACTCTTAATATTGTTCCATCTCCATCAAATACAAATAATTGTATAATGACGGTCTGTGCGTCTGTGCCCGAACAAGGCCAAAATCAATTTGCTTCCCCCGAACCGTCAGCAAAATGGGCGTCGCTAATAAATTCAAATTTATTCGCGATCGGCGCGTCTCTCCTCTAACGCATTTAAAAAGTGATTAGAAGTTAAATTGACACAATATGAACTTTTTGTACGCAACGCGGCTTGTAATCAGAAACGAAATTATTCAATTTTGATGAAATTCGCAATACAACTTTTGATTTGTAAATAACAGCGCGATAAATGTGTTTAGAATATTGACGGCCGTTTTGTAAGTCATTTCTTTGAGATCGTTAAACATTTTGCATAATTTAAGAAATATTTTCATTTTGTAAAGATTAATTGGTCCAACTTGAATCTATCGTTTATTAGGTATTTAAAAATCTTGACTGGTATGAGACGTTCGGTTGAGACACTATGAACTTTATGTGCATAGCGCAACTTCTAATCAGAAATGAAATTATTATAATAATGATATTCGAAATAAATACAAATTTTGATTTGAAAAAATAATTGCGCGGTAAAGACATTTGAAATATTGACGTTCATAAATTTGGATTGATTTAAAAATATTCTATTTCGTAAATATTATATTAGGTAACCTGAATTTATCGTACGTTATTTATAAAGACTAAGGTGGTAGTTAAAAAGATAAGACGTGAGATCTACACGATATGAAAATTTTGTATCAACGCGGCCTGTAATCAGAAACGAAATTATTCAATTTTGATGAAATTCGCAAAACATCTTTTCATTTGTAAATAATGTGTTTGGAATATTGACGGCCCTTTTTAAGTAATTTGTTATTTGCATATTTAAACGACGAGCCACCTGATGGAAAGTGGTCACCGTCGCCCATGATAGATAGATAGATAGATAGATAATGCCGTTTATTTGCTGCTCTAGTCACACATATACAACAGTTTGATAAACAACAATGTCATTAGAAATACAGAGTAAAATAAAAACAATACTTTACAATTGTATATGTATGCCACAGCAATGCAAAAAGGTCATAGCTCAGTGATTATGTTGCCCTGAGAGCAACACACTGATTTTCAGCTATGGCCTGTCATCAAGTGCGAGTGCGCTTCAAATAACTTACGTGGAAAAAATGGGGAAAGGCCTTACTTAGTACCAATTGACTTTTAATAAGTTTTTAGGCGAATATAATAGATTGACGAATATATAAACTTAAATAAATACTTATAAAAAAGAAAAATAATAAAAACATTGCCATTGCCCATGGACATTTTGTAAAGATTATATGAACCAACCTGAATCTATCGTTTATTAGGTATTTATAAATCTTGACTGGTATGAGACATTCGGTTGAATGAAACCTATTTTCAAACAAACTAAAACGCTAACGTTTTTAGGTTGGTAAAGTGAAATCTGTTTTTTCGGACCTAGAGGACCTAGAATACATGAGATATTTCATTATTCGTACTTTTAAAATTTAGAACACCAAAATAACGTTCTCGGTAATTTAGTAATTTAATTATTGAGGGTACATTTGAAACGATAACGATATTCTTTAATTTTGCGGGCCCTAAATGTGTTTAGAATAAGTATTGAAAGTTCTTTTCAATGCTTAAAAAGTTGCAAACGAAATTTTTTGGCCTGTCGAAAATTCTACCGATTTTCGCTTACTTTTCAATCTTTCTTTTTTCAATATCCCTGTTAATGGGTGGGCATAAACTATCACGCAAATAGCTGCAGTTTTCGCTCATATCGGCATTCCATACCAAATTTTCGTTCCGTTAAAAGTGCAGTAATCCGTCGCGCTAGGTCGCCTCGCAGTTTTTATAGAGAAATAAATGAAATAACCATTTTTGTGTTAAAAAAGCTTTTGTAGTACGTTTCAAGCATGCAAGTGTTATACACGGTGAAAATTTGATCATATTATACGCTGTATAATATATAATTAATATATATTATATAGCGTGATTTTAAACCTCAGAACTATATTGAAATCCTGGCATCGGAATCCATTATGGAATACAGAATTGCTAGAAAAAAAGGTAAAAAACTAAAAAAATAAATATTTGACCTTTCATAGAAATTCGTCCACCTGATCGGCGACTTTGTATGGAAAGCTTAACTATCTTTCCAGGAAAAAGTGGAAAGGATTTCGTACTAAGATGTGAAAATACTGGCAGTGAATAGGATCAGATGAAGGGAGCTCCACTGTCATGACGAAACTTAAATTTTGTTGCCTGCTGCTCTTAAATTTTGATGATGGTGATAAATAGTACACCTGAAAGCTTGTGGTTTTTAACAGCAAAAAAATTGATGATGATAATTAATACTACAACTAAAAGCTTGTAGTTTTTAAAAGCAAAAATATTCTGAAGTGGCATTTTTCGTTTTAACTGTGTCGTGTAAATTTGCATTCGGCTGGCGCACATTGATTCCCATCGAAATTGAGTTACATCGTACAAAATAGATTTGCACGCATGACTGATGGCTGCGCACTAACGACACTTATGACTCAGGCCAAAGTAAAAATAATTACCAGTAGGTCACTTTCAATATTAGCCTTGGGGTCAATGCGGGTCTAGAAGAGAGTTGATGTATATGACGTATTTCAATATGAGATGAATTCCAAAATAATGGAACAAACACACAATATACAAAATTTTGCGGTGTATATTTATTGTCTGTTCCCACATTCTACTTTTATTAGGATTAGGTAAGTTTATTTACTTATCTTTATTCCCCCACTGCTTCATTTATCTGTATAAAAACATAATTCTTGTAACATAAATATATCGTATTTTTATTTTTTAGGTTGTTGGAGAAAATAAATTTATTTTTATCTTATCTTTATAAGACGTTATGGGAGCGACATATCGATCTAGTTAGATTTCATCGCTTCATCACTAACAATCATAAATTGACAGTTCATTAATTTATTCATTCTCAGCCATAGAAGTATGAGGACACATTTTTTTTTCAAATCTATGTTCTCAGCCCACATGTGTTGTACATTGTCGTATGTTAATCTCTTTCTTTCCGATTCTTTATTAGTTCATTGTATAATTGGTTTATTTCCATCCCCATCCTTACTCATCGGTCTATATTTACCAAACTTCGTAACTTATTTATGGAAAAAAATATTTACTCTGTATTTGATTGTCAATGCCTACACAGCTCGAGATTACATTCTGTTGATTTCCATCTACTATGTCCGACCCTCTACGCAATTTTTTAAGGCAAGGGTAAAGGATGGTGACCATTAATCTCAGCGTCTAAATTTCGATACAATTATGAAAAAAATTGAATATTAAGCGTCTAACGCCACGTGTGCGAGATAAATGGTGTCCTTTCCTTTGTTAACGGAAGTGCTGGAAGAAAAATGGTCCCGAAAGTACCAACTTAAAGCTTGGGCTAATGTGTTTTTGAGGTTGAAAAGCGACTGGTGCTTTACAGCTTTGGAATTGACTTATCGAAAACAAACATTATTTTTCTCAAATTCTTCACTGGTTGATTTTGAGCTTTCTATGTCATAATAATATACCAAAATTGTTATAAACAGAATTGGAAGAATACCTATATAAAAAAGAAAGATATAAGTGAAAACAATGAGGTGAAGCCTTTGCCCAACATTTCTAACAAAAAACCAGATTTTAATGAAATTTTTAAATTAAGCCAAGAAGAAAATAATTTAAAATATAAAAAAAAATTATACCTAGGTTATAAGTGTCCGAGTCATTACTCGGTATGAGGTTTCAAAGAACATACAACGGAATTGAGATCCTCATTCTCTACAGAAAGGTCTTCCATAGAAATTTGACCTGCTGAACGACGAATTTCTATGGGAGGTCAATTTTGACGTGGTTACGTCTTATAAATCGATGAACGCCGTCTGCACGCACGAAAAAGTGTCACGTTCCGCGTGTAAGCGAGAGCGCGGAACAAGCGATAGAGAGGCACGATCGGCCTAAGCGTTCGGCTTGGGACGCATCTCTCTTCCACCGTTATCACGTAAAAATATCGTCCGTAAACCGACTCCTTTTTTAAATTAGTCATAATCATTTCGAGTAGGTGTCACGGTCAATCGACCGTGCACACCCTGGTGTCAGAGTTCTCCGGAACCACCTCTCGGCCTCTGACGTGGTTCCTTTAACGACTACCTTGTGGCAGCTGGGACCACCGGCTTAACGTGCCTTCCGAAGCATGGAATCATCTTTATTATCAGACAATCAGGTGATTCAAGCCTGCAATGTCCTAACCAAACTGGAAACAACTAAACAAAGTATGCTTCCGGTGGGAATCGAACCCACGACCCCCGGGTCAACAGGCAAATGCCTTAACCACTGGACCACGGAGGCTGTTTAATAAGTGTTTTTAAATTAGTGTTAGAGGCCTATGACGTTATGACTCTGGCTCTGTCCATCAGTAAGGGATAAAGACGTGATTCTATTTATAAATGCATTTTCATTCGGATCCTGCCTTAATTTACCCATAATGGGTTTGTGTCGAGAGTGACGCAGTGATTGCCAGACTCCTTGAGGGTCACATTTTGCATGTTTCCAAACAGTTCAGACGAGAAAACTAATGTTTTGAGCAAAAAAATATGTCTGCGTTTTGAAACTTGCATTTAGCAAGTTAGTAGTTCAAAACGCAGACATATTTTTTTGCATTCACCATGCTTTTTTGATATACTCTTATTAAATGAAGAAATAATATAAAATTTGTTGAATCAAATACCGGTAGTTGTGTTAGATGACGTAAGCCTTAATACGTATAAGGGAAATGGCATAGAGAATTTCGGCTCCGAGGTTAGAACAGGCGGTGACTCAGTTGGAAGAGTATCGTACATAGACTTAGGGTCGCAGGTTCAAATCCCGCACGCTTGAAATTTTTTCACCATGTTCCATTTCTTAATTTAACAACGCAGACATATTTTTATCCGACTGACCTACCCAGAAGGAGGGGAATGTTTTCGCGCGTATGTATGTATGTATCTAAGTATGTCTGTTCCATTGTCGTCTCCTATAGCCTAAACGACATGACCGATTTTTAAGTGGGATTCGTATTCTTCCATGGAGTGTCATAGGCTATGAGCTTTGCATAAAATTATATGGCGGACATAAACTGTCAAAAAGATAGTCGGGTTTTTTATTTTATGAAATAATCCACTTGTTACATAGTAGGAACTTGTATGAAGCGTAGGTTTTAAAAAAATATATCTGACTAGCTTTCGCCCACGGCTCCGCCCGCGTCAATGTCGGTCCCTCGGTAATACTACCTACTTTTTCCCGGGGTAAAAGGGAGCCTATGTCCTTCAACGTACTCCAGAGAACTTGTATGCAAAATTTCATGATGATCGGTTTAGTAGTTACGGCGTGAAAGTGTAACAAACAAACAAACAAACTCACTTTCGCATTTATAATATTAGTAAGGATAAGGATAACTAAACAAATTATAAGTAGATTCGAAATATGGGCATTCAATAACGGTAATTTTTTTATAAATCTATCTATCGCTCAAGAAGAAACGATAGTATCATTTTGCTCCAATACAATAGACTGATATACCTACTTACTTTAGTATATTAGCAAAGCAACTACCCCGACATAGATACTAGGTATCTGCTCAGAATGTATTGACAAAGGAATCTCAGTCGCGACGCTCCTCCGGGAGTTTGAGACAAAGTAAAATGCAAATCGTCATGTATTTCCAATTAGTGGCCCCACCTCCCCAAGACGAGTGCACTCCGCTTGGTATCTGGGTTTTGATCTTTCAAGGATCATCTAAAAATCTCTAAGAATGCCATGACATGAACAGTGGCAAATGCACACACGATTATGTTAACTTGTTCGTGTTTTGCGGAACTGCGAGTGTTTAAGGCGCTGTATCCCTTAACCGTTTGTAGCGGACATCGTGCGATATTTTATATATTTGTGTCATACATATCGCCAGTCTCAGTTCAAATCCGTGTCTGCCATTTCCCTGTTAATTTTCACTTTTAATTTAATAATTCAATAATTATAACCAAATATTGTATATTTTGTAGGTATCCATCTTGCTCATTTAGTTATACTTTTTGTAGTCGTATAAAAGTTGGTAGTTGTCGCTGAAAATATCAAGTAATTCGCGACGAAAATTTTTCTGGATGTAGCTTTTTTGCTATTTTATTTAGTTAGTTTTTAAATATTTTTTTGAACATATTTTGATGTAACCATTTATTTTGATCTTTGAACTGTACTTCATATTTTTTTCATGCTAATATTCTTTGAAAATAAGGCTAACTGCGCGACGAAAAAATACACGTTTTACGGTATTCTTCTGAAGCACAGCGCCTTAACAAAGTTGATGCAACCGTGTTGTGTGTGTGTGTGACTATTATTATGAAACTATAAGCGAGTATACCAGCTTGTTTGTACGCTTTTGCGCTATAGTGGCTTTTAAGTGTACAGACATAAATACAAACATAAATCAAAATAACAAAACATATAAAAATGAGAAAATTCTTTTTCCAGATATAATTTACCCTTTCAAATAGAAAAATTACTTTAGAAATAAAACAGACAAACAAAAAAGCGTCCTTTATGTGGGATTTAAAACTTTGCGAATCCTCTAGTTTTGGGTACAGGCTACAAGTACCCAATTCCGAGAGTAGGAAGCTATTCTTTTATTCTATAGTCGCTTTAGTTATAATTCAAAACACTATACCACCAATGGGTCCAGCTTCATGGTACCAAAGAGAATAAACCGAAGACGCTAGTGTAGTAAATAAAATATTAATACCCGCTTTCGTTGAGAATGTTAATGAAGGTACTAAGCAAAAGCGTAAAGTATGTGATAACTTAGACGATGTAAAGTACTCGTTGTTGATCGTATTTTGAGAAATAGTTATGTTGGTTGATGCCCAACACTATTTCGCATTTATTGTATTCTTTACCTCGGATTTTAAGAGCTTGGCTCTATCGATCGGTGTCACTGTGAGGAAAAAACTTACAATATGTCTATTTCTGGCTGGAAATAATGAAGTGGTTAGTCATTGCCATCTTGCGCCTCACCGGAAGCAGGTAGTGGTTGTTGAAAATTACCGTACTCCATACTCGAGGTCGGGACGGGCAGAGTTTAAACCCGGGACCTTTCGCTTTCTTTTAAGGACGTGCTCTTAAACGACTGATCCACTGCCGCCTTTGAAATCCTATGATTGTAATCATTTTACTCGATTTTTATAGTAATCATTTTACTCGATTAGACTAGCTCCGTCCGTGGCGCAGCGGTCAACACGCCTGCCTGCGACACGAAGTGACCGGGTTCGATCCCCGGCCAGGTCAAGATGGAAAATGATCTTTTTCAGACTGGCCTGGGTCTTGGATGTGTATCTATATATGTATTTGTTATAAAATATAGTATCGTTGAGTTAGTATCCCATAACACAAGTCTCGAACTTACTTTGGGGCTAGATCTATCTGTGTGATTTGTCCGTATATATTTATTATTTATTTATTTATAGTCTATTATTTGTTGATGGGTGTCGATGGATAATACCACAACAAATAACGAAAAATACCACTACACACAAACGAAAAATACCAACTCCCAATTTTTTTCTTGCAAATGGCTTAATGACTTTCCGGAATTGTGTGTATGTTACAGCCATTAATTAAAAGCCTAGCGATTTTACTAAATTCCGTCGGGTAGCTAATTAATCATGAAACTCTCAACAGCAATATCAAATACATAAAATAAATATACATTCAAACATAGAACCTCCTCCTTTTTTGAAGTAGTTTGAAAAATAGTTGAACAAATCATCATCATCATCATCATTTCGAGTAGGTTTCACGGTCAATCGACCATGCACTCTGGTGTCAGAGTTCTTCGGAACCACCTCTCGGCCTCTGACGTGCTTCCTTTAACGACTACCAGATGGCAGCCGGGACCAACGGCTTAACGTGCCTTCCAAAGCACGGAATCATCTTTATTATCAGACAATCAGGTGATTCAAGCCTGCAATGTCCTAACCAAACTGGAAACAATTAAACAAAGTATGCTTCCGGTGGGAATCGAACCCACGACCCCGGAGGGTTAAGGCGTTTGCCGGTTGACCCCCGGGTCAACAGGCAAACGCCTTAATCCCTGGACCACGGAGGCTGTCAGTTGAACAGAAAAATCTTAAAAACATCATAAATCCTTTTCAGTTCTCAGAGCCGCTGAGCTCATTAACAAAATCAAAGAGACTATTTTAATTAGACTAAGAGTTTGTTCTCGTTTATCGTTTACGTATAAATATATGTTTTCACGTTTAAATACAACAATTTTCCCTTCTTATGACTTAACTTTAAACTGATATTTTATAGAAGTGCTAAAAGTACTTTCCAGTTTTGAATTGATCTGAAACTTTGCATGCGTATGTAAGTTGGCTCATTGATATATGCATGGAGTATAAGCCTTATAAGTATTAAGTAAGAATAAGGTAACGTCAACAATTAAACCTCCTAGATAGATTTAATCTATTTACCTATATTCATGAAAACATGAAACCTACTATTTTAATTTCTATTATTTTATTTTAAAGGTTTTACGAGTGACGTATTTAACAAGCTGTTGCCCGCGACTTCGTCCGCGGCTATTTCCGTTATTATGATAACTTAGTTTTTTTTATTAGTATAGATGAATAATTTTCCCCCGTTTTCAAAACATTTTTTATTGATGCCTCGCTCCTATTGGTCGCAGCGTATTGTTTTATAGCATAAAGCCTTCCTCAATAAATGGACTATCCAACACAAATAGAATTTTCCAATTTGAACCAGTAGTTCCTAAGATTAGCGCGTTCAAACAAACAAACTCTTCAGCTTTATAATATTAGTATAGATGTATACAGTATCAAGTAAAGTTAAAGTTTTGCGCTTTTTTTAGTCTTTTTTATCAACGGAATGATAGTGTAATTCAACTCGTTTATTCGACGGAGACCCTGGCGACAATTCCCATAAATCCAGTAGTCTGATCATAGACGACGCAGCAAGGCGGACAACCACTAGCCCGCTATAGACCATCGTCCCAACGAGACTTTCTGATGTATAAGATAGTGTTTAGGGGCTATAATATGTGGATGGACACTTCATTTGTGAACATAAATATCCAATCCATTACAAAAACTTTAATAACAACAATTTTTTTTTAACAATGACTAAACAAATAATCATTAGAGGAGAGTGTAGGCCAAATCCTTTGTTTGCTCTGGCCAAGTATGGCTCTGGTAATACAGAGAGAGTCATGCTTCTGCAGTGGAGACTAAAAAGACCTGATGATGATGATGATGAACAAAAAATTCGGTAAAACTGACAATTTCCCAGTCAAAACTTAGGAAACATATTTTCAATCCAGCCTTACAAAAATTTTATAGTTTTAAATCTTTATACAAGTTTACCCTAAGTCCAGAAATGTAAAACTTAGAAACATTTTCCTTAAATCCCGATCCTAAAGCCAGGATCGCTCATAAGTCGTCAACCTTCGGTACCTGTTGCCTCCCCACTTGATTTAAGGATCGTCTGAGCTGTGTACCTATGAGTTTACCTCAAAGTTCAATGACAAATGGATTAGTTACCTGAACTGACGGAAAATGGAAAATATTGTTGGTCATTTGTTGGTGCTGACAAACTTTGTTAATAAAGGTGCAAGTTTTTATCACTAATGTAGGTGTATCATTAATTTTAGAATTATTCGAAGAGTGCAGTTCTTCGGTTATTTTTCTAGGCGAGCTCCGTGGCGCAATGGTTTTTTTTTAGAGTTTCCTCAAAAGGTTACAACACCTAGGGGAAGGGAAGGGAATTCATTGTCAAACTTAATTAAAATTTACAGAGTTTCAAATAGTATAATTTACATTCGTTGGTAATATTGAATTTGCGTTAATTACAATGATTTGTTTCTGCTATTTGATACAGAAACGAGTTATGAGTTACTAAGGTATAACTTATAATTTACATATTGATTTTTTTAAGATTGCGAATATGGTTAACACGCCAGCCTGCGACGCACATGTACTCCGTGCTGCGACGCGAGAGTACCCGGGTTCGATCCCCGGTCAGGTCAAGATGGAAAATGATCTTTTTCAGATTGGCATGGGTCTTGGATGTTTATCTGTATTAGTGATGTAACGAATATTCGCATTCGCATTCGCATTCGCGGATATTCGCATATTTTTGCATATTCGCATTCGCATTCGCATTCGCGAATTTACTGCGAATGTTTTAGCGAATATTTTTTTTTAATTTTTTTTTTATTGTTGGTTGATATACCTAATAAAACAAAATCTATACATTAACTATGTTTTAATTCAAGAAAATTATTTAACCTCGTCATCACATAATCAGTCTTCTCTTTATGATTTGGTTGGTAACATTTATTTATTAACTTTGAGAAATCGAAACAAAAATCTAATCGAACGCGCTTCGCCTCGTTCGAACGGAACTGCTATCAAGGTCACCAAGCGATAGTGAATTGGCGCCAAATTTAAACAAAATCTGAATATTCGCATTCGCATTCGCATTCGCGAATGTCGGTAGCAAATATTCGCATTCGCATTCGCATTCGCGAATGTCCAAAATATGACATTCGTTACATCACTAATCTGTATATGTATTTGTTGTAAAATATAGTATCGTTGAGTTAGTATCGCATTTATAATATTAGTAATTGACCGAGCGAGCGAAGCGAGCGAAGCGTCTCAGCTCAGTTTCCACTGGCCCAAAATTCTTTTGTCCGTCTGTCTGTCTGTCTGTTCTCGCCTACAGGTCGCATTTTTCAACCGATTCTCATGAAATTTTGTGAGCAGGTTCGGTAATTATATAGAATTTTTTTGTCGTGCCAGTTTTTCGAAATTTTTAAAAATGGTGGATATATGGGGGTCCGAAACTTAAAAAAACTCATAGCACAGCTATTTAGAAAAAAAAAACAAAAATGTCATAAGACTTTTTTGTTGTTCTCATTAAGACGCAACTTTTTTGTTTGAACAACTTTTTTATACGATAAACTTGAACGTGTTTATAGTCGGCAATTTGCCCAAAAGTTGTCTGAAATCGATTTTCTGTATAAATATACTGAAAATCTCACATACTTCAACTTCTTTCATAAATATGAAAGAAGTTACGTGAAGTGGGAGAGGGAGTGAAATTGAACAACTTTCCCTAAGGAACAAAAATCAAAATATTTTTTGGCTTAAAGCATGATACTGCGTATTACTTTTATAATTGAAAACACTGAATAAACTTAGAATCCTGAAATAAAAATTAAAATGAATAAAAAAGATTCACATGCTATCCTGTGACTTGAACCCGGGGCTTATAGATGCCGCGTAAAGTTCGCATGTTTGTCTGCCATAATAGTTGAAAATTAGCGTCCTATTAAAATTTTGACCAATTAGTAACATAACAACTATGAAACCGGGTACTTAAACTTTGCCTCCTATTCACCCATGCCAAGTTCGCTATTCCGATATTTCCAATCTTGAAGAGGATCACTCCAACTTAGTTAATGTGTACAAAATCATACTAAACATGGTGCTCAAGGGCCGTGTTTCCATACAAGAGCAGTCCCCTGATTCCTCGCCGGATAGTACCAATAGAGTTATGATTTTTTACTAAAAAAATCCGTATGTACATTTTTTTCATAATTGAATTATTTAAAGAGATATGAACCTTCAAAAACATGAAAAATTGGTATCCGTTGTGTTCAAACATCAAGAAAACAAATTTTGGCAATTATATAAGAAAAAGAAATGCAGAAACACAGCCATAGCTTATTTTAAATTTTTTATGTAAGAAGAAATTAAATCGGTTAAGTTTTGGAGAAGAAATCAGAGGACTACAAAAGCGTTAATTTTGTGTCTCTATCGCACTCTGCGGAGTTTCTTTGGGCACGCGGCGCATAAGCAATAGATATTATAAATATCTATTTTTCATTTCTCTCGAGCTTAGTGTTTCCTCTTAAAAAAGGGTCTGGTCGGGTCTTCTGGTAAGGGGAATGTAGGTTAAAATTTCCGTTTCCTCTGGTACCTAATTGAGAGCAGCGGGGATTGGGAAATAGTAACTGAAGGAAATCATCCTTTAGTCAATTAGCATATCAGTAACAGATATATTTTAGAGCACTGGTGGGCAAATGTGGATGTTGGTTGTAAGGGCTCGCGAGGTCTACTGTTCTCGCACCACTAGTAACTAGCTGTCGCCCGCGGCTCCGCTCACGCTAATGTTGATCCCGCGGAAACAGTACTTTTTCCGGGATGAAAGGTAGCCTATGTGTTAATCCAGGTAATAACCGATATGTGTGCAAAATTTTATCAAGATCCGTCATCCATTTAGGCGTGAAAGAGTAACAAACATCCATACATACTCACAAAATTTCGCGTTTATAATATTATTAAAGTAAGGATGAGCATATTAGTGTCATCAATAGACCGATATCTAAGATCTTTTCAAATCCATATTGAAAACAATAAACAACACAATATTTCTGCATCAGGATTTTACATTGAAATAGGACCCGGCAATTCGTTATGGAATCTGAGCCCACATTTTCCCGCCGAGCACAAAGGTCAATAAGTATCATACCGAAAATGTAAGAAATATGTTGGGTTTCTCAGAGATACGACTGGAATGTATGGAACAAAAGCCTTGGATTGTTCGCGTCTGTTGCAATCAGGAAGCATTGGGTAACTACCATTTTAGACGATAAAATATAAGTAAGTAAGTAATATAGTATACTTTATTGCACCACAAATTATACATTGATAAATTCTACAATTTAATTTATTTCTAAATAAAATACATAAAATTTAACTTATAATTTTAGATAAAAATGCTCATCTAAGGCTGATTTCCCAATTTATTTAATAAAGCTCAAAAACTGGCTCATTGATTTACTATCATACTCGTATGACGAATTCTGCCAAATGTAGGTTTAATGATGTATTTATATGTTATAAAATATAATTCATATTATATTTTTAATGAAATAAAATTTAATTTAATGAATGTGTAAAGTTGAGTAACGAATTTTATGAATGTATAATATACGGGTGAAATTAAATTCATTAGCAAACGTTTAAGGATTGACTCAGACCACGAATATGAACATTTTTCATTATAGGACTAACTCCGAAATTACAAAAAAAATTTGCTGTTCCTTATATTTCGGCCAATTAGATATTGCACTTTTGTATGAGAGAGCAGGTAATTTTTTCACGATGTTGACGTTAGTCCCATAATGAAAGTTGTTCAGATTCATGGTCTGAGTCACTCTTTAAACGTTTTCTAATGAATTTAATTTCACCCTGTATACATAAAGTCTCATGTAACTATTAAAATTGTACAGTTTAAAATATTGACAACAAACGTAAATCGGGGGGATATTTTATATCGAAATTTTTAATATTTCTAATAATTTTTGATTGCCTAAACAAATAAATAAGAATGGCTGAATAGAATAGAATAGAATCTTTATTTACGAAATATGGGTACAAAATAGGTGACAAATATCCATAAATGACCATACATATTTTGCCTAGTAGGCGTGTAAATATTAAGTTTTACAATGCAATGTTAAATTATATAATGTTGGCAATTAAATAAAATGATACAATAAAATTAAGTCAATATTCTAAAAATTAAAATCATGTCAAGCGAAAAAATATGATTAAAATAATTATGATTCGCAACAAAATAAAAAATAAAATCTCATGTCACAGTTTTATCAATTAAAAAATCGTCAAATGTATAATATCCCTTCGCAGACAACAAGTCAAATAGTTCTTTTTTAAAGTGCCGTAGATTATATTCCTAAAATCTGCGGGGCAATTTATTATAAATCCGAATGGCCATGACATAAGCATTTTTTTGAAAAATGGAAAAGTTTTTTTTTTTCTGAAAAAAAATGTCATAGTGACAAGGTGTAGGAATTTTGATTTATCGGAGTATCCTTTCCTATACTATTAAACGAGTAAATCTTGTATATTTATTTACATTACAAAGATCTCGAAAACGGCTCCAAAGACTTGGATGAAATTTAGTATATATGGGTTTTCGCAGGTGAAAAATCGATTTAGTGCTCATCTCTGGGCAACTCCACGAGCGGAGCTTGGTGTTTTTAACCCTTTAACTACACAACTACTAGAAATCTTTAACAATATACAAAGATATACCTCAGAATAGTTGAGCATTTGCGAAGAGTTTACACTGCGCTAATAACAGCAGCAATTTTAATTTCAAAAAAGCAGATACCATGTCTTAATTTTTATTCAAACTACGTCAGCTTAGTTGCCAGCAATGCTGGTTATTCCACAAATTTCTCCATCTACCCTCATACAAATCTGAAATAAAATATATTCCTCGCAGGTACCAAACTGGACAAACACTTAACCTGATTGACCCCGACGGTATTTTTATTGCGCGCGGTCTCCGGACTCTTAAGGGCACTTGTGCATTCAATCCTCTTTTTAAATAGAACTTTTGTCATAAAAGGGCTTTTCTGTAGTGAGCCCTTAAGTAATATGATAGTGGTTGTCTCGGGTTTACCTGGCAATGTCATTTTTGTTGCATTTTTAAATCGCATTTGCTTTTTCTCATTATTAAGTTTGCGAAAAAGATAAGGTTTTAGATTGAGGTTTGAGTACCACGTGATATTTTTTTAAACGTGCTTGTATTTATGAAAACTAGAAAGATAATGCACAACTTTAATATTAGCAATTGAATTATTTCAAGGAGTACTTATACCTTGAAATAATTCAATTGCTAATATTAAAGATTACTATGAATTATTATTTGTGTATTAAAACGTAGAATGTACCAGCTGTTACATCATTGAAACTAACGTGAGATATAGATATTATGTACCAAAAACGGGTCACTCACGTGCTTTTTCGTCGGGATTGCCGACTATAGTTTCGGACTCGTCAGGAGCCCATTTTCAAGGCGAGTGTGAGACGCGCGGCGGATGGTCCCGAACTCCGCCGCGCGTCTCGCATTCGCCTTAGTGCCTTAGTCGACAATCCCGACGAAATAGCACGTGCGTGAGTGACACGTTTTTAGTTTATAATGTACCAGCTGCTTCTCTTCTTATGCAGACTGTAAAAAAACTCGTTAAGCATGTCACTGAGCGTAAAAGTGGAAAACAAAAGCAAAACAGTGATAGGTTGCTAGCATGATTCCTTATTTTTTTCGCTTATTCCCTTGACCAGTTTATACAGTCTGCATGAGAAGAGAACCAGCTGGTACATTCTGCGTTTTTTCTCCCAAACCAGCATGGAAGATGTTTGGGTTTATTTTACTTCTAATTTCGGAGGGTATTGACATCTAGTCTCTATAGAATGACTTACTTGAAATGGTGTTTAAACCCATGTACACATCCGACCAAGGAGCGATATCGTAGGCCCCATCTGAAATTCCCAATGTAGAAGCAGGTGTGTGAAGATATCAGCTAAAATTGTAATCAAAGTGTCTCACCCAAAATGAGGCAACACACGCAGTGAATTCATGCGAGTGTAATTTCAGTCCAAACAGATTCAAACAATAAATTGCATCGACACATGCGACTGCGGCCTTCATTGCGCCAAATTAAGACAGCTTGCGATCCGTATGCTAATGAACCTCTGCCTAAACAAACATTGCTTAAACTTGTTTATGGCTCAACTCTACAACGGCGCACATATCGCCCGATTTTTTCGTAGGTATTTCTTGTTGAGTTTTTTCAGTTTTCTTCATAATTTTGTCATAGAATTACGAACTCTTACACAGGGCCAGATTTAAAAATATGCGCCCTGCCTTTCCTCTTTATAATATTAATTATTTGTTTATTTGTATTGGATAAATATAATCGTACAAAACAGCTGTTTAATATTCTTTAACATATAGAAAGCTACATTATCAGGGGATAACAAAAACTGAAGAGAAATAATATACGTAGACCAAGTGGCGGGAACTAGATATTTCCCGCCACTTTGATAATTTCTCTTGTTAACAGCTAAACCGTTTTTGATCAAATATAGCTAAGAAAACTCTAGATTTAATTTGTTCAGCCTCTTGGGAGCTACGCTACAGCATGCACATAAATGCGCAAGCAGACACATCAAACTTGTAACAGCCCTCTTTTAGCGCCGAAGTTAATGACTACAATCATATTATGTAAATACATAAGCCTATGTGCCAAAGGTACGCGCCACGCAATACCGTGATAAAATAACGCTTGGCATTTTATTGATCGATTGATCAGCGCAGTGGGGTAGGGGTTTTATATTATAAACTGTCTCAAAGCAAACAGCTCGTTGATATTAACGAACTAATTTCATATTTCTCTGAAATGAATATGGCTTCACTCGCCTTTAAAACTTGTTTACTGTTTGGCTTTAATATCTATCTCCATTTTATTACTGCCTACGCTATAAAGAACTAGTAAATCGTATTTTCAGGCTCTTTTACAGCGAATAAAGAGTTGTTTACTTCAATACATTTCGAATAGTCTTTGTGTTTATTCGCGGGCGCGCAGATTTAATGAAACGTGGAAATTGTAACTATTGCGTCTCCCTTGCACGCGTTTCCCTTTGAACTGCGTATCTTATAAAAGCGAGTTTGCATTTCCGCAATCTATTTGTTTCGCGTTTGTTCAAACAAAGTGAAGAATTCCTAAGTTCCTTTCTATTCGCGGTAAAATATCACGACGCATTCTTTCGATTCTGCACAAGCCAGCGGGTCGGAAAGCATTTCGCGTTACAACGAGAAAATCGCTAGAACAAGTTAGAACGGACGATAATCGAGGTGATAATACCGCTCGTGTATGATCAAGCACGTGTTTACGTTTTAATAAAAATCAGCTCTATAGAGGTTCTCCGGGAGCGAACAATTTTCCAATACAGCCATCAGAAACACCGAGGTAGCGATCTTACAAGCTGAATTGATACTTCAGACACGCTGTTCTCTTGAAAGCTTTTATATTATATTATCTAAGACCTCTCAACACGTGGTGGAACGTCTGTCGTTGCGATCTATCGATTCCATTCTCTCCTGGGTAAAGAAAGTGCTGCCTCGACTCGACCGACACTCTTCTAGGCGTACCTTATAAAAGGATCGTATTGAGGGAATTCTTAAGTGAAACTACGAGAAAAGTTATTGGAAGGGAATTGTCTGGGAATATTTTCATCTCGTTATCCAGGTGTTTGATGTTTTTATGCTCTGTCGCCCCTTTTGATGTATTTATCTCTGAATACCGCATATATCTGTATGTTAGTTTTATCATTTAAAATTTTTGTAGATTAGAAAGTCTTATAAAATATAATTTAAAGCTCAAAATCAGAATTTTTTATGTGTTTTATTTTGCATTCACAATGCTTTTTTTGATATACTTTATTAAATAAAGAAATAAAATATGGTGAAAAAAATTTATGCGGGCGGGACTTGAACTAGTGACCTAGGTCTATGTACGACCTACGCTCTGCCCACTGACAATACTGCGGTAGCTCAGTTGGCAGAGCGCAGGTCGTACCTACATAGACCTAGGTCGCTGGTTCAAGCCCGCCAACATAATTTTTTTTCACCATATTTTATTTCTTAAGAGCCCGCCATACTCCAGGCGGCACGCCGCCGGTACAAACGCGGATGGTCTAAACGCGTTGGCTACTTTCGTTGGATATTTTCGTTTTTTAGGAATATTCAAGGGTTATTCAAAAAAGAAAAACATATGATGGCTGCCTTATCTGTAATGCAATAATAATCAAAAGTTTCAAGGTTAATTTTAATGTATTTGGTGAATAATGCTATATACCGAGTAAATTAGACGTGATTAGGAGGCAACTTTGCAATTTTTTTCTATCGAGAAAATTTAACGCAATCGTGTTTTTGAGTCAGATAGTTACCAGAGTTAGTCCTGAACTTTGCTGCATTTTTATTTCAACTTGAGTATTTAATTATTATTGATATAACAGTCAATCATGCAAAGCAGTGTGAGGTAGTACGGGCCCTTAATAAGAGTATATCAAAATCAGTATTTAGGACGAAGAATCCTTATTCTTACTTATAATATTATAAATGCGAAAGTGAGTTTGTTTGTTTGTTTGTTTGTTACGCTTTCACGCCGTAACTACTGAACCGATCATCATGAAATTTTGCATACAAGTTCTCTGGTGTACGGAGAAGGACATAGGCTACCTTTTATCCCGGGAAAAAGTACTGTTCCCGAGGGATCGACATTGACGCGGGCGGAGCCGCGGGCGAAAGCTAGTAATATATATTTAAAACTAGCTTTCGCCCTCGGCGCCGCTCGTGTTGACATTAAAGATCGATTTACACAGAAAATAAACGAAATTAAAGAAATATTTATTGTAGAAACACAAAACATATACAAAAACAAATAAAATTTAAATGAAACAATCAAAATAAGTGTGTTGCAATAGGTGACGGCTCAGTGTTACGCTGGATACAATAGTGACCAGCACTGATTTTGCGATAAGTCCGCCTTTGTACTCATTATTTGTGTTATATGTCCTTTATGTATCAATATCGTAAAATGGTGCAAAAATTCAACCAGCGGTTATAGGCTTGTTTCCTAAAAAATGCTTGTAAAATACTTAGTCTCTCTTAGAGATGAAAAATATTAGATATGTATTTTATTATTTTTTCAATCAAACAAAAATTAATAAAGATATAGCCCGTTAAATTTCCGCGTGACGTTACTATCCGGTAAACTTTTTACCGGCCTGTTGCGTCATAAGCCCCCACTCCTCAACTTTGATGCGCTTTATCTTTATCATCTTTTGTTTGATTGAACAGAAAAAATATTTGTCATATAGTTTTCGATAATCTGTAAGACGAACTAATTATTCTAAATGGTATTTTTTTAGGAAATAAGCTTTTTCCCACTTCTTTGGAAACAAATCATATTATATGCTTTTCATTCAGATCACTTTCTCCCTCTTTCTCTATTTTCAATTCGATGGGTGACCGCAAGTGGCATAAAAATATCTCGAGCTCCTCAGTATTTCGGAAGGCACTTTCATCCGTTAGTCCTGGCTGCCTTCATTGATGGCAGTCGTAAAGCAATGTCAGTATTGTCAGTTGCCTTTAGGCAGCTTGAAAATCTGACATTTAGTTTGGTAACTTACACAGACTAAAAACATACAAAACATGCTCGAGGAAAGAAAAATTCCTGGGAATTTCTCACTTTTACTCATCTTACATGTAAAATCTTAAATTGCATCTTAGATCCTCGGCTAAGGAGCATAAGTCGAGTCGTTTAGCATCACTTTCAAATTGCTCAACCACTGAGCTACATAGATGTAGATAACACAATTATTTTCAATGTTTTAAAAATATGTCCAAACTAATACATTATTCCACATTAAAGAGCATTTTGGTTAAAACATTTAGTCTATCACTAGCTGTGCCCGCGACTTCGTTCGCGTACATTGGTTGGGGGCCTAGTCTAACTGGAGAAAAAAATTAAGCACCCTATCCTGTGTCCTGTACGTCTATATGTTTATCTACAAAATTTCATAAAATTCAGTTAATTCGTTTATGAGTTATCTCTTAAGATTTTTTGATTATTTTTTCTATATGTATTTATGTACATATAGAAAAAAATCCAAAAATCCTCAATTTAGTTTCAGTATCATGTATAGAGGTTATAATCATGATATCTATGAAAACAAAGCAACTTACTCTATCAACAACCCTTACAGATTTAATAATGGTACTTATTGATACGTGATCAAAGCCTAGATGGATATTATACTTCAACAGAAATAGAAAAGAAAGCTATACAACTAATTATAAACGTCATAGGTTGTTGGTGAAATTGAAAGGATGTTTGTTATTATATAAAAAACAAAAAAAAAACATTTGATCTTCCATATAAATTCGTCCATCTGATCGGCGACATTGTATAGGAAACCTAATCTACTTGCGATTTTCATCACATAGTTGGTCTATGACACACTGTAGGTAGACTTGGATCGCGCTTGATATAAATCCACATTATGTGACTTACACCATTTTGGAGGCAAGCCAAGTCTCATGTGCCTTGCATGCTAATACTGCTTAGACTTAAGCGCTCTCCAACGTAGGTGTTGATTATACTCGTAATCTTAGTGTTTTTAGCATGGGAATTGGGAAATTTGGGAAGGTAAAGAGAAATTACGAAAAATTTTGTCAGGTTGCCTGTAAAATTGGTTTACGGATGATATCTTTACGTGATAACGGTGAAAAAGTGATAGATGCGTTACAAGCCGAACGCTGAGGCTGATCGTGCCTCTCTATCGCTTGTTCGGCGCTCTCACTTGCACACGGAACGTAACACTTTTTTTATGCGTGCAACCGGCGTTCATCGATTTATAAGACGTTATCACAAAAACCAAACCGTCTTTCTTGCATAGGGTACATAATCGTAGATTAAAAAAAATGCAAGAAGTAAAAACATAAACATTAACGTTATGCATTTTTGGAATATCACGTGTCCGTTTTACTTACCAATTTCCGATCAGGCCACGTGTCCTGACACGAGTTTAACATTTTTTATCTATCCCAAAAAGTGCACAATGCCGCTAAAGAAGTTTTCACTTCAACCACAACCTTCACCTTTTTTCTTAGCCTATAGTGTCCCACTGTTGGGCAAAGGCCTCCCCTTCAATCCACCATAGGTCCCTATCCTTGGTAATAGTTTTTCAATTTTTACGTTTTACTACAACCTTCTTCTTAGGCATCCTTGTACCCGAGAAGCCAGTCTAGGAACCTATTCTATATGTGTTTTTACCCATCTTTCCGGTTGCCTGTAGACAGGCAAACGAAACATTATAATATATGTTTTGGGAATCAATATCAGTTATCCTATCGTATTAGCAGCAACTCGGGGCTTAGATCGCGGGACACGTGTCCAGAGTGCCTAGTGGGAAAGAGAGGCATGTCAAGAGCTAGCTTGTAATAAAACCTGTGTAGAAATACCAAAGTATGTACTCGATTTCGTAGCAATAAATTAGGTTAGGTCTTTATATTGATCGTGGCATGCTTCGATCAAATATAATGGTAGATACACGATGCGCGCTCGAAAAGTGGCACCGGCAAAACAGCGCACTAGACGAGTTTCGGAGCTGTTTTGTCCACAGTTTCAATAAACCGCGCTAACACTCAGACGTCTCGTGATGACGAAGGTCAGTATCAAGATGCGAAAACTACGCGTCAAAAGTGAAAAAGAAAGATGGCGTGTCATACTTTCAGTATGTACCGTTTTTGTTGTTGTTTGTAAGTATGCATGATGTTTTTGGCTCGGGGACATTATTTAGGCTTCATTTTGTATGAGACTGTGTAGCTATCTACAATTATATTTGATCGAAGGTGGAATGGTATGTATAATCAAGTAGGTAAACTGATTGACGGTTGAAAGGAGCAAGGCATGGCCAAGTTTAGTTAATATTCACATTACATTCGCAACGGATAAATACATAGGTGTGGCCCATAATCTGCTTTACTGAACCGGAAAATTAATATAATACTTAACTTCCGTATAATTTAGTGTCGAATAAGCTAAAGTTAGACTTCAATGGGTATAATCTGTTAGTGATTGATATTACCGATCTATTTACCTATACATTGCGTGCTGGATTGTATATACCTTGTATGTAGCCTCTAGTGCATCCATGCTAGGGAGTAAAAAAAAACCCGGAATGTATCTACTACCTGCTTCCATTCCCGCGACGGCGCCGACTGTAGTAGCCGGCCGAGGAAAGGACGAAAATAAAATAAATAAATAAATATATACGGACAAATCACACAAATTGAGCTAGCCCCAAAGTACTTTCGAGACTTGTGTTATGGGATACTAACTCAACGATACTATATTTTATAACAAATACATATATAGATACACATCCAAGACCCAGGACAATCTGAAAAAGATCATTTTCCATCTTGACCTGGCCGGGGATCGAACCCGGTCACTCCGTGTCGCAGGCTGGCGTGTTGACCGCTGCGCCACGGAGCTAGTCTGAGAAATCATGTGATTATGCGATGCGGCTAGCAACATATCACTATCTTGATTCCGTTTTCCACCTGCATACCGACCAATACGCTAAACCTGTCTAGGCTGGGAAAACACATGATAGTGGGTAGGTATGTATTTGTATGTATGTAGCCTCGTGGAAACTCTCCATCCCTTCCTGAAGATATTGTACAAAACAAATAAAGTACAGTAACATCTAGTGCAAAAGTATATCATAGGAGGGTTGGTGTTAGGCAGGCGTCCAGTCGTGAAAACTTGGCTAAATTATTCTACAACTTGAATAGCTATACAATAGCCCCAGTCCATATATAATTTCTAACTATCCAAGATGACATGGAAGATTCATTTCGCGAACGTATTTAAGCAAATGTTGACCAACTAGTTAATTTGCTTGAGTTAAAAAATTATCAACTCATTTAGTGTAAAATAAACATTCATTCAAAATAATCTAAGTATACTAATATTATAAAGCTGAAACGCGCAAATCTCAGGAACTACTACTGGTTCAAATTGGAAAAGTCTTTTTGTGTTGGATAGTCCATTTATTGAGGAAGGCTTTAGGCTATGAAACATCACGCTGCAACCAATAGGAGCAAAGCATCAATAAAAAATGTTTTGAAAACGGGGGAAAATTGCTTATCTTACTAATAAAATTGCCGCGGACGAAGTCGCGGGCAACAGCTAGTATGTAAATATAGAGCTAAAAACCATCAAAAATGTGCAACCATTAATAGATGAGCTTGAGTAGGTAAGTTAAAAATAAAAAATAACTACCTAGAGGTGATCCATGCATGAATCACGGATACCACAAGATAAAAAGATAACACGATGAATTCATATTGGTCGATATACCTTAATCTTACAAAAATAAATTAGACTCGTTTATTTATTAACAATCCAAATCTTAGTTAATGTGGGATTTCCTCTCATAAATTCTTTATAATTAAACAGATTCAACCTACATTAATTTTCGTAACTACATAGTTCCAAATTTACTGGCGAGATTTGAACCTGCGACCCTACGATAACTTAGTCAGGGGTCAATTAGACGCGGTCAATTAATCGGTAACGTAGACATTGTTGAAACTGTCTCGATTCGCTGAGATTTTATAATTCACTTTTTATTTGGAGTTCCGTTGGTAGACTTTGAAGAACGGCTACAGCATCACATTTCTTTATCCGTACCGACCTAGTTTACAAAGTATCTAATATATTTTTAATAAAAAAATATATTTTATCGACCAGTCATCATCATTTCGAGTAGGTGTCACGGTCAATCGACCATGCACACCCTGGTGTCAGAGTTCTTCGGAACCGCCTCTCGGCCTTCGACGTGAACGACTACCAGATGTCAGCCGGGACTACCGGCTTAAGCTGTGCGTGCACTGGACCGGAATCGGAGCGGACGGAGCGGCCGGAGCAGCCGGATTTTCAAAATGCCGGTGGGGTGCGTTCACTGCATTCGGATTCCGGACCGGCATTTTTACAGTGTTGCCAGGGCCCTTGAGTCATAAGTTACGTTTCGTTTCCTGAAATGTTACATTTTTGCAGCAAAAGTTACAATATTGTAATTTTTTTAATTTACGTGTTTTTGGGGTCGGAGTATAACCCTCCACATAGCGCTGTCCTATAAAGTGGTCACTAACATATAGCATAACGCTTTGCTTTATTTACCGGCGGTGACTTTTGTTTATAATAATAGAGATAGAGAAGATACCACCTCTTCAAAATGTGGCAAGCGACCAAATCCCCCGAAGACCGTGACGCATATAGGGTTGTAAAACGTGCCACTAAGAAAGCAGTTGCCAGAGCCAGACAAGACTTCGTACAACCATTGTACGACCGCCTAGAATCGTCTGAGGGGCAGAAGCTTCTCTACAAGCTGGCACGTTCAAGGGCCATAGCGGCACAGGATATAACCAAGTGCCGCTGTGTTAA
The DNA here is from genome assembly GCA_947532085.1 of Elegia similella. Lineage (NCBI taxonomy): Eukaryota > Metazoa > Arthropoda > Insecta > Lepidoptera > Pyralidae > Elegia > Elegia similella. The sequence continues at coordinate 8,492,009 of OX383937.1, forward strand.
AGACTCTAACGGTAACCTTTTGTGCGAGGACCTCCCGGTTAAGGAGAGATGGCGCTTGTATTTTCACAAGTTACTCAACCAGCAGCATAAAGAGGTTCAGCCACCAGACCTCCTTCCAAATCAGGGACTAGTGCCACCCATAACGCCCGATGAAGTCTACTCAGCTCTTCGTCGCATGAAAAATCGGAAAGCTGTCGGAGCCGATGAAGTCCCCATCGAAGTCTGGAAGGCGTTGGGTCCTCGTGGTGTGGGCATTTTAACCAACCTATTCAACCGCGCACTCTTCGCCGGTAAAATACCTGACCAGTGGAGACTGAGTATTATTACACCAGTCTTCAAGGGAAAGGGATCGGTGCAAGAGTGTAGCAACTACCGCGGTATAAAGGTCATGTCTCACACCATGAAGCTCTTTGAGCGGATAATAGACTCTCGGATCCGACAGGAGAGTGCTGTTTCGGGGTGTCAATATGGATTTCGGCCAGGACTAGGGACCATGGACCCTATTTTTGCCCTAAGGATCGTCATGGAGAAATACAGGAGAAAGAACACGCCTCTTCATTTCCTGTTTTTGGATATAGAGAAGGCCTTCGACTGTGTTCCACGGGAGATGATCTGGTGGGCATTGAGGTCCAAAGGGGTGTCCGAGATCTATATTGACATTATCCGCGATATGTACCGTGACTCAGATTCCTTGGTCAGGACTGCTGTTGGTGACACTAAACCCTTCCCCGTCACAGTTGGAGTCCATCAAGGCTCGGTCCTTAGCCCCTTCTTGTTCAGTGCGATATTAGACGAAGTGTCACACAGTATTAGAAATGCACATGAGCAACCCCCGTGGCTTCTCATGTATGCTGACGATATCGCACTGGCAGATGCGGACAGGGGAAGACTGGTGCGACGCGTGAATGCGTGGAAGGAGTCGCTTGAAAACGGTGGTCTGAAACTAAACGTGGCGAAGACTGAGTACATGGCTTGTAATGTCACAGATCCCCTGCCAGTACGCATAGGCGAGGACGTGGTCGACCACTCTGATCATTGTAAATACCTGGGATCTGTCCTTAGCGCAACCGGGGACATCGACAGCGACATCAAAGCTCGTATAACGGCGGCGTGGGCAAAGTGGCGTGAGGTGACTGGTGTCATTTGTGACCCAAAAATGCCGGTTAGATTGAAGGGACAGGTCTATAAATCCATCATCAGACCTGTCCTTTTATATGGAAGTGAAGCGTGGCCTGTACTTGAGCGGCACAAGAGGGAGCTGCGTGTCACGGAGATGAAAATGCTGCGCTGGATGTGTGGAGTTTCGCGGCAAGACCGCGTGAGAAACTCCCGCATTCGCGGCAGTCTCCATGTCCGAGACATAGCGGACAAGCTTCAAGAGAGCCGCCTACGCTGGTACGGCCACGTTTTGCGAAAACCGGCAAATTATGTAGGAAAGAAATGTCTGGCTATGCCACCTCCGCCGGGCCCCGGCAGAAGGGGGAAACCCAAGAAGTGCTGGCTGGATGTCGTTGGGGACGATATGCCAGCCAATGGTCTCACAATTAAGGATGCCGCAGACCGTGCGAAGTGAAGAAGAAAGAGCCGGAAAGCGTACCCCGGGCTCCAAAGCACACCAGCTGAGGATGCAACCGGGAACACGCTCGGATGAGAGAGAGAGAGAGAAGATACCACCTAAACCCGTACCAACCTGCCCTGTCCCATTATTATGTCTGTTTCATATTTAAGTTTGTCTTTATCAAAACACAAAAAAAAATATTCTAAGATCTAGATCATCACGATGTCTATACCTTACTGGGTAATCATTACTCTGGCTGGAGTGAGATAGATATGGGTGCATAATATGAACTCTAAAAGACTCCTCTATGGAGAGTTTCATACATTATATGCTGATTTATTAAAAGATGAAGATAGATTCTGTGGGAATTGAAGAAAATTTTTTTTGAACTTTTCTATATTCTTGAACCTTATATTTTATTTTACTACTTTTTCGGCATGATTAATATACATATCCGTACCAAATAACAGCTTTTTAGTACTTATAGTATGAGTAAAACCACGGACGGACAGACGGACGGACGGACAGACATGGCGAAACTGTAAGGGTTCACTATTTACTACGGAACTCTGATTACGGTCAGTAATTTTACGTGATAACGAGGAGAGATAGATGCGTGATAGATACTACTACTACTCCTGCTGCTGCTGCTGTTGCTGGTCTGGAACGTGACATTTTTCGTGCGTGCAGCCAATGTTCATTGATTTATATCGTTGTTTTTAATGTCAGTATTTTCATCACTCTGTATTTTCGTCTTACTCATTCACGACATATGTAATTGAGGAAGACTACAATGAATGACTAGCTAATGAATTTAAAAGTTATGGATGATCTAAATCGAATTCCTACGAAATGAGGTTTCTACCATTCTCTGGTATTCATAATAATATTCCAATATAAAAAGTTCTACCATAAGGGGTAGATCTTCTTATGAACGGCAACACTGACGACTGCCGATGCCGGTGACGTCACCGGCAGAAATTCCGGTCTCCGGCACGGAAATGCCGATGCAGTGCACGCAGCGCCATACAAATCCATACAAAGCAACAAATCCGTCCGCTCCGTCCGCTTCGATTCCGGTCCAGTGCACGCACAGCTTTAACGTGCCTTCCGAAGCACGGAATCATCTTTATTATCAGACAATCAGGTGATTCAAGCCTGCAATGTCCTAACCAAACTGGAAACAACTAAACAAAGTATGCTTCCGGTGGGAATCGAACCCACGACCCCCGGGTCAACAGGCAAACGCCTTAACCACTGGACCACGGAGGCTGTTATCGACCAGTATGTATGTGATATTATCAACACGTGCCAATTTTATAAATGTATGTATATTTGTATGTTTGGCAACACAACCGATTTAAATGAGTCCAACTCGTCCAACTCCAAGAAATTCCAGTTTTCGAGACATGTGTATCTCAAAAAAAAATTATATTATTCGTTTTAAAATTTCGACGGAACTCTCAAAGCTTTAAGAACTCACTATTGCCGGTATTTAAGGAAGTTCCGTATAAAACAGAGGGTGGAGTCTACTCAATTACAAAGACGTCTTAATTATATTAGATATGCCGGAGACTCGGATTTGAATTACAATCGGCAAAACCGTCTGTCGAAAGAATTGTTAATTCTATTAGACCCTCCGACGGCTTTTTAATGTAAATCGAGTAGTCGTATTGCGTCTGATGACTGCTAGATACAGTTGCCCATGCACACATAAAGTCTTATATATATGTAACTAGCTTTCGCCCGCAGCTTCGCTCGCGTCAACGTCGTTCCCTCGGGAACTTTTACTTTTTCCGGGATAAAAGGTATGTCTTTCTCCGTACTCCAGAAAACTTGTATGCAAATTTTCATGATGATCTGTTCAATAGTTATGGCGTGAAAGCGTAACAAACAAACAACGAAACTCACTTTCGCATTTATAATATTAGTAAGGATAAGGATTATATTACAAGTTTTTATTATTGAATTTTACCTTCCCCGGTGTTTCCATATATGTATGTAATCATGATCGTGCGAGATGTTCAGATTTTAAAAAATTTATCAAATTAATTCAAAATTTGTCTAAAAATACTACAAAGCACACTTTAAATTTGATATCGATAATTTTACTAGATACGTTAAATGATCAAAGTTGGTTGGACAAGTTCATTTGCAAATAAAAAACAATAAATAAATATTATTATAAGAACCCATTTAATAAAAGCAACATTTTCCATTAGGTAATTACCATAAACGCGATAAATATAGCTATCGTATAAAGTTAGTCTCTTATAAATTACTGAACGTGTGACGTCAAGACTCAATAGTATTTTCTGTGAACCGTTTTAGTATCATCCAAAATATGAGCTAGTATCGTTCTCTTTACTGCAACATTCAGTTATGTTAGGTATTCAATACGTTTATAAATTAAAATATTAGTACGACTCCTTGTCCTAACAAAAATCATTTTGATGGTCCCATCCTGATGAAAGCATGAAACTTGGCATGAATGTAGCTATCATATATGTGCTTCAATCTCGATATGGAAACACGTCAAGAAATTATTTTTTCCCCCTTTCCCTTTTATCTCCCTCATTCTGGTTTTTCGAATTTTCTACAAAAACGATACGACTGAGGAGTTTACTCTTCAGGGACCAAATCATCGTCGATAAATTGCCTACAAAACGATACTACATTTTATAGTGGTAAGATTAATATATTTCTATATACAGCCATCAACGTATAAAGAAATTTAAAAAACAGCCCCACTTTTTTCATTCTTGCTTCAATTAGAGGAAAACGACAAGAGTGGTGATAAAATAGGCTAAAGAAGTTAAATACCTTACACATTTAGCTACAAAATGACACCTATTTCATAGTCGTAGTGGCATTACTTCCAGAGTTACAGCTCACCGCGTCTGGCTCAAGTACTCTGTTTTTATACTATTTTACAATACCATCTTCCATTAACTTTGTTTTGCGTCGATTTAGAGTTTCCAATCCTATTCTACTAATATTATAATCACAAAAGTTTGTGAGGATGTAAGTATGTTTGTATGTTTGTTGCTCTTTCACGCTAAAACTACTGAATGGATTTCAATGAAACTTTAAAAATATATCTTATACATCAGAATAACACATAGGCTATGTATGTACCACGGGCGAAGCCGGGGCTAACTGCTAGTTAGAAATAAAATAGTCCATGTGTTAATCCGGGCCATAGTCTATCTATATGTAAAAATTAATTTAAATCCGTAGAGCCATTTTCCAGTGATTGACAAACAAACCAAATTACAAAATATAATACTGCTTTTAGTTTATCTGTACATGTAACGTCACAACGATCACATTATTAAAGCTGTAAAGCACCTGGTTTAATACACTAAACCAGATGCTTTGATGATGTGATCGGGCTTCCATTGGTGTAAGGGTTTCAAGCAATTTATTAAAATACAGTTAATTCTAGGGAAAATTATATATATTTATTTTAATGCATATGAATCTCCCCCACACTAACAGAGACCTGTACAGGCAAGACCTCACTTCTTACAAAGGCATCGTCCTTTAATGCAGCTGCGACATGTACACTTCGTCAATTCCTTTACAGATGCTGACGTTTCTTTGGTCGTACTCCAAAATGGAATCCAAATACCATCTCTTTTTATCCATCCCCAGTTCTCAAAGTTGGGATATTCAGGGTTTGGTATCAAATTCTGACCCCAGATCAATCCTGCTTGCAAATAAGCTCGTTTTGTATGCTGTTCAATAGCACTGAGTGTTAATAGCAGCCTATCCATGGCCCGTCCCTTGATGAATAATGCTTTTCTAGCTTGTTTAATGCCTTCTACATCGCTTTTGTCGTAAGTCAGGATGACATATCTTGCCAAAGCATCCAATTAATGGGTTTCAATTTCATTTTGAGGTCGTGACAAGGTTTCAAATACTCTGGTAACTTCAGGGAAGGAATTCCACGTTTTCCAAAAGGACTTCTTTCCCTTTCCACAAAATCCAGATACAGTATCGCACTATGAACTATGAAATAGGTGTCATTTTGTAGCTAAATGTGTAAGGTATTTAACTTCTTTAGCCTATTTTATCACCACTCTTGTCGTTTTCCTATAATTGAAGCAAGAATGAAAAAAGTGTGGCTGTTTTTTAAATTTCTTTATACGTTGATGGCTGTATATAGAAATATATTAATCTTACCACTATAAAATGTAGTATCGTTTTGTAGGCAATTTATCGACGATGATTTGGTCTCAGTCGTATCGTTTTTGTAGAAAATTCGAAAAACCAGAATGAGGGAGATAAAAGGGGGGGGGGGGGGAAAGGGGGGAAAAAATAATTTCTTGACGTGTTTCCATATCGAGATTGAAGCACATATATGACAGCTACATTCATGCCAAGTTTCATGCTTTCATTAGGATGGGACCGTATTTCGAGTTAAGGACCCGTACTATATCGTTTGTCTCGTTTGTATCTATTGAGTAAACGACTGATCAGTTATCATAAAGTATGATACTATCTTTTTATTTAAAAGTATTATATGTTTTATGGGAAAAGCTTATTCCCTAACAACATATACCTAGTAAAAATAAAAGTTTTGTCATAGGTTTGAGTGATAAAATAATAATGTATTACGGGTAATTCATTATTACTATATTAGTCTACGGACTATCCTTCTAGACATGTTCATTTGTTGGTTCTTTGTAACGACGGACACAGACTGTTTTTAGTTATAAATGTCTTTTTTTTTTTGTTTCGTCGCAAAATATACCAAACACACCAACGACTTATGTTTCACATGATAACCCCCTTTCACTTTAAAATACGTGCTGAATTTGCCATTAAGCCCGACTAATTTCGGCTCTTATTAATATATTATGCAAATGAGCCTTACTAATTCTAACTCACAATAAGGAACTGTCAAGGCGCGCCCCATAGAACATTAATTCAAGGGCGGGTCCAGCGGGTCTAGGGGGTATGGACCCCCTTTGGGCTTGGACGACAAGAAACTAGACTCTGGTCTATATTAAGTACTTATTTGTTACAAGAAGAATATTAGGTTATTAGATAAAATAATTTAAACTTTCCTAAAAAAAAAAAAACTTTTACTTTTAAACAAAAAAAGGGGAAGTTTTACTTTATGTCAGTGTGTGGGATTGTGGCCACCGAACGTGTGGAAAGACAACATTGCGATTTTCTTAATATGAAATAAGATTTATAGGAGCTCTCAGCTATAATTGTTGTATTTGGTGGAAGCAAGACACCTTGAGCAGCCAGGGTCGAAGGCATCAGATTAAAATAATGCAGCCAATCATCGATTTTGAGATCAAATCATTGTTATGGACGAGAAAATTGTATATTTATGCGTATGGCACTTCATTCAAACGGAGTAATGTTTTTCACCTTCGCTTGATGACCTAAGGTTTAAGGTAAGCTAATATTTCTCATTTCTTTAAATCGAGTTGCATTTTTTTTGTATGTATGTATTATAATATAACGAAACTTTATATACGTCAATGTGTAAGTAAAACAATCAGTCGGCACGAATTTATGACTTTTCATTTAAAGTTTGTTTTTATTAGTAAAATATTTTATTGTAATATCTTTAGAGTCTGTTAAGAGTAATATTCAACTGACCGATAAACCCCTGACTTGGAAGTTGGTTCCGCCCTTAAATTAATTCAGCCGATGTTGGGTGGGATTGGGATACAGTGAAATTTACATACCTACGGCGTATTAACTTGTGGCTAATGGCATTTGTATTACGTATTTCTTGACATGACTGGCAGAAATCTGTTTGCGTTAGACATTTTGGGATTGTGTTTTGAACTACAGAGACTACCCTCATAACTATATACAACATATAAATGCATAGATTTTGTAGGCATATATGACGCAAATATCACGATTTGTATGGCAAACAAGGGTGCCGACTTTTCAACACCTACTGTGACCAGGCGAAATTTTGTACTTAGAATCCAAACCGATTCAATTTTTTAGCATCAACGAGGCGTTTTTTAGTTTCCGCAGCCTTGACGCCTGGTCGGGGTTCGTAAACGCGAAGAACGTTATCTATATACATCTATATCTGTGGTTTGATGAGAATTGAATTACTATGTCTTTTACTGGGATAAGTAGTACGTAGAAGTTAATAGTACCTACCTACATTTAGTAAGATATACAACCTGTAACAAAATAGTGATAACAAAACTTAAGGGCAATAATCGGTCCATTATATTGAACAGCTTTCCCCGGGGGACATAATACGTCGACATCAAAAATCGACCTTACACACAAAATGAGCAATTAGTTGATCGACTCAAGAACTGTAAACCCCCATTTTAATACACGTTGTATATTGACTATGCATTCTATTATGTAGCAAAATTAATAATTTTATAAATAAGCTATTATGTTATTACATAATTTAAGAGTACATTTATTACTCAATTCCCTCCTCTCACGTATCCCCTTGAAAAGAGTCCCGTTTAATACATTTTCGCATTTTCTAGAAAACACTACAAGGTAGGAGAAAATTATTAATCGCTCGTATGCGGCGGGAACGCAGATCTACGCAAAAATGCATTGTTTAACTATTTTGTCTGGTATTGCCGCATACAGGAGGATTCGTTTTTTTTAGGACGGCAAACGAACAAGCGAGTTACCTGATGGTAAGTGATCACCTTTGCCCATGGACGACTGCAACACCAGGGTGTGACAAGGTGTTGCCGTTTCGAGGAAATGGGGATTGGGTGCTGGAAGGACGGGCGTCCGGCGGAACGAAACATAGAAGCGGTAAGCTTTTACTCAAACATCGATTTATCTGAGAGTGTGGTACTTCCACGAACCAGTCGGCCAATTCATGGTACTAGCAAAAAATAATTTTATCGGTAGAGTCGCTCTCCCACGCCTATTTTGTTAATGGAATACAAATTATTGTTAATTATATTATCCTGTAGTGGAGACTAAAAAGGACCTGATGATGATGATGATATTATCGTAGGTCAACAGAATAATAAATAAAAACGGTTGATATTGTATTATTTTATTAAGCTACTAATAAATCACATTTGTGGGATTCACATAACAAACAATAAAGTAATTCAGAGATAAGCTTTTTGGTTCCAATCTATGTAAACAACACTTATTTATTCATATAAATTCTGATTTACAATGTAACGTATACATTACTTTTGATTTTATAAAAATTGTTTTAAAAAATATACTATTTTCGAAGTTTCGAACGTTCTAGCAAATGTATTGTTTACACAAACTTAGTTGTATTAGGCCCAGCTCAAACTTAGTGGCGCGGCGAAGATACTGAGAATAAATCAATGTAAAATAAATCTTAACTACTATGACATGCGGTTGAAAATGTCTGCTCTCGTGACAGCTTGACGACGCGCCACGCGCTTAATTTTAGCATGCCGTTTTTAACCGCATGTCATAGTAGTTAAGGTTTATTTTAAACTGATTTATTCTGAGTATCTTCGCCGCAACTTTGAATTCAGATTGTAGAATCGCTTACAATCACGGGTGGTATATGGTCACGTATTTCAGTACGGCCGCGACATTAAGCCAATTTTGACGTTACGCCACAGAATTAATGTAAGTACTAAAGTACTGAACGGAATCCCGCAGCGCCCCCGCAAAATACCCGCTCCTCTCCCCCGTAACGCCATACCTATATGTGTAATATAAACAGTGATTTTATAAGGGTTTTTTTGCATTCACAATACTATTTTGTAATACTCTTAAATTAAGAAATAAGATATGGTGAAAAAAATCCACGCGGGCTAGATCGAACCGGTGATTGACCGGTGGTGTTGGAGGACGACGTGTAGGATCGAAACGCGAGCATCGGTCGGACAAAGACGAAGTTTCTGGTTCGAATCCTGCTTGCGTGGAACTTTTCATATCTTATATACTATAAGAGCATATCACACAACAGTGATTTTCTTTAATATAGAAATCTTCTGATACAAATTATATTAGCAACGCGACAATCAATATTTCACTGAACATATAACTGCCGTTTCCATACAAAAGATGTTTCAAAACTGACTTGTAATTGCGGCCGTAATGTAAGCTCGTGTAACAATAGTATATAATTTTCTGATATTTATTACCAAATCAATTGTGATGAAGAAACAGATATACCACATGTTTAATAAGCAGTACTTAAAGTGAAGTATAAAATACAGAAACTTAGTAGGTTATAATACAACGACATTTGTACTTATCCTTATTGGGCCGATTTACTGTACATTGCTGTCTCACTCACAAGCACTTAAAAGTTTTTCATCCAACGCAGCAATGGACAACAAATCTGTGCGATGATGGCCGGACGTGATAATGGCCCGTAACATTAAAAAGTTAAGGAAAATTAAGAAAAATAACTGTATGCAGGAAGGAAAAACCATCTGTCGTACAAATCGATGAGTATATAGATTTCCCGGTTTACCTGAGATTTATCTTTAAGAAATTTGGAAAAGATGTAATTCGATATTTTTTAATGAAACAGAACACCTTCGATAAAATATAATAAATATTTGCTTTAATGTACGGTCGTATGCAAAAGTCCATATAGAAGGTAATTAAAAAGTTGTGAGTAGCTACGGATACTATTTAATAATAACGAAATTTCACCCTCATACATGTGGCATAAGGTTCATGATACGAGTAAATATATATGCCTCCCTAATCAGTGCAATCAATTTTCACCTTAATGGTATGGACTTATGCAGGTGACCGTACGACTGCCGTACAATAAGGATTTCAATGGATTGCAGTTATTTCAAGAATACTTGTGTACTTGCCACTATTTTTATTTTAATTTTTATCGCACCTACGGTAATCTGAGCTGTGTAATCTACAAACTCATTTACAAAGAAATTTAGTATCTATATACCTCAAATATATTTTGTTAATAGATTTAGGTGTTACTTTGCGGAAGTCGAAGCTGCATTTATTTTGAGACATTTTACTTTGCGTGCTTCCGCCACCAGTTAGTTCATGCAAACTATTGCTGGCCAGCGCCCACCCACTACGGTTAGTCCGTTCATGCTCGCCACCAATATTTGATGACATAATTCCTTGCTTGTCATTCGAACGACCAACATCTAGGTTTCACTTCCTGAAGATGCCTCATGTAAAGGCGAAACACGAGTCGCGAGCACGACGGCCGATATTGCTACAGCCTTCAATGAATGCAGCAGTATCGACCAGGGTTACATGCATCAACTATTGGTGGCGGGCATGAAGAACTAACGGTAGTGGGTGGGCGCTGGCCAGCAATAGTTTGCATGAACTAACTGGTGGCGGAAGCACGCAAAGTAAATTGTCTCAAAGTAAATATATTTTGTTTATGGGCACTTTCGAACACACCTATTTATCTCGATATCAAATTACCCCTCCTTCCTTCCCCCTTTACTAGATTATGAATTTTATACGGACAAACACTAACAGCGAGTCCAAAAGTGTCTTGCTTGGAATTGTAATAATTTCTTACATTAATTTAGTGAGATACTGTGATAAGTAAATATTGAACAATTAATTCGTTACTCGTTTATCCATCAGGTGAATTGTAACTGAAAATACTTTCCAAATGATCTTGAACAAAGCTGTTAAACTTAACTCATCATCATCATTTCGAGTAGGTTTCACGGTCAATCGACCATGCACACCCTGGTGTCAGAGTTCTTCGGAACCGCCTCCGTTAAACTTAACTAATAATTATAAAAGACTTTTATGAACAATCCCATCATAACACCATTTTATTGAATCACCCTGTTATCATTTAAGTTTTAAAATAAATAAGGAAGGCACACGATATATGTTTTAAACTTAATGAAATATGGCACTTAATTATAAAATACAGGCTAGTCAAACGATTTGGAGAACAAGAAAAATAGTAAGAAACTTTATATAACGGAAGAGGTGTTGCTTGTATTGTAGACTTTTTATACATTGATCATTGTCAAAGCCCTCTTGTCCCCTGTATAAGGCCGGCGGTAAACATCTCATTTTCTTGTGAAAAGTCTAACAAATCCTTTTAAGAATGACAAGGTGTAATAATTTCTATAAGAATTCTATGATGTGCGACCAATCTATAACAATCAATGCCTATGTAAATTAAATAGACGTTTTTAGCCCGTAGAAACTGCATGATTGAGATAAAAAAAAAAGAATACTTATTAAACAAAAATGGTTTCTAACTTTTAAATAACAATTTTTTATTGTTTCAATAACATCGAAACGGTGTAATTTAAAAAAAAACGTAGCTATAGGTAAATAACTGGTATGATTGATATACATATAGATATAAAAATAAATCGTATTCGTTCGATTCTTATATTAAATATTAACAACTAAGCGTTATTTCCATGAGCGTTAATTTTTCATACATTATGTTTGTATACAAACAATATTCATTTTGTAACCAAAATGAATAAACATAGATCATCTATAAATACACATTATGAGATAACCTCAATCAGTATAAATAAAGTCCTGAATATATATCGATACTGATATATTTTTAAGCTGTGTTATTTGCTTAAAGTATTTTGTTTGTATCTTTTGACGAGAATTTCAAGCATTATGAACTTCTGGACGGGAAGTTTTTCATTATATTCAAATTGGAAATATGTATGTTACGAAAAAGATCTCGCCACAGGTCGGATTTGAACCACGTCCCTTATGACTGCACCGTGACTTCAAATCACTGCGTTGAGTTGTCTCATCTCATATTAGGTAGGGTCAAAATTCGTATGCGTATTTCTTTAATACTACCCACTATCTATTAGAGTGATATTCTACTTCATTCATATCCGATGAATAGAAAATTGATCAAATTCAATTCCTACTTATGGCAAGTTGTTTTTCATCACATATTTTCAAGTTTAATAATATACCGAACATTGTAATGCCTTATAAAAACAATTTTTCATTATATTTGAAAATTCACTCCGAATTATGCATATTGCATAAAGTACATAATTTGAAACTCTTTAATTATAAGCTACAGGGACACTGAGTGCTCAATTCAATATTTTTATGGGAAGAACTCTGAAATCACTACTTATTATTTGATCTAATACTAAGATCTCATCCAGATAAAATAACTTACATTCGAGTCACCTTATAATACTTTACAGGTTACTAACTAGACACAATGGTATTCTTACTTCTTATTACGTGTAACAATGAAAGTGTACACGAAAATGTTTAAATTACTGCGTGTAAAGGCACAGAAGCAAGATTGAAACAACAAGCTCGGATGGTAATGAAACCAGGCAAGTGTAAGTCAGAACCGCACACGAAGGGTCCCGTACCATTATATAATATTACATTACGAAAACGCTCAAAAATATCGGCGGCAATTCCGTGCTGGTCTGGGAGAAAAGAAAATTATTGTAGAATGTACCAGCTGCTTCTCTGAAAATGTATTTTATGGTTCCAAAGATGTGACAGAAGGACGGACGAAAAGCGAAGGCTTGGTTGGGATTCCGTTTTTATTCCTTGGGTTGGGTACGGAACCCTAAAAACTGTATAGCAATCGATTTGACGGCCGGTGCGGCTTGATGTCTTATGAGAAAGTTCGTTATTATTGTTACACATGTTATTATTCTTAAATTCGAGCCATCGACCCGAAAAGAAGATAGTTATACAAAACGAACGATACATAGTGTATGTAATTTTATCTGAATAAGCTTAATAACTCTTTATATATTCTGTTAACGTGCGTATTACTGGAAGCTTATTTTTCAAAGGCACTTTAATAACAGTTAGCACCGTTTCTAGGCAAATATTAAATGTCAAACACTCATATTATGCAGTAACGTATGTACACTAGTGACTTATACAAATTGTAATTATAATAAATATAAAAAAAATATTTACAATTTCAAGCGAAGCGGGCTAGCCGCGGTGATCGCGTTCGTTATTATTAGCGTTTTTTTTTGGGCGGTTACACACGGCGACTTTTTGTAGCGATTCAGACGAGCGTTCGTGAAACTCGAATTTAATAAATTATTTTTTTACAATTTAGACCGATAAGATTTCCTGAAACCTGTGGTACATAAGGCAACACTATAGCAACGATTCCAGTGACGGCATTTGACGTCACGTCACCAAAATCCATTCGTGAACTGACATATAACAATTTTAAAACACAAGTAAATAAATGGTTCCTGGACAGATGTTTTTACTTAATAAAAATAATTTTTAAATGACAATAACTAATAATATGACATTGCAACAAATAATTGTAATTTCATTGAGTTAGCAATTCTAATTTGACAATTTTCATTTAATTTTATTCGACTATGTATTTCTATGTAGTAAAATTTGCATGCTATTACAAAATCGCAAAATAGGCTGTTCTCTTCTTCTTTTTGTAAAGAACATTTCATATACCATGTTTTGTGCAAATAAATTATTTTGAATTTGAATAAAATTTGAATTTGAATTTCTCGTCCAAAGACGTTTCTTTTAAAAATATTGGTCGGTCTTAAGGCATGTTAAAAGCAGCAGACCGGTAAAAGGCAGGCTGTGTTAGTTAGTTTCATTAACTGCCACTATTGGCGGCTAAGAGGGCGCTGCAGTGCAATAGTTACAGTCTTTTCCACCCGCCACTAGATGGTGTTAGCCTCAACTTGGTAAAACCTAGTAAAACTGAAAGATATTGTTTTAATTTAAGCCAAAAGTATATTTTTCATGTGAAATAAGATATTTCCCGTAAATACTGATTTATTTTTTTCAAAATATGGTGGATACATAGTTCTGATAAACCTATGGCGCCATCTATGTGATGAGCCTTACAAAAATCGTGCGCAATAGGCGTTGGCACCAATAGGCAATAGGCGACATGCTTAGAGAAGAATTAACGAATCCACATCTCTTGACCTACTGCGGAGTTGTCAATTTATTATCTTTACAAGTTAAGAGTTAATTGGAACTGACGTTCAGCCTGCCATACATGCATACATAGTATCACGTCTTTTTTCCTTGTGGGGTAGACAGAGCCTAAATTTATAAGACCTGAAAGCCATGTTTAGCATGTTTAGCATTAGGTGGAAAACTAAATCAAAATAGTGATGGTTTGCTAGCCGCATCGCCTATTAACATAATTCCTCAGATTTTACCCATTCTCTGCTATATCTTATTAAAAACTCATTATTACAGATAGGCTACAAAAAATCGCAGTGTGTAACTCAACCTAACATTCAACTGAGACAAAATTTCACTCATTACTTCATATAGGGGCGCAGACTCGAGTGTTTGAGGGCCTAAAAACCCATTACAAATTGTATATTATATGTGGTAGGCCATACATTAATTGTGTACTAAGGCTGCTTTATTTCTCGCTATTAATTCCAATGATAAACTTAGTATACCGTTTTACGAAGTCAAATTTTGCTTCAATAGTATACTGTATTTTCGATACAGTATTTTTGGTTTACTCGTACAAAAATGTACACAATCATTGTATGACGTGGATAGTCTTTAATCTACTATAGCCACGTAAACTCTTTCCACCTTCTCTTCTCCTCCCTCATGAATACATGTAAGTACTTATGAAGTTGTGCAGTTTGATACCGCTTCTTCTGCACTTCGCTTTGGAAGCGGCTCTAAACTCAGCTTTAAGTAAATTATTGACGTCAACAATACTTAGGTCTGTAATACAAGTTCACGTTCACCGTATGATATTTAAAATATCTAATTGTACTGAATCATTTTATAATTTGATTTTGTTGCACCAGTCTGCCCCCTGATCTCAAGTCAAATGATAGGCTAGACAAATTCCTTAAGATATAAAACAAAGAGAGACAAAACAATGTCCTTGGACATTAGGGTGATACACTCTGGGCTCAAGCAATATTTAAAGCAATGTGAGAAAGCGACTACGACAGCACCTATTGTGATAAAACGAAACAACGGCTACTATAAGTTGTTTGTATATGTATCTTACAGTCCGACAGGCTTTGCAGAAGTATATTATATGTATACCGCGGGAACAGTACTTTTTTTCCGGGATGAAAGGTAGCCTGTGTTAATCTAGATTTCGTCAAAATCCGTTCAGCTGTTTTGGCGTGATTGAGTAACAAACATCCATACATACTCATAAACTTTCATGTTTATAATATTAGATAGGATTCTTATCGGAAATATGTCCTATATGCATGTGAAAACCAAATCAAAATGATTCCAATAGTCTATGTGGAGCTTCGATCAAATATAACGGTAGATACACGATACGCGTTTGAAAAGTAGCACCGACAAAACAGCGCACTAATCGAGTTTCGGAGCTGTTTTGTCCACAGTTTAACGCGCTAGCACTCACACGTCTCGCGATGACGAAGTAACAGTTAAAAAAAAAAAGATGCAACAACTACGCATCAAAAGTGAAAAAAAAAGATAGTTATACTTTCAGTATGTACCGTTTTTGTCGTTGCTTGGCTTCATTTTGTATGAGACTGTGTATCTACCATTATTTTAGATCTAGGATATCTATATTTACTATGTCGCATATTAAAGAGCTATTAATCAATTAATAGAGATCAGTCGGCGATACTGTGTCTATGGAAGCGAACAGAACTGTTTTATTTAAAGGCAGATATGTAGCCCAGATTCTGTATTTTTAGAATATTATGCTTTAGTTAAAAATTTACTACTGATCAAGGATTTCTTAATCTTAAAGGTACAAAAGTAGGGTTGTGTTGTGTAGGATGATTTTCAGCTCAATAACTATATTATCCAGCAAAATACTAGTTTGACAACCAGTAACCCGTCGAGAACAAAATAAAACTGATAGCAAGATTCTACTAAGCGACATTGGGGTATATGGCGCTTAGTTCGCTGTAATACAAGTAGGGCTTGCGAGGTCGACAGCTCACAGAGCCCCTAGTATAAAGACAAACGTGACTTCGTTTGAAAATAACACGGCAGTACTTTAGGCCGATTTCATAGTAACGCGTTTGAACAGCGCCGTCCAGACGTGCGCGCTTGCAATTACATTCCTTTTATAGTTGCAGTTGACAGTACTGCTCGAAACGCGTTTTACAGCGCACAGTCAAACGCGCGCTGTTGAAACGCGCTGGTCAACGGCGCGTCTCACCGGCGTCACTTTGAAATCAGCCTAAGAAAACCACGTGATGTGAAATATTACTGTTATCAAATTCATATTGGGGTTAGACGATGTAGATACATTACAAACAACACATGGTAGGCATAAAACTATTAGTCCACAACAACTCTAATTAAGTATTATTTGTACGTTCCAGATATGCCCTTATCTATCAGATATTGCCTTCAAATTGCTTTCATTCGCGGTTTTAGAGATTTCGACTCCAGTGTTTGGTCAATAAGGTTCACATTCAGATCTATAGATGTTACTTTAAAATTAAAACATTGATTACTTTTATACACTCTTAGAAAAGTGATGTTTAAAGAAAAAGGCTTAAAATAGTTGAAAACACGTCCAATAACATACTGAGACTACATTTAAATATTTTTGTTATTGAATTCATAAACTTTCATAACTGCGATTTTTGTAAAATTTTAAAAAAGAACATAAGTTATTCAAAAAAAGAAATAAATCAATGTAATCACTAAGTGACTAAAAAAAAAGAAAGCTGTAAAATTGGGAGAAAATAGGTACAAACAATGTCTATGTTTTTGAGCCAATAAATAAAACTCAATATGTAAATATTTAGTTCAGAGAATTTGTCATGGCGATAAACCATGATAATTAAGTATCTTATGATTAAAAACAATACTGCGGGGGATAATCTTGCTACAAAAAAGCCTGATTTACACAAGGTAAGTAACTAACTCTAATTAAGAGCGTAGTCAGTTCTGACCCAATATTGACCCAATGACTGGCCAAGTATGGCCCTAGTAGTACAGAGAGGGTCGTGCTCCTGTAGTGGAGACTAAAAAGGACCTGATGATGATCATTGATTTGGACTCAGTGTAGCGCTGTCGCAACATTGCTAACTTCAATCTACTCATCCCAGAATTTGGAATCAGTTATTTACCATGTGTAAATCAGACTTAAATTCCCTTAAGGTGATACCACTGTAAATAAGGTCGTTCTGAACCTTATTTATCTCGCAAAATACTTAAATTAGGAGTTTCAAATCTAAGTAATATGATTTTTGACTATTTCATCTCCAAAAATTGAAGATGAAAACACGTTTTGATAAAATTTTCTCGATAGAAATATTTTTTGAAAAATGGTCTTCGTTCGCAGAGTTTTTGTTATTGTAGCTCAAATGCGACGAATGAAATAATGATTTTTAGACTAAAAGATAGGTTATTAGTAATTCATCAAAATGTAAATATGAAAATACAATTAACCGGTCTGATTTTATATAAAATAGAAATAACGAATTTGGCGCTTACGTTTTTTTCTTTGAGCGACTCGAGACTATCTCCTATCTCATCATTCACGGGCTAAACCGCCAAGCGCTATCCCTTGCGCGCACTTGATCAGTCCTTTGCCGAGCGAAGGTACCAAACATTTGAGGCCTCGCCTTAAGACAAAACACTGGAAGTCAGTCCGAACCGAGATCTTACTGCAGAGTGCACCACCCGCGCAATAGTCAAGGGCTGTCATCATTGAACAACTCTGCGTTACCGTTCACCTGCACGGTGCCATCCCTGATCACTATCGTGGGGTTGGTACCGCATGACGAGTTTGACAGAGTGTTCGTTTTGCAACGTTGGCACTCCACGACCACGATGGAGTTGTTGTCCATGTCCGTTTCAGTACTACTCGTGCGGCGGAGGCGGGTGGACGTGGCTTGGAGGCGGTGTTCGACTATTGCACGCCAGAGGCGAAGTTCCACGCCTCCTCTGTAAGATAAGTAGAACTTATTATAATTGTTACCTTTAGAATGTTGCTATGTAAACACGGCCAGTATTTCTTTATTTTTATGTCCACTTTTATCACATACACATACCGCGTTTAGATTTACCTACATTTCCTCAAAAGGGGTGACTCAGCCCACCAAAATGTACAACTTTTCCTATGTCCAACGTCCAATTTGTATGAAGTAGTCAAAAATAATTTACCATATATTGTTTTAAACCGCATATAGTTGGAAGTAGACCATTGTCAGGTAAACATATACTTATGGATCCTTATACTTAATTCAAGTTAAGTTTAGCAATATCCTCTCTGTACATTTTTTATACATTTGTCAAGGAGTATTCATTGATGGCAAGGGCTCGCGCCGGCGACTCCAGAACCCCTCAAACTTGCACCCACTTCTGAAACTGTGGTGTCAGAAGTGGGATACGAGAGTTAAAAACAGTTAGTACTTACTTCAGGTTAAGCTTAGCAATGTCTTCTCTTTGCGCATGCTGTAACACATCTGGTAAGGAGTATTCATTAATGGCAAGCGCCCGCGCCGCCGATTCCGGGACCCCTTTAGCTTGCGCCCACTCACGTAGTGGCCCGAAGAATTCCTCAGAGGGCTCTTGGCTAGATTCCCGAGAACTATTTCTGAAAATAAAAATGTTTATCCTTAACCTTTTGCACGTCAACGCTTGTTAACGTTACTTCACCGCC
Source organism: Elegia similella (assembly GCA_947532085.1). Lineage (NCBI taxonomy): Eukaryota > Metazoa > Arthropoda > Insecta > Lepidoptera > Pyralidae > Elegia > Elegia similella. Next base: position 8,511,136 of record OX383937.1, read on the forward strand.
TACGCGAGACTAGTAGAAATTGTAATAACTTTAATTGTCAGTGGCGTCTCATCGACGCGACCGTTTTGCAACTATAGTGGTCAATGGCGCTCAATAGGTAAATTATATTATACAGAGAGATGTTCAAAGTAGATTTAATTCTCAATATTTATTCAGGCGTCAATATTAACTTGTTTTTTTTCAGTTTATCTTTATTTTAAAGCTGCCTATTTGTCCTGCACGTTAATATGATGCACTAATATTATTTCGTACACACAAATACTTGGCAGACACAAGATTTTGGCGAGCTCCGTGGCGCAGTGGTTAACACGCCCGCCTGCGGCACGAGGGTTCCCGGGTTCGATCTCCGGTCAGTAAATGATGACCTGGGTCTTGCATGTTTATCTATATAAGTATCTATTATCAAATATAGTATCATTGCGTATAGTAGTATCCCACGACACAAGTTCACAACTTACTGTAGGGCTAGGTCAATTTGTGTGATATGTCCCTATATATTTATTTATAGACTTGAACCCCCGTCTCGCAGGTTCTAATTAAATTCCAACGCTTCTCCACTTAACCACCACCGCTACAGATAAAATTGAATAACTTACGAATGTCTCCTCTCGACAATTTCTCTAATGACGTGCGTCTGCAACTTCTGCTCTTCTAACATTTGTCGCAACAACGCCTGGTACTGTTGGTAGCTGTCCAGCAGATCTTGAAGTAGTCTGAAATCGGGTACAAATGAAAATAATAATTTAATATGGCACAAACTTAAGAGTATTTAAACTCTTCAATAGTAAAATAGTTAATTTGTGTTTGAGGGTTAGTGATAGAAGATAAGTCAACTCTCTCTCTCTCTCTCTCTCTATCTCTTATCTAAGTCTTCCCGGTTGCATCCGCAGCCGGACTCCGGGGTCCGCTTTCTAGCTTTTTCTTCTCTTCTTCGCACGGTTTTGGCATCCTTGACTGTGAGACCATTGGCACGCATATCAACAACACTGAACTTATACAACGCAGGAATTTCTCAATTTCAATAAACGATACAATTATTAATAAATAATAGAATCTGTAAATATTGACATAAAACAATATGACTCCTTATTTTTAAAATACAATAGTTTAATTTAATTCCTAATATTGTTATTAGTAATAATTGTAATACCTGTGGGCAAGCAATACCTGTTTTTTTTTAACTGTAAGTATTTGCATGCTATTATTTAATGGGTGTGTAGGCGATCATTATTTGTAGACCATCTTCTGTATACCCTATACAAAGGTAAATAAAGATTATTCTATTCTATTCTGAGCCAGCACTTCTTGAATTTTTTGCTACAGGAATATTTTCACATCTTCCTATTTTTATAAGGTTACTCTTGCATGCACAATGCTATTCTGAAATAAGATATGGTGAAAAAATTACGCGGGCATGGTTTGAACCGTGACCTTAGGTCTATGTACGACCTACATCGTACCTAGGTAGGGTTTGAACCAGCGTCCCTAGTTATATGTACGACCTACATCGTACCTAGGTAGGGTTTGAACCAGCGTCCCTAGTTATATGTCGAACCAACATCGTACCTAGGTAGGGTTTGAACCAGCGTCCCTAGTTATATGTACGACCTACATCGTACCTAGGTAGGGTTTGAACCAGCGTCCCTAGTTATATGTACGACCTACATCGTACCTAGGTAGGGTTTGAACCAGCGTCCCTAGTTATATGTACGACCTACATCGTACCTAGGTAGGGTTTGAACCAGCGTCCCTAGTTATATGTACGACCTACATCGTACCTAGGTAGGGTTTGAACCAGCGTCCCTAGTTATATGTACGACCTACATCGTACCTAGGTAGGGTTTGAACCAGCGTCCCTAGTTATATGTACGACCTACATCGTACCTAAGTAGGGTTTGAACCAGCGACCCTAGTTATATGTACGACCTACATCGTACCTAGGTAGGGTTTGAACCAGCGTCCCTAGTTATATGTACGACCTACATCGTACCTAGGTAGGGTTTGAACCAGCGACCCTAGTTATATGTACGACCTACATCGTACCTAGGTAGGGTTTGAACCAGCGTCCCTAGTTATATGTACGACCTACATCGTACCTAGGTAGGGTTTGAATCAGCGACCCTAGTTATATGTACGACCTACATCGTACCTAGGTAGGGTTTGAACCAGCGTCCCTAGTTATATGTACGACCTACATCGTACCTAGGTAGGGTTTGAACCAGCGTCCCTAGTTATATGTACGACCTACATCGTACCTAGGTAGGGTTTGAACCAGCGTCCCTAGTTATATGTACGACCTACATCGTACCTAGGTAGGGTTTGAACCAGCGTCCCTAGTTATATGTACGACCTACATCGTACCTAGGTAGGGTTTGAACCAGCGACCCTAGTTATATGTACGACCTACATCGTACCTAGGTAGGGTTTGAACCAGCGTCCCTAGTTATATGTACGACCTACATCGTACCTAGGTAGGGTTTGAACCAGCGTCCCTAGTTATATGTACGACCTACATCGTACCTAGGTAGGGTTTGAACCAGCGTCCTTAGTTATATGTACGACCTACATCGTACCTAGGTAGGGTTTGAACCAGCGTCCCTAGTTATATGTACGACCTACATCGTACCTAGGTAGGGTTTGAACCAGCGTCCCTAGTTATATGTACGACCTACATCGTACCTAGGTAGGGTTTGAACCAGCGACCCTAGTTATATGTACGACCTACATCGTACCTAGGTAGGGTTTGAACCAGCGACCCTAGTTATATGTACGACCTACATCGTACCTAGGTAGGGTTTGAACCAGCGTCCCTAGTTATATGTACGACCTACATCGTACCTAGGTAGGGTTTGAACCAGCGTCCCTAGTTATATGTACGACCTACATCGTACCTAGGTAGGGTTTGAACCAGCGTCCCTAGTTATATGTACGACCTACATCGTACCTAGGTAGGGTTTGAACCAGCGACCCTAGTTATATGTACGACCTACATCGTACCTAGGTAGGGTTTGAACCAGCGACCCTAGTTATATGTACGACCTACATCGTACCTAGGTAGGGTTTGAACCAGCGACCCTAGTTATATGTACGACCTACATCATACCTAGGTAGGGTTTGAACCAGCGACCCTAGTTATATGTACGACCTACATCGTACCTAGGTCGTATATAGACATAAGGTAGCTGGTTCAAACACTGCCCGCTTGGATATTTTTCACTAAATCTTATTTCTTAGTTCATTAAGAGTATTGCATATTATCATCTGACAAACTTACTTGTGATGTTACACATTTTGCGATTGTTACACATTTAAATAAAATCACTTTAATACGGTATTATCGCGTATATTACATTATTTTTACACCTAACGTTTCGAAAACTTTACAGTTTAGGTCGCAGGTAGTCTAAGTTGACATTTGTCTTTGTGTTATAAGAACTATACAAAACTACCGCCTACAATATTTATTGATAACGTTCCGAATGTACGCAGTATTGGCTCACGGTGTCTGAAGGTCTTGCAGTCTTGTTATTAAATTGATGACAAAAACTGTTAAGTTTTCGAAACGTTAGGTGTAAAAATAATGTAATATACGCGATAATATCGTATTAAAGTGATTTTATTTAAAAACTTACTTGTGGTTTTCTTGTCTAAGTTGTAGTAGTTGGTGGTCGCGTGTGGAGGTGGCAGTGGACAGCGCGGATGGAGTGGCCGCGTCGGCTGCACAGCCCGCGCTCCGCCGAGACTCCCCCGCCAAATTCGCGCCCAGTTCTGGCACAAACGAAAGTATGAAAAATTACTGTCCGGTAAGCTGTTGTATATAAAAATTGGTTGTCTGTAAAGTCGGTTAATGGATGATAATTTTACGCGATAACTGTGGAAGAGAGATAAAAGCGTCACAAGCCGAACGCTTAGACCGATTGCGACTCTCTATTGCTTGTTTCATGCTCTCGCTTGCACATGAAACATGACACTTTACGTGCGTGCAGCCAACGCTCATCGATTTATAAGACGTTAACACAAATAAATACATTACTGCAGCGGCCGGCGAAAAAGGTCGTACAGTCGGGATGCCCCCTCCCCCCACAATTTAAAATCTGTTGGTCAGTTTTATCTGCCCCGACTGTAGATAAACCTTCCGTACGTATAAGAGACGTCGTGTAACGTCCGACTAGCAACACTAGCAACTAACCCTGTTTTTCACACACACCTGAGAACAGGTGAGAGGTGCGGGGACGCCATATTGCGGGGGACGCTGATTGAACCATTCTGTACGTTAGTACTTATATTAATTCTGTGCTATAACTACTTGGCCTCGCTTGGAATCGAACCCAAATACCCGCGTGTAGCTGGCTGACTTTGCCTATACTTTAATTCTTGATATGATATAACACTTCTCTATTAGTTTAGTCCCTCCGTGGTCCAGTGGTTAAGGTGTAGACCCGAGGGTCGTGGGTTCGATTCCCACGGGACAATTTTGTTTAGTTTCGTTAGGACATTGCAGGCTTGAATAATAAATAATAAATAAATAAATAAATATATGCGGACAAATCACACAGATTGAGCTAGCCCCAAAGTAAGTTCTAGGCTTGTGTTATGGGATACTAACTCAACGATATTATATTTTATAGCAAATACATATATAGATACACATCCAAGACCCAGGCCAATCTGAAAAAGATCATTTTCCATCTTGACCTGATTGTCAGATAATAAAGATGATTACGTGCTTCGGGAGGCACGTTAAGCTGTTTTCCCGGCTGCCATCAGGTAGTCGTTAAAAGGAACCACGTCAGAGGCCGAGAGGCGGTTCCAAAGATTTCTGACACCAGAGTGTGCATGGTCGATTGTCCGTGTCACCTACATGAAATGACGATGATGATTAGCTGTAATACATACCCGGCGATATCACAGTTATAGCTGCTTGCACCGCATTCCTCACTAAATTGTCCAGAGCGAACATCCAATGCGGTTTTATACTATGCATCCTCAACACAACATTCACAGCCTCCTGGAACATGTATATGGCGGAATGGAGCTCGTGTATGGCGTTGGAATCGAAGTCCAGTTCCTCCTTGAGTGACGTCACGGCTTGCTCGATGACGTGTCTGTTTTGATCCATGATGTAGTCTTTTAGAGCGCATCGTAGCGTTTCTAGGTGATTCTGTGAATAAAAGATCATAAAAATTATGGTTGATATCCTTGTCACGCTGATCGTGGCTTTTAGTGGGTAAGCACAGTAGGGATGAAAATATAATGGTTTTGTAAACGCGACGGCAATACGCACAGTGAAATGAGAATTTATCAAATATCATAACTTCTATTGATCATCTGGCTTAGAAATTAAATAAAATTTTATTTAAATTTGGATATCATGTATGTCTTTTTTAACGTCATATTATTTAAAATTGAATATATGTGATGAAAAACAACTCGGCCACAGGTAAGATTCGATCCACGTCCCTTAGGTTTAAGCCCTAAGTGTGATACCATTACACCACCGTGACTTCGAATCACCGCGTCGAATTCTCTCGTCACATATTACCCCGTAGGGTATACGCATTTCAAGCATGCGTACTTCTTCAATACTACCCACTATTTAGTAGTGTGGTATTCTACTTCATTCATATCCGATGAATAGAAAGTTATATCAATTGAAGAAAGCTTTTTACTTACTTAAATTGTTTTTTAATAGCATTACAATGCTCGGTATATTATTAATTGTCATATTATTTTTTGCAAAATAGTTAAAGTACTAGCTTTTCGGAACGACCACTGCTAAGGAGAATACGCCATAGACACTCAGAGGAGTATTGTTGGTTTACAACTGTTTGAATCTTTATTTAGTAAGACGCCCACAATACTTTAATTGATTGTAAATACCTGCGCCATGTGATCTCAATTCCGATTAATTTAAAAAAAAAAGTAAGGCTAACGCCATCTAGTGACGGGTGGACAACACTGTCACTGTCGTTGGTCCCAGCTGCCATCTGGTAGTCGATAAAGGAACCACGCCAGAGACCGAGAAGCGGTTCCGAAGAACTCTGACACCAGGGTTTGCATGGTCGATTGACCGTGTCACCTACACGAAATGATGATGATTGTCACTGTTGCACTGCAGCGCCCTCGCCGCCGGCCGTAGTAGCAGTTAGTAGAATTAACTTTTTTTTTATCGTAAAAATGTGTGCGTTTGACCTCCATCTTGCGAAACAACGATGGAAAACAACGATGAGGTCTAGGGCGGTACACGCAAACTCAAATAATGCCTATTCACTCTTGCCTTGAAAATCTAACTAACTTTTACGTGCTTGTAGTAGGCCTGAAGTTTGGCCAGTATATTTGTATGAGGTTCGTAGGTCTATATATTAATATTATACTGTATTTTCCTACGCACACTGCAGAATGGGCATACACAAACTTCTAAATATTGTTAAAGTAAAGAAGAAAATAGCCTACCATTGTCAACACAGTGTTTCCGAAATCCTGTTGTATACTGAGCATCCATTTGGAGCAGATCTTCTCGCTGTCCTGCTCTAACACACGTGACAGAGTGAGACGACGTTGTGAGTCTTTCTTCAGGAGGTAGAATCCGTCATGTTCAACGTCAATGGACGAACGGGGCACGTTTGGCATGTCGACCTGAAATATCATTTATCAATGAGGATTATATTAAAGTATTATGGTCCTACCTGACAGAATCGCTATGGTGACGTCATAGGCTACGTAGGCACGGTTACCTCTGGCTAACTTCATAGCCAGTGGCTACCATCTGTCAGGCAGTTCTTTCAGTTCTCAACACGTATGCGTCCGTCTTGGAGGCCGGTTGGACACAGTGAGGGAGACAATTTTTTTTTTTTATATTGACTTGTACCTTGCTCCAGGTGAGCTATTGCTACGTCACCGGGTGTTTGAGGCGAGGGCAGAGTGCCATCAGCATCAGCCTAAGACAAAACTTGCTCGTATACATTTTATTGGCGACGGCGCTAGAGTGCCTGATGTCCAGACAGTGATCCGTTGGTCTCCAGATTGGCAACGTTGCCAAACCGTCGCTAACTGAGGTAACTGCCATATATTTATATGAATTGTTTGGATACGTAGCCCGCAACGTCGCCACACGTTTTGGTGTGACAGAGAGAGAGTGAGACAGAGATGACATACCATTTGAAAGCATACTGTAACACTATAAGACAGAGTCCAGTGAATTTTGATTGGGTAATGCTAACAACAGAAACAATCGTCAAATTGCTGTCTAATAATATAATCTACAGCTTAAGCCAACATTTCAGTGCAGACACTAATTATATAAGTGAAACATAGAATTTGTAATCTATCATTATATTATCTAAATCATCTAAATCATTGTTTCGTTATATACTGTTCCCATGTTCATCAGTTGAAGCTACGTCTGTTTTCTATAAAAAGTACAGCTATTAACGACCACTACGAAGAAAAAGTACCGGAAAGTGACGCCAATCTGCGACATTTACCTATAAATATATACAGGTTTGAGGGAAAACTTCAGCTCATGTGCGTGATAACATCGACTTACCTCTGGCGACAATAGACCTCCAGACGAGCTCCGCCTGTTGAGCAGGGTATCCGTGCTGTCCATATCATCTGTCGACGGAGTATTCGGCATTGTGCTGTTTAGTATACAACACTATTAAAGTTTCACTCTTTAAACACACATTTATGAATTTTATCAGGACTTTGGTCGGAAATCGACTTGAGCTTTGTTTAGTTTAATCGCAGATAAATAATTTAATTGAGAAAAAAATCTTGACTTGGCGGGTGCACTCCCGTGCCCCAGATTTGTCATCAAACACAAACCCGCGTTTTTGTCGCTGCATATGTGCATATAGGCTGGCTACCAACGCCATAATTATTTATCATGTTGGCTAACGACGTTAACAAAGCCATGTTACTAAGCGTGAGAATTTGGCTTTATTAATCCTACGTTAAAGGATTCTTCCAAAGCCTATAAAAATATTTAAAAAAAAAAACTAAAAATTAAAAATCTGGTATTTCTACATATAAGGCTTGCTTCCGTTTAAATGCAATGCGTCAATTGTGAAAAATACTATTTTTAGGGCATATTCATGTGTCCACTATTTAAAATGATTTTTAATCTTGCCCTCATAATAAAACACTTAAACAATTAAACTTCCGTGGCCATTATTCAAAACCAAAATAAATATTATTATTTATATTTCTGTTTTAGTGTCTACTTAATACGTCACAACTATTTGTAAATTAAACTATAGCTTACAGAAATTTCCGGATCGTATGGGAATATTAAATCTTTATTTTGCTATTGAGTTGAATCCAATAAAGTGATGGATGCAACTCCATAGAGTTTCACAAATATCCGCACCAAACAAGTGGCAATAAATATAATAACAGTACACATGGTATGGTATAGATTAACTGACCATGCGAATAGTACACCTATAGGTATAACCTATACGTAGTTTTATACTGTTATGAGCTTTGTTGGTAAAACTTATATTTGAGTTTTTGTAATTGGTGGTTGACTTGCACTTTGCGATCCTACTATAATTTCATATACTACTGAACGCATTTTAATGCCTAACGAATATGGTTTACTAATATACATACATACACATAAATTTCAAATTGGATCTCAAAGAAGCAGTGGTTAAGGTGTTTAGACCAGCGAAACTAGCGCTCATCATTTTAATCTCTTACTCCTTAACCCGATCAAATAAAAAAATCTAATTCTGTACATCGGTAGTAATTATTGTATAAGATATTCTCTTAATTTATCAAATGCAAAATAATTAAAAGTAAAAGTATTATTCTTCGATCAAATATAATGGTAGATACACTCATACAAAATTAAGTTTTAATAATGTAAACAGATTCAAAACATTATGCATACTTACAAACGACAAAAACGGAAAGTATAATTCCATCTTTTTTTCACTTTTGATGCGTAGTTTTTGCATCCTTCACCTCCGACATCGCGGGACGTGTGAGTGCTAGCGCGGTTTATTAATTTTGTGGACAAAACAGCTCCAAAACTAGATTATTGCGCTGTTTTGCCGGTGCCACTTTACGAGCGCGAATCGTGTATCTACCATTATATTTGATCGAAGGTAATATTAATTTATAGTCAAGACACACCAACGTTTGTCGGGTCAGATAGTGTGTATATTAAATTTAAGTCGTTAATTTTGCTATTACTAAAAAAAAATATTAAAATATAGTTATAAAAAAAGAAATATTTGAAAATGGAAAGGTTTCTATGTTGATAAATAAGAGCGATAGAAATGTGTGAGTAAGCGTGTAAAATTAATTTTAAAAACTACATGCCGTGATCAAAAATGGATGGTATTGGTGACTCTACTCTAAACCTTTGCAAAGAAAAAAAATTGGTTAAAAAATGTTTTCAACACTATCGTATGAAAAATTAAACAACTATACACCAAATTAAAGAAAAATACTTCATTATTGTACTTGGGTTCCTATGTAATATTGATTTTTGACTCTTGTGTCTATACAAGAGTTCCAAGTTATTTAGTTAATTGTTAAGCGTCTATTTGTACCTGACTTTGGCTGCCTTTCAATATAGTACAATAAGTGCAAAGTATAAACAGAACACACGATTGGAAACAAAACAATACACACACGTCTTCAGCGTGTAAATTTGTCCTCTACATCCCCTTAAACGGGCGAATTAGCCCATCTAAATGAACAACTTTTCCTATGGGACCAATGGTGGACACACAAAAAATATTTTTGACTATTTATACAAAAGTTTTGACCGTCCCGGCAACTTGTATGAAAATGTAAAAAAATGAGTTCCTAGCTAAAAATGGTTCTATTGAAAAAGTTGTTCATTTAGATTTAAGGGAATGTCGGGGGTTTATTTACATACTTTTTCATTTTTTTTTTACACATGTGTATACATTATTAAAAAAAATGAAAAAAAGGTATATGAATTCGATCAAATATGACGAGCCCCAGCCCCCAAGTATATTGAAAATCGCATAAACAAATTTCAAAACGAAATAGGGAACCCCACTATTCACATATTAATTATAATAAAACTATTCGTGATCATTATTTAATCACCGTTTTACTCGTCGGATTCGCCGACTAGTTTCAGTCTGTTACGAAGACTATTATCGGGGCGAGTGTTACGGGTGGCGTCACGGCTGTTTCGCTTCCCTCAAAGCACTAAGTGCTTGTGAGTTGCTGGTCTTCGTAACAGACCGAAACTAGTCGGCGAAGCGGACGAGTAAAACATGAGTAAAACCGTGATTAAATAATGAATTTATCTCGCGAGTTTTAATATTATTATTCGTGATCAATTAAAGTCTGCTTTTCTGTCTTGTTTCATACAGTATGTAAATTAACCACCGATATTCTCGTGAAAGAGTGACTCAGCCCGTCATATTGAACAACTTTTAGTATGGAACTACGTGAAGTGACCGGAAAAAAAATTAACATTTGCATGCTAATTGACGGGCCTTCCAAACCATTTTGTATGAAAATATCGATTTCTTTTGAGTTCCCAGCATTGGTCCCATAGGAAAAGTTTTGTGGGCTGAGTCACCCCTTGAAATGTCGGTGAGAACTTGATTATACTAATTGATTTTTAATTCCAATTCCACGTTGGGATTCCTGTTTAACCCTTCACTCAGAATAACACATTGAAAGACCCCATAGCACTTCAATCTAAAAAGGTGCAAAAGTGTGCATTTGACAAAATAATTACCTGCTATTGTTCAAGTCCGGTGAACATATCAGAATTGGTGAGAGCATCGACGAAGCCGTCCTAGTGATGGTCGGGTTAGACCGGACCGTTTTGACCCTTAGTGGCAAACAAATAGAGGCTTAGGTGCAAAGCAAAAACAGGTTAAAAGAAAATTTCGTGGTCATTTACTGTGTTACTACAAAGCGAATTGTGGATACGACCAAGTTATCTGTTTTGACAGGACTTCCCTATATCTAAGCTTCAGACACTCCTGATATGTCGGAAATAAAACCACCTAAATAATTATCTCAAGAGAAGGAACCTTCCTCCCCGTACATTATTCTTCGGGTTCCATTTTTTTTTTTTTTTTTTTACTAAATATTGAATTAGGCATTTGTCTCCCATCTCACCTGATGGTAAGTGACGATGAAGACGAGGATGTTACATGCCTATCCAAGAGATACCCATTTATTCTACTTTTGAATGTCCCGGGACTGTACTTGTTATATATTAAGGGTGTTCCAATATGGGCATATGGTTCCAGCACTTATAGCGTATGATTTGTTTTTAAAATAGTACACAGATGGCGCTTTGTTACAACTATGTTATGAAAATATAAAATCAAAATTCATGAAATATATCCTGTTTAAAATGAAAACAATATCTTTGGCTAATATTTAAAAAGTATTTCTCAGTTTTACTAAGTTAACGCTAACGCCATCTAGTGACTAGTGGAAAAGTGTACTGCAGCGCCATCGCTGCCGCCCGTGGCAGTTAGTGGAACTAACAAATTGTTCCTTATAGCAGGCCTTAAGTTGAACCAATATTTTGTATTAGGTTGACAGTCTATTCATTGGTATAATATTGTCTTGGGCGTGTATATGACAAGGAACTTATTTACAACCTCTGTGGCCCTTTGTGTCGCTAGCCTGATCAGTCGTTTTACAAGCTTTTATTTAGTTACCTGTCCCGATGTCTGTCTGTTATAAATCTTGCAAGTTAAATTTAATCCACTTCAAATCGGTAAATCGGATGACAATACAATATTATGGCTGATCTGATGATGGAGTCGGAAGTTGGACATCTCGAACTCTTGAACTAAACAAGGTACAACAATCGTGTTTGGGCTCCTATAATTTGTCTTTGAAAACACTTTACAGTGTGGATTCGTTTATTTAATATTTTTTACAGGTTTTTCCAAAAATTTAATTTTTGGAAAAACCTGTTTATTATACCGGATATGTTTGGCTACTTTCCTTGGTGTGGATGTACATAGTTTCATATAGCAAACCCAAATAATTCGTTTTGTCTATCTTTTCGAAGATAATCAGGTACCTTAAGCGATTCCTAGCAGCGCGATGTTGGAAATATCTTAAGCTTTTGAGCGCCAATGATCATTTTAGTTGCAAAACGTGTGACTGAGATGCAATTGCCAATTTGAGTTCTTATAATTTTTACTAGGCTTGGCGTCGAGGGTTAAGATAAAGTTCTATTTTTATCGCACGATACAGTGACTTACTAAATACAGAATACTATATAAATCCCGTCGCATAACAGATAAATTGGCGTCGAATCTCTGCACCTGCCTTCGCGGGTGAACTACGGAAAGTAAAAATGAGTCATGTCTGGACCACACCAATGCATGATGACGGCACAACATGGATGATGGCTTAAAACCAAACGGAGAGGAACAGCCCGTTAACTAAACGACGGATTGGTTTTCTGATTCTGAATGAATCAGGTAAAAAAATAATTGGCGTAATTCCTAGCTGAAATGAATTTATGAAAGGCATATGGCAGCACTGACACGATTACGTAAGGATATATATTCTATCTCTATAGATACGATTTAAAACGGCCTACACACCGATGCCGTCTTATTATAAAACGAGGACTTACTTTAGTACCTGGTTTAAACCATTATCCGACTAAAATAAGACGACACATATCACTTTAACGTTTGGTCAACCGTCATTGTCAATTTGCTTTGGACGGATTGGTAAAGTTAGTCATCGTTTTAAAATAAGACCGATACAGTCTATACACCAGAGCGACCTTGAAGTTTCCCTGTTATATATAAAGGTCTGAGTTGCTCTGTTGATTTAACACTCGATTTGGAGTATTAATAAGTAATTAGTATTGAGTGTTGATTGTGAGTGCAAATGTTCTACAACATGCATGATTTCTACAAAGAGTTATTTTTCTAAAACGATAACATAATAGCTAGTTTCCTGGGTCAAAATAATATTAAAACTATTCAGACAGATAGTCAAAAAATATTGGACACTTTTTTTTCTTTTGTCAATTGAACATTTAATGATAAAGATAAATGTGTCAACGTGGAGGCTCGTGACGTCACAGTTTGCTAAAAAGTGCAGCAAGTCACTTGCTACACTTTTTCAGACTGAATTATAACGGGTTATGAACAATTTTCTGTTAAATTGACAAATTTAAAAATACCTACATGCCCAATATTTTGTAATCAAACTGACAGACTAATTATTTTTTAGGTAAACTAGTCTATATTCACAAAAATATAAATAAATGTTTGTCTGCGATAAAAATAACATAAGACTACTTCGTCATCTTAAAAATAAGTCTGAGATACTTGTCCTGGGCTGATGCCCGCAGAATCAAAGCTGATGATCTTCAAGACAGGAAGAGAGTGTATAACGCTGCTGCCAAGTCCTGCAAAAAGGTGTTCAGAAGAGCTCGTTTAGACCACGTTGGCCGTATTGGAGACAAGATAGCTTCCTGTCCCTCAGGAAGTAAAGCCTTCTGGTCTCTAGCCAAGTCAGTGGAGATGAACTTCTGTCGCCCATCGCTGCCACCATTGCAGAAACCTGACGGTTCTCTGGCCCATGGTGCAAAAGAGAAAGCAGACTTGTTTGCCAATCTATTTGCAGACAATTCGCGTCTAGATAGTAGCAATAAAAGCCCACCCCAGTTACCTTCGTTCGGCCCCAAGATGCGGGCCGCTCAAATCCACCAAAAAGAGGTACTTAAATGCATGCTAAACCTAGACGTGAATAAGGCTAGTGGACCCGATGGTATTCCAGCAGTGGTTCTGAAGCGCTGCGCACCCGAGTTGTCCCCTGTACTGACACGCCTCTATAGACTTTCTCTAGAGACTGGCAAGGTCCCAAGATCCTGGAAGCTTGCCAATGTACAACCAGTACCTAAAAAGGGAAGTCGCTCCGACCCGGCCAATTATCGACCTGTTGCGATCACCTCCATATTGTGCAAGATTATGGAGCGTGTATTGAACAATCGTCTCCTGGCATACCTGGAAACCAACGAGCTCCTTAGTGACAACCAATATGGTTTTCGCAAGGGTCGCTCAACCGGTGACCTACTGGTATATGCCACTCACTTATGGAGCGAAGCCTTGGAGGGTCACGGTGAGGCAATTGCCGTCTCACTAGATATATCCAAGGCTTTTGACCGGGTCTGGCACGAAGCTATCCTCAGTAAGCTTCCAGCGTATGGTTTACCTAAGGACCTTTGCAACTGGATATCCGATTTCCTGAGGGAACGGTCCATTCGAGTGGTTATGGATGGCTGCTCTTCCGACCTAATGGCTATTAATGCCGGGGTACCTCAGGGATCTGTTCTCTCTGCAACCTTGTTTCTGCTGCACATTAATGACCTCCTTATGTCTGGCATTATTGGTTATGCTGATGACAGCACCGTTGTAGAGAGTTATACGTCCAGTGCCAGTGCAAGTCCACAAGAAGTCCAGTCTCTAAGAGAGTCTATGATTGAACGGGTTAACTCGAAATTACAGAGGGTGTCCGATTGGGGAGACGCCAATATTGTTAAGTTTAACCCGTCCAAAACACAGGCGTGTCTATTTTCTGCAAAAAAGAGTGCTTTCCCACTTGCACCCATTTTCCAGGGTGTTTCCTTACCGTTAGTTGACCACCTTGGGCTTTTAGGCATGACAGTCACGTCAAAACTAAGCTTCGGCCAACAGATTGAGTCAATGGCACTAACTGCTTCCAAGAAGTTGGGTATCATCTCAAAGGTTCGGCGGTACTTCAGCTCTGAACGGCTGCTCAATCTCTATACAGCCCAGGTTCGCTCTTGCATGGAGTACTGCAGTCACCTTTGGGATGGCTCAGCGAAATACCAGCTTGAAGCATTGGACTCTGTTGACCGAAGAGCCCGCAGGCTCATAAACAACGACGTGGTCTCAAATAGGAAATTGCAATCCCTGGAGCATCGCCGTAAAGTCGCTTGTCTATCGGTATTTTATAGGATCCATTTTGGAGAGTGTGCGAAGGCGCTCTTTGAGCTAGTTGAACCCTCACCATTCCTCCATCGGACTACAAGGCGCAGACAGAAATTTCACCCTTTTATCGTTGGAATACCAAAGAGTCGAACTAAACGCTTTGACAGTTCCTTTTTGGTTCGAGTAGCTAAGGTGTGGAATGAACTGCCTGCGTCTATATTCCCAAACAAGTACAGTCCCGGGACATTCAAAAGTAGAATAAATGGGTATTTCTTGGATAGGCATGTAACATCCTCGTCTTCATCGTCACTTACCATCAGGTGAGATGGGAGACAAATGCCTAATTCAATATTTAGTAAAAAAAAAAAAAAAAAAAAATAAAAAAGATATCATGCACATACCAGTATAGTTTTTTCTACTTGTAGTATTTTATATTTCCTATAACATGTATGATTGACGAAAACCATAAAATATATGATCAGAAAACTTGTGATATTATTTTTTGACTATGTCGTTCAGGACTGCGAAGAAAATGGTTATATTGATGATATACCGCCTGATTTTGATCCTATGAACTATATTGAAATCCGGGAATCAGAATCCCTAATGGAATACAGAATAGCAGGAAAAAAGCTGAATATCGAAAATATCAGGCTTCCCATACAAAATCGCCGATCGGCTGGACGAATTTCTATGGACTGTAATCTTTTTTTTTTTTTTTTTCTTGCAATCCCTGATTCTAAATAGATGAGATAAAGATATATAATTAGAAGATAATTCCAATCCGTCGCCATGTAAACGGGCTGTAAGCCATGCATTAGTGACATTTTTTCTTTCCATCTGGGCACTTACTAGAGTGGCATTGAGCGCACCTAGGGAGCTAATATGGAAGATTTTAATATTCAATTATCATTTGAACTACCAATTCTATATTTTATAGAAAGTCTTTGATTAAAACTACCGCGAGATAATAACATTATTTATATGTGAACTACGGGTTACTCACGTACGAAGTCAGCTAAAGGCTGACATGTTTCAACCTCATCCGGAGGTCTTCCTAAGGGCGAATGTGAACCGAGACGCGCGCACGGAGTTGTATCGATTCGCAGTGAGTAACCCGTAATTCACATATAAATAATGTTATAGAAAGTTATTTTTTTTATATTTATTTATGGCCATTTAACGGTCATGCCAAATGTATTCATTATGTCCTTTTTTTAACATCGGTGTGTATTGTATAAGGGATTCTGATTCCGTCGCACAATATTGCCAGGGAATTCAGAATCACCTGTTTAGAGTAAGTATATAATATGACCGCGTTGAGAGTCAAAACCAAAACCTTTTGTTCCAATAAATCCGTAATCAATTAGTTATACTACATCTTTAATTCATTATTTTATTTACTGCCTATAAAATTAGTATATACTAGCATCATAACCGATTAATTTAAATCAATTTTATTCCAGTACAAATCTACAGCCATATTAGCTCCCTGTCTAATGAAACATTCTCATAGAAACTCCATGCTCAACTACTAACATCAGTGATCCAAACGCTTGGAGCATATTCACCTTAAATTCAAGGAAGCGGGCAAAACAGAGCAGGTGATACCGACGCCATGGGTTCGACGGTGGTATTATTCACTCTTGACATTTGTATGATATATCACAAGAGTGAATAATACCACCACTCGTAGGCGTGGCGTCGTGCTCCATCCGTTCCGATCACTGATTATCATATTACAGTATATACTCACTCGATCTCCGGCGAGCTAGGCAAGGTGCCTTGTATTGACGGCTCGGATATTTTCTTCTGCGAGATAGTCTGTCTCGCCTTATCAGCGGGCACGGAAATGCTCCGGTTGTAGTCGATGTTGCCGCCTAGACGACCAGAAGGCTTCTTCTTTCTGTAATTGGGTAATAAATGTTAGAGCAGCGGTTCTTAAACTTTTTTTCCGGCGGAGCACAATAAGAAAGTAAAATATAACACGGAGCCCTAAACTTAAAAATAACTGGTTTATTGTTTAGTAACTTTTATTACTAAGTTACTTCTTATAGAGAAGTAAAGAAACTGGCGGAAGAAAGAGAGGAATGGAAAAAGCTCCACCGACAAGAGCATAGCTCTTAAATTTGATGATGATTGTTTAGTAGTGTATCGTTACAGTGGTGACACTCCCTGTACAAGAGAGTTCGGGCACCGGTGACCTTGAGCCGTGGCGTGTAAGCGCTAGGGTTGATACCACGGAACAAAAACTCACTACTCACTTCGAGGCTGTGGTGCGAACCGTACGAGAGACGCAAATACAACACACAGCCCTCGACCAAGGCAGTCAACGACGGCCTGTTCCACGCCCCGCGCGCCTCTCGTTGCCCCCGCGCACTTCCAGACACCCACACATACCCGCTAGCGATTTTACATGCACACATGCTTAACACTTTCGCTGACACTGCCCGCCTGTAGACATAATTCTTTTGTGTCTGGTTCAGTGTCAGTGAACGAGTTAAGTAAAGTTTCCTTTCGCGTAGTGTATAGATTGTTTGGTATCGTGGCAACTCGGACGGGGGTTTCAACTCAAAACATCCGGCCACGCCACATGCATGCCAATTGCGTAGCGTCAAGATAAAGACTGAGGGTGTGGAGTATCTGTGCTTCGCCGTAGTGTGGAAGTAATCTTATTGGCGAGCACCGTGGCGCATTACCATCCCCGGTCAGGTCATGATGGAAAACGATCTTTTTCAGATTGACCTGGGTCTTGGATGTTTATCTATATAAGTATCTATTATAAAATATAGTATCCCACAACACAAGTTCACAACTTACTGTGGGGCTAGCTCAATTTGTGTGACATGTCCTTATATATTTATTTATTAATGCTAGTACTAACTCGCACAAGAAGGGGTCTTCCAACAGTTCCGCGGCGGTGGCTCTGCTCTCCGGGTCCGATATGAAGCAGCGCAGTATGAACGACTTGGCCTTCTGTGTCAACTCGCTCGGGATCTCTGGGTGCATTTTGTAGTACCCCACCTGGAATAACGACAATATATGTGAGATGAAATAAAAGGTCAGGAGTGTCAGCTTCAACTGCCTGGCCGGTGGTTACATGGCATCGGGTATGCGTGCCCGACTTGCGGTCCCCCATTCATCCGAGTAAGTATCCCATCATCATTTCGAGTAGGTGTCACGGTCAATCGACCATGCACACCCTGGTGTCAGAGTTCTTCGGAACCGCCTCTCGGCCTCTGACGTGGTTCCGTTAACGACTGCCAGATGGCAGCCGGGACCACCGGCTTAACGTGCCTTCCGAAGCACGGAATCATCTTTATTATCAGACAATCAGGTGATTCAAGCCTGCAATGTCCTAACCAAACTGGAAACAACTAAACAAAGTATGCTTCCGGTGGGAATCGAACCCACGACCCCCGGGTCAACAGGCAAACGCCTTAACCACTGGACCACGGAGGCTGTTGTATCCCAATACTTCCATTCCCATCCCAAATCAAACAAATTCCTATTCCTAGTCAAAGGCTCCAAGTGACATTTCGCTACTTCACCGGGCATTTGAGGCGAGGGGAGAGTGCCCTCAGCCTATATAGACAACATCACCAAAAGGCCCCCAGGAGGGACGGACCTCGGCTTTGGGCGTTGCCCGTGTGAGGCCACATTTAATGTGTTGGTGGTCAGCTCGTGTATCATCATCATCAGGTCTTTTTAGTCTCCACTGCAGGAGCAGACCCTATCTGTACTACCGGAGCCATATTTGGCCAGAGCTGACAGAGGATTTGGCCTACACTCTCCTCGCTGGCCAGACGGGTTGGAGAGGTCTCATTGATGTTTATGAGCTTTGTTTAGCTTGTATTTCCTAAGTCGCCTCACGACATCCACGGGAAGACTTGGAGTGATCCTATTCTAGTCTGCTGGAAACCACACGGCTACAGCTACAGTTCGTGTAGTTTCTACATTATTTTTATAGTAAATAGAAAACATAATATTATTAAGAGCAATGAAAGCACTCACTTTAAAAATAGCAGCCTGAGGTGATCCTAATTCCATGAATGGAGGGTTTCCAGTCGCCATCTCAACAACCGTGCAGCCAAGAGACCAAATGTCAGCCTGAAAGAGACAAGAAAAACAGTAACTGCCATGTGAAGAATAATAGCGCGGTAGCTTAATTACCAAAGCATTGGTCGTACAAAGACAAAGTCGCTGGTTCAAATCCTGCCCGCAAGGATTTTTATTACCATATCTTTTTTCTTTATTTAGTAAGATATACATATGTCAGAATAACACTTTCTATATTTTAAATAGTTCTGCTTTTTCGTGTGTGTCAGTGGCGAAATAACTACACACGATAAAGCATATGTACCTTATACATAAGATAAAATAACGATAAGATAAAAAATATTTTTATAAGTGTTTTATTCCTACATATTAGTTGATTTACAAATTCATTGTAAAATGAGTTGAATCAAATACCTCACTTGTAAAGTCGGGTAGTTGTGTAGGTGACGTAAGCCTTAATACGTATAATGGGAAATAGGATATGGTGGAGAAATTTGGAGCCGAGATTGGATTGTGCGGTAGCTCAGATGGGAGAGCATAGGTCGTTCATAGACCTAGGTCGCCGGTTCAAGTCCCGCCCGCATGAGATTTTTAATTTCTTAATTTATTAAGAAATAAAATATGGTGGATAGAAGATAAAATATGATGGTAAGAAGACTAGCTTTGCGTCAATGTCAATCTCTCGGGATTGGTACTTTTTCCCGGGATAAAAGGTAGCCTATGTCCTTCTCCGTACTCCAGAGAACTTGTATGCAAAATTTCATGATGATCGGTTCAGTAGTTACGGCGTGAAAGCGTAACAAACAAACAAACTCACTTTCGCATTTATAATATTAGTAAGGAAGTAAGGATAACAAATCTTTATCGCACCAGGAATAAAAAGTAAAAAATATTTACTTTATTTTTCAATTTAAGTGTAATACTCACAGGAGCTCCATATCCTCTCTGCCCCTTATCAATTACTTCTGGAGCCATGTACTGTAGAGTCCCCGCGAAGGTTTCCGTAGAGGGACATAACCCAGCAAGTCGCTTGGAAGTACCGAAGTCTGAAATCTTGACGACCCCGCTGTACGTGTTGACGAGAACATTGTCTCCTTTGATGTCTCGGTGGACTATCTTCTGATCGTGGAGGTATTTTAGTCCTGAAATAGACGTAAATAGAGATAAAGTATCCGGATTCTGGACAGGCAACTCCGTTTTTTTATTAAACGCTTCACGACCTTCTGTGGGGTTTCCAGAGGTCGAGAGAACTACTTCAGTAAAAAACAATAAAGATTAAAAATATTGATTGGCTTACTTAATAATAAAAGAATTTTAACAAAGGGTATATACTCATAAACATTTGTATGCTAATACAGAGACGCATAAAAACGTCGTATGGAATGAATATTTGTAGCATTCATCATCATCATTTCGAGTAGGTGTCATGTTCAATCGACCATGCACACCCTGGTGTCAGAGTTCTTCGGAACCGCCTCTCGGCCTCTGACGTGGTTCCTTTAACGACTACCAGATGGCAGCCGGAACCAACGGGTTAACGTGCCTTACGAAGCACGGAATCATCTTTATTATCAGACAATCAGGTGATTCAAGCCTGCAATGTCCTAACAAAACTGGAAGCAACTAAACAAAGTATGCTTCCGGTGGGAATCGAACCCACGACCCCCGGGTCTACAGGCAAATGCCTTAACCACTGGACCAAGGAGGTAGTTAGTAGCATTGTAGCATACATATACATACATACATGATAAAAAAAGCTAAATTTGGGGAGTCGCGAAATCATTTTCATATCAGGGGGGTCGCATCATGAAAAAGGTTGACCAACACTGCACTACAACAACGCGGCAGCCCCATTAAAGCTCTTAACATGTTGTTATATGTGCAGATAGCTGTTATAGATAGGTCAAATCTGAATCAGTGCCCAATTTACCTACCTTCTAGTATTTGCTTAGTATAATAAGCTATAGTTGCCTCATTCTCCTTGAGGGGTCCCCATTTGGACTTGAGCAACGCCGAGAGCGAACCACCAGGGACTTGCTCCATGAATATCTTGAAGTAATTGTCTTCAGAAATTGATCCGAGATACTGAAAATTAGATTTTTATGAATAACAATTGACAACTTACTACAAACCGGAAGTGATGGTTTTTAATACTTCCAGAATTTTTTCAATTTTTTTTATCCCATATTCAATTTTTTTTGTATTTTTGAAAAAAATCCAAATGCAAGATTTATAAGCAATATTCCCATGCTTCATCACATGTTAATGTCAATCTGTCAAAAAGTGATGACGTTGACTGCCAAGTCTTATGAGTTGCCAGGTTGGGGAATATTTTCCCCGAAATTTGGAAGTGTACATGGACTGTTTCTTTTTTGTGATCATCTCTATCAGCGGGAAACTGAGGAATGAAGAAAGTTTTTATATGAGGAGCTGTGTAAGGGGCCCTGATATCAGATTTTCCAAGCTGCCTAAAGGCATCTGACAAAGCTTGACAACTGCTATTAATAATGATAGTCAGGACCAACGGACTACCGTACCTTACGAAGCACGAAGGAGCTCGAGGAATTGTTATGCTACTTGTCACCTAACCCAGTAGGGACCATGCTTGGGGTTCTTTACATGCGTAAGCGGTAATAGTGGTGACAGCCATTGAGGCACAGAACTCCTCCATGAGGAGAGTTTACTGCACTAATTCGCACTAAACTTTTTTTTAAGAATTTTAGGGTTATTTTCTAAGGAAATAAAAGCTAAACAAAGCTTGTAGACATCAATGAGACCTCTCCCACCCGTCTGGCCAGCGAGGAGAGTGTAGGCCAAATCCTCTGTCTGCTCTAGCCAAAATGGCCAAGTATGGCTCCGATAGTACAGAGAGGGTCATGCACCTGCAGTGGAGACTGAAAAGACCTGATGATGATGATTTTCTAAGAAATAGACAAATCAAAAGGCTACAGGTAGATAAATAAACTATAGATACCTGTACAATATTCCTATGCCTCAACTGCGAATGCAGCAAGATCTCTTCATGCAACGGCTGAACGTCACCGAGGTTCTTCTCAGGGATCTCTTTGACGGCGATTCGAACCTGCGTCCTTGGATCGCGAGCTGCGTACACTACACCATAGGTGCCTTTGCCGAGGACCACGCGCTTGTTGAAGTCATCCAATTCGTATTCGTACTGAAAATAATATTTATAATTTACTAGCTTATGCCCGCGGCTCCACCCACGTTAATGTCGATCCCTCGGGAACAGTATAATTCCCGGGATAAAATGTACCCTATGTCCTTTCTGCAAAATTTCATGATGATCGGTTCAGTAGTTACAACGTGAAAGCGTAACAAACAAACAAACTCACTTTCACATTTATAATATTAGTTAGGAAGGATTAGGATAGTTAGGATATTTATTTTTTAAACTCTCGTAACGTATATAGGACAGCGGAGGCTTAGTCATAAGTTCCCGTTGACAACGTTTGTGTATGGAACCCTAAAATCTACGATTATACATTAACAATGCAATTTGCTTTTATTGTATAACCGTAAGGTAATAAGATACTACAAATGTTCAAAAGTGATCGGGAAAAAGAGGTCAATGACCAATTTTAACACACTATCTGGCACTTAGTATAAAATAAAGATGTGTTCATATTCTCTTATTAAATTAAGAAATAAGATATTGTGATACAATTCCACGCCGGTAAGGTTTCAACCTCCTTCCGACCTCTGGTCTATCTCTAAGGTCGCTGGTTCAAACTCTGCTCGCGTAGAATTTTTCTTAGTGGCGGTTATTTAAAAGGTTAGCAGAACATTCGTATTTTCGTTACCAAAAAAATGTAATCGGTCGGCTAAAATAGCTAGTTGGGCAGCAACTTATGGTCAGCAAAACTTATTTTCTGCCCTTAATAAATTAAGAAAAGCATTGTGAATGCAAAATTATAAAAATATTCTTTTCTGTCCTCAGTCGTTCCAGGTCGAAAGCCAAAGCTTATCCAAATGTTTTCTCTGCTGCCCCAATTATAAAATCTGCTGCTCAAATAATTACTAAGCGGCCCATCTAATTACTTTCCTTCACTAATTTAATAAAAAAAAAAAGTACATCAGAAAAGTATTTTGAATGCAAAAGTCCTTATGTGTTGATATTCCCTTACCTTGAGTTGTTCTTGCATATTAGTGTTGTCAAGGTCGGCGACCTTTTCATGGTCTGCCGTCAGTTCACCCAGCAAGTCGTGTAGATGCTGTCTGTACACTTCTGACGGCAGGAATATTTGGAAGTCATCGGAGTTTTCGCTTACGTAGAGAAATAGGCAGCGCTCGTCACGTTTGTATAAACTGAAATTAAAATATTTTATCTTCGATCAAATGTAATGATAGATACACAGTCTCATACAAAATAAAGCCTAAATAATGTCCCCGAGCCAAAACATCAGGCATACTTACAAACAACAACAAAAACGGTACATACTGAAAGTATGACACTCCATCTTTCTTATTTACTTTCATCATCAGGTCTTTTTAATCTCCACTGCAGGAGCATGACCCTCTTTGTACTACCGGAGGCATACGTGGTCAGAGCAGACAGAGGATTTGGCCTACACTCTCCTTGCAGGCCAGACGGGTTGGAGGTCTCATTGATGTTTATGAGCTAGCTTAGCTATTTCCTAAGTCGCCTCTAACGACCTCCATGGGAAGACTAAAAGTGGTCCTATTCTACTCTGCCGGAAACCACACGGCTCAATTTTTCATTTTTGACGCGTACATTTTGCATCTTTTCACTGACGTCATCGCGAAAAAACAGCTCCGCTTTTCTAGCTAGCTAGCTTTTCGAGCGCAAATCTTGTATCTACCATTATATTTGATCGAAGTATTTTATTAAATATTCAGTCCTCTTAAAGTCGTCAGGGCGCGTTTCGTGAAAGTTTTGTCTCATGTTAATTTATATAGTATACTAGCTGTTGCCCGCGACTTCTTCCGCGGCAATTTCGTTCTTTTATTGGTATATAAATAATTTTCCCCCGTTTTCAAAACATTTTTTATCGATGCTTCGCTCCTGTTGGTCGCAGCGTGATGTTTTATAGCCTAAAGCCTTCCTCAATAAATGGACTATCTAACACAAAAAGAATTTTCCAATTTGAACCAGTAGTTCCTGAGATTAGTGCGTTCAAACAAACAAACAAACAAACGTACAAACAAACAAACTCTTCAGCTTTATAATATTAGTATAGATATAGGTGAGATGAGAGACAAATGCCTAATCCAAATAAAGTAAAAAAAAAAAAGCTAGCGACCCGCCCTAGCTTCACGTGGGTAGATAAAAGTGTTTAAATATCAGGTTCAGGTTACTTGTGCTACATTGCTATAGCAAATCTGTAATAAGCCTGGCATGTGACATTCGCCCTGATGATGGTCTTAGTAATCAACTAAAACTAGTCGGCGATTCCGACAAAATAAACGTGTTTCTATAATGACTGACACTTTGACAGCTTCGTAGCGCAGTGGTTAACACGCCAGCCTGCGACACGGAGTGCCCGGGTTCGATCCCCGGCCAGGTCAAGATGGAAAATGATCTTTTTCAGATTGGCCTGGGTCTTGGATGTTTATCTATATATGTATTTGTTATAAAATATAGTATCGTTGACTTAGTATCCCATAACACAAGTCTCGAACTTTGGGCCTAACTCAATCTGTGTGATTTGTCCGTATATGTTTATTTACTGTAAGAATCCTTTAAGCAGCTTGAATCGGACATCAGTAGTGGCCACTTACACGAAAAACAAACAATTCCTCACCTGTAGCTACGAATCATATCGGAAGTGAACAACCATCGGTGCACCTGCCGACACTCGCCCCGCATGTCTTCCATACACAAGTTGAATATCTCCACTGACTTCTGTTCCGCGCCCATATTCACGTTTACGTAGGACGGCATATATATCTTTGTTGTTTCTAATATTAACACCTGAAATAAAACATCATCATCATCAGGTCTTTTTAGTCTAAACTACAGGAGCATGACCCTCTCGGTACTACCGAAACCATACTTGGCCAGAGCAGACAGAGAATTTGGCCTACACTCTCCTCGTTGGTCAGACGGGTTGGAGAGGTCTCATTGACGTTTATGAGCTTTGTTTAGCTTTTATTTCCTCTTACGACCTCCATGGGAAGACCTGGAGTGGTCCTATTCTACTCTGCCGGAAACCACACGGCTTAAGAAATAAACATATATTTTACAATTGCAGCACAAGTTACAAATTGGTACTGCATTAAATATTGGACGTTTTCAAATTACCAAGTACTATGCGCTGCATTAATTAAATACATCAAATGTATTTGTATAATTTAGGTCGATCCTTGAACAGATACATATAAAATTTTAAAATGATATATTTGTTATGATATCTATTATTTTTTAGATTCCAGCATAGTTCTAATACGAAAAAGTTGTTCAATTTGACGGCCTGGTGTGGTGGTTTCAAGAGACCGTTGTCCCTAAAACCACCACATACAAAATGTAAGGGGCAAACACCGTTATGTTTACCCCCAACATTTTGTATAATAATTTCAAGCTTTAAAGAAAATAGTAATCTTACGGGAAACCGGATAATGTTCTCGCAAGTGTCTTTAGTGGCCTCGACGAAGTACTCCATCCAAAACCCGAATACTTGTTGCTCTGGTGATGTTTCTTCGCCCTTTTTTCTGAATCTAAAACAATAATCCATACTAATATTATAATATTTGTATAAATTAATATATGTCTGTTCAGAGCTATAAGTATAAAATTGGCTTGTTATAGGTATCTAAACACAAGGTACTGCGTTCTGACGCGAGCTAAATTACACCGTATCGCTAACTACATTGAGTTGATATTTCTTTAAATACCTTTGCAGAGTGCGAGTGCTGTACATAAGTACAGTACTTATTCTTTGTCAATAATTTAGAGCAGTCACGCACCTGTCAATGAGCTCAATATTTCCGATGGTAGACTTGAGGTACCAGTTAGGCGGCTTCAGTTTGAACATGCATTCTGCAGCCTGCAATAAAATAATACATTTTCAAAATGGTTAATTCGTGTGATGTTCATTTTCTCTAAAACGCGAGAGAAGTGAAAATGATGCAATAAATTTCATACCCGTTTTTGTTTTATAAAGATGCAAAATAAAATGGCTAAGTGCGAGTCGGATTCACAGACAAAGGGTTCCGTCGCTACTCAACTATAACAACCACGTTTCTTGTATGGGTCCTTGGATATAAGTACCAATAAAATTAGGGTTCCGTACCTCAAAAGGTAAAAAGGAACCCTTATAGGATCACTTGGTTGTCCGTCTGTCTGGCGGTCTGTCAAGAACCTTTTTCTCAGGAACGCCTAAAGGTATCAAGCTAAAATTCATATCAAATACTCAGATGTATTGTCGTTTTGAGCTTTAAAAAATCAAACTTCTAAGCCAACGCAATCAAAAGAGACCGTTTATACCGCAAATTTTTGTGTTTTTTCGACATTCGCAAGGGAATCAAAACCTACTTCCCGTGAATTCAGAATCTTGAAATTTGGTATGAAGCAACGTTAATATCACAGTTAAAGGAAAAATTACGAAAGGTATACATTTTTAGTTACATCATATAATAAAAATATTTTTAATAATTTTCGACATTCATAAGGGAATCAAAACCTACAGGGTACTTTCCGTGAACTCAGAATCTTCATATTTAGTATGAAGTAATATCTTATAGCACAGATAAAAGAAAAATTGCGAAAAACATGCTTTTTTTGTTACATCATGTAATAAAAATATTTTTAATTTTTATGCCGCTAATTTTTGACATCCGCAAGGGAATCCAAACCTACAGGGTACTTCCGGTGAACTCACAATCTTGGAATTCGGTACGAAGCAACGTTGTATAGCACAGATAAAGGAAAAATTGCGAAAAGTATTAATTTTTTGTTACCATTTAATAAAAATGTTTTTATAATTAATTTTTAACTTATTATAGATAACGGTATGGAACCCTTCGTGCGCGAGTCCGACTCGCACTTAACCGGTTTTTTTAATGATATAGGACGGCAAACTAGCAAGCGAGTCACCTGATGGTAAGTGATCACCGCTGCCCATGGACAACTGCAACACCAGGGCGTACCAGGGTGGAGGAGAAAGAAAGATGGACCACCGGCTCTCTCACTTAACAAACGAAGCATAGAAGCAGTAAAGCTTCTACACAAACGTTGATTTTCTATGTGAGTGTTGTCCTTCCCCGGACGAGCCGGCCCATTCATGCTACTAGCAAAAATGAATTCTGCCAGTAGCGTGGCTCTAACACGACAATTTTTTTACACAATTGGTAAATTTCTCACTAGTCACCACTAACACACTAAACAAGACATACCTGTATGGCTTTCACGTAGTCCTGGGCCAGCACTGAGATCTCGAAGAAAGTTGCCACGTCCCAGTAATCTTTTAACGAGGAGAGGCTGCCCTTTCTGCCTATGAGGTGGTTTAGAACCATTGCTGAAAGATAGAAAAGAAACATAAATTCAATGGAAGACAAATGTCTAGTTCAACACTTAGTAAAAAAAGCTTTTCTTTAACTTGCAATTTATGTAACTATGTTTGTTCGGGTGAAATCTTGCATCTTCCACCGATTGAGCTAAAAATATGCATGATAAGCTGTGACATCATTCTAAATCCAACATGGTGAAACACTAAGATAGCGGAATAGCTATTTTTGATGCACTGTTATATTATGGATATTAAATTAAAGGGCTCGCTTAAAATAACTTAAAACATAAAATGATATACACATAAAAGCTTGTTTTTAAAGTTTTTTACTTTTAATTTATTCCATGTTGGTCTGGAGTACGGCGAAGGACATAGGCTACCTTTTATCCCGGGAAAAAATACTAATCCCGAAGGATCGTAATTGACGCGAGCGGAGCCGCGGGCGAAAGCTAGTCTTACAATATTTAGATCCCCCAACTAACGCGAAATATAAACTTTTTTAGAAAAAAAAGTAGAACGATCCTACTTACCAATCTGTTGCAATTCTTGTGAATTTTTAAAGTCGTTTCCAGCTATAACTAATAATGTAGCTAAATTAATACCCGCATACTCATTTTTCTGTATTTCAAAACCCTGTCTATACCTGCAAAAAGAAGAAATTCCTTGAA
This sequence comes from Elegia similella, assembly GCA_947532085.1. Lineage (NCBI taxonomy): Eukaryota > Metazoa > Arthropoda > Insecta > Lepidoptera > Pyralidae > Elegia > Elegia similella. The sequence continues at coordinate 8,539,303 of OX383937.1, forward strand.
AGAGATAAATTATGGAGGATCTCTTATTCATTGAAAGTGCGGAAGTGATGTGTCTGGATGATGTCTGGTGAAAGAGACGAAAGGTGGCCAATGGCCACTGTAACTGGCTATAGTAAAAGCTACTTCGTGGTGCTACGTGATTGAAAGAATGAGGACAGGATTTGTATAAATCCTGTTCAGACATGCAGTAATTGACCTTCTAAAATCGACGTTAAACGTTACTCATAGAAAATATAAATGAAATGAATTCATTTATTCAAATTCATTTCTTTTTCTCTCGCATATACCTAGCTCTTTCCAGACTGCAAAAATAAAAGTTTTAGATCAAGTGCTCCACGCAGTGTGAAACACATAATTAAGATTACTATCTTAACACTTTCGCTGACACTGAACCAGACACAAAAGAAATAACAATAGAATTACGTCTACAGGCGGGCAGTGTCCGCGAAAGTGTTAACTATGAGAAAACGTTCAATTAAATTAAAATTGTATATTAACCCGAATTAAATAGTATTTAAAATTGTCAAAATAAAATTTTATTAATATTTAAAAGGCTTGAAGAAAAAAATATGAAGTACAGTTCAAAGATTAAGATAAATGATTACATCAAAATATTTTCAAAAAATATTTAAAACCTAGCAAAAAAACTATATCCAGAAAAAGTATCGTAGCGAACTACTTGATATTTTCAGCGAAAACTACCAACTTTTTAACGTCTATAAAAAGTATAACTAAATGAGCAAGATGGATACCTAAAAACATACTATATTGGGTTATAATTACTGAATAATAAATTAGAAATGAAAAATAACACGGAAATGGCAGCCAACTGAAACTGGTGACAGGCCAACCGGTTTCGCCACTTTCAACCTTATTTCATTGCGAGTACGTGATATATCGCGCGTAGACCGCTACAAACGGTTAACGGTAATTTCAAAGATAAATAGATAATCATTACCAATGAATAGCATTCTTGAGACTCTCCATATCCGTGTGCTTGGATTCAACAAATTTGTCCTTATAGATTCGCCCACACAAACACAGCATATCAGGAAATCGATTTTCCTTTTTCTCCAATGCTTGTACACACACTTTGAGAGCATTTTCTCTGTCGCCTTGTTTGTTACGCCTAGAATAAATAAGATAAATTTTAGTTTTAGAAATTGCACCCTAATGTTTTTTAATAAGATCTACTTTTGGAAAGCAATAATAAAAAAGGAACTTTTTTTACCTGAAAATGTATGTAACGAGAAAATATAACAACACAATATAATTTTATTCTACCAAAATATTCTGTACAAAAAAAAAATAAGTTGTGGAGATGCTGGGATTTGAACCCAGGACTTTCAGCATGCGAAGCAGACACTCTACCACTGAGTTACATCCCCGATGAGTGGCGCTGTCGAAACATGTTTACGGTTTATACTTAGGGACAGCGGCTTTGACGGCCTTGAGAAAATTTAAATAAGAGAATGACCACAGAATGACTTACGTCTTTTTAATGAGGGCTCTACGTGTGTAAATTTTCCGCTAGAGACACAAGTGTAGCGTGAGGTATCCGAAATAGAATTAATAGGACTTATACTGGGGAAACGAGATTTAGACGGAAAAACGTATTTTTAATTTTTTTCACATTATTGACATGAAAACTTTGTGTATAAAAAAAAAACATTTTTGGTACCTTACACAACAGTGGCGCCAACTAGTGAGCAGAAAAACGGTAGCACTCATTGTGACATTAAAGAGGTTCCGCTTTTTTCGTTCAAAAGCGATTTTCGTCCCAAAATCAACATGCGTAAGGTTTGCATATATTTCGGGTGCATTTACACACCTTTTTACGCTCATTGCACCAGAAATGATTGTTAACAGGTTTGTCTATTTTCCACTCAACGCATTATATGCAAGACTAAAACTACAAAAATAAACAACGGGAGTGCCGGCAGAAGTGAAAACTCCGCGCGGAAGAAAGAGAGGGGGATATTACTTCCTCTCACACGCCGCGCCAACGGTCTCAGGTCACGTGTCCGTTTTACAAATTTTCGATGAGGTCACGTGTCCTGCCTGACTCTTACCCATCCCAAAAAGTGCACAACGCCGCTAAAAAAGTTTTAACTTCAAAAACCGACATTTACCTGTTCATAGCAAACGCATATAAGAACTTTATGATCGGCATTTTCACATACAACTTCCCGTTCATGATCATCTTCAAATCGTCCACTATTTGTACGATGGCGTCGTAGTCCTGTATCTCCCTGTACGATATGAGCATACTGACAATGGTGTCACCGGATAGCACAGCGGGGTCGTCCAATCGGCGACGCATTGCGTGCAAAACGTCTGCCAACTCTTGTCCGCTGTACGTTTCGCGCGCTTTCCGCAAATCCGCTAGGAATTTTTCTTGGAGATGTGCCCTGAAAAAAATAAAAAAAAAATAGTTTCCTTGTTCAAAATAATAATATTTAAATGAGCCCATAAGTTAGATACGTGATCAAAAATTATTGGACACATATTTTTTCTTTTGTCAAAAAAACTTAATTAGTGTGGCAAACTGTGATGTCTCACTGAACTTTTTACGGGCTATATCTTTGTTTTTTTTTTTTTGTTTAATTGACAAAAGAAAAAATATGTGCCCAATATTTTTTGATCAAACTGACGAACTAAATATTTTTTTTTTTTTAAAACTTGCTTATTACTTAATACGAAAAACAATGTGAAATTACACAGAACATAGATTTAAAAAAAAATAGCGTGACACAGAAGGACTTCTTAATAAACTATTCTTCTTTTGCCTAGTCTTATCCCATATACTTGGGGTCGGCTCTCCTAATATTTCTATCCTGGGTCGTGTAAAAATAATTCTTCTCAATATGTTCTAGCTACTAATCTTACAGTGGTGACAATGGTATTACCAACCCTAAACCTAATCTTTCTGTATGAGTAGGTAGCTACGAGAAGTATCTTGCTAAACGTAGTATATTTATTTGTTTTTTATAACTTTATTGCCTAGCTAAAAAAAAATACATATGGCATTCTATCCCACCCAACCAAGCCTTTGAGCCACTCTCTAACTTACTTAGAAAGTAAAAATATAATTCCACATAATATATCACATAGTATTGAACGAAAGTAGTTTTTTGTTACACTTTAACGCCTAAAGAGTAACTGCCGAACCGATCATCATATTATACCTTACAAGTACGGTTTCCAAGGGACTGACAACGCGAGCGGGCATAAGAATAAAATTTTGATTCATGATGACCTAGTCACTTAGGCATAAACCATATTTTTGTGTTTTTCTTTTTGTGGTAAGTAAAGTTCGAATCTTACTAAAATGCGGCAAAAAGTATCGCGAACCCACCGCAATCTTAGTTATCTATTGGCAAATACAATGTTTGCCAACGCATTAGCGAAGGCGTTACTGGGTTTCTATTTGAAGGACACTGGAACAACCTACTTAAATACACTGGCGAAAACTGGTAGATTCAGTATTATTCTACATACACATTATTACGTCTTGATTCCTTATGTGGTAGACAGAGCCTAAGGCAAAACAGATTATTCTGATACAACAATAGCACGAAGGAAAAAACTACTTATGTATAAAGCACAGATGAAAAAATACGATATATTTTTTCTTTTGGGTAAATCCCCACTTTTATACCTCTTTCTGAACAGTCAAAAGGTAAATTTTTGGGAAGCAAGTGGAACATGAAGAGCACGAGAGGTGATGTGACATGGTCTGATCTTCATGACCACACTGGCACTGTGCTCCCGTTAGATGTAATCCCAACGTGCTAAATCATGCCTACATCGTCCTACCTCAGTACGGAGGCAATTTAAGAAGAAGACGAAGCAAACAAAGTGATTTTTGTTTGTAAGTTCCGCTTTCACGCTTTAACTTCTAAACGATCATAATGGAATTTTATACATTGTATTTTCATATAGAGATGAAATGGTACGATTTGTTATTACATTATGTATATATAAATATATATATATACGGACAAATCACACAGATTGAGCTAGCCCCAAAGTAAGTTCGAGACTTGTGGTATGGGATACTAACTCAACGATACTATATTTTATAACAAATACATATATAGATAAACATCCAATATGCTTATTCATTAGCATTATTGTACTGAGAATCTATTACTTACTTTGTTTCAATCTCAAAATCCTGCAAAATGTGCTTGAGCCGTAACGTGAGGTGCTGTTTGGGATCAGCTGACTCTTCCCCTTTGAACTTCGTGGCCGCTGGGTTCGTGGTCACACAGGTACTCATATCCGACAGCTTGTACGATACGAATGGGACGTTGGGTAAGGATATCTGTAAATAATAAATTAAAGAATTAAACTTGTAGGTTATAAATAAATAAAATAAATATATACAGACAAATCACACAGATTGAGCTAGCCCCAAAGTAAGTTCGAGACTTGTGTTATGGGATACTAACTCAATGATACTATATTTTATAACAAATACATATATAGATACACATCCAAGACCCAGGCCAATCTGAAAAAGATCATATTGCCATCTTGACCTGGCCGGGGATCGAACCCGAGCACTCTCGTGTCGCAGGCTGTCGTGTTGACCGCTACACCACGGAGCTAGCCTATATCTAAAAAGTTTACATGATGGGTTGAGGTTCTCTTTAAAGAATTAATATCTCATCATCATCATCATTTCGTGTAGGTGACACGGTCAACCGACAAAACACACTCTGGTGTCAGAGTTCTTCGGAACCGCCTCTCGGCCTCTGACGTGGTTCCTTTAACGACTACCAGATGGCAGCCGTGACCAACGGCTTCCGAAGCACGAAATCGTCTTTATTATCAGACAATCAGGGTGCAGATTCCCGCCTGCAGTCTTAACCAAACTGCAAACAACTAAACAAAGTATGTTTCCCATGGGAATCGAACCCACAACCCCAAGGTCTACCGGCAAACGCCTTAACCACTGGACCACGGAGGCCTATTATGAATGTGGCAAACACATATACACACATGAAAAACGTGTACATTGGCGTAAAGGACTATTTCTCGCAAAAACTAAATGGATTTTGATGGAAAAACCTTATACATCAGAATAGCATAGATATACCCTTTACGCGGACAAAGTCGCGAATCATAGCTTGTATAGGATAGTAACAAAATAAACAAATGCATTCAACTACATAGATAAGCTAACAAGAGGCACAGTGAATAATTCAATAAACATCTGAGTGAAGCAATTGACAAATTGAGAGTAATGGTCAAAGCCATCTTTATCTAGTACGGTCCATATCAACGGATAGTATCTAGCTACTTCTTTTTTACGCGACGGCATAAATAGGAGTATTATGCTGGTGCCGCGCGAACGAAAAACGACGCGTCTGCGCAAACTACTACTACTGTAACAAAACACTCCGTGGCGCAGCGGTCGACACGAGAGTGCCTGGTTCGATCTCCGGCCAGGTCAAGATAGAAAATGATCTTTTCAGATTGGCCTGGGTCTTGAATGTATATCTATATAATACATCATTTTTAAATTTCATATGTATCTGTTTCAAATTCAAGGGGGCGACCTTGTTCAAGGATTGACTTAAATTATACAAATACTTTTGATGTATTTAATTAAATCAGCGCATAGTACTAGTGATTTGAAAACATGTAAAATTTCACAATTTAGTGCAGTACCGTCTTAAATAGAATTTCACTGTGGAAATTTGACAAGAATTACAATGAAAGATAATGAACTTTCAAGGAGTTTGAGTTGTGTGAATTTCATGGGGTATTGAGTTCCAAAGTCGGCTTGTACGAAAAGGTCTAAGACAATTATAATTATACTAGCTGTTGCCCGCGACTTCGCCCGCGGAAATTTCTGTTATTATGATTAATTAGGGTTTTTCTTAGTATATGTGAATAATTTTCCCCCGTTTTCAAAACATTTTTTACTGATGCTTCGCTCCTATTGGTCGCAGCGTGATGTTTTATAGCCTAAAGCCTTCCTCAATAAATGGACTATCCAACACAAAAGAATTTTCCAATTTGAACCAGTAGTTCCTGAGATTAGCGCGTTCAAACAAACAAACAAACAAACTCTTCCGCTTTATAATATTAGTATAGATTTTCACTTGTTTGAGAACCTTTTATTAATTTAATGGGTTATATCTTTTACATTTTTTGTTAAATTGACAAAAGAAAAACAAGTGTCCAATTTTTTTTAATGTTCTGTATCTTTTACTTAGCTTAACTGACAAAAGAAAATACGTGTAAGAAGTAATTGCTTTTTTTTTTATCAAACTACAGGTCTAATTATACACAATGAAATTTTGATCGTTCTGGACCCTTAAAGGGATGATTCAGCCCGTTGATATAAACAACTTTTCCTATGGGTGGGACTAATGCTGGGAACCCAAAAATTTTTTTGACGTTCCCATAAAATTAATAAGGCTGCCGAAAGTTTTTGTATGGAACTGCCCATTTTTTTTGAGTTCCCAGCATTGGTCCCATAGGAAAAGTTTTTCATATCGATGGGTTTAAGGATCCAGAACGATGAAAATTTCACTGTGTATATTTTTAGGAAACTAGCCTAACTACACTATTTAACAATTATCCTTATCCTTACTAATATTATAAATGCGAAAGTGCGTTTGTTTGTTTATTTGTTTGTTACGCTTTCACGCCGTAACTACTGAACCGATCATCATGAAATTTTGCATACAAGTTCTCTGGAGTACGGAGAAGGACATAGGCTACCTTTTATCCCGGGAAAAAGTACTACTCCCGAGGGATCGACATTAACGCGGGCGGAGCCGCGGGCAAAAGCTAGTTTAATATACATTATCTAATAATAAATAACTATTTAATTAACAGGACTTATTATTATTGTTTCGACACCTACTAAACGAATTCATTATTAATACTGGATTTGATTATTTATCAGCAATTACGTGTTGTGTAATTCATAGTAATGGTGTGTAATTCATGTAAATTGTGGTTATCCCCATTCATAAATACTCAGTTATGTTGACAATTTTATGTAGTTTCACATGTCCCGGAGTCTGTGTGGTTTTATTCTATCTTCCAATCCTAATTGACCAACTACCTGGATGCATGATGACCTGACCTTCGACCTTCATGAGTAGTTAGGTAAAAAGTTAGTTTCTTTATCTACACTAATATTATAAAAAGGAAAAATTTGATTGTTTGTTTGTTAAAAGCTCTGAAACGTTTGCACCGATTTGAAAATTCTATCACCATTAGAATTCTACATAGAAAAACCTTTAGGTACCACCACTACACACCCAAAGGGTAAAAATGGGTCATTATTATAAAGCCTCCCGCATCTGTCCTTCTGTCAGTCACAGGGAATATTCCACTTAGGTATAGAAAAAGCCTTTCAAGACAATAAATTCAAGTGCTATTTAGAAGTGACAGGGGAACAAAACTCGCCTACATGAATACATGTTTTCTGGAAACATAACGCTCCTTTTTTGAGCAGTTGTGTAATAAGAGGGTTTAACACTCACCTTAAGTCGTAATGTGGAATCTGGATCAATGTCGTTATACAGCAACACATTTTGTTTCATTCCAAAACTCTCACGGACTCCCAGATGGTACAGTAATGTTATCTGCTGGACTTGGACGCTCAGGTCCACAATTGCGACGTCTGCATTGTAAAATGTATCCAATACTCCTGTCTCGCCAAAATCCAGCCTTTCATACTGAAATTTAAAACAATTCAGATGTACACCGTTACAATAGATATTTTGGGATGGACTTGTGTAATAAGGAGTATATCTAACTAAAATGTTAGTTAGATATCCTCCTTATTACACAAATTACAATTATTTTGAATTCATCATTCATTCATTTTGAGTAGGTGTCATGGTCAATCAACTATGCACACCCTGGTGTCAGAGTTCTTCAGAACCACCTCTCGGCCTCTGACGTGGTTCCTTTAACGACTACCAGATGATAGCCGGGACCAACGGCTTAACGTGCCTTCTGAAGCACGGAATCATCTTAATTATCAGACAATCAGGTGATTCAAGCCTGCAATGTCCTAACCAAACTGGAAACAACTCAAAGTATGCTTCCGGTGGGAATCGAAATATTTTTAATTTCCACGAATCCACTGGTTTGATCATGAACAATGGAGCAAGGCTACCAAACATCAGTCTGCTAAGTAAATCTCACTACAGCCGCACCATGACACTTTATTTTAGTTATTCCACGCATTGTTCTTAAACATGGACATCTATAACCCCAAATTACACCGATTTCACATTATAAACTCCACTAGAAACAATCAAAAAGAAAAACTGTGCAGTCCATTAAAATTCCCGCCAAGAACTCCTACTATATCCCTAACCTTCAGTGTTGTTTTGTTGCAAAACCATAAGCCAAAGAGAAAATTGGAAACAGCAAAAAAGGCCTATTTTGACGTTTGATAATCATGACAACAATAAAAAGTATTAGCATCCATTGCAACAATAACTTTTGACTGTTATATCAGCAGAAGTTTAGTAGAAATGAAACTGAAGTGTCAAAAGCAGAATTATTCTCAAGTAATTGAAAACAGTCAGAAGATTCTTACAAATGACATTATTCATTAGGTAATGAACGGACATTCCCTTTTTGTTTTCAAAACAAAACAACACATTCATCAAATATAGCTATTGCTTGCATTCTAATCAGGAAAATATATGGGATAGGATAGAAATAGTACATACTGTGATGTAATGCAAGTTAGCGTTCACCAATTCAGATGCCAATCTGACTTCTTCTAAGGCCCTCTTTCTATGGGATAGATTTGCAGATTGCGTCCCATCCAGAACACAGGCAATGTCCATCCGGGGACGCTGGTTAGAGCTCCCGGGCTGCACCGTAGCGCTGGACCCATCACTACCGATGCTCTCACAGATACTTCTCACTTCACCTAAAAAGAATAACAGAAAATAACATCGACCAAATCAAAGTTCACTTCGCAAGATTTTGCGGCACCACACCTGTGTCGTCCAATGCCGTCGAGCTTGCAGCGCCGAAAGTTATCATTTTTCAAGTATTTATTGACATTTGAACAGTTTATGAACACATTTTTCACTATAATTTACGCAGTACAAAAATAAAACCCACAACAAGTATCTCCGCGAACTTGTTATTTAACAATTTAGTGATGGGAAATACAATCCGGATCGACGGAGTGAAATAGTTCTTATCACAGACAAAAAAAAATTGTTGGTAGTATCCATGCAGTCTGGGCCAGTCATTGCCAGTCCAGTAAAGTTCTTCAGTTTATTTTTACATATCTTTGTAGTATTGTATGTCATCATCTATCATCTATCATCGGGTTTTTTTGGTCTCCACTGCAGGAGCATGACTCTCTCTGTACTATCGGAGCCATACTTGGCCAGAGCAGACAGAGGATCGGGCCTACACTCTCCTCGCTGGCCAGACGGGTTGGAGAGTATTGTATGTAAATAAGCCAAAATAAATTAAGTGATAGCACCTAATTTATACATATTTCATCGGTCTTCTGAAGACAAAGCTGTGATAGGAGAAAAATATTTTTCTAGTTGTAGCAACTCATCACTATTTTGATTCCTTTTTCCACCTTTACGCTCACTAACATGCTAAATGTGGCCTTTCAGTCTTATGACTTCAGGCTCTGTCTACCCTGTAAGGGATAAAGACGTGATAATATGTATGTATATAAGGTGTTCAACGTTTATATCGTCACTTCAAAATACATTGTATCCTTCGAATGATTTACTATTTTATATGATATTATATAAACTGTAATGGATATCGACGTAGCCATGAAGACATTATAATACCGAAGATGTCAAAAGTCAGCAAATAGGCATGCAGGTCAAGCAGCCGAACCAAGATAATACAGTTTCAATTACATACAAAATCGGTATTTGTATGTAAATGTTACCGACCTTAGAAGTCAAAACCATTTTTTGTTAATGAGGATATAAGTTGTTTAATGACGTTCTTATATGATTTTCTTCTTATCAGAACCTATTTCATAATTAGAACAGACTCTCGAACTCAAATATGTAGGAAGGAATGATATATATCTCCGTTATCTCCAACTATATTTCAAATCATTACAGCCCAACACTAAACTAACCTTGACATTTTATTCATCTCTAGCGCCATCTGTACTTAAATATTTTCAATAGTCCCTAATGTCAACGTCTAACTTTATCTTTGTTTCTAGGCAGTCTCAATAGATGGCGCTATATTATTTCTGTGGCTGGGTACCTACGTATTGAATGAATTAGTTTAGAATAGAACGTCGTCGGTTGTCTTTTTACCCGACGACCAAGAAGGGATGTGTTTCATCAAAAAACCGGCCAGGTGCGAGTCGGACTCACGCACGAAGGGTTCCGTGCCGTTATCTATAAAAACGGCAAAAATCATGACTGTTGTATGGGAGCCCCCCTTTATTATTAACTAGCTTTCGCCCGCGGCTCCGCCCGCGTCAATGTCGATCCCTCTGGATTGGTACTTTTTCCCGGGATAAAATACCTTTTAGGACATAGGCTACCGCCTATGTCCTTCTCCGTACTCCAGAGAACTTGTATGCAAAATTTCATAATGATCGGTTCAGTAGTTACGGCGTGAAAGCGTAACAAACAAACAAATAAACAAACTTTGACTAGCTCCGTGGCGCAGTGGTCAACACGCCTGCCTGCGACACGGAGTGACCGGGTTCGATCCCCGACCAGGTCAAGATGGAAAATGATCTTTTTCAGATTGGCCTGGGTCTTGGATGTTTATCTATATATGTATTTGTTATAAAATATAGTATCGTTGAGTTAGTATCCCATAACACAAGTCTCGAACTTACTTTGGGGCTAGCTCAATCTGTGTGATTTGTCCGTATATATATTTATTAATTTTAACTCACTTTCGCATTTATAATATTAGTAAGGATTTATTTAGTAATTATTTATTTTTTAAAGTGAACATATGACTAAATATTCTGTGATGAACATTTCAAGCGTCTACCTGTTGCCGGTATAAATATCGAGCAAAAAGGAGGAAGCCCCCTTAAATATTTATTTTATTCTATTTTTTTGTATTGTTGTTATAGCGGCAACATAAATACATCATCTGTGAAAATTTCAACTGTCTATAACGGTTCATGAGATACAGCCTGGTGTCAGACGGACAGCGGAGCGATATTAATAGGGTCCCGTTTTTACCCTTTGGCTACGGAACCCTAATAACGAGGAATATATTTGCTTTCATGCAAAAAGTGTAATTTTTGACGGTAGAGATAAAGCCGCTCAAAATTAGGTTTATTTGACCGACTATCAGTATTTTATAAATATGCACCAGATAAATGAATGATCAATAATAGAATGAAAACAAATTAAAATATCTTAGAAGACAATTAAGTGAGCTTTAATTTGAACTGAATTTTAATTCATGGATTTTTTTAGATTAGATCGAAGCTCAGAACAATAACTGTTCTGAGGATCGAAGGTATACTTGCGCAAAGATTTTTGACTAGCTCCGTGGCGCAGCGGTCAACACGCCTGCCTGCGACACGGAGTGACCGGGTTCGATCCCCAGCCAGGTCAAGATGGAAAATTATCTTTTTCAGATTGGCCTGGGTCTTGGATGTTTATTTATATATGTATTTGTTATAAAATATAGTATCGTTGGGTTAGTATCCCATAACACACGTCTAGAACTTACTTTGGGGCTAGCTCAATCTGTGTGATTTGTCCGTATATATTATTTATTTATTAAAGATACTTAGGTACGTATTTTCTGTAGCTGTTTCACTTGCTTGATCCCACAGGAAAAGTTGTTCATATCGACGGGCTGAATCACGCCTTCAAGGATCGGACAGGGTTCTATTTAAATATTGTATAAAGCGTATTTAGACATAGTAACCTAACTTTGTTTTTAAGTGTAATGTAATGTAACATGTCTTTTTCCGAACTGTACCTGATAACGAGAATGCATTTCACATCTATTTTATAAAATTGTACCCCAAAAATTGCCGTAACAGGCTTACATCAGGAAGTTTTTCCAAAAAAATCTGAAAAATGTCCTATATCACCCCCGAAGAGCAGCACGGAGTTAGGAAAGGTACCAACTTAGGAGTTGACAAGTAGGTCTTTACAACATATTAAAAATCGCAATTACATGCGCGTTTCCAATATTGACCTAGTGATGGCATATGTATAAGGCCAATTAAGTTTTGAATATGTGCCTATAATTAGTAGGTACAACTAGTTTTTCGGTGGTCGTGCAGCTGTTAAGGTGGGGTCATGTGTCCTGTGCATGTGCAGTCTCTGATGGTCCAGATAACTTGTGGTGCTTGGAAAAGGTCCAATAACCGCATTTGTGTTCGACAGTCAGTTGAAATTCCACTTATACAAATTTTTTGTCGAGCTGAACTAGGAGTCAGCACGACTCCTAATGCTTCTTTAGGAGTCGTGTGAGTGTGTGGCTCGGGCTTCGGCCTCGCGGGTCTATAATTGACTCAGTAGTATTATAGCTTTATATATTTTTAGTAGGTAAAATAACTATAAATCATCCAAATATCTACAGGATAGAAATGAAAGACAGACTTACAAAATACATGTAAAAGTACATTTAATATTTTTATTCTATAAAATCCTCTTCTGCCAAAGAGATCACAGTTAATTGGTAAACGTTTTTGATTCTGAGAATAGTATGCCCAGAATGAACTGGTTACAATCATCAATACATATTTTTAAATTACTTCAGTATACCTACTTTAGCTTTTATTAATTAAATATTGCATTGTTAATAAGTTTTAATATTTATAATATCGAATTATAATGTAGGCAGGCACAGGAAGGTGTTGGATATAAAAGTAACTGGGAATCAGAGTAGAGGTAGGCCAAAGTAAAGATGGATGTGAAGGAGGTTATGGGGAAAAAGAAGATAACGAAAGAAATGGCTCAAGCAAGACAAAGACAAATGGAAAAGATATGATGCTATCCCGTCCCGACCCCAATTAAAGTGGGATAAGTAGAGGAAGAATAAGCAGGCATAGAGAAAATACTACGTACCTACCTACAAGTTTAAATAATTACCGTGACAATATTGACTATTATATTTTATCTGACAACTAAGTACTATTTTCTTTATTCAAATATAAATAAATATTGATAATTTATTATTTAAACTCCGCTTCACTTTCCGAGGATAATTTTGCGAGAAGCGCCGAAGTTCTGTCCGGACTGGGTAGCCATCTTGTTGGTGCCAGCTTGGAGACCAATGACCGCCTCTCCGGCTCTGAGGACGTCTTCGCTGAACTCTCTGCGGTTCTCCTCAGCTGGTTTGGGCCCTAGCCAGGGACCGCGCCATTCGGGGTGCTTGTGGGCCTAGAAAAGTGGAAATGCAGTTGTTATTTTTTTTTATTTATGCATACGAAAGATGGCAAGTTAAGCCGTTATTGACGCTAGAAATTAGATACAAATAAGGAACAATACTTATTGAAGATTAAGGCACAAGGTCCACTATGCCTAAGATCATTGTGATATGTTATTCAATGATGTGTTATGATCATATAATATCAATGTTCCTATTGTTCCGATAAGAGGCTAGTTTACTGGGTCAAAAGAAAAAATTAGTCTGCCAGATAATCAAAAATATTGGACATGTGTTTTTCTTTTGTCAATTATACAATATATTATTAGTATGACAAGGATAAAACACGTCAAAATTAGTGGGGACTCGTGACCACGGAGCTCGTGACACAGAATTTAATAAATCTAAAGATTTATTAAAAAAATAAAGATTTATTAAGTATTTTTGTTAAATTGATAAAGGAATAAAAACGTGTCCAATATTTACTGATTATCTAAATGACGAACTTATATTTTTTAAGAAAACTAGCCTATTTTTATTATAAGAAAAATGTTGTAGTTTTATTTGTTACCTACTACGAGTAGCTGTTGCCCACGGCTCCACACGCGTCAATATCGATACCTCGGGAACGGTAGAATTTCTCGGAATGAAAGGTACCCTGTACCCTGTACCCTTCCCCGGGCCTCAAACTACCTCCATACCAAATTTCATCCAAATTGGTTCAAAGGTTGAAGTGTGAAGAGAGACAGACAGACTCAATTTTACTTCAATTTAAATTTTTCAGATTTACTTTCGCATTTTTAATATTAGTATGGAAGTATGGATAATGAAAGAAAGTCTTCTTTCTTTCATAATCCATGAACTGAAGAACTGAAATGAATAAGAGGTACGAGTATATCTCACCGTCCTGCCAATAGCGAAGATGGTCTGCGTAACAAGGGCGATATTCTTCTGGTCCCAGAGATCTGTGGTCTGGAAGAGGTCCACATCAGGCACTCCGTATTTTATGCAAGCCTTCTGGAACCTGTACATAGAAAGTAAAACAAGTAAGTGGTGAATAAGAGGAACTTTTTAAAGATATGCCATAATTGGCCCCATAGGATAAGTTGTTTATATCGACGGTCGGTGTGAGACGCCCCTTCAGGGACCTTCGTAAATGTTAGCCGTACGTGATCTTAATTGAAAGTGGTTACTGTAGCATAAGGATATAGTGCATTAATCCCCTCCGACATAACCTACACTATATACCCATAACCTGGCTAAATGGGGGTTTTATCCAGCAGGCGGAAGTGCAGTGCCAGTATGGTCACGACGACCAGACCATGTTGCACCTCCTTTCATGCCCATCAGCTGCACCAAGCATGATCTATACACTACATCCCAGAGTGGTGTCAGAGTCGCCACATACTGAAGGGGCAAAATCGAATCCCTTGAGCCATCGAGACTAAAAGAAGAAGAATCGCATGGATATCTGCAGTACGGAGTTACAGACTCCATAAATTATTGGTACAAATTATAAAATACTAGCTTTCTTGCGTGAGTGTAGGTCTCTCGGGATCAGTACCTTTTTTTCTCGGGATAAATTAATGTCCTATAATCTTCCCTGGGCACCAAACTATTTCCATACTAAATTGCGTCTAAATCTGTTCGGCGTTTGAATCGTTAAGAACTAACAGACATATAGACAGACGGACAAAGTTTTACCTGCTGTTAATTTACTATTTCATAAGTAAGCTAAAGAAATATTGAACTTTAAACAAAACGGGAAAATGTTTGCAGGACTACTTATATTATGTTTTAAGATCTGTACATTTATGTGAATAAATTTCTATTATATTTAAACGGGCACAGTTATTGATGCTAATACATATATACTAATAGATATACTAACTACTAATGCAAATGAAAAAGAAACCAGAACACCTACATCTACTAACTAAACGTAAGTACTTTTTTAGTGACGAGTTAACTTTGTGGCAAAACACCAACCCGTAAGATGTAAGGTTGAATACCTAAAACTGTAATTAAGAAATATAAATGTTTTATTTGAATTATTGTTTGATTATTTGCTGTCTATAAGAAAAAAAATACAATATGACGAATTTACAATACTGACGAATTAACAATTTACTTTAAAAAATGGAGGTATGGCAAATTGACACATACTTTTTTAGTGACGAATAGCGCCAATTAGACCATCCAGAATTCAGGATCCGGAATTCAGTCAACGGAGAGTCAACGGACAGTTTAATCGCTTTTAAGACGGTCGATCCGTTGTCAGGACAGAATGGCTTCCAACGTCCTTATCGGAAGCATAACGGAAGCATAAAGTGAAACCATCCGGAATTCAGGATCGACGCATGAGAGGGACGCCGCTATACGTTAGAAACGATACGATAATATCTCTAATCGCGTCGCACGTATAGCGGCGTCCCTCTCACGCATTCAGGATGGCCAACGGATGGCTCTCTCAGGACGCGCAGTCTCCGTTGAGGACACGTTCCGGACGGTGTAATCAGGAGCTCTGACGACTGAATTTCTTGTCCTTATCGGATGCTGAATTCCGGATCCTAAATTCAGGATGGTATAATAGGCGCTAAAATTTACAACAGATAGTTTCGTAGTAGGTAGATATAAAGAGAAGGAAGTACTGTCCCTATACTTTTGGCTAGACTCTCAAACACCTTTGGCAAGAGTGCATGCTTTCTAAGGTTTTGCACGAAAAGGGTGCCAGCCAACGTTTCGAGAGTATTATCCTTGGTGCCAGCTCACGTCAGCCCACCTCTATGCGGAAACTAAATCTAACATTATCTGTTTAGGAATTTCTATTAATATGTTGTTTATTTAATTGTTTTGTGGTTTCGATAGAGACATTAAGTACAAAAGAATTCCCATCTTGGGATAAGTCCGCCCTTGTAGACTGATCTTTCTTTACTGTATTTATTATAGCTTATTTCTTGTACAATAAAGATATCACAAACAAACAAACAAACAAGAATTAACTCCTGTCCTGACAGTAAACATTTCTTAGACGAGACGGAGAGGAGACATAACTAAGTACTAAGAGAAAACTGCTATCATTGATTTTCAAAAACTGCCATCGGCGATCGAAACTAGCTGATTTCGAAATGTTGTTTATCATTTTAGTATCAGAATTGATAGTTCAGATGAGAAAGGGAATCCGAATTTAATGAAGACAAATAACAAAGAGCTGCATGCCTTTGAGCATAGAAGAAGACGCAATTTTTTTTTATCTATGCCTTTGAGGCTGCGAATAAACAAAAATTACGCGAAATGGGAGATGCCGGGTTTTGCCATGGCATAAATACAAAGTCATATCAGAATCAATGTTTTGTAGTATGTTTTCCTTATGTTTGTTAACAAATTTTGATGATGTAACTCGAAAACAGTACTATTTTTGGGTTGGCAGGTATTTCCGTCCTGATATGCGTAGGTAGGTATGCAAAAGTTAATTTTAAGAGTGAGTATTCAAACATCATGCTAAACACTTAGATTTCTGGCTTCTATCTATTTAAGCCTTCAATAGAAAGATATTGGCGTTATATACGAGGAAATAAAAATAATACAAACATGCATAATACGTGCGAAACACATAACCCTCCTGGGCAACTGGGTAATAATGCCCTGCCGTCAAACACGCAAGCAAACAGCTGTACCCGGCTTTAACCAACGACTGGCAACCCTACCTATACAGGCAGCTTGAAGAAGCACATGTATCGTACACACTGGTGACCGACCATACCACCAATGTGTTCTTTATTAGTTCTTCACTCATCATCTTTCGTGTAGGTGGCACGTTCTATCGAACTTGCACACCCTAGTGTCAGAGTTCTTCGGAAGCGCCTCTCGGCCTCTGTCGTGGTTCCTTTAACGACTACCAGATGGCAGCCGGCACCAATGGCTTAGCGTGCCTTATGAAGCACGGAATCATCTTTATTATTAGACAATCAGGTTATTAAAGCCTGTAATGTCCTAACCAAACTGGAAGCAACTAAACAAAGTATGCTTCCCGTGCGTACTTTAGTACTATTACTTATTCTGTGCCGTGGGAATCGAACCCACGACCCCTGGGTCTACAGGCAAACGCCTTGACCACTGGACCACGTAGGGATTTCTTTACTGTAAGTAAATGCTGGTTTGTTGGAGATACTCACTGGCTAATATTGTCCATGAACTTGTAGTCACCGCCAGAGACGTTGACCTTGGAGATGATGCCAGGCTGCAGCCTGTTCATCAACTTGCAGAGGATGATGCCGTCACGCAGCGCGAACTCGTAGGGCATGCCAGGCGGGAACCTTTCGCCGATGACTGCCTCGATCCAGGCTTGTGCTTCGGCCTCCTTCTCAGGCTCGCGTTTGCCAGCGCACTGAAATAGGTAATGTACAAGGTATATAAGGGGTGTAAACGGGGGTAAACAGTGATGTACAAAATACCCTATAAAAAATATGTATCTGGAATACAAAATGCAAGATACTTTTACATACAAAGTATCACGTCTTTTTCCCTTGCGGGGTAGACAGAGCCTAGGTCTTTATGACCTCATGGCCACATTTAGCATATTGGAGGGCGTATGGATGGAAAACGGAATCAAATAGTTAAGGGTTGCTAGCCGCATTGCCTATTGACATGATTCCGCAGATTTTAGCCCAATCCCTCGATCGGCTTTTACGATCTGCGCGGGAAAATAAGCAGCTGGCACATTCTACGTTTTTTCTTTTCTCCCAGACCAGCATTGAAGAGCTACTACATTAAGTATTTCAGATATCAGAAATAAATAACTTTCTGGGATGGTATCGATGGATGGTATAGATACAAAATACGTATTACAAATACTTTTTAAAGATAAAATACTTTGTAAGGAAAAAACATTTTATTAAATGTACCTAAGTTTATTTTTCAAAATTTAGAACATACGCGCGAGTTATCATTCATCATCATCATCATCATCAGGTCCTTTTTAGTCTCCACTACAGGAGCACGACCCTCTCTGTACTACTAGGGTCATACTTGGCCAAAGCAGCCAGAGGACTTGGCCTACACTACAGTTATCATTCATTTCCGCTAAATTAAAATGTTATTAATGTCTAAAATCATTCATTAGAAACTGGGTACCTACCGAACCCATTCAAAGATGTTAATTATTTTATTCCATGATATAGTATGTGTATGTGTCGGATCGGCACGTTACGTTAGTAGGTACTGTAGGTACTATTACTTATTCTGTGGGATCGGACGTAGTGTGAAAGAGCTCTTAAATGACGCACTTTATGTACACCTTCGGCAGTTTTATACTTAATTTTTGTCAAGCAAGGGCGCTCCGCGGTCGCACAGTCATACTATTGTCTCGCATTTGCTTAAACGCATGAGTAAAACATATAACTCCGATGCTACGAGCAAGTAGCGAATAATAATTGTTTTATATAAGAGTGCGATAAAAAAAAACGATAAAAATCTATCACGAATTCCCATGAAAGTGAAGATAACAGTGAAACAATATATCGAAGAATTTAACTAATTCACATTTCTGGGTTGAGAATAAAGTACTTATAAAACAAGGTTTACAGTTGTTTTATCAGCTGGTCGTGAATATAAATTGAACAGTGTTCAAAGTGTAACTGCAAGTGTATGTCGCGTCAAATTTACGCAAAAATTTGCAATTATATTAAATAAGTGTATGTGAAATAAAAAGAACTAAAGTGAAGAAGGGAAAAAGCAGGTCTAATATTCAGGACTCGTATGAAAAGTGAAAATATATATCGTGCCTTTTTTATGCCGTGACCATGCTGTCCATAGCAATATTGTGCGGTGTTATAATGTACTATTCAACACAAATGCATCCATTACTCCTGATGTATCTACTATTTTGTGTACCAAAACACTTTTCCTTCATTCTTTGAAAAATATGGCAAAATGGAATGAATCACGCAATGTCTAGGAGTGCAATATATAGTTCAAGAAGTGAAGATCCATATAAACTAACAGAAATTGTTATGAAAAGTTATAGATACCCGTTTTTTTAATAATCTATATTGTCCCACTGCTGGGCAAAGGTCTCCCTCATCTCTCTCCACAATACCCTTACGGGGGAAATAAAAAGAATAATACATAAAAGTCCTGTTAAGTCCTCCGGTGTTTGAGATCAGGAAGAAACGGTTAGTTTCGTTGAATCCCCTAAAATATCCAAATTGGAGATTAATCTGTTGAGGCATTTAGAGATGATAGTGGAATAAATAAAATGATATACATACATACTTACATAAATGTATGAACTCTGAACTCTCACTCCAACACTTCTTATTGGCAGTCGTGTATAAAAGTGACTACCTATTTACTATGTGAATTCAACCCTATAAGATCTTGATCATCCAATCACTCTGTTAGGAACGGAGGTTCAAAAATATATATTCTTTTCATTCAAAATGTGTTGGTAGGTACATAGTTTTTAGTATATTAAATTTGTTAAGAAACCCCTGTCCGATCTTTGGAGGAGCTACTATAGGTTAAAGAGGTAAAAGCCGGTCAACGGAATGGGCAAAAATCTAAAGAACCATGACAATACCATGCGGCTAGCAACGCCCACCAACACGCTAAACGTGACCTTTGGGTCTTATGACGTAAGGCTCTGTCTACCCCGTAAGGTATAAAGACGTGATAATATGTATGTATGTATGAGTTCTCAGTATTGGTCCTATAACCAAAGTTTTTTGTATTGACGGGCTATGTGGCCCCTTCAAGAATTGGACATGGTCTCATTATTTTAATTATTTTATTAGCAGGCCTTCCCGGCTGCGCCCGGGCATATATTATTCTTTTTAACATTTCCGGAAATCTACACGTTAGTGAAAACCCTATCGAAATAGTCCCAGTAGTTCCAAGATTAGCCTGTACAGGCAGACATGCCTTCAATTTGTATGTTTGTATTGATGTTTGATAATTATCTAATAGTTTTAATGAAATATATAAAAATGTTGTAACCTTGATGTACTTTCTTTTTCGCGCCATTTATCAGTTGACAGGGTGATTTTTAATTACTTGGCAACATTTCAATGTTGGAATCAGAATACCAAATAGAATACACATCCGCAAGAAAAAGAGGCAATTTTATAATTTATGAAAAAACTTAGACTTTCCATAGAAATTTGACCAGCTGATCGGTGAATTTGTATCTGAGGTCAATTCTTTTTTTTAATTTTTACCTTCTTTTCTTGCAGGTCTATATTCTATTAGGGAATCCGATTCCAACACTTAAACACTGCCAGGTTATTCAAAATCACCCTGTAGAATTTATGTTTGTGTCCAGAATTTATAAAATTATGGTGAATTTCAAATAGCCGTCTGTTTGCATTGTCCATATGTTCTAAAAACATGTACTGTATGTATTTCGTTGATTACATGACATAAAAGTTTTTGATTAAAACTAACGTGACATATAGATAACCCCCATCATTATCATTATTAATCGCTATTATCAGTGCGGGAAATCGGACGCGCGTCTCGATCTACATTCGCCCTGAGGAAGACCTCCGGTCCGGATGAGGTCGAAACATGTCGGCCAGTAGCTGACTTCGTACGCGAACCCGTTGTTACATATTTTAATAATTACATAAAACTGCGAAATTGTATCTTTAAAACTTTGAGTAATTATTTACATAACAACTTCCTTTATCTCTGACCTTCGCGTCTACATCCTGGCAAAGGAAATGGCCCAAATTAATGTCAATAACACTAAAATAAGCCTTTACTTTTGTTCCTTGTCGGTTTGTTGTAAAGTGGCCAAACCGTACTTACTGTTAAAATATACTATTTTTTTTTTATGACAGAGCGGCAAACGAGCAAGCGGATCACCTGATGGTAAGCGATTACTGCTGCCCATAGACAACTGCAACACCTGCCGGCCTATTTTCTAACTCAGTGCAGAACGTTTTTATAGTCACTTCAAAATACATTGCGGCTTCCGTATGATTGACTATTTTTATTTAAGATATATAAAACGTAATGTATTTTGAAGTGGCTATGAAAACGTTGTACACAAAGTTAGCAAATAGGCCGGCTGGAGTCTGACAAGAGCTTTGCTAGCCTTTTAAAAAAACATAGATTCGTTTTTTGAAGGTTCCAATGTCGTATCTATTCGGGAATACCACCGCAGTAAAACAATGTACTCTTATTAAATGAAGTAATAAAATATGGTAAAAAAAACTAATGAAGGCGACCCAAGGTCGTACATTACGGTCGTACATAGACACGGTCGCTGGTTCAAGCCCCGCCTGCATGAAATTTTTCACCATATTTTATTTCTTAATTTAATAAGAGTACATCAAAATAGCATTGTGAATGCAAAATAAAACACTTACAAAAATAATACAAAATCATCAGTTCCTCTAGTGCGTTTCGTTCCGCCGCCAGCCATAGTTAATTATTTATTTACCTTACACCACCAGTTTATTGCTATAGTCCTCGTGCTAAGCTAACTGAGTTTGTTCCTGAAATATGGGAGCGAAAAGGAACAGATGACATTGGCGTTTTCGTACTGTCCCTCCTGGCCCTCAGAAGAATAACTTATTCTTCTGAGGCAAGGCCTAAGCAACACATACCGCAGGAAAAGACTCAGTTAAGTGCTAGATAGAAGGCCTATTAGTACGTACTATTTTGACTATAAAATTTTCCATATGGGCGGAAGGAGTCAAGAGTTTGTACCCAGTATTTACCCTAAAATAGAGAATACGAGTACGTATTCTTTAACGTACCCAAAGGGAAAAAACGTGTCTTTATTACTAATACTCCACTGTCCGTTTGTCTTTCCGTCACCAGGCCGTATCTCATGAACCGTGATAGCTAGATAGTTGACATTTGCACAGATAATGTATTTCTGTTGCCGCCATAACAAAAAAACAGAATAAAATTTATATTTAAGTGAGGCTCCCATACAACAAACATGATGTTTTTCCCGTATTTTTCTCAATATTAATATGCAAGATTTGGTTACAACAAATACCGTGGTCTCGGACAGAGAGCGGGAAAGTTAAAAAAAGAAGAAACACAATTATTATCACAAATAAAGTACTTCTTCCAATATCACATCGAGGCAACGTTCCAAGAATACTGGCAGCATTTCCCTGCTGAATAGCGATACTTATACGCTGAGCAAAATTGCTGCCAGCACGACCCGTTACCTAGATGAGACGGGTTGTGATGTCCTTAAAAAATATTTTGCATCTGGGCCCCAAGGACCGATCGTCTCCACTGCAAAGGGTAAAGGGTGAAATTAAAAAAAGTTATAAGATAGAGTTTGAACTTTGTATAGATAATGGTACTGAACGGAACACTTTGTGCGCGAGTCCGACTCGCACTTGGCCGATATTTCTTGGTAGGTACCTATATTTTGACAGCCCAACATTGAGCCACTTAATATTCGTCAATATTGCTTGTGTATAGATTTTTTGTCTTTATAGGAACCTACTTATGGAGCAAGTATAGCAATCACATACTTAAAGATTTATATTAAGGCGAGGCCTCAAATGTTTGGTACCTTCGCTCGGCAAAGGACTGATCAAGTGCGCGCAAGGGATAGCGCTTGGCGGTTTAGCCCGTGAATGATGAGATAGGAGATAGTCTCGAGTCGCTCAAAGAAAAAAACGTAAGCGCCAAATTCGTTATTTCTATTTTATATAAAATCAGACCGGTTAATTGTATTTTCATATTTACATTTTAATGAATTACTAATAACCTATCTTTTAGTCTAAAAATCATTATTTCATTCGTCGCATTTGAGCTACAATAACAAAAACTCTGCGAACGAAGACCATTTTTCAAAAAATATTTCTATCGAGAAAATTTTATCAAAACGTGTTTTCATCTTCAATTTTTGGAGATGAAATAGTCAAAAATCATATTACTTAGATTTGAAACTCCTAATTTAAGTATTTTGCGAGATAAATAAGGTTCAGAACGACCTTATTTACAGTGGTATCACCTTAATATAGGTACATACGTATTTGTCGAACATTTGGGCGGTTCGAAGAATAATATTCGCATACAATGGCTGGCTATTTGTAGAAAATGAATTGTACCTAAGTATTTAAAATAGTACTTACGTGTGCATAAATTAACACACTTAAATACATGCAAGGAAGTAAAATAAATTGTATGGCAAAACTAGTAACAAGTCGTAGGTATTAATACATTAAGTAGGTATATACGTATATACTGTAAATTTAATATTTCTACTAGCTTTCGCCCGCGGCTCCGCCCGCGTCAATGTCGATCCCTCGGTATAATAGTAATAGGATAAAAGGTAGCCTATGTCCTTCTCCGTACTCCAGAGAACTTATATGCAAAATTTCATGATGATCGGTTCAGTAGTTACGGCGTGAAAGCGTTACAAATAAACAAACTCACTTTTGCATTTATAATATTAGTAAGGATATATTTTTTCCATGCTAGTCTGGGAGAAAAGAAAAAACTCTCTTTTTTGAAGGTTCTCTCTCGATTCTCTTCCCGTGCAGATCTTAAAAGCCGATGGAGGGATTGGACTAAAACCTGCGGAATCATGTCAATAGGCGATGCAGCTAGCAGCCCATCACTATTTTGATTCCATTTTCCATTTAACCAACATGCTAAATGTGGCCATAAGGTCTTATAGACCTAGGCTCTGTTTACCCCGCATGGGAAAAAAACGTGATACTATGTATGTATAAATACATATAACAATATTTATACACTATGTGTAAATTGAGCCTCGATAATTCCTTCTCAGCTCAACAACATGAACAACTTTTTATGGGTTCAATATTGGGAACACAAAAAGATATGACCAATTTGTATGGGAATCAGTCGTATTCCCATACAAATTGGTCAGGCGCTGAACACTCTTATGGGGGAAAACGGGACCCTATTATTATGGCTCCACTGTCTGTCTTTCTGTTTGTCACCAGACTGTAGTATCTCGTGAACCGTGATAGCTAGAGCTAGACAGTATAGAAATTTTCACAGATGATGTATTTCTGTTGTCGCTATAACAACAAATACAGAATATATAATATATCAAAGGGAGGCACCCATACAACAAACGTGATTAGTTTGGCGTTGTTTGCTCGATATTAATAACTAGCTGTTGCCCGCGACTTCGTCCGCGGCAATTTCTGTTATTATGATTAATTAGTATAGATGAATAATTTTTCCCCGTTTTCAAAACATTTTTTTATTGATGCTTCGCTCCTATTGGTCGCAGCGTGATGTTTCATAGCCTAAAGCCTTCCTCAATAAATGGACTATCCAACACAAAAAGAATTTTCCAATTTGGATCAGTAGTTCCTGAGATTAGCGCGTTCAAACAAACAAACAATCAAACAAACAAACAAACTCTTCAGGTTTATAATATTAGTATATATGGCAACGGGTACAAGCTTGAAATATTCACAGAATATTTAATTGTATATTCACTTTAAAAATAAATAACTAAATCAAAATAAAAACAATATTCAAGGAAAATGGAAATTTTAAATATTTTTTATATACTTTCGTAATTTTCCTCGAAACCCTATTACTCAAAGATGTTCATGTTAAAAGGCCGAGTTGCCTCTCCAAGGTTGCGTTGGACATCCATTCCTGCCAAGTAATTTTAATCTGCGGCGCCACAGGCTGGCCTCTAGTTTACTAGGAAAATTAATATTCCGATCATGTTCATCAGTGATCAATCATGTTCATCAGTGATCAATTGATACCCTGACTCTGGGTTACATTGATTTACTACACTTTAAGTATAAATAGCTGATGTTGTTGGAATGACAATGACTTTTCTACATTATCAACTTAAACGCCATTGAAGCAAGATGAACGACATTCTTATGGAAAGTATCAAGAACTAGAGCTCTGTGGCCTACTGGTCATCATGCTAGGCTGCCACATTGGAGGTCCCGGTTCGATCCCCGGTCAGGTCAAGATGGAAAATGATCTTTTGACGTGAAACGACTTTAAAATCGGTACTATACATTGGGTACCATGTCAGAAAACCGGACCGTAACGAATTGGTTTATACCGTCTGACGTTAATAACTAAAAAACTATTCATCGTAGGAACATGAATTTAGTGTCATTATTTAGCGTATATACGCTTGCAGTGATAGCAGTCAGCTGACTTTATAGTCAGCTCACTGCTAAGATCTTGAATTTGCATCGCGGCATCTGGTTTTCTATCAATCTTTAAGGCGTTACCACTGTAAATAAGGTCGTTCTGAACCTTATTTATCTCGCAAAATACTTAAATTAGGAGTTTCAAATCTAAGTAATATGATTTTTGACTATTTCATCTCCAAAAGTGTAAGATGAAAACACGTTTTGATAAAATTTTCTCGATAGAAATATTTTTTGAAAAATGGTCTTCGTTCGCAGATTTTTTGTTATTGTAGCTCAAATGCGACAAATGAAATAATGATAGACTAGCATGGAAAATCCAGACTAGCATGGAAGATATTATTTTACAATACGTACCGTGTACGTACCTATATATCAATATTCTCTTTGATATCAATACATCATTGATTACAGCCAGCGTGACCGGATGTGGCCCTCTTTTTGGCGCGCGGCCAAGAGTAATCGAGTTTATAAATGGCACATCTTAGCGGGGATTTAGTAATCCTTTAATTTATTGACGTCATCCGATTTGACGGTTGTGTTTGCCGAAAAAACGGCTAAAGGTGATTATTTATATACCTATAAAGCTTTCAACCGCGACTCCACCCGCGTCAATGACGATCCCTCGGAAAAAGTACTTTTCCCGGGATAAAATGTACATGCCTCACCTATGCCTTCTCCGTATCCCAGATAACGGGTATGCAAAATTACATGACGGTCGATCGAAACAGCTATTGCTTTCGAGAGGCGGTTCTGAAAAACTCTTGACACCAGGGTGTGCATGGTTTGTTTTTCCGCCTTCACTATACACATCTCTATAGTGACGGCGGAAAAACAAACTAAACTCATTTTCTTTTCTATATTTTTTTAATTTTTTATACTATATTGTTACAATAGCGGACCATGGGCTCGAAGCATCTCAAATAAGGACGCGGGCGAACCTGCGGGTGAAAGCTAGTATTACGAGTATATAGAGACAAATAACACAGATTGAGCTAGCCCCACGGTAGGTGTATCTAAGATATCATTTCAAACGAAAAATAAATGAGATCGTAACTCACAATTCTATTTCAAAGATGACGAATGAAGCACTGTATCTTTAGGGTTCCGTAAGTGAAGAGACCTTGTTAGTATGGTATAAATGCTAATGCAATCGAGAGGCGGTTCCAAAAAAATCTGACACCAGGGTGTGCATGGTCGATTATAAATATAAATATATACGGACAAATCACACAGATTGAGCTAGCCCCAAAGTAAGTTCGAGACTTGTGTGTGTTATGGGATACTAACTCAACGATACTATATTTTATAACAAATACATATATAGATAAACATCCGAGACCCAGGCCAATCTGGAAAAGATCATTTTCCATCTTGACCTGGCCGGGGATCGAACCCGGGCACTCTCGTGTCGCAGGCTGGTGTGTTGACCGCTGCGCCACGGATCTGTCAATTTGACCATGTCACCAACACGAAATGATGATGATGATGTCTGAGGTCTACATTTTTCATCCCTCTCTGTCTTCCTACTGTAGGTACTTCCTTAGTGTGTTCCCGGTTATGAACAACTGGTAGTGCTTTATAACTGTTTGTAACATCTGCTTGAACAATGGTATGTCCATCTATCAATATCTTCGACAGCTCCGTGGCGCAGTGGTTAACACTCCGTGGCCAGCCTGCGACATGGAGTGCCCGGGTTCGATCCCCGGCCAGGTCAAGATGGAAAATGATCTTTTTCAGATTGGCCTGGGTCTTGGATGTTTATCTATATATGTATTTGTTATAAAATATAGTATCATTGAGTTAGTATCCCATAACACAAGTCTCGAACTTACCTTGGGGCTAGCTCAATCTGTGTGATTTGTCCGTATATATTTATTTATAATATCTCAATGATATATGATTTGACAGCAATTAGTAAATATATATTGGAAATCAGTGGAAGCAGTGGACTTCTTGCGGCTGAGATGATGATGATCATGAAGTAAATTTATGTGGAGTATGCAGTGTAACAAAATTGGGGTAACAATACTTACGGGGCGTGATCAGCCCATTATATTGAACAACTTTCTCCAGGGGACATACATAGAAATACGAAAATATAATCGACCGCCCATAAAAAATGAGAAATCAGCTGATCGACTTTCTATGGAAAGCATAATATTTTTTTCATATTTTATGGTTGGTCTCCTGGGGGAAGTTGTTCAATACCATGGGCTGATAAATGATCATGCTCTTAATTATTGGTACACCCATTTTACTACCCGTTGTATACAACTTACGTCATTTTGTGATGAACCAAAATATTAAATATTTGAAAACTACACCCATGTTGAATTGTTATGAAACAACCAAACTGGATAACTAGTAATTACGTATAGCAGCTGTCATGATGAGCATTGAGGATCTGTCAATCTACGTATTTATTTTCTCGCCGGCTTCTCACGGGACATGGTACTGAACCTCCTGTCTACGAATCCAACATAAACCTAGCCGCTTTTTTCTCTTGAAGCTGAAACTTCGTCCAAAGGGTAATGCCCGATGGTTATAAATCTTTTTAATAAGCGTATATGTGACATTCACTCGACGGTCCCAAAATAACACGTTTCAAGAGAAACCGATGTACGTTTTAATGTTAAAGCGGTTTATAGAATAGAAATAGATGTTTATAGAATATAATAGAATAGAATATTTTTTATTGCAACACAAATGACACATAACACAAAATAAAACTTAAACTAAAGAAAATACACAAAGAAAATGCATAGAAGTTGTCATTTTTAGGGTTCTGTACCTCAAAGAGAAAAGACGGGACCATTACAGGATGACTTTGTTGTCTGTCTGTGTGTGGCAAGCAAGACCGTTTTTCTTAGGAACGCATGGAGGTATCAAGGTGAAATTCATATCAAATACTCAAGTCTACTGTTTCTTGGAGCTGTAAAAAAATCAAAGACAGGTACAGCCGTTTATGCCGGAAATTTTCAACATTCGCAAGGAAATCAAAACCTACAGGGTACTTCACGTGAACTCAGAATCTTGAAATTTGGAACGAAGCAACGATGTAGAGCACAGTT
Organism: Elegia similella; assembly: GCA_947532085.1. Taxonomy (NCBI): domain Eukaryota; kingdom Metazoa; phylum Arthropoda; class Insecta; order Lepidoptera; family Pyralidae; genus Elegia; species Elegia similella. The sequence continues at coordinate 8,567,888 of OX383937.1, forward strand.
AAAGAAAAATAAGCGAAAAGCATACATTTTTAGTAACATTATATAACAAAAATATATTTCTACTTATTTTAAATTTTAATGATTATTGATAATGGTACGGAACTCTTAGTGCGCGATGGAAAACATGGGTTCCTCCAATGAAGAATGGGAAAACATTTAAAAACAAGTCTTATTTTTGATTTGGAAATTATTTTGTTGTTGTTATTATACAAATATCTTAATTACAATCTCGAGATTAAAGATTAAAGATGTTATTAACATTATTAAAATAATATATAACATTAAAAGAAACTGTAAATTTTCTGAAATTTACAGTTTCTTTTATCGTTTAAATCTAAGTTTGATTTTATGAGTGGTACTTACTCCGTGGTGACACCTATGTCAGATATCTTTGCTCCTCTAGCAATCGCCTTCTTCATACACCGCGTTTCCGAAATGAGTTCTTTTAAAATGTATTTTTTTTTGAGTTCTCAGCTTTGATCCCATAGGTAAACTTATTTATTCATATCGACGGGCTGAATCACCCCTTCAAGGACCGGACATAGGTTTCTTTAGATATTGCATTTATATTTTTAAAGGTTACAAAAGACGATGCCAGATAGGAAACTGTTCTCTAAAATATACTCGTACCAGCTATTTTTTTGATAAAAATGCGACGAATGCATATAAAATATTCGAGGCAGCTGGTGTGAGATCTCCTGTGTATTTTTAGAAGCAAAACTTCCTGTCCGCTTGCATGTCTGTCTGTAGGCGATACGGGTGATTACGAAATCGAAACGTTCGAGATTAGCCGGATTTCTTGAAATGAAAAGTGTTCAAAGTATTGAGTAAAATGGCGTAGAACTTCTGGAATTTTAGAAGTGGCTGAAAAATATAATGATGTCATGTGAAAATAGTTTAATGTCAGTACATAGCTGACTTTCGTCTATTAAACTACTGATACAAGAAAACATTTAGTATTTATCGAAATAGTTGATGATCATCATCAACTCTTTATAAGATGATTTAATGTATAAATTTTACAGTTAAAATGAATAACAGCGCATACATACATATTATTATGACTTTTTAACTTGCGAGGTAGACAAAGTCTATAAACCTAATGGCTACATTTAGCAAGTTAGAGGGCGTGTAGATGGAAAATGGAATCAAATAGATCACTATTTGATTCCATTTTCCGTGTTGCTAGCCGCATCGGCTATTGACATGATTCCGCAGATTTTAGCCCAATCCCTCGATCGGCTTTTACGATCTGCGCGGGAAGAGAAGCTGCTGGCCCAGTCCTCGTTTTTTCTTTTTTCTCAGACCAGCATGGAAGAGACAGCGCTTGTCCGATCATCATCATCATCATCAGGTCTTTTTAGCTTCTACTGCAGGACCATGACCCTCTCTGTTCTACCAGAGTCATACTTGGACAGAGCAGACAGTAGGATTTGGCCTACACTCTTCCTCGCTGGCCAGACGGGTTGGAGAGGTCTCATTAATGTTTATGAGCTTTGTTTAGCTTGTATTTTCTAAATTGCTTCTTACGACATCCATGGGAAGACTTGGAGTGGTCCTATTCTACTCTGCCGGATACCACACGGTATAATAAGCATGTCAGATATAAATATATAAATAAATATATACGGATAAATCACACAGATTCAGCTAACCCCCAAGGAAGTCCGAGACATGAGTTATGGGGTACTAACTCTACTATATTATATCTACACTTCTACAATAATATTATAAGATATTATACGGATTTGGCATGCAGGTAGATCTTATGACGTAGGCATCCGCTAAGCTAATATTATTATAAAAGCTATTACTTTAATTTTCGAAGTCATTAACGGGCGCTATTCTTATCCTTACTAATATTATAAATGCGAAAGTGAGTTTGTTCGTTTGTTTTTTACGGTTTCTCGTTCCCGTAACTACTGAACCTCATCATGAAATCTTGCATACAAGTTCTCTGGAGTACGGAGAAGTACATAGGTTACCTTTTATCCCGGGAAAAAGTACTATTCCCGAGCGATAATAAGTACTCATATTTTTTTTTTTTTTTACTAAATATTGAATTAGGCATTTGTCTCCCATCTCACCTGATGGTAAGTGACGATGAAGACGAGGATGTTACATGCCTATCCAAGAGATACCCATTTATTCTACTTTTGAATGTCCCGGGACTGTACTTGTTTGGGAATATAGACGCAGGCAGTTCATTCCACACCTTAGCTACTCGAACCAAAAAGGAACTGTCAAAGCGTTTAGTTCGACTCTTTGGTATTCCAACGATAAAAGGGTGAAATTTCTGTCTGCGCCTTGTAGTCCGATGGAGGAATGGTGTGGGTTCAACTAGCTCAAAGAGCGCCTTCGCACACTCTCCAAAGTGGATCCTATAAAATACCGATAGACAAGCGACTTTACGGCGATGCTCCAGGGATTGCAATTTCCTATTTGAGACCACGTCGTTGTTTATGAGCCTGCGTTAATTACTCAACGAGGTTGTGAAACCTGAGAATCTAATGGATCGTCAGCCGTATAAATAATCTTATTGTAAGATATTTTTCAATTTCATCTATAACATGAAAATAACAAAAGAAAACTGATAAATTTTCCTCCTTATTCTTTGCCAACATAAACATTACAACACCTCTATATTTACTTCATCCGACTTCCTAGCGGAGTCTGTGTCGTTTCCGGATTCTATTCCTGTCCCGGTTTGATGACGTACGAATTATTCGAAAATATACGTTTATGACGTATTCGATTATTACGTATTAACTAAATTAAATTTATTCTTAACCGACTTAAAAAGGGAGGAGGTAATGTTTTAAAGTATGTTACCGCAGAACTCTGTCATTTAAGAACCAATATATAAAAGATATGCAAATTTTGTCTATCTCCTCATCTAAGTCGAAGTCAAAGATTTTTATTCTAAATTAAATACATTTTTTTTTTGAACGTTATATTTTTCTTTATTTTTTTTTTCAATATATGCAAATTCGAAATACTACTAGCGATTCGGAACGACCACTGGTGAGAAGAATACGCCGAAAGAAACTCAATCCAGACTTGGTCCCTTCGTCCCTAAAGAGCTCTGATTACATTTATGTCAGCCACAATTTTTCATAAAAATAATTAGTTTATTTACATTAAATAAACTATTTCCAAGCATTTTCATCAATTAAATAGTCATAAATACAGCCTTTTTTACTAAGTGTTTTTTTTACAGTCGTTTTAAACTTAAGTAAAGCCAGACTTAATATTTTTCAGGAATTTTATTCTATACTGATAATCTTATTTATTTTATCTGAAATGTTAATCTTATGTAACAAGAGGGACACAAATGCGTTTTTTTTCTATTTTTTGTCTGATTTTATGCCTGTACAAAGGACCCATCTATACAACGCCTATTGTTATTCAATGACAATAAAAATATATACATAACTAGCTGTTGCCCGCGGCTCCGCCCGCGTTAGTGTCGATCCCTCGGGAACAGTAGAATTTCCCGGAATCAAACATACCCTATGTCCTTCCCCGGGCCTCACACCTCCATACCAAATTTCATCCAAATCAGTTCAATGGTTGAAGCGTAAAAAAACGACAGACAGAGGGACTTTCGCATTTATAATATTATATTAGTATTAGTATGGAAGTATGGATATTATTTATACTTCTAAGTCCAGAAATGAGAAAATTTCCATAAAACCTTTACCCTCCCATTTTACCCCTTTAGGAGTGAATTTTGTCCATTTCACCCACATATATGTTTTTTAATTGTAATCGAGAACTTACATACCTATTTATTTTCATACTTCATAGTCCAGAAATGAGAAAATTTCCAAACAAACTCCCTTCTGGGGGATTTTTTTCCAGTTGACCTACACAGATCTTTTTCAATTGTAATCGTGAATTTATTTACCTATTTTCATACTTCTAAGTCTAGAAATAAGTAAATTCCTATACAATCTTTACCCCGCTATTTTACTCCTTCAGGGGAAAATATCGTCCATTTTACCTACACAGATATATTTTCATACGTCTAAGTCCAAAAATGAGAAAATTTCCATACAAAGTTTATACCACCCACCCACCCCCATTTTACGCCTTAAGGGGGGAATTTTGCAAATTTCATCTACCTACATACATCTTTTTTAATTTTAATCGAGAACTTATATACCTACTTTCATACTTCTAAGTCCAGAAATGAGGAAATTCCATATACATTTTACCCCTTTAGAAGTTAATTTCTTAATATCCTTTCTTAGCGCTCACTCATATCATTAAAAGAACCCCTGTTCCAAATTTCAAGTTTCTAGGCGCAGCAGTTTCGGTTGGTTTGCCGTTTGCCCGCGGCTACGCCGCCGCCGTTAGTGTCCATCCCTCAGGAACAGTTTGGACCCTTAAAGGGGTGACTCAGGTCATCACTACGAACAACTTTTTCTATGGGACCAAGGCGGGAACTCAAAAAAATTCGTCATTTCCATAAAAAAGAGTCCCGCCGCCCGGCCAGTTTGTATGGGAATGTCGATTTCCCAGCATTGTTCCCATAGGAAAAGTTGTTCATTTTGATGGCCTGAGTCACCCCTTTAAGGGTCCAAAACGATAAAAAATTCACCGTGTATATTTGCAGGCAAACTAATGCCTTGAGTTCATTCAAATGACGATAACTTTTTTTTTAATGAACCGATTTTGATGAAACAAACTTTAGATGTTTTGCTGAGTTAAAACAAAGCAATTAGTGAAAGTTTGAAGTAAATCGGTTCAGTATTTTCGGAGATAATCGTGATCATACATACAGACAGACAGACAGACAGACACACAGACAGACAAGAAATTCGAAAAAAATTTTTTTGCTTTCTATTATTCTTTTTAAGTGTCCCTCTATCCATTTCAGTCAAAATTTCTAAATGTACAGACAAAATATTTTTACTGTTTTATTATATGTATAGAATAGATAAACTGCCTACTTTATAGCACGAAATGTGAAACAATTTAAAACTAGATTACGCAAGAGGCTAGCCTAAAAGTGTATTTCTTCAATTTAAGAATAATGTGAATGTTGTTGTTATCACCAGATAAGCAAAGAATTACTTAATACCTAGCTGGATAAGCATTGTTATGCAACGTAGCAATGCTGCCAGCCCTTTGGATACGTTACCATAGGGTGAAGATTAACTGGTGTTATATAATTTGTAAATATTTATATTTTTAAGAAGGATTATTAGTAAATACAACACAAATAGAGAATTAAGGATAGGATGTTACAAAAAATGATATAAAATGTATTAGAAAATTTAGTACTTATTTAACTACTCTACCCAACCACAATGATTATTTCCACAAAGTTATATATGTCAAAGCAAAAGGTAACGTTTTTATTACATAAATTATAGTTACGCGATAATAAAGTCAAAGTCAAAGATTTTTATTCAAAATTGGATACATGTATCTCTTTTTGAATGTCATATTTTTATTTTTTATATATTTTTTATATTTGCAAATCGAAATACTACTAGCGTTTCGGAATGACCACTAGTGAGAAGAATACGCCGAAAGGAACTCAATCCAGACTTGGTTCCTATGTGCCTGAATGGCTCTGATTACATTGTTTACTTGTATTACATTTATATTAATTGCCAAGCATTTTTATCAATTATATAATTATCAATGTAGTAATAAGCCTTTTTTATTAACTGGTTTTTTACAGTTGTTTTAAACTTAAGTGGGCACATAAATTTCATTTCATAAAACTATTTTGAAGTCATATTTTTCCAAAGGATATTAAATATATTACTTTATCACTTCAAACTAAGAGCTGTATGTTTTGAAATATCATGTATAAACTAAAGCTTCTTATACAACGTTATGTTTATGTCCGAGTAACACAAAATAAGAGTGACGCCGCCCGCCCCCGCGTCGGAGAGTTAGGCGGCGAAAAGCGCTGCCCAACAGTCCGCCCTCCGTGACCGTCGCGAAAGCTCGCTCCTAAGCTCAAGAGTTCCGTTTACAAAATGCCTGTACGTAAGAAAAGTTTTATTTTATAAACCTATTTCTTCATTAATTTTCTGTTCGTAATTTAAAAGTGATATACGAATGTGCGAGTGTTTCAACAATATTTTAGAAGTCATTGTATTGACGTCAATCGGCTGAGGATTAACGCAGCTGCGCCGGCGCCTCACAGCCAGTTATCATAGTCACGTCATCCCTAGAAACAAACCAACTCATAACTTTTACTAAACTGCAATATGAATGTTCTACATACTAATAAAACTCATTATATATACATTAAATGATCCACTTGTTGGCTGTTAACACATAGTTTCACTAATATACTATAAAAATAAACAAATAGTCTATTAGGCTAGTTAACATTCAGAATGAGGGGTATAATTATCATCAACTATGAATTATAATCCATCAATTTGTAAGCAACATAAAAGATTTAAAAAATAAGACCTATTTCAAATACTAGAATATTTATATTGACAGTTAAATTATATCGATAGTTACTGCGTCAATTCTCGTAATAAATTAATTCGCGAAATAAAAGTTGTAAACATAAAATAATATATAGTACCGGAGAAACCTACTGATACACTTTGATGACTTTGTATATCAATATGAATTGTGTTATGATGGCCTATTTCTAATTTATAATTCAAATTGTTATGTTACTTTTAAACATTACATTTTCTTGCAACCAAAATCGAATATAATAAAAGCAATCATAAATAATAATTGAGAGAAGACTCAAGATTATTTATTCGCTGAATCTGATCATTAGAGGTATATTACAGCATATTATGCTGTAACGTACTCTACTAATACTCGTAGCTATTCGTTGCCAAATTGTTTACACAGTTATCCACCCATGCTACAAAACAATGCACAAAGTTATTAAATTTGATCTATATTCTATTTTATAAATATCAACAGCTACAATGATAGAACGCATGAACCTATTATTCCATAAATATTAGGGCTTAAATTTTACTCAAGGAGGGTTGGTATGTTGCAAACGTAGCCAAATCATAGATATTACAGTAGGTATTAATAATATTCATAATAAAATCCGGGCTCCGATGCATCATACGAGGCTGAAACCGGGAAAACGCTTAGAAGAACTTAAATTTTAAGGACAAAAATTTCAATAAAGTTGTCTCGTCTCAATCTTGATTTAAACATAAAAGGTTCTTTAGATATTTTCCTTATTCCATTATATATGTATATGGCAAAAGATGAAAAGCTATCACCATGGGTAGAGACGCTTTGTCTCTGTATATATTTTTCTTAGGATACCATATAAACAAAACAATATTCTCATACCAAATTAACGAAACATCAACTAAGGCAGAGGGGGATGCCCAACGATGTGGCACAATAGGTTAATAAAAAAAACAATGCTTTATGCGTTAATTTATATCTGCTTTGAATTATAGGTATGTAGAGACATGGAAAGTATAAAAGAATGTATTGTTTACATAGTACCTACTAGACATGTCCGTATTAATTGTACCTACTCAAAACATAATCAGGTTAACTCTTAATAAATAAAGAAATAAAATATAGTAAAAAAAATTCCACGCGCACCGTGTTCGAACCAGCGACCTTAAGGTTATGTACGACCTATATTTCTTAATTGATATTTATTAATTTAATTAGAGTATATCAAAATAGCATCATTACTAAATGCAAAATAAACACTTATAAAAATGTATTCAGATTAACCTGAAAAAATACAGAGTTCCTAAATCCCGAGCCGTCAGCACAAAATTTTCCAGAAACCATATCAATTCGTCCAGTTTATTTTCGTACGCTGGAATCACCAACGAACGTCTTGGCACTGGAGCTGCTAGTTTATGGCCGCCGTTCAAAACTTGCATATGTTTAGATATTTTTTGAGCCATTACGAAGTCTTAACTCTTGTTGCTATGCAGAATGTTTACGACTATTAATATCACGTTTTCAACATTTCACGATCGTCAGCCGTGAACGATGGGAATTCCTTTGTAATCGATCTCTCTGATGAAATTGGCTTTGTATTGAATTTCATAGCTAGCTTCTAGTTCAATCTTTGTGAGCGGCAATTCAAATGAGATGAAATAGAGCTTTTTACCATTATTCTACTTACTTAAAGTATTTTAACGATATTTAATGGATTCAAATGACTTTGTACCTTACAAAGTAATTTCAATCTCATTGATCGTTTTTGTTGACTCTTTATTTATTTTACAAATACCAAAATGTCGTGCTAACTTTTATTGTAATGAGAAGTATGGTCCAACCATTTTCCTCCAACAATTTGCATCCGCAAAATATAGTACAAAGATCAATTAATACAGTATTGATGGATTATATTCCTCTTCCACAGGCCAGAAATAAGGAACAAGAACAGGAGGTCCTGACCTGGATTTCCGAAGTACTCGGAGAGCCCCTCCCTGCTGGAGATTACGAAGACATTCTCAAAAATGGAGTCGTTCTGTGCAAACTCATCAACAAACTCGCCCCAGGCTCTGTCAAGAAAATCCAAGAGAAAGGAACCAATTTCCAACTGATGGAGAACATTCAGAGGTATTGTATTTTTAATTTTCATAAATACTACATACAGCCAGTAACAGGACTACGTTAGTATTATATTGTCTTTGATGGGACAGACTTTAAATTTGATAGACATGTCATGTGGAGAGAATTCATAAGACTATATCATTGAAAGGAGGTTAAAAGTCGAATGTAAAAAAAATATGTTTCAGGTTCCAAGCCGCGATCAAGAAATATGGTGTACCAGAAGAGGAAATCTTCCAAACTGCTGATCTTTTCGAAAGGCGCAACATCCCTCAAGTTACTCTCTGCTTGTACTCATTAGGTAGAATTGTAAGTGTACTATGTTTCTTTTTTTGTATCGTAGAAGTACTGATCCATACACTTATCGGATAATTTGAAATCAATCAAAATGTACATTCATTTAAGGTGTTTATTAGGTCGGAACAACAAACCCGTAATAACTACTTTATTTATCTATCAGACCCAGAAGCACCCTGAATACAACGGTCCTCAGCTTGGTCCCAAAATGGCTGACAAGAACGAACGTACCTTCACAGAGGAGCAGCTTAGAGCACACAATGCTGAGCTCAACCTTCAAATGGGTTACAACAAGGGAGCCTCTCAATCCGGCCACGGTGGCTTCGGTAACACTCGCCACATGTAAACAGGACCTTGGAAGAAGTTTGATGGGTGTACGAGACCAAACATTCGGAGCATACCAATAGTCTACGATGTGACAAATATTTTATTGTACGTGAAAACAAAATCTTAATTTTTACTTAATAGGCTAAGCGTGCCTTTCTTAATTAAATCTTACGTTTAATAAGATCTTTGTCATAACGTACTTTTGTATTTCAATCTTGTAATATCTGTAAGATAATTATATCTACTCGTATTTTTTTTATACGCAGCTTATCAACGTCAAAGATGGTGTGATAGATTGTATGTTATCTAATTAGTATTAATTTCTAACAAGTGCTATTTTTGTAAAGACTTTTTTTACGTGTAATTGTAAATATTTAACATAATTTAATAAACGTTGTTTGTAAGGACTGTTTTCTTTGTTTAATTCGAAGACATGGGATCACTATTAAACCCAATCTTTTATAAATTCTTTAGGAATTGATCCAAAGTATTTAGGTATAGAGCAGGTGTATAGATATATGTATATATTACCGATCGTGATCTGATGACTACATAGTTTATCATCATCATCATCATCATCAGGTCCATTTTAGTCTCCACTACAGGAGCATGACCCTCTCTGTACTACCGGAGCCATACTTGGCCAGAGCAGCCAGAGGATTTGGTATATGGATCAATATTTTAATAGGCTTTATGATGTTGAATTACTGTTTTGCTCAATTATTTTAGACGCAACAGTTTTAATTAGTAAATATACATGTAAATAAGGTAATCGAATTATCTAACATCTCGAAATAAATAAGAAATCAATTGCCGTATCGAAAACGCCTGTTCTTGTTAAACTGGCAGCAGGCTACGTAAGATAAAGATCAGTGGAAAAAGGAAGGCCCTTGCCCAGGAGTGGGACACAATAACAGGCTTAAAAAAGGTCTCAATATCTCATAAGAGAAGTCGCTTGGAAGATAGGTTGTTATCGTACTTATTTACAAACTAATGCCTAATCCAACTATTAGTAAAAAAAGGAAAAAAAAAATTATGTGAGTCCCCATACAAGAAACGTGGTTGTTATAGTCAAATACGAGGTAATTTTTAACATCTGAGCTATATTTAAATCAGAATCTCTAATAGAAGACGAAATTGTTAAAAAAAATATGCATAAAAAAAAAGGAAAAACCTTGAGTAAGACAAAGATGCCGATCAGCTGGGCGAATTTCTATTGGATGTCCATTTTCTTTTGTTTATTACTTTTTCTTGCAATTCTGTATTCCGTTAAGGATTATGATTCCAGGATTTCAATATAACAGAAGTTCAAAATTACGCAGTATTGTCCGTTAGTACTGAACTCTTCGTGTATGGAGTTACTAATGCGACCCACACTTGGCCAGATTTATTTATATGAGTTCCATCCCTGTAGGTATTTTCAACTAGAACTTTATCAAAATAAAAACCAAAAGATTGATGTGATCTATACTTCGTTGCGCAATTTGAGATAGAAAACAGCTTACGCTATAGTTGCATCTGGCGCGGACGGAAATAGCCCTGGAAGACTCCGGCTTATCCCTTGGCCTATTAAACTGCTGTCCAGGGCGAGACTGACATAAACACGATCCCTAGGCCGTGCCAAAGAGCATTTACAATGTTGTTTACTTATGTTTAAGTACCTTATATCAATTACAAAGAAATATAGGCGTGGGTAATACACATTTTGCGAGGCGTCGTGGCTGCTTTTCATTAATAGTAGGTTTCCCAAAAAAAAAGTGCACTACATAATGTGCGAGGCACCTTGTGGCTCTGTAGCTTCCCAATAAAAAACAAGCTCGCTACATTATACGCGAAGCCCCTTCTGATTCTTTTTTTTTTTTTACTAAATATTGAATTAGGCATTTGTCTCCCATCTCACCTGATGGTAAGTAACGATGAAGACGAGGATGTTACATGCCTATCCAAGAGATACCCATTTTTCGCAAATCATAGGCATCCCAAAAAAAAAACTGGCCGTTGAGCGCGAGCCAGTGGTCTGGCGCCCACTTCGCCTAAACCTAGCTACGCCGCTGAATATAGGGTTTTAGTGACACTGAGTGTCAATCACTAACAACGCAAGACAAATCAATGTCTTTTTTGTGCAAGTGCAGGGGTACCATTTTTTTAAGTATCACAAATAAAATAAATGAAAAGTATAAGACTTTTTAGAAACAAGCTTTTATGTGCATCACTTTATGTTTCGAGTTATTTTCAGCGAGCACTTTAATCTGATATCCATATTGTCGGAGAACATCCAAAATTGCTAGTCCGCCATCTTGGGTGTTCCTTCATGTTGGATTAAGAATGACGTCACACTAGCCATCCATTATCATCCAAACTAAACGAGTATACACAATTTTAGCTCAATCAGTCGAAGATATATGCTTCAAAATTGAGTTGTAAGATTCTACCCGAACAAACATAGTTACATACATTGCATGTTAAATAAAAGCTTGTAAAAAAGAAAACATTCCAAATATCAAAATATATAAATAATCGTTGGGTATAAAAACTACCAAATACTCGGAACTTGTGTACTTGGTAGTTTAACTTAAATAACTAAAAGAACTTGACTAAGCTTTTACTGGACCCTTGGCCCTAACCAGTTATTAAAGCTCCATTCATTTATTGACCTCAAATGCCTAAAGTGCTACAAACTGACCAAACCCGTCGTGTATACGTATGGTAATGTCTAACACCTAACCTCGGTCTAAAATTCTAGATACATTCGGTCCCCTTGGCATAATTCGGCTTATATTTGGAAAGGCATCTAACTACGAAGGATTACATAATATTACCATAATATGGGACTAAAGCGCGGTGCCACAAATAGTTAAGCGTAGGTCGTACATATACGTTAGCCGTGTGGTATCTGGCAGAGTAGAATAGGACCACTCCAAGTCTTCCCGTGGATGTCGTAGAAGGCGACTTAGGAAATACAAGCTAAACAAAGCTTATAAACATCTAAGAGCCTCTCCAACCCGTCTGGCCGGCGTGGAGAGTGTAGGCCAAGTCCTCTGGCTACTAGGGCCATACTTGGCTCTGGCCAGAGAGGGCAGAGTACAGAGAGGGTCGTTCTCCTGTAGTGGAGACTAAAAAGGACCTGATGATGATGATGAGGTCGTACATAGACCTAAGGTCGGTGGTTCAAACACTGACCACGTGGAATTTTTTCACCGTATCATCATCATCATATCAGCCGCAAGAAGTCCACTGCTGGACATAGGCCTCCCCCAAGGATTTCCAATACGACCGGTTGGAAGCGGCCTGCATCCAGCGTCTTCCTGCGACCTTAGTCAGTCATCCGACATCTTCACCGTATCTTATTTCTTAATTTAATAAGCGTATATTGTAAGAGCATTGTGAATGCAAAAACCCCTTCTCATCATCATCATCAAGGTCTTTTTAGTCTCCTCTGCAGGAGCATGACCCGGACTACTGCCGGAGCCATACTTGGCCAGAGCAGACAGAGGATTCAAAAACCCTTCTACAAATGGCAAATTCCCAGCACTCCAAATATTTCGGTACCAGCGGCTCCAAAGATAAGTTCTCGAAGATTATTATTATACATTTAATGGATATGAAAAGATTCCTTTAAGGATATAAATAAGTAGGGGTGGTAGTTGAAATGACATACTTAAAATTTGTGAAAATTGTTGCTTATGTCTCAGGTAATAGTTATCTAATGGTATACGATAAAGAAGGTAGGGAGAGAAAAAGTTTTGCAAGAGATAAGATTCAAGCCTGCAATGTCCTAACCAAACTAGAGTGTAGGCCAAGCCCTCTGACTGCTCTGGCCAAGTATAGCTCTAGTAGTACAGAGAGGGTCGTGCTCCTGTATTGGAGACCAAAAAAGACCTGATGATGATGATTGATTTTGTACATTTTTCTTGGTAATTATTTTATGAACAGTGCTACCGAAGTACAAATCCATACTAATATTATAAATGTGAAATTAATTCATACAGACCTCTTTACACTTAAACCATTATAAACAAATAAAGGTATAAGATATTTTGGGTCTGGGAAAGGAAGTAGTGTACTTTTCAACCCGGAAGAAGCTGTCCTTATCCTTAGTCCTTGGTATCCATATTAATATTATAAATGCGAAAGTCAGTTTGTTTGTTTGTTACGCTTTCACGCCGTAACTACTGAACCGATCATCATGAAATGAAATTTTGCATACAAGTTCTCCGGAATGCGGAGAAGGACATAGGCTACCTTTTATTCCGGGAAAGTGTACTATTCCCGAGGGATCGACATTGACGCGGGCGGAGCCGCGGGCGAAAGCTAGTAATATTATAAATGTGAAAGTGAGTTTGTTTGTTACGCTTTCACGCCGTAATGACTGAACCGATCATTATGAAATTTCGGATACACGATCTCTGGAGTACAGAGAAGGACATAGGGTACGTTGACCCCGGAAATAAGGAAATGTTCCCGAGGGATCAACATTGACACGAGCGGAGCCGCAGCCGTAAGCTAGTGATTTCATAGATGCATCCTATTGTTGCTCAATTAGAATGAAATAATTGATTACGACAATTGTGTGACGTATTATACCGCTTTTGTTGGCACCAAAGTTCTTTAATGCAGTGATCAGTATAAGTCACAAAGACGTGACTACTTAATGTCTGGTACTTTATTACGTCACTTAATAAAATGCGATATTAATTGATTTGTCAATTATGAACTGAATACTTTTGTTATTCATTAGACTATTATTTTATGGGTGTACATTAAAATAGAATCACTTTCACGCTTTTATCGTGTATATTACATTAATTTTACACCAAATGTTTCGAAAATTTACAGTTTTCATGGTCTGACATTTGTCTTTGTGTTATAAGAACTATACAAAACTACCGCCTACAATATTTATTGATAACGTTCCGGAATGTTCTATAATCTGAACCCGTGTAATATACACGTAATACCGTATTAAAGTTTTATTTAAATGTGTAACAATCGCGAAAACATCAGAAACCATTATTAAACGGTTAGCAGAATATTCGTATTTTCGTTAGCAAAAAACTGTAATCGGTCAGCTAAAATAGCTAGTTGGGCAGCAACTTATGGTTAGCAAAACTTATTTTCTGCCCTCAGTCGTTCCGGGTGGTCATAAAAAAATAACCTAAACCTAACTTATTTTTGCCCTCAGTCGTTCCAGGTGGAAAGCCAAAGCTTATCCAAATGTTTTCTCTGCTGCCTTAATTGTTAAATCTGCTGCCCAAATAATTATTTAGCGGCTCATCTAATTACTTTTCATAATTTATTGGTTATAACATTTTATACATTCATGTGCAATTGCTAATCGAATTTCTATGGGAAGTCATATGTTGTTTTTTACCTTTTTTTGTAGTCTATTAGGGAGTCAGAGAAGTCTAGTAGTTCAGAAGTTCACAATCATGCTGTGTCTATACAGTACATCGTGGGAAAAAGGTCTTTTAGTTTATTCATACCAATTTTGGAAAAAGATCTTTTAGTTTATTCATACCATAAGAAGTAGTGGTGGGCAACATAAAACAACTAAACAACCAGGTGTTATCAACGAGATAATTAATGGCTTTTATTTCAAATATTAAGTTTTGTAACAACTACAGCTGCGAAATAATTAACTTTAGATTTTTCTATACTATTTTAAAATATAAATAAATGATGTCTAAAAACGGGTCACTCACGTCACGTGCCGTTATTTCGTCGGGATTGCCGATTATAGTTTCGGATTCGGACTCGTCATGAGCCCATTTTCAAGGCAGTGCGGGATAGCTAGTATAGTGCCGTGCTCGAAATTTTCGAGAACGGGTCGGAATTTTTTTCCGAGAATTTATTAAAATTTCTTTCCGGCACATCACTAAGAATAGCACGTGAGTCGTGAGTGACCTGAGTGAGTGACCCGTTTTTTAGTTATTAACATAATAAATTTAAAAATAATTTCCTTTTTTATTATCCTTGGCCAGTTATAATTTAATTCTTTATTTTTTATTCTATATAGTTTGACAAAGCGAATGAAATTTCGGCGCCGAGACTGAATTGTGCGGTAGCTCAGATGGCAGAGCATAGGTCGTACATAGATCTAGGTCGCCGGTTCAAGTCCCGCCGGCATGAAATTTTTTCACCATATTTTATTTCTTACTTTATTATGAGTATATCAAAATAGCCTTGTGAATGCAAAATAAAACACTTATGAAAAAAGCGAATGATTTAAGGCGCTGTGCATCAGTTGAATACCGTAAAACGTGTATTTTTTCGTCGCGCAGTTAGCCTTATTTTTCAAAGAATACTAGCATGAAAAAAATATGAAGTACAGTTCAAAGATCAAAATAAATGGTTACATCAAAATATGTTCAAAAAAATATTTAAAACCTAACTAAATAAAATATCAAAAAAGCTATATCCAGAAAAATTTTCGTCGCGAATTTCTTGATATTTTCAGCGACAACTACCAACTTTTATACGTCTATAAAAAGTATAACTAAATGAGCAAGATGGATACCTACAAAAAATACAATATTTGGTTATAATTATTGAATTATTAAATTAAAAGGGAAAATTAACACGAAAATGGCAGACACGGATTTGAATTGAGACTGACCACAGGTATGACACAAATATATAAAATATTGCGCGATGTCCGCTACAAACGGTTAAGGGATACAGCGCCTTAACACACAAACTGGTCAGTGACCTATCCACTCAACAACACCAAACCTTGTCACACGTCGTAACCCACTTGGTGGCCGTAAAACATTTTTATATGCACCAAAATAGACATGTTGAGCGCTGCGGTTTTCAACAATCATAAAATTAACTAGCAAACTGTCCCCACTTGACATGGCCGTGTGTATACAACGTATAAATTAACCACCAAAATTTCCTTGAAGGGGTGACTCAGCCCATCAAAATGAACAACCTTCCCTAAGGAACCAATGATGGGATTTAGTCCGTCAGTTAGACAATAAGAAAATGTTGGTCATGTATTTTTTATTTTGTCAATTAAATGATAAATGATAAAGATAAAGGTGTAAGGGCTCGACTCTCGACTATCCCGGCGCTCTAGCCGAGTTCTCACATAAATAGGAAGTTAGGGAGAAACACAAGACTCGACACACAGAACACACAGAGAATAACTTTATTACAACTTCGCTTTACAACTTCAACTATGTAGATGTTGACTTCAATAATTCATAAAAGACACTGATATGCTCCAAGAGATGGTAGTAGACTGAAAAATTAGTAATGAGAGAGAAAGAAAGTAATCTAAAAATGGAATGGAATGGAAAAAAATATGAATTAAAAATTAAAGAATTAAAATATGGAATGAAAAATGGACAGGATGAAAGAAATGAGGTTGGACGACATGCAGCATGCAGGTGGCATGCTGCAACGTTACAATACCATCTGTTTATTTGTATGTTTTGACCAATATCACACGAATTGAGCTAGCCCCACAGTAAGTTGTGAACTTGTGTCGTAGGATACTAACTCAACGATACTATATTTTATAATAGATGCCCAAACTGACCTATGTCTTGAGAACTGCTCCAGTGTGGCTTTTTCCTAACGAAATACTAATGATAGATGCCACACTTAAGAGTGTTCTCGAAGCGATCCCTAACGTTAGTCTTAATGATGGTCAGTGGCGGCAGGCTTCACTGCCGGTCAGACATGGAGGCCTTGGTATACGTCGTGTGCAAGACACTGGGCTGCCAGCCTTTTTGGCCTCTTCGCATGGGGTACTTGAGCTCGTGACTCAAATTTTGTCTATGAACGGTGGCGAGCTCAATCTGCCCTATGCGAATGAGGCCTTGGCTAAATGGCAGTCCCAATACCCAGGCCAAAACCTTCCCGATCAGCCACTGGCACAAAGAAAGTGGGACGACATCTACGCTAGAATGGTAGTGGAGGACATATTGGACAACAGTACGGGTGTTGAGTTGGCGAGGATGAGGGCTGCGTTAACCCCTGAATCAGGTGCATGGTTGCATGCATTACCATCACCTCAGCTTGGAATTTTGATGGATGATAACACTATAAGAATAGCAGCAGCCCTTAGAATATGATGCGATATTTGCGAGCAGCATCAATGCATTTGTGGGGCTCTTGTAGATGTGAAGGGGCATCATGGACTTAGTTGCTTGAGATGTGCTGGTAGATTTCCACGGCATCACGCACTTAATGACACCATTCGAAGAGCAATGACTAGTGCTAACATTCCATCGGTTTTGGAACCACCAGGTTTAAGTCGTACTGATGGAAAGCGCCCGGATGGTCTGACATTGGTCCCTTGGCATCGGGGTCGGTGCCTGCTTTGGGACGCGACCTGCGTCAGTACTTTTGCCCCTTCACATCTCAAAGATACTATTAGAGCCGCTGGAGCGGCTGCGGAGAACGCGGCCAAACAAAAGCATGCAAAATACTCCGGCTTACAGCCTTCATATATTTTTGTACCAGTTGCCTTTGAGATAACAGGCGCTTGTGGAGCAGAGGCTAGGGCATTTATAAAAGAGTTGGGGCGACGCATCAACGAATACACTAACGACAGTCGCTCCGCATCGTATTTAGTCCAAAGGATTTCCATAGCGATTCAACGAGGTAATGCAGCCAGCATTATGGGAACTTTTGGGCCGGGTACGATGCGGGGTGGACTTTTTGACTGACATTTTTGGACGAAGCTTGTTGTGGATAAACTTATGTAATTCTTGACGAAGCATGTTGTGGATGCACTTCTGTTACTTTTTGACGAAGCATGTTGCGGATACTTTACTGTAATATACCTAGTCTGTGTTAGATTTGTGGTGAGAAACTTTATAAATAGATACTTATATAAATAAACATCCACAACCGAGGTCAATCTAAAAAAGGTCGTTTTCCATCATGACCTGACCGGGAATCGAACCCGGGCACCGTCATGTCGCAGGCTGGCGTGTTGACCATTGCGCCACGGAGCTCGCCAGTTATCGAGCTGAGTCGCCCCTTCAAGGCCCTTCAATGTTGTGGGTAATTGGTAACTGTGTCAATAAATGTTCTGGAATTTGAAACAATTAAATAAATATGAAAGTTTTCCTAAGAAATCCTACATGTGGCGAAATTATTTCATCACATCTTTTCGACTTTAATATTAAACCGAGCATTGTAACGCTATTAATATAATTAAATGAAAGTTTTCCTCTAAAATACGCCAAAGCACTCGCTAATTTGTATAAGGTCAGCCAGTCATTGAACCGAATATTCGATTTAGTTAGAAATCCAAAACAAAAATAGCTCCAAGTTCAGCCAAAACTCAGACGTATTTACGCTCTATATTTTCGTCACCACATTCTAAATAGTAAAGAAGTCACTTGCGCTTTCGCGTACTTTTAATCTACATTGTGCGTGTGCCAAAAAAGTGTCTGGATATAACATATTGATAAAGTCAAATGGTAATTTCGAATAATGTCCGGTCATCCAGAACAAGACCTTGAGCATTGAGCTTACGTATCCATTGACATGTACCACACATAAAGTACAGAGCTTTTAACCGACTTCAAAAAAGGAGGTTATCAATTCGGTTTTAATTTTAAGTTTGTTACCTCAAAAATCCGTCATTTATGAACCGATTCTTTTTCTTTTGAAAGGATATGCTTTCAAGTTGGATCTTTCCGTATTTAAATTACATCACAATCGGTGCAGTAGTTCGATTGAAGTCGGGTTTTTCGGATATACACGTAGTTATAAAATGAAAGTCCCACGTTAGTATAAATGGTAAAAATTTTATCGTTTTGGACCCTTAAAGGGATGACTCAGACCATCAAAATGAACAATTTTTCCTATGGGAACAATGCTGTGAACCCAAAAAAAAAATTCGACATTTCCATACAAACTGACGGGCGGCGGAACTCTTTTGCATGGAAATTAAGATTTTTTTTTGATTCCCCAGCATTGGTCCCATAGAAAAAGTTGTTCATATTGATGGTCTGTCACCCCTGGGTCCAAAACGATTAAAATTTCACCATGTATAATTAGGTACTACCTATATTGTTTGTAACGAACACACAAAACTTGATATAACAATCTTATAAAAGAATTACAAGCAAGACCTTATTTAAAACACAAGAGTCCCGGATCGAACTTACATCTCGAGAGAGAAAAAAGATGTCTGCCAGGTATGAAAATTTTCTACCGGGCAGCGCTCCTATTGGCTGAACGCAGACCACGTGACTTCTTGTCTGTTCTGTTTTTTAGTATTTGTTGTTATCGGCAATAGAAATACATCATTTGTGAAAATTTCAACTGTCTAACGCTCATGAGATATAGCCTGGTGACAGCCGGACGGACGGACAGACAGACGGACAGCGGAGTCATATTAATAGGGTCCCGTTTTACCCTTTGGGTACGGAACACTAAAAATTACTGAACCTATTTAAAAAATATTTCACCAACAGAACGCTAGTAAATTATCAGCAAGTAACACAGGCTAAGTTTACCCAGATGATGTTGTGATAATCAGCAAGTATTTTCATGCTGTTTGAATGCATATAATTAAATACACTGAGGCAAAAAAACTTGGTAATATTCAGAATTCCGCTATGAAATCAGTTCTTCGCCAGTAATTTAAACTTCTCATGGGACATCTCTCTCGACTCTACCAACAAAGATTCTGCTCCAAAACGCTCCCTTTGTACACCTAATAAATAAGTGAGTAGAAACACAACACGTTCTAAGGCGTTGGTTGGTCTTGGCTGCTATTCATATTCGTATACCCTATGTGTTAGTCAAAGCTACCTACATCTGAAGTGTTTAGTTGGCTTTAAAAATATTCGTCCGACGTGCCACTGGCAATTATCGGTACTTGCGCATGACAGACTTACACCGTGACTTAGATCTCCCGTCCATCCGCGGCTATCTCAAAAACGCCTCCAAGTGTTTATTTGAGAATGCCGCACGCTATCCCAACCCGTTAGTAACGCAAGCTGCTAAACTACTCCCCCAATGCACACGTACGACCTTACGTCGTAGTCGTCCTACGTACTTGACGATCCCGATGATTGACATCGCACAAGCCCGCCCCGACCCCACTCCGGCTCCGAATAGCCAGAGGAATCCCACTATCCGAAGCCCTCACATTCGTCTCCGGAACAGACAGAGTGCGTAGAGTAGGATTAGCTCCGATTACTGGTGACCGCTCGGCGGTCCCGGGTGACTTGCACCCAGGACCCTTCTGGCAACGTAACTTTCGGCCTTTAAGGCAAAAGATGAAAGTTGCTGATCTCCAAAGGCTTTTGCCATTGTTTATCAGATTGGCCCTTCAGGCTATGCATGCACGTATACGCGGCCCATCAGGCAATATGAGAGTTTGCTGTCTCTCCAAGCCTTGCGCACACAGGCAACGCCCAAAGTCGAGGTCCGTCTCTCCTGGGGGCCCTTTGGTGATGTTGTCTATATAGGCTGAGGGCAGTCTGCCCTCGCCTCAAACGCGCGGTGAAGTAGCGGAAGCTCACTTGGAGCTAGCTACATAGTCATTAAAAAAAAAAACAAAAAGCTTTAAGAATATACTGGAGTAAGTAATTAACAAACAAGAAAAGAAGACAAACTCTACACATTCAGAAATAAATCGTGCACACCGCCTCATATGAATCACGCAAGAATCTGACGAGTCCTATCGACGTCTGTTTTTCTCACATATGTCATTACTTCGAATATCATTATGTCGAAAACAAAACCAGTTTCTGCAATTTGTCATTTCGACAGACGGTTTAGCTGTTTGCGAGTTCTTTGTGGTGCAAGATGCAATGCAATGTATACGACATGTGTACTATATCTCCAGTTATATGATAAGTAGCTTTAAATTTTTTACATTAGATATGTAAGGGAAATGAGGACAGAAATTTAGTTTAACATATTCAAAGCTTGTTTGACACAGTGGGTACCAAAAAGTAAGGAATATTTTTAAAGTAATATTCAAAGGTTGCCTTGAAAACGAGCAAGCGGGTCACCTGATGGTCACCGCTGCCCATGGACAACTGCAAAACCAGGGTGTAACAGGTGCGTTGTCGGCCTTTCCAGGAGTTGGGGAAAGGAAATGGGGAAGGGAGGGGGAAGGACGGGCTCCGGCTCTCTCAGTCACCGAACGAAGCATAGAAGCGGTAAAGCTTCTACTCAGACGTTGAATTTCTGTGAGAGTGTGGTATTTCCCCGGACGAGCCGGCCCATTCATGCTACTAACAATTCATTTTGCCGGTAGCGTGGCTCTACTAATATTAGGTTAGGTACAAAGGGGAAAGATTTTGTTTTTAGTTAGCATTGCATTGAAAGGTTGGAGCCTTGAACTACTGGACCAATTTGAAAAATTCTTTCACCTTTAGAATCCTACATAATCCCGGATGAACATAGGCTATAAGGATATCTACAAGTTCGAAACCGGGCGGGCCGCTAACAATAAAAAAGTGAAACCGACAATGTATTTTAAGTGTCATGACATATTACTGACATCACTCGGTTCTCTCCAGAAGTTCCATCAGCGTGGGCACTGTTTATTTTGACCATGAGCCAAGCCAGCTCTGACAGACCATAGGCCTCGACACACAGCTATATCCGTCCAGTAATTAGGAGTGCAAGGCTAATTTCGATGTTAATATTTGAGACGCGCATTACAATTTATTACTTGTCGCTCATTAAAAACATAAATCTCTTTGAGGAGCTCGATAGCTCCGATAGCGAGCGCATTACAAGCGCTTACGCTTGTAAAGCCCCTGGCGTGGTCGTCACTGAGATAGGTGACCATAAGCAAAAACTTCTTGAGCTTCTCCGTGCTTCGAAAGGCACGTTAAACCGTTGGTTCCGGCCATCATTATCAGATGGCGGTTAAAGCTATGTCAGAAGCCTATAGGCAGCGGAATAATCCTATAAGCAGCTTGCAAAATATGACAAGCGTTAGTCACTTACACGCATGAAACGCAAGCATAATCTTTGAGAATGAAATTCTTTTTCTAGAAAATCTAAGGAATCATGTTAGTAGGCGATGCGGCTAGCAACCCATCACTATTTTGATTCCGTTTTCCACCTACATGCCCACTGCTAACCGTGGCTTTCGTGTCTTATAGACCTAGGCTCTGTCTACCCCGCAAGGGAAAAAGACGTGATTAGTATGCATGTATGTATATGGAAACCACGTGACTGTCGGAAATATTGATGCTGTAATCTACTCGTATTAGTCTTCGATGACTTATCTTAAGTCGCTCAAAGAGCTATGGAGAGAGCTATGCTCGGTGTTTCTCTGCGAGATCGAATCAGAAACGAGGAGATTCGTAAGAGAACGAAGGTCACCGACATAGCTCAGCGGATTAGCTCTTTGAAGTGGCAGTGGGCGGGGCACATAGCGCGTAGAACCGATGGCCGATGGGGCAGAAGGGTTCTCGAATGGCGACCACGTACCGGCAAGCGCAGCGTCGGACATCCACCAACCAGATGGTCGGATGACCTGACTAAGGTCGCAGGAAGACGCTGGATGCAGGCCGCTTCCAACCGGTCGTATTGGAAATTCCTGGGGGAGGCCTATGTCCAGCAGTGGACTTCTTGCGGCTGATATGATGATGATGATGATGATGATGACTTATCTTAGAAGAGTCTTTTGTTCTGATCATAGATATCGTTTCATGTCTTTGTTCATAATAGGGTAGACAGGACCAAGGGAAGTGATCGTTTTAGCCACTTATATTCGTCAAAGTGGTGATTCTAAAGATAAAAATGGTGTCGCGAATACAGGATACTTTTTAGGGTGAATTATATCTATTCCTGAAAATAATATAGATAAAATAGAATATAATCCTTATCCTTACTAATATTATAAATGCGAAAGTGAGTTTGTTTGTTTATTTGTTTGTTTGTTTGATTGTTTGTTTGTTACGCTTTCACGCCGTAACTACTAAACCGATCATCATGAAATTTTGCATACAAGTTCTCTGGAGTACGGAGAAGGACATAGGCTACCTTTTAACCCGGGAAAAAGTACCAATCCCGAGGGATCGACATTGACGCGGGCGGAGCCGCGGGCGAAAGCTAGTAGAATAATATCTATTGCAACACATTGACACACAACACAATATAAAACTAAAACAAAAGAAAATGGAAAATAAAACACCTGTGCCATCAGATAAGAAAACTCGATATAAAATAATTCTGTTCACTTCAATCAAACTGTCTGTACATTTTTGTTTGTTTTGTACGGACTTATACAAAACAAACAAAAATGTATATCTTGGATAATAATAAATTGAACATTTAAATCTTTAGGGCATGTATAGAGCATGCCAATAAATCATAAACCACAGCCGCATAATTTCCGTTACATTATTTGCCAAGTTCTGTTTAAATACTATCATGTTGTCGTAAAATTACTTGGACATGTAGGCTGTTAGAGCTTAGGTATCAGTATCAGGTATAGTATTTTTGACAATTACTGAACGAAGGATTTTTTCATATAAAAATCTTGGTGAAATTTCTCGTAAAATGATTGATGTACCCTATGTACAGTACTTTTTCCCGAGATTAAATGTACCCTATGTCCTTCTCCGTACCGTACAGATAACAAGTATGCAAAATTTCATGATGATCAGTTCAGTAGTTACAACGTGAAAGCGTTACAAACAAACTCACTTTCGCATTTATAATATTACTAGCTTTCGCCCGCGGCTCCGCCCGCGTCAATGTCGATCCCTCGCGAACAGTACTTTTTCCCAGGATAAAAGGTAGCCTATGTCCTTCTCCGTACTCCAGAGAACTTGTATGCAAAATTTCATGATGATCGGTTCAGTAGTTACGGCGTGAAAGCGTAACAAACAAACAAACAAATAAACAAACAAACAAACTCACTTTCGCATTTATAATATTAGTAAGGACTAGCATTCGCCCGCGGCTCCGCCCGCGTCAATGTCGATCCCTCGGGAATAGTACTTTTTCCCGGGATAAAAGGTAGCCTATGTCCTTCTCCGTACTCCAGAGAACTTGTATGCAAAATTTCATGATGATCGGTTCAGTAGTTACGGCGTGAAAGCGTAACAAACAAACAAACAAACAAACTCACTTTCGCATTTATAATATTAGTAAGATTTAGGATTAGGATTCATATAATAACTACAAGCATAGACGTCTGGTATGACAAATAATTAGGTATTTTTTTGCATATCAAACAAAAAGGCAAATAAATAATAATAAATTGTTTGATTTGGATTTGACATGCAAAAATTGTATGCTTTCAATTAGTCGTTATTTATTTTATTTATTTAAACAAACTTTACAATAAACATCACTTAAACTGTTTGTAGCTATTTTTTTTTTTACAATGAACATTACATTATATTTTATTACCTTTATAGAAATAATAAGAGGATATGGACAATAATCTTTCAAATAAAAAGAAATCGACTTCAGCTAAATAACGTAATGTCAAAATATTTATATTTTTAAACAATTCTCTGAATCTCTTAGAGAATTGTTTGAAAATATAAATATTTTGACATTCCCCGTGCAATACATATTTGGAAATATTATGTTTGTTCGTAATAATACAAAAAATAGTGATATCTACAACAGGAATACGAGATTTAAAAATAAATTAGCGACACCAACTTTGCGATTACAGAAAACAATGAATTCATTTTTGGGACTTAGTATACGCTTCTATATAAGAATTCCTTAAGAAATATTGGCTCTGTCTTTAGGTAAGTTTAAGACTACTGTTAAAAATCAATTAGGTACTTAAAAATGCCTACTATTGTATTAATGACTATCTAACAGATAAAACTCCATGGAAGTAATACATTCAATAAATTGTTAATCAATGTACATCAGTAATTACCTAATGTAAAATAATTCAATTTGTTATAAATATGTGAAAGCGTAGCCCTTCAGGCACGTAGGGACCAATACTGGACTGAGTTTCTTTCGGCGTATTCTTCTCAGCAGTGTTTCTTTCCGAAACGTTTTTTTAATATTTGCAAAATCGATAAGTAGGGCATGGATACCGGTATACCGGTATACCGAAATACCGGTATACCGGTTAAAAAAAATCGGTATTTTGATACCGGTATTTGAGGATAAAATACCGGTATTTCGGTATTTCGAAAAATTTTATTTATTTCTGCAAGGGTATGAAGAACGTTCGATTTCGGTGGGTCATAGTGTTGTTCATACTGCTGATGAGTTTTTATATGCATGAATTATGAATAATCTCGATTATAAAAATATCACATCAAAATCAACTACTCAAGAAATTGCATGTTATGAGGCCATTGCACGCATATCCTCCCCAATTACATCAACCCAGCACTTCTTGGGTTTCTCCCTTCTGTCGGGACTCGGTGAACATGGCCAGACAATTGTTCCTATATAATTTCCTGGTTTTCGCAAAACATGACTGTACCAGCGTAGGCGGCCCCGGCCGCGAATGTGTTAGTTCCTTATGCGGCCCTTTCGCGAAACTTTACACATCCAATGCTGCATATCCATTTCCGTGACACGCATCTCCCTCTTGAGCCGCTCACGTAGCCTGTGCTTCACTTCCATATAAGAGGACAGGTCTAAAATGTCCTCTCCTTTTAGTTTAAAATACATTTTTGGGTCACAAATGATACCAGTCACATTAGGCAAGTTTTGATATCTCTGGACGCGTAAAGGCCAGATTCCAGGTATTTAAACTGGTAAGTACGCTCGACCACTTTTCCGCCTTTGCGTAAAGGCACGGAATCTGTAACGTTGCAATCCCTGTACTCAGTCTTCACCACATTTAGTTTGAAGCCGCCGTTCTCAAGCGACTCCTTCCACATATTCACGCGTCGCACACGTCTTCCCCTTACCGAATCTGTCAGTGCGATATCGTCAGTATACATGCATGAGCAGCCACGGAGGAAGCTCATGTGTATTTCTGATGCGTTTTGACACTTCTTCTAATATCGCACTAAACAAGAAGGAGCTGAGAGCCGAGCCTTGGTGGACTCGAACTGTGACGGTTCACCAACAGCAATCCTAACTCTGGAATCGGAGTCACGGTACATTTCGCAGATAATGACAATACTTCAATGCCCACCATCCCTCGTACATACAGAAACAGGAAGTGGAGAAGCGTGTTTTTCGTCTGTATTTCTCCATTAAGACCCTTAAGGCAAAGTGTTTTCTTATCATTAGAGAGTAAAACTAATTTTAATATATATTTGATTGTGATATTTGTGCCAAGGAAACAATTTAAATAATTCTTGGATCAAATAACGCATTTTCTTTAGTATTCTTCATTACCTTTATTCATTTTGTGGTTTCTGAGGAGTTGATAAAATTTTTCAATGTTTCTATCACATAGCCTAGAAACTACTTTAACCGCTCTCCGGAAACAAGACTTACCAATCGCTATTGGTATATATAATAATATATACCAATATATATAGTTTAAACAGTAATTAGCAGTATTTTAAAAAAATACCGAAAAAATACCGAAATTACCGATATACCGGTTTTCGAAATTTCAATACCGGTATCAATACCGGTATGAAAATTTTTTCGGTATTCCATGCCCTATCGATAAGCTACTAGAGCTTATCGATTTTGCAAATATTAAAAATAATAATTTGACGTTCAGAAAGAGATATATGATATCTAAATTTGAATAAAATTCCATTTCATTTTATTTCATTTCATTTCATAACTGAACTGATTCTGGTGAAATTAAAATGGGACCAATTTGGAAGTAAATATGTCCTTCCAAATAAAAAGAGATTCTTAAATCGGTTCATAAATGATGAAGTTATGTGACAACAAACATTAAGAAAAGAACACAACTGAATCTAGAAACTCTCCTTTTTGAAGTCGGTTGATAAAAGCTATCTGCAGCTTCCAGAGCCATCTTGATGACCGCGAGTTATTGTTTATAAACGTGTTTTTGTTTATATACGTGTTTCATTATCATGATGATTATCTACGCAAATGACATGGAAGAGGAAAACTTGTGGAAAATTTGCATTCCTGTTTTTCGTATTATCCACTTCTACTTTTACACTGGAAATATTTTATTGTTTGTTTGTTTGCATTGAATAGGCTCCGAAACTTATTTGAAACATTCGTTCACCAATAGAATACTACATTATCCCTGATGAACAAAGGCTATAGATTAGATACCTATAACTACCTGTGTGAAGCCGGGGGAGGCCGCTAGAAATATGAGTTACACCTATGTGTTTTTAGTGTTCCGTACCTGGAAAGGAAAAAAAAACGAAACCCTTATAGGATCAACTTTTTATCCGTCTGTCTGTCTGTCTGTCTGTCTGGCTGTCTGTCAAGAGTCTTTTTCTCAGGAATACGTGGATGTATCAAGCTGAAATTCATATCAAATACTCAGGTCTACTGTCCTGTGGAGCTGTGAAAAAATCAATTTCTAAGAAATAAGTAGATGTGAATTCAAATAAGCAGATTTGAGCAGTCTTTTATATTATGGACTATATAAGTAATTTTACCATAAAATCTTGTATATAAACATCTTATAAATATAAACTAAATCTAGATAAAAATAAAAACTTTGTAAAATATCTAAAAAGAATCAACAAAAACCTATAGATTAAATGTCTCGCCAATCACTGCCCTGTGGAAGTGTGACTAAAAGGCTGGCGGCATTGGCATGTTGTAGGCTTATTCTTTGTACTAAATATACGTATGTACAAAATATATTTTAATAGAGCCGGCGCCTAATAAAGTGAAACAGCAAAAAATTTTATCGCACATAACTTGATAACATTTTACTGTTTTTTTTTTAAAAGGAGTCAATGAAAGGCGTAAAACAAAGAAGTTCAGCCTGGTAAAAAGTATGACACCATAATATTTACATGACTTTTTAATTACTTCATTGTTAAACCGAAAAATATCTAGGTCAGGAGTGTCATTAGGTCATGGAACAGGTATGGCATGGCATCGTACGTATACCAATCCCTCCGAACTACTACTTTCCTTTCCCCCATTCGTCCAAGTAAGTAATATCCCAACTTCATTCCCTTTCCAAATCCAACAAATTCCTTCCTATTTCTCCGTGAAGTTTTTATTGTAAGATTAAAAATTATACATAGTTTTATATTTAGTCCTGAAGATTTTTCACTAGTTTCCTTTTTGGCACATCCTTACAGGCACATTACATAGTGCTTATGTAGCTATAGCACTTATTTTAGGTCGAAAAGGATATCACGAACTTTGTATTGTAACCATGTCTCCTTTAATAAATTTTATGTAAGTAAGTACACAGAATTGCTACTGAAATAGTCCCATGGCGTTTACTTTATTAGCAATTTTAGCTTAAGCAACCCGTTTATTTACATAGTTAACAATTGCGTCCGATCCCCTCCTACCACTCTCTGCAGGCAGACACCGCTGGTGGACCTTAGTATCTCACGATAACCTCCTCAGGCCAGCAGCCTGAGGCAAAACTATCGATCCGTAATAACCGATAATCATGAATTTCCAACTGGTTATAGTGACAATAGTGCTGTCCTCCACTACAGCGTATTACAAGACAAAACGTGAGTAATTTTTTTTACCATCCAGTTAAATCGAGTCGAAATAAAACGCCGGCTCGTTTCGTAATCGAGTTATTAGTTACGTAAATCGATTCAGAATTATATCATGGGTTACGTTGATGCGTGTAAGATCTCATGACTGGGTTTATTTTTGTTCGATTCGATTTTTGTACTCAGTTTGAATAGATATTAACTGGCTTTTAACCGCGAGTTTGTTTACATTCTATTTGAACCGCTCCAATTGTTTGCGTGACACTCGTGCATAGAGAAAAACAGACAAAGAAATAGAATAAATAATAACTATAAAGAAATAAATAAACTATAAAGTCCAATAGTAAAGAATGTAAAGAATCTCGAATATACAGAATGTTACAGAACGAAAGGTAAACTAAAACTTTCGAAAGCTAATACCTACTCCTGAAAATGAATATTCGAAGGATATATCTTAAACGCAAAAGATTTCTACATGTACACCAACTTATAATTACAAAAGACTTACTTTCATTGACTCATCATACCGGTTGGGTAGGTTAGGTACACAAAACACAGAAGGAAGTTTGACATACATAACATTTCGTTGCAAAATCCCTGTCATGGGCAACAGCGCTCCAATTTTTTTAACGCTTGACTAGTCGGTATAAAATGTACCATATTAAATTGTTATAACTTATTTTATTTTATAAGTACATAAACAGTAAGTTAGGAAGAAAAGACAATTACCTTAAATTTTAAATTTAATTAATTAATTAAATAGGTACTCTATAAAAATAAGTGAATTATTATTTGTTTAAATCAACAATTGATTTCTAATCAGTATTGGCCACTTACACACGCGAAAAAGTAAGTACTTAATCGTCAATTGCAGCTTTTTATTTTTATTTTGATATGATGTCCCCTTGTGTGACTGAGTTGAGCGCGCCCTTCAAAGATTCTTTCATTTTTCTGGTACACCCTGTAGACCTAGGTATAGCATTCATGGTCTTCTAGATACAACATTTTCGAGTAAAATATTTAGTTTTTTTTAATAATGCTGGTTTTAAATCAAATTTATCAGTAAGTAAGTTAATCATAGAGTCTAAGTTAGACATGAAATGTAAGTTTGAATTAGTTTTGATACATATTTATTTATTCATGGCATTACGCACCAATTCTCCCAAAAATAATTTTGACAGGTTTGATAACTCTCAGCACTAGAAACCATATCTACTTACTTATTTTTTTGACGATTGTGATAAAAAGGTTATTTTAATTGTGAGCAAATAATGTAAATTTGTTTTTATTTTAAAAGTTCTCCGTTAGTTGACTAAATTATATTGAATTGTCAACTGATTTTCACATGTATGCAAAATTTCAACACCATAGAATACCGGGTCGGTCAGAAACTTTCAAATATTTGATAACAATTACACTTACCCTAAGACAGTTATAGACAGGTTAGACTACATAAACTAAAGCCTTTTGGAATCTCAATGGTCAGTACTAGCCAAAAGTCTCTGCTACCACAGTTCATACCCATATAAACTTTACTGTGCTATTCTTAGGTACCTACGACCCCACCTTATTCGTAACAGAGTGTCAGCCTGTCGGTCAATGTCAAGGCTTATTTCCTAACAGTAAACTTAAGATGCGCGCGCAGGTGGAAATTACCTACTGACATTTAGTGCTATTTGAATTTCTTTTTCAATTTCTGTAGATTCGTCTCAGGTAACCTATAGTAAACTAGTTTTGTGATAATGACTTACTGATGTTACATTATTTATCTGACGCTTAACGAATTAAAAAACTTTTTTTTAATGCTTTCTTATTAACATACAGGGTTGGGCAGCATTAAATACTTACTGAAACACAAATTAGGACGTATTTAGTATTACAAATCGGGACCAATTAATTGAGCACTGATTTATCGAGCGATTATATCGCGATTTGCATTTGGTTTTGTCTAACAGACATACTCGTACGTATATACCGCGTGATTTTGAACCTCTGAACTATACTGAAATCCTGGAATCAGAATCCCTAATGGAATACAGAATTGCAAAAAAAAAAGGTAAAAAACGAAGAAATTTTTTTTACCTTCCATAGAAATTCATCCAGCTGATCGGCGACTTTGTATGGGAAACCTAATTTTTTTTATCGATTTTCTGCTATTTTTCTTGCAATTTTATATTTCATTAGGGCTTCTGACTCCAGGATTTCAATATAGTTCAGAGGTTCAAAATCACGCGGTATGTGTTATTTGAAGAAAATTCTTACATTGGCTAATAAGTAATAAGTTCTTAACCGTATTGGAAATATGTTTATATTACTTATACATATAGTCTTAAAGCTTTAGGATAAACTAGTTAGGCCTATACTGAACTGACTTTGTATATTTATTTAATCATTTATAAATTTTATGATAGTTTTTGAGGTCTAGATCTCAGAAATGATATAATTTTGGGATCCAAGATAGCGACCACCACTTTATATGAAAATTCCACATGGAAATCGTATTCAAGTTTTGTGGTGTAAAACTCGAAAATCATATCAATTTTGGATTTTAAGATATCCATGAAAATGTAACTTTCTTAAGGTATCCATCAAAAATAATGTCAATTTTGAGAACTAAAATGTTTTGTGAAAATTTGACAATGACACCATTTTCGAAATCTACACTATCAAAGCAACCGCAAATATTTGATTGAATATTCAAAATTAGTTCAATGTTTTGTTTATTAAATAGTTGAAAATTCACAGGGATACGTCTACAGATTACATTAACAGAAATTCAAAAAGCTTGACCAGCTTAGCGAATATGTATAAAAAGTAAGGTGTCACTCACGAACCACATCCCTAACTCTTTTAATGAAAATGTAACTTTCTTAAGGTATCCATCAAAAATAATGTCAATTTTGAGAACTAAAATGTTTTGTGAAAATTTGACAATGACACCATTTTCGAAATCTACACTATCAAAGCAACCGCAAATATTTGATTGAATATTCAAAATTAGTTCAATGTTTTGTTTATTAAATAGTTGAAAATTCACAGGGATACGTCTACAGATTACATTAACAGAAATTCAAAAAGCTTGACCAGCTTAGCGAATATGTATAAAAAGTAAGGTGTCACTCACGAACCACATCCCTAACTCTTTGAAATAAATATTTTGATAAAGTCGTTTTTAAAAAAGAAACTTTTTGCCTATTTCAAATTCCATAAAAAGTAGGATGTGGAAACTTTTTGCCAAGTATACAATTAATATACAAGGTCCATTAAAATTAACCGCAAATTACCCTTAGGTTAAAGAAATACTTTAGTAGCAAATTTAAAAAAATCGTCACTCTAGTTTTTGTTCTTATTTGCTCTTACACATTATATTTTTTTATTAAAATCGATAAATCAGCTGTTTTGATTATCGACGTTAGTAACTTAATATCCTATTAGATAATAGAAAGAAGTTGTTTGTCAAGTGTATTTTTGTACACAGGGTGCTTTTTTAGTCTATTTTTCTAATATTTAGAGTCTCGAAATCTGTCGTGTCGACTTTTTTATTTTGCTTCTACTTCATTTTTCTAGCTTATGGTTGGCATCCCTTAAAATAATTGCGCTTAATTTAAATTGACCTTATATATATGTAGGATGTGACGTGGAAGAAGTTCTCGGTCATCTCACTCTGTTCCTAAATATACCTTGTGTATGTTCTAGCTATGTTCTTCTTCTTTATTACATTTTCCCACTGTATGAGGGGCTGTCACAGCATCTCATTCAGTCATTGATACAATCTCTTCCACTTGAATCTATCGCTGGTCATATCCTTCCTTCCTACCCGAGTCCTGTCTCACACACTCCATCCAATTTTACCTTGGTCGCCCCCTATTTTTACTATCTCTAACTTCCATACTCAACTATTTAATATTCTTAAATCTCATTTTCATAGAATTATTTTACTTTTCAGCAAGCTTCATAAAGACATGCCTCAAAAGTAACCCTGACTTTGACGACTGTTCGCGGGATGCAGTTCAAAATTTATTCAATGCATTAGGCCCAGGTAATTATCATTATCATTTTATATTTCATATATCGCGCAGAACCGATGGCCGATGGGGCAGAAGGGTCTCGAATGACGACCACGTACCGGCAAGCGCAGCGTCGGACACCCACTGACCAGATGATCGAATGACCTGACTAAGGTCGCAGGAAGACGCTGGATGCAGGCCGCTTCCAACCGGTCGTATTGGAAATCCTTGGGAGAGGCCTATGTCCAGCAATGGACTACTTGCGGCTGATATGATGATATGATATGAATTATCATTTTAATAATTCTAGCACTTTTCCCTATACATACATACATACTATTCTACTTACCTTGATTAGCTTAAAGAGAAATGTTTCTACTCTGTATCTGACTTATTTCAGATAACTGACCGCTGATGTTAACACTAAATAATTTAATTAAATAAAATTTTATTATATTAAGTTTAATCAAATAAAAAAAAACCTTCTTATATAAATTTGCATTTCAAAATAGATAAAATATGCGTCCTGTATGCAGAACTATAACATGTGACTAACAATATAACCATAGTTTTAGAAAATTCTATTCTATCACGTTTCTTACCCTAGCAGGGTAGATAGAGCCCGTTCTATAAGCTAGGCCAAGTGAAATGTGGGCGACCGTGTATATGGAAGATGGAATCAAAATAGTGATCGGTTGTCGACCGCATCGCCTTTTCTCATATATCTGCTCATTTCCTCGATCGGCTTTTACGATCTGCGGGGATGAGAAGCAACTGGTTACATTCAAAGTTTTTTCTTTTTACCCAGACCAGCATGGGAGACCCATGCCCTATAGTATTGTTATTATTTTAAACATTATATTCAAATATTAATTGATTATATTAAAAGCGTTTTATATACTTTCTTGGTGAAGGGTTAATAATTCATTAGAAACATTCATCAACGTATTGCTAACTAGCTGTTTACTGCGACGTTGTCCGCGTTAATTAAGGAGTATGTTACTCGATGATAATGTAAAAAAATTTTGAGCTCCCAGCATTGGTTCCATAGGAAAAGTGGTTCATATTCAAGGTCTCGTTCACCCCTTTAAGGGAACGTTGAGGTAACCTCAATTTTTACGAAAAATAATAAGAGAATATTAAGAAAGATTTATAGCATCATTACGTTTCATATAATAATATCTCTTAACAAATAAATTGAATGAACTTTATTACTTACTTGATTTATTTCAAATAATAAATATCCTATATTAATCATTTAGCAACTATCACTGCGTAAACACGCTGTTGCGGAGTAGGTACCTACTTAGCTTTGCGCAACATAATGTACTCGTAGCATAGCGTTCGCCGGTGTAACCTCCTAGCTAGTTCTGTGACCCTATCACTATGAAGTTGTTAACATAGTATATATTTAAATATACATGTTTTTCAGTTGTGTGATGCTCATACACTACAGCTTTACTGTATATACTTCTCATATAACTATCGAACATATGTATATTTTTCATTTGTTTTAAAGTTTGTACACATAAGATTAACCAGCGTATCTGTTTGCTGCTTCTATCAACATATCGTTGTCTTAACAATATATATTTAAAAATATTAATGAGACAACGATATATATAAGAATGCAGTTTCTATGTTACGTACCATACTGTAACTGTATGAAGAAAACAATTTCTTTCCGTTTTTATTTTACTTTATAAGCATAAACTGCTTGTGACTTCTGCAACCCTGTTATTATGCCGTTGTTTATATAGTAAAAAAGTTATATTAAGTTGCTACGATGCCTACCAACCACACTTTCACTTGTCATACTTGCTTTAAAAAAATCCGACCAAGTGCGAGTCGGTCTCGCGCACGAAAGGTTCCGTAACGTTAGCTATAAAAACGGCAAAAAATCATGTCTGTTGTATGGGAGCCCCACTTTAATATTAATTTTATTTTTATTTATTTTCCTGTTGCCGTTATCAATATCGAGCAAAAACAAGCAAAAAAATCACGCTTGTAGTATGGGAACCTACTTAAAAATTTATTTTATTCGATATTTTAGTATTTGTGTGTTATAGCGGCAACAGAAATACATCATTTGTGAAAATTTTAACTGTCTAAGTATCACGGTCCATGAGATACAGACGGACAGACAGACAGACAGACGGACAGCGGAGCGATATTAATAGGGTCCCGTTTTTACCCATTCGGTACGAAGCCCTAATAACAGGTCTGGAAGAAAAGATAAACGTAGAATGTACGAGCTGCTTCTCTTCTTGCGTAGACCGTAAAAGCCGGCTGAAGGAATGGGCGAGTGCTAATAGGCAATGCGGCTGGGAACCCATCACTATTTTGATTCCATTTTCCAGCTAAACATATGCCAACCACCGCAAGCGTGGCCTTTGGGTCTTATTGATGACCTTAAGCTCTGTTTACCTTGTAGGGGATAAAGACGCGATCTTCTAATCTAAATGGATTTAATGTTAAATTTAATCAGCGAGTATAAGTGATGCTACGCGATGCTATGTACATACATCGCATCGCGTAGGATGACGAGGAATGACTCAGCCCCTTCAAAATAAATAACATAATGTATGTTATTTTATTTTGAAGGGGCTGAGTCACCCCTGCAAGGAAATTACGGTGGTCTCGGTGGTAAAACATGCTGTATATTGTCTTTGACTAAACGTTATAATATTTCCTATTATTATTTTTTAAACATTCGCGCTTTAGACACATTATTTATGTATATAAACGGGACTTATCACGAACCTTTTTTATAATTTGTTTCCGTTCCGTTGACGTTTCAATGGACTTATCCATCGTGGTCGCAACGAATCTCATTATCGTTGCGACCACGATGGATGTTCCTGTTATATATTATGTGTACAAAATTCCATAATATCCTTAACTGATTAATTGTAGGTAATTTATATTGTGTTGAAATAACATACATACACTGTATCACGTCTTATACCCTACCAGGTAAACAGAGCTTAAGATTATAAAACCCAAAGACATAAATCTGTGAACGTTACCTATATGTTATGTATATCTACTGTTCAAGGCTGCAAGATATCAGTTCAATAATAGCAAAAGTGTTTTTGTAAACTCAGCATACTTGACATAATATCTGTGTATGACTACTATGTACTATGTCGTTAGTATAACTAGTGGAACTAATCACATAGATGCTCTCAAAAGTATGATGTATGATATAACAGTCAATGCCGCTAGGCCGGGTCATAGTTCAAAAATATCAGCAACATATTATATACTAGCTTTTGCCCGCGGCTCCACCCGCGTCAATGTCAATCCCTCGGGAATAGTAACCTATGTCCTTCTCCGTATTCCAGAGAACTTGTATGCAATATTTTATGATGATCAGTTCAGTAGTTATGGCGTGAAAGCGTAACAAACAAACAAACTCACTTTCGCATTTATAATATTAGTAAGGAAGGATACTTCGTTCTTGTCAAGCTAGTTGTGAAGCCCTATAAAAAGTAGTAATGTAAAATATAATAGATGCGCCGAAAATTTTCATCAACACTTGTGTCCTAATTGTAACGGCCAATGTCTCTAGGCCGGGTCGCAGTTCAAAAATATCAGAATCTAATTACAAAATTTTGTAACTATGTGTGTAACTATGTCGTTAGGTACTAGTGGAAGTCGACCTAGTTACATTACATATACCGATAATATACAATATACAGATATGCCCTTCAGTCAAAATAATACAGCGATTGCGGTCCTATAGCCAATATGATAGTTGCTTGAAGCAACAAGCCAGATGCAATGTTCAAAGCCGAGGCCAGTCTCTCCTGGGCGTATAAAGTTTGAGGATATCTTCGCCTTAAAACCCCGGTTAAGTAGCAAAAGGTCGTTTGTAACTAGCTACTCAGACCATTATAAAAGGATATTATCAATATACTTATTCGGTCTTATTATTAAACGCGGACTAACTTTAGTACCAGGTTTAATTAGACCATTATTCGTCCAAAACAAATTGACAGTGACAGTTGACCAAACGTCTAAATGATAAGTGTCGTCTTATTTTGGTAGGATAATAGTTTAAATCAGGCACTAAAGTTAGTCCTTGTTTTATTATAAGACAGATTAAGTTTAGCGCATCATCCTAAACGTGTAAAGGCCAATGTCGCTGGGCCGGGTCACAGTTCAAAAATATCAGAAGTTAATTGCAAAATTTAGCATACAATAACATAATATTTGTGTATACTATGTCGTTAGTACTAGCGGTTCTAGTCGAGCTGGTCACATTACGAAACATTTGTACATAACTTGCGGAAAGCGAAAGCGCTGTTTCTTCATCCACGCGACCTACCGCTATCAAACATTATAAGGATATCGATGTACGTGAGACATAAAAGAACTAAAATTTATCAAAATACATAAAAGGGAATATGTGACGTGATATTGAAATTGTGACTTATAGCCAAGCAGCTGTATCACACATTTGTTTTTGGAGTAGGTAGTTGTTATGTCCCTTTAGAAAAAACTAGTTTTAAAATTTTGTACAATTTTGTATGAGTAATATAGCATACTTGTTTGATTTCTCTGTACAGTTTTATGTTAAGTTGTGAAAATTCGCATTAAAAAAAATACCGAGATCTTGCGGAGTGCACAAAATGTACCGAGCTGTGATGTCTTGTGACATTTTAAATCGATGTATAGTCGTGGGTATTTCGTTTAAATAAAAAAAAAAAAACTTTAAAAACAAGGGTCCATTATTTTAATTAGTTCTGAAGAAAATAAAAATATTTTTAATCATCGTCCGTCAACAATTTATAATAACTTCTGTTTTATTAAGTAATCTATAAAGGAAGCATTAACTTAAGGTATAATGCTTGAATGACTTAAGGTTGCGGTGAAGAAAAAACTAAGTTTTATGCCGCTTCTAAAGCACAAGGTCAGAAAAATCAGGAACAAACTCACGAACAAACTGCACTGCATTATTTCTCCATCATCATCATCATCATCATCAGGTCCTTTTTAGTCTCCACTACAGGAGCACGACCCTCTCTGTACTACTAGGGCCATACTTGGCCCTATTACATTATTTTACATTATTTCTCCAAATTAAACCAATTTACAATTTTTGAATATCTTAAAACTAGACTGCTCAAGGGAGTTCCCCAGGACTCAAGACTAAGTTATCGATATTTCACCCCAGAAACAGTCTACATATATTTTTTTAACGAAATCATTGGAACCGTTTCCGAGAACCTAATTGTGAATTTACAAATAGATATACAAGAATCTCAGATAATACTATAAGTTTTTTTGTTTCTTTTTTCTTTATTTTTTATGACAAGGCGGCAAACGAGCAAGCGTTTCTTCACCTGATGATATGCGATCACCGCTGCCCATAGACTACTGCACCACTTTAATAGTACTTATATTCTTATGTGATATTAACTACAAAAATATAAAGTTATTAAACGATTTTGAGCATTCTACCGCAAGGCATTTTTAACTATAGATAAGTTTTTATTTGTACATTTTTAAGTTTTACCAAAGAAACTAGGTTTTACCTAGTTGTAGTCTTTAGTGTAATTTAAATTATTATCTTTAGTTTTAAATAGTTATCTTCTTGGTAATTTTCCCATCTCCGGAATATTTAAAATACCTATTCATATGTACTAATGACGTTCATAAATCTCGTGCTCTTTTTGTCTTACTAGGCAATTGTTAGACAGTGACAGAATGGGATTTGAGAACGTTTTCAGTTAAGATAAGATTCTTTTGAGTAGTTAAGCGTTAGTTTAGTAAAAATCACCATATAAAATCAAGGAAAAAAATTCATTAATTTAAATGTGACTTTAGTTATTTCCTTTTCCAGGCTTGCCGGAAATAAATCTTTCGCCCCTAGACCCGCTGAAAATTCCTAAAATAAGGATACTCCAGGGCGAAGGGCCAGTCAACGTCAATGCAGCGTTGGATGACGTCACTGTCACCGGTTTCGGAAAGACAGAAGTGCTGCTAAGCCAGTTAGTAGAAAACATTTAGAACGCCTCGCGTTTATGCTCTCCTGGTAGTATTGTCGACTGTTTGATCGACTCAGTCGAGTAGCGTCGCGATCGAGT
Organism: Elegia similella; assembly: GCA_947532085.1. NCBI lineage: Eukaryota > Metazoa > Arthropoda > Insecta > Lepidoptera > Pyralidae > Elegia > Elegia similella. The sequence continues at coordinate 8,606,702 of OX383937.1, forward strand.
CGACTTACGAAGAAACCAATGTCGATGATGCATTAGTAATTTAAAGAAAAACTCTTAACAACGATAATCTTTGCGTATTACGTTTTATTATTTGCCAAAGTAGATAAATAAAGTAATTTCTGAGAAAAGCAAGTTATATTTAATGTAAAGAAAAAATATCAATGTTCATTTTGTAATTTCAGAGTTGACAGCAAATCATACGATTTTTACACCAGAGTTCGAGTCCCTAAAATAAGAATAGAGGGCACATACGATTTGAAAGGCAAAATCTTGCTCATACCCTTGGTTGGAAGGGGACTTTGCTGGTTTGAACCAAGTAAGTAGTTTTCACAAGATAAAACAAAATGTCTCATTGTTTGTGCTCTAATTGAGTTTTTATTGTATTTTTTTTACAGCTAATATGACCATCGACATTATAAGCGATGTAAAACTGTATGAAAAAGACGACTTTGTTTTCTTCAACGTAACAGGGGCTCATGTAAAATACTCAATCGGAGGATTAACATTACGAATGAATAATTTGTTCGACGGCATCAATGCCTTGGGTAAGCAATAAAATGTGTTAAGTACTGCCATCTTGACTGTAAAGGTGTAAACTAAAATACAATACAACGCCATCTAACGTCGAGTAGCGAAAGCTTTTGTACTAATCACAAAACAGATGGCGATACTGAACTCGCGTACAAAACGAGTGAGAACTTCTTTATTTCATGAGATCCTAGTACTAAGGTGGCGCAAATTGCAACATTGAGACGTCGATGAGACGTCCGAGACGCTTAATTTTGTTGCCAATTTTATTCATGACGCGTCTTTGTTCACACGCTATTTGTTGTTATGGAATATATTTTTTTTTTCATTTGAGCAATATCCGAATTAAGTTTGATCGCTACATACAAAATAATATCTGTCATGTCGTTGTTTTCGTATTTTAGTAGTACAACCGTTATAAAATACTAGCTAACTTTCACTAAGGAAATTTGATTTTTTATTGATAGATCCTTTTTTTAAAATTGATACTTTTAAAGTCTCCGAAGCCCGTCTGTCTGTCACAGGGCTTTATCTACTGAACTGATACACTTGAAATTTTCACAGAATATCTATTGCCGCTTTAACAACAATAAACAAAATAAAATTAATCAAATTCTTAAATCATATATGAAACGTGTTCTTTTGACGTTTTTCCTGTGTGTGTGTTAATGCGACTCACACTTGGCCAGTTTTCGGACATTTTAGACTTGCCCAGATTTTAATTGATAAATTCTCAATTATCTACTAACGATTTCGCATTTGCCTTAATAGTTTTATTAGATCTCTGATTCGCTATGGTATAATATGTTTTGAGCTACAATAAAACAAACCAAGTCTACAATAGAGCAAAGCCCTATAGTGTATAGTAATAAAATAATTTCTACAAAAGTTGACTTGTGTATCTACATGGATAGTAATGGATACATGTGAATATAAATCTATACTATATATATCTATACTAATATATACTTCAATATATACTTATATATTAATATTATAAAGCTGAAGAGTTTGTTTGTTTGTTTGAACGCGCTAAGCTCAGGAACTACTGGTTTAAATTGGAAAATTCTTTTTGTGTTGGATAGTCCATTTATTGAGCAAGGCTTTAGGATATAAAACATCACGCTGCAACCAAAAGGAGCGAAGCATCAATAAAAAATGTTTTGAAAACGGGGAAAAATTATTCATCTATACTAATTAATCATTATAACAGAAATTGCCGCGGACGAAGTCGCGGGCAACAGCTAGTAATATTATAAAGCTGAAAAGTTTGTTTGTTTGAACGCGCTAATCTCAGGAACTACTGGTACAAATTGGAAAATTCTTTTATGTTGGATAGTCCATTTATTGAGGAAGGCTTTAGGCTATAAAACATCACGCTTCGACTAATAAGAGCGGAGCATCAAAAAAAAAATGTTTTGAAAACGGAGGAAAATTATTTATCTATACTAATTAATCATTATAACAGAAATTGCCGCGGACGAAGTCGCGGGCAACAGCTAGTAATATTATAAAGCTGAAGAGTTTGTTTGAACGCGCTAATCTCAGAAACTACTGGTTCAAATTGGAAAATTCTTTTTGTGTTGGATAGTCTATATATTGAGGAAGGCTTTAAGCTATAAAACATCACGCTGCGACTAATAGGAGCGGAGCATTAAATATAAATGTTTTGAAAACGGGGGAAAATTATTTATCTATACTAATTAATCGTAATAACAGAAATTGCGGACTTAGTCGCGGGCAACAGCTAGTTAGTTAGTTACTTATATGGATTATACCAGTATCTGTATCTACTATACCTACGTAGACCTAGTAACACAGTTATAAACTGTACTACTTACCTACACAAACTTGCAAAGTTTCATTCTCGAGGTGAAGATGAAGCTAGAGAGTTCGCAAGGATCGTAGTAAATATAAATTTTTAGTCTGCCCTTGACGGAGCGCCATTGCCTTGTTGTATATGCCTAGTACCTATGCACTTGTGTATGTGTACTATATGTTTTCAGAGGACAGCACCAATGCGTACTTAAACGCAAATTGGCGACCGGTGTCGGAATCTTTGAGACCAATACTATCGAAGACTATTGAAGACATCCTTCTGGGCTTCATGCAGCATCTTTTCAATCATTTACCGGGAAACTTTATGATTGGTGACATAAAATATCATCCTAGCAAAAATAACGAGAAGAAAACGTAATTTTATTTTTATGCACTTATCTATAAGTTAATTTAAAGTAATTTTTATATCTTGAGTAATTTTAGCTACTTACTTTTATATTTGTGATACTTAAATTGTATAAAGCTAATGAACATATCTTATTTATATACGATTTGTAAGAAAATTGTAAAAAAATATTTTTTTTAGGTACATCATGACAAATTGAAAATACTTATCATTTATGTTTGTTATGGTCAAAATGTATGTAAATATAAATAAATACTTAAACCGTGGAGCGTAAAATTTTAATTAAAATTTAATCGTAAATTATTGGGAGTATAAATTGACACAATTCAAACTTTTTTTCATTTCACAAGACTATAAATAAATATCTGAAATGATTACAAGTTTTGGCTGTATGCCAAAACGTAGAATTTCGTATAACGGCACGTTACGTTGTTTACCACCTGTTATTTTCAGGTGTTCAAGGCTTGAAAAAGTTATTCGCGGTGAGATAATTAAAGCAAATAAAGAAAACAATAAAGTTTTTGGTATACCTATTTCAGTATTTAAAAATATTTGTTCACCAAAAAGGATTCGACGGATATGTCCTAAATCTAATATGTTTTGAAAATTTATTCATGTAATTCCTACCAACTCAGTATATCGTTGAGTTTAAGTTACTAATCACTTGGAATGTAGTAACATTTTAAAAACTTAACCCATCGTAGTATGATATTCAAACATTTTGTACCGTTTAATTTCATATTTGTCATTTATTTACATACGTAAATTAAAAAAATACCTAATTGTAATAAATAAATACCTATTACTACCCTAAAACTGCAGATTATTTATTGCAATCCTACCTGCCAAATGGGACGTCCAGGCATTTTGTGGAATTGGGGTTTCAAAAATCACAACACAAAACACACGCGCGCGATATTCACGAGCTTGCCAATAGATGGCTCTCTGACCAACGTTCTGGACAAAATAGCCGCGGCCCGGTGATTATAACGTGTTTTATACTTCGGGAAAACGCTATTGGTGTAAATGCTTGTGCAAATGGACACGAGGCAGAAACTCTGGATCGACCAAAATACCCACTTGCTCATCGAGTATCGATTTTATATGAATATTGATGACTTGATTTGGATAAATAATTATAAATGGCTTTTCACTTCAATTGTAGTTTTGTTGTTCAATCGAAAACAATTAGTGTATTTTTGTCTTACAACTATGACTATTTATTTAATATAAAATTTAATATTAATTAAATAACAAATCATATATTGAAAAATAGCAAACATAATGCATCATGTCAAACTATAGGAAATCCTTTGAACTCAAATAGTTACAGTTTATTTAAAATTTATTAGGTTTTGGTTAAAATGGATTTAATTGAAATTAAAGTTTCAATGATTGACGCTTTACCGAATTTTCAAAGTATTGAAGTAATGCCGGCATGATGCAACATTTATTTTTAGAATGTTCTGGATTCTTCAATAAACTGGAACGAGGCTGCTTAAATTTCACACTTACTGTTCAACTTCGACTTATTAATAGTAGTATAGCGCAGCCTGGATTTGCCTAGGCTTTGACGACACTTATCCTAACTAATATTATAAATGCGAAAGTGAGTTTGTTTGTTTGTTACGCTTTCACGTTGTAACTACTGAACCGATCACCATGAAATTTTGCATACACGTTATCTGGGGTACGGAGAAGGACATAGGGTACATTTTATCCCGGAAAAAAGGACTCGACATTGACGCGGGCGGAGCCGCGGGCGAATGCTAGTACATTTATAAAAGCGTTCCAGAATAAAATTGGTTTGTATTAATTAAAATATCAATCTAATTAAAATTTTTAATATTCAAAAGCTTCTAAAATAAGAGAAGGAAAATTTCACGGGGCTTTAAGACCGCCATTTACTTATGACTGTGTTGTAAGGTTTAAATAAATTAAAAAAATAACAAATGTCTGTGTATAAAATAACAATTTTCACGCCTACCTGAAAAAAGGAGTGCAGCTTATGTTCTTTTAGAGTGCATGTATGTATGTACGTATATATGTGTACTCAGAAGCCCAGGATGACCTAAAAAGATGGATGGATTTGTTGAAGAAAATAATTGAAAGGAAAGGTGTACCAAAAGAGATGGCCACTGATAGGAAGAAAAAGATGAAGATGTAGTGTCAACTCCACATAGTCGTAGAAATAAGTGGGATAATGTGTAGAGCAAAAAGCGGTATCTTTGTATGTGAGTTTCTTTATTCCACGATAATTTCTAAATTCCTGAATATATGTAGGAAAAAGAAAGAAAGAAAATACTCTTTATTGCACCATTATCATAAGAGAAATGAAAGAATATGGTAATAACTAAAAAAAAACAATAATAATAATAGGTACAAACGAGGACTTATCGCTTGTCTCATTTAAAAAATTGATTGTCTGTAAGGTCTGTTTACGGACGGATATTTTTACGTGATAACGGTGAAAAAGAGATAGATGCGTCACGAGATAAATGTTAAGGTCGTTCGTGCCTCTGTATCGCTTGTTTCGCCCTCTCGCTTGCATACGGAACATGACACTTTTTCGTGCATGCAGCCTGCGTTTATCGATTTATAAGACGTTATGTCGTTAAAAAAGAAACGAGTATTTTGGCAGAAATTTCAAGCTAGTGTTACTCGGGGCGATGTACTTAAGGCTTCCAACGATGTATGTTTTCAGGAATTCAGAAGATAATGATGAACTCTAAAACCCTGACACTCCCTTTTTTGTTTGATCATAAAAATAGGTTATTAAATAATTTTAAAATATAGTCAGCATGGATATCTTTAAGGCGATTAGACCAGCAACTAGCGCCCCCATCATTTTATTCTCTTACCCCTAGACCCGATTAAATAAAAAAAAAAAGAATTCTATACTTCATTAGTAAATTACTTGTAGTATTTTTGGTATTACTTTTCATTATTATGCATTTGATAAATTACGATAACTACTGTTTTTGTTAATTAATAGTTTTCCTACACATTTGACAGCTCCGTGGCGCAGTGGTTAACACGCCAGCCTGCGACACGGAGTGCCCGGGTTCGATCCCCGGCCAGGTCAAGATGGAAAATGATCTTTTTCAGATTGGCCTGGGTCTTGGATGTTTATCTAAATATATAATACATATGTATTTGTTATAAAATATAGTATCGTTGAGTTAGTATCCCTTATCACAAGTCTCGAACTTACCTTGGGGCTAGCTCAATCTGTGTGATTTGTCCGTAGGTATATATTTAAAAAAAAAAATATTTAAAAACCGATATCTTATACAATAACGAAAGTGCTTACACCTTATAAGAAGATAAAAAAATATGATGTGTGACGCTAGTTTTGCTGGTCTATTCCCTTTATCTAAGTATTTATCACATGAAAAAATCCTTATTTAAAGGTTATGAAGTAGGTCCACTACGTATAATAAACCTTGCACACACGTTTATAAGGTAAGTATACATATAAATCGATGACCAACTAAAGGACTAGGTCACTTTAGATTGTAACAAGTTGCTGATATAACTATATTTTGATAGGGTTCCGTACATAAAGCGTGCCAAAAAGAACACTAATAATATCTAGCTTCCGATGTCCGTTCGATCGTCTGACACAGGGCTGTATCTGTTGAACCGTAATAGGTAGACACTTAAAATTTTCACAAAATATGTTTTATATTGCCGCCATAACAACAAGTAATTAAAACAAAATAAAAGAAGGGTCCTATACAAGAAATTGTTCTTTTGATGTTTTGTGTCGATTCTGTCAAAGTTGGTGCTTATTTATTACTGCGATTTCCTATACAGATGGTAAAGAACAATAGTGTTCGAACACGGGTTTGGTTGACCTTACTAATTGGTACATTACGGTGGTACTAAACCCTAGGTGTGTTTAGTAATGCAACTCATACGTTATCAATTTTTATTTGTTATATTCATACACGCAACAAAAAATAACCACTGTTATTAGTTTATTCTTATTTCTTTACACATATGCTGAAACTGATGTATATTCTGAAACTTAAGGTTTATCTTAATCTGTTGCAACTTCATTTGTCTTAAACCTGTCTTTTAATTAGAAGTCAGTTATTTATAGAAGAGCCTTCCAACTATGTAAGGCAAGGATATCAGCAATTATAAAAAGGACCAAGAAAATAACACATATAACAATATGGTATGGTATAATATGGTATAAAGTATAGACATGGTTCATATTTAAATAACAATTATCTAAAAAATATGAATAGTTTATATTTCTGCACTATTGAATTTCAGTTACGACCATACATGCCTGACAGAATTAAAATAAAATTTGGCAATTCTCAGTTAATTGCCTATATGGTTTATTTATTACCTGCATACAGAATACTTATATACAGTCTTTTTTTTTTTTACTTTTTATTAACTCCTTGCCGTGTGGTTTCCGACCTAGGATACAGGACCACTCCATTCTCGGATCGTCCTGTGGATGTCGTCAGTAGACTAAAGGGATCCCGTGTAACGAAAGGAGAGTTAACGTTAGCGTGGGCGAAAGGAGAATTAACGGTAGGCAGGCGGCCAGTCGTAAAAATAAGCCGAAACTTTTCACAGTATGAAAAGTGTAAAAGACTCACATGCGGTCCCGACCCCAGATAAAGTGGGATGAGCAGTGGGAGAAGAAAGACAGTCCTTACTTACCTAATAATATTCAAATAAACCCAAAAGCAACTATATCTGATTGTCTATTTGTCTTACCTCTTCACAATTCAATCACTTCACTGATTTAGCTCAAATTCACTTTTTATCCTGGGAAAAGGTTCTGTCCCCAAGGCATCGACACTCACGCGAGCAGACCCATGGCCAAAAATAAAAACAATACTATTACAGTTCGAATTGATTTGATTTAGAATGCCTTAATTATTTGAGTAGCAATGTGAAGTATTTCATACAAGCCGTATCCTCGACTACACTCTGACAGGAAACTGCATCATAATCTATATTTCTCACTACTGCACTTTTCTGCAGTCCTTGTCCAATAAGTTCCTGGTGTAAACTAGCAGAGGCGATCGAGTATTTTGTTTCAAACATTTTCTTATAACTAACATTAGTATAGATATATCTACTACGACTTAATAAATTTACATACGAACAAGGACAACGATAAATGAATATACATTTCATAATATAATATAGAACATTTTTATCCTCTAATAGGTGTGTACAGCATAGCGAATATTTAGATTTAAGTAATATTATTAAATATTGCAAATAGACGCCTTTTTTCTGTCTACAATTATTAGAAATGGTAATTGTCACATTTGATGCAAAAACGCATAATTCAATGAATATTGTCACTTACCATTTGCATTTTAATATAATGATATAACGGATCAAGTTCACTACGGTGATTGACCGAAAGATGAGCAATTGACCCAGAGAAGGGTGCTCAAAGGGGATAGGGCCCCTTTGGTGTCGCTCACAAAAGGAACAAACACTAAGGCGGCATGAATGCAAGGAGGTGAGCTGCATACATGCACTTTGCACCGAATGCGAGTGACGTCATCTAGTTGACTGCATTGTTTGCCACTGCACTTTTCAAGTCCGTGTTACAATACTAATTTATGAGCAGCGGAACGAATAACACATGTTAAACTGATATGCCATTAGAAAGAATAAAAGTTACAGTGACTTTTAACATATAGTGCATAAGATACTTTTTTATGCACACAGATACTTTTGAAATGATAATATTTTAAAACAGGTTACTAAAAGTTTGAATAATAAAAACTTGTTTGGCTGTATTGCTATTAAACATAAGATTTAAAATTCCATGACAGGGATCTTAATGACATTCCTTAAAATTTTTTGGTTAAGTGAAACCGTATTTTTATACGTTATTATTTGCAAATGTTGATTATGTGTAAGTAAGGCTCTTAAATGACATATCACGGGCAAGTTCCAGGATTATATACAAAGAGATAAAAATGAAGCATACTCAATGCCATTGCCACTGTTCTAATGAGCATTCTTTTCATTAATATATTCAATAAACCCAGGTAATGCTTTCAATCACATAAATATAAATTAATAGAATATAAGTTTAAATAATAATTCATTAGTGTTTGTATTATTCAATGAGCATTATTAGACATTAGTCATATGTATTCATAAAGGTATTAGCCGAGAATCAGTATATATATTCTAAAATGTCTTGCTTGCTCTTTACGTTCGTTTTTAAGTGGAAAAATATGAGCATAGATATTACGGGTAATATTTTATATTTTTAATATTTTGTGTTTTTCTAAATAGTCTTTTATTTAGGATATACATGCAACCAGCCAGACATACATATATGTAGTCCTCTTACAATATCATGATATGACCGTTCTCTTTTGACGTCTGTCCATCCCACTCACATCCCACCTTCTTCAAACTCTCTACTCTTAAAAATAAATTCTCTTTGTGGACCAGAAAGTTCGTTTAGTCAATATACTGAAATAGGACGTACTAAGCGAGCGGTTCAAGGTAGCATGTGGGTACGGGAATAGTTTATGAGTAACTCTCTTAAAATAACCTGGCCCTACAGTTATTAGGAGAGAGACGTCTGACTGCCGATCTGTCATCACTCATGTCGTGACGTTATAAATGAAACAAACAGGACACAGAGAAACTGAGCTGAACCGTGTAACTTCTCACAAATAATGTCTATTTTCAAAACTTTTATCTATTAGGCAATAATAAAACAACAAAATTCATGATGGACATCAGTTTTTCTTTGGTAAGAAATGTAGATACAGGTTATTTAGAGTATTTGAATGTCTTGCTAGTTTTGGGGTCAGGTTTGGCTTCGAAAATTGAATAGAATCCAACGATGATCGTTCTTCTCTTTAGGATGTCGATGGCGCTTTTAGGAATGAGCGCTTCAATAAAACGGCTACCTCAATAACCGTCGCTAGTCACAATCAAAACGATACTCCAAACAAGACGATGATCGTTAATAACAAAAAAAAATGGTGCTCAAGATTTGGTTTCAGTTTTCTATAAAAATGTATATATAAAACTTTTTTACGAAAGCTTTTAAGAGAATGGCAATAAACATCATTTCACAAATACAATTCTAATCTTATTTGAAGTTACTCATGGCTGTGGTATTTTTACAGCACCGAAAATAGAGGCACTTATTTGTTTATACAAACAGCTAAAACGTGTTTATTGTGTAATCGATAAAGGCTATATTTTTTTGTTTTTTATGAGGATATTCAAGCGTATGTATTTAATAGTTGTTTAATGTACAAAATAAATTATATTAAAACGCTTGTTTCTTACTATATAATCTTTACAAACCTCTTTCGCTTTATCTACATTCGTCACTATCTTCTTGCATGCTCGCCGGATTCGGTTACTCCTGATTTTTTTTTGAGTGCGTCTGACCTCTATCTTTCCTGCAGGGAAGCAACGATGTGGTCGAGGGTAGTACACGCAAACTCAAAGAATGCCTATTACTCTTGCCTTGAAATCCCTAAATTGAATAATCTGGATACAACGAGTTGCACTTTTGCAAGTATGTCCACAATCTAGTCAAGGTATGAACAAAATAAAGCAATAAATACATTTTAGTACAACATTTTTACCGTTATTTTAAGCCTGTGCCGCAACTAGAACGGATGCGGAATTGTAATAAGATTGTATGTTGTCTTAAGCGCCTTTCCGTAGATAATATGTTTTTGTGTGGCTTGAGCTCCGCAGAAAATATACATGCCAAAAACAACGGGTAGAAATATTAATTTTACGATCCTCGACCATGAAACTGCACACAACAGTTAAAGTATCATTTAGAATATATTTGTGGATTAACTTATTAATACTTTACATAAAACGGATTAAAAAAACAACGGATTGCACTCCGGGAGTGCCGGCAGAAGTGAAAACTCCACGCGGTAGAAAGAGAGGGGGATATTACTTCCTCTCCTACGCCGCGCCGGCGGTCTCGATCACGTGTCCGTCTTACGAATTTTCGATCAGGTCACATGTCCTGACGCGAGTTTAACATTTTTTACCCATCCAGAAAGATGCACAACGCTGCTAAAGAAGTTTACACTTCGACAATATCTCTCTCTGAGAATTCATTAATGTTCGTTAATGTAGGTACATTTTTACAACTAGGACATAAGAAGAAGTAGGTACTCGTTCGTTATTTTATGCACAATTCCATTCATAGTGTGCGAGACATGGCGCAAGTGTACCTATTCTTGGATTTAATACCTTGTGCTTAGGCTGAAAATTCAGCTAAACCATTATACATATACGTACTAAAATCACTTGATTTTTTAAATAAATATGTACTACACTTATCTATTAAACAACTTAAACCTAGTGAGTAAAGAAATATTAAAGCTAGAAATGCAAATTAAAATAAAAGTCATGCCTTTCCATATCCAAAAAATATCTTCTTCTACAAAAAATATCTTCTTCTACAAAAAAGTAAAAAATAAAATAGCAAATGCACAGAAATATTACAAGATGTACCATAGTTTCGCAGGATTTCTTTAAATCTAATTTGTGGTACATTGGTTTGCCCATTTACTAGTATAATTAGGGACTTAACCAACTTCGATAGTATAATTAAATGTATTCGATATGTTAAGTACTGTCCTTTATACTAAGGACCTACTAATTATGTTCTGAAAATAAATTATACAAAACTAACGGGCATTCAATTTTCAAACGGTGTAAGTTTGTGCCGCGCGAACAGCGCTCTCAACTAGTCTCAACAATGGCACGCTAGGAACGTAGGCGTCCGCTGGTGGAGAATCTGGAGCAGGCAGTTACGATCGCCAAGTACTAGGATTACATAAACTACAAAGACTATATTTGAAGTTGTTTGAAGCGACTAGTGCTGACATCTAGCGGCGAGTAGTTTAGACTGATTTGTAGGTTTGTTAAAAAGTGCCCTTTCTGCAATCTATTTGTGTGTTTTAATAATGGCAAAGAGGTAAGGTAAATTTTTTCAGACATATAAGCACAAATTTTCATTTTAAACATGCAAAATAATGAAACTTGTAAAATATGGAATATTCCAGTAATACATGTAGATGGCACTACTGGTTTGAATTGGAAGGCAGCGTTTATATTAACTTTATCACGGAGCATTGAACAATATAGATCAAATATAATATTTTTTCTTCTGTGATATAAACTAATAAAATATCTATGCGTGCAAAAACAAGTTTATCAGCCGAAATAATAAATAAATTTATAGGGGCATATTACACAAATTAAGCTAGCCCCACAGTTAGTTGTGAACTTGTGTTGTAGGGATACTTACTCAACCTTGAATAAAAAAATTTGGCTTCTGTGATATAAACTAATAAAATATCTTTGTGACTTTACTGGCTGGAAAAATCAAGTTTATCAGCCGAAAAATAAATATGGGGACATATCACACAAATTGAGCTAGCCCCACACATAGTAAGTTGTGAAGTTGTGTCGTAGGATACTAACTCTACGATACTATTTTTTTATAATAGATACACGTATAGATGTGATGTGTTGCCGCTAGTATGACAGCATTCATGCGGTATTGTATTGTGGTATGCTTTGGCTTGAGTTATGATCGGCTGGCTCAACACTCTTAGGGTATCTCCAAAAACGCAGACCTGTGAAAATGAAGGCCCCTCGTCTCGCAGGCTGGCGTGTTACCTTCTGCTCCATGGAAGCAGTCAATCTTACGACTTTGGTCAAGTCGTTGGACCAACCGTTCAGTTGGTGTCCGACGACTCACTTGCCGGTACGTGGTTGTCATTCGAGAACCTTTCCGCCCCATCGGCCTTCAGTTTCATGCGCTATGTGCCCCGCCTACTCCCACTTCAAAGAGATGATTCGCTGAGCTAAGTCAGTAATCTTGATTCTTGTTCTTGCTATCTCCTCTTTAAATATCTGCCTCTAAATACACCTCGTATAAAAATACCGAGCAATATAAAAATACCTCTTTGTAGATCTTCGGTTGAGCTAGATCTAGCGAAACTACAAAGAGGTCCATAGCTCTTTGGGCGACATGGCGCTTTCTTATGAGGCCAATAAATAGCATTTAATTAAACCGTGGCCTCACACCAATTATTTGATCTAACTATGAAACATCAAACAAACATTATAACAAAGGATTCTTCTTCTTCTCAGCATATTTGCGTCCACTGCTGAACATATCTCTTTTGATGGGACTTCCACTCTGATCGCGATGCGGCGATCCTGGTCCAGGTCGGCCCTTCCATATTTTTAATATTGTCCGACCATCTGGCTGTGGTTTTCCCACACTTCGTGTTCCTGTACGGGTTCGCCAAAGATGAGTACACAGAAAAAGACTCGAGCGTAGTCAAAGACGATGTAAGCGAATACGAGTCCTAAATAAAAGTAGTCGGAGGACTCGAGTCCTGTACACTCGGGGGCAGATATATGTGTACAATTTAAAATCTGTTGTTAGGTGCGTCAGTTTTATGTGCCCCTGACTGTACATTACAAACTACAGCTTCGGTGCAAATCTCCTCTCTCTCTCATTTGAGCCATTTCTATCATCGTCAGCTTTGATGCGTCGTAACATGGGGTCCGCTATTATGACAGCATTCTAGCAGTAATATGATTTGGCAAAAGGTTTTACAACCAGCTGATTACCTGTTTTTAAATACTATTCATATTGTATGATTAATTTTTTTTACCAACAACTTGCCTGACGCCAGCCCTCCTTGGATTCCAGAAGTGTGAAAATAGTAGTAAGGCCCATTTTTAGGCCCATTTGTTGAGAATTGAAGCCAGAAGCAATTGTAAATTTTATATCACTGTAAAGTATAAACCAAAGTCGCTTCCCGCTGTCTGTCTGTCCCTATGTGCCTATGCTTAGACTTTAAAGCTATGAAACGGATTATGAAGCGGTTTTTTGAAGTTAAAATTCTTCTTTAGCGGCGTTGTGCACTTTGTGGGATGGGAAAAAAAATGTTAAACTCACGTCAAGACACGTGACCTGACCGAAAATTCGTCAGACGGACACGTGACCTGTGACCGCCGCAAAGGCGAGTTTTCAGCTATTATTGACAGCTACGTGGCGCAGTGGTTAACACGCCAGCCTGCGACATGGAGTGCCCGGGTTCGATCCCCGGCCAGGTCAAAATGGAAAATGATCTTTTTCAGATTGGCCTGGGTCTTGGATGTTTATCTATATATTTATTTGTTATAAAATATAGTATCGTTGAGTTAGTATCCCATAACACAAGTCTCGAACTTACCTTGGGGCTAGCTCAATCTGTGTGATTTGTCCGTATATATTTATTTATTTATTCACTTCCACCGGCTCTCCTGGAGCGCAACCCGTTGTGTTTTTAATAAATAGAGTGATTCAAGCGGAAGGTTTATATGTACATTGCACTCGTGCGAAGCCGGGTGCGGGTCGCTTAGTTATAAATAAAACAATTTTAAAGTTATTACTGCATCTATTGTCTATAATAAAGAAACAGTAAGCTCTGACGCTATTATATAAGTATTGAATGTTCATAAATAATAACAAAATCATTTACATACAGCACAAATAGCAAATATTTATTTTGAACTAGGGACTTTAAATTAAATATACTAACTAGATCAACTAAAAGATTTTACGGTTACCTACCTCCTTCAAAATCCATATAAAATAAAAACAAGTACAGAAGGATAGAAACATGGATAAAATAATTTAAATAGAAGAGACATATCAAGCAACACTTTATTCGTTTCTTAATGACTCCATTATCATTTTGACGAGCAGGGGGAAGGGGCTTAGTCTGATTATGTATTCAGTCAAAAACAATATAATACAAATAGTCTCCTTACACTTACAAAGACTTTTATCTAGACTATATTTAATCTAAGAAAACTACATACATTTATTTGGTGATTGCACGTGGGTGAAAGTATGACTTTCTGATAATATTATATATTATTAAAGAATTACACTAATATAAATATGCTTAAAATGATACTGATTTGAAATACGTTTTTATTGCTTGAGACACGTAGTGATTTTTATGTACAGTGCTGATTTTTGAAAAGTGTCAAAATATTTTTTTATCATAAATATTCGTTTTATTAAGATAACTAAATAAGGTACAAGAGTAATTATATTTCCTTATTATTTTGTATACAAAAAAATATCACAAAATCGACGTATTGACTTTTAAATTATTTGGTAGGGGGAAATAAGTAAAAGGTAAATAAATAAGCTAAGACCCACTTATTCTAATAATTGTGTGTAAAAAGCGTAACAATATAAAAATAATATAATAAAACTATATAAAAGGTCGATTCAGTCATCGTTAATTACTAATTCCCCGAGAAACATATATCATAACATGACAAACAAAACCATGTATATACTATATACCTACTTAAAAAGAAAATATATCAACTTATCGGCCATGTTTTTATGGCAGTATTTTGGACACTTCTCAAAAACATTTTGTAATGTAATGCAATATTAATAGTAATATTTACAAAACTAATTAGTTAACATATTTTATTTGGCACGAATATAAACTAAGGGCAAATAATATATACACAATAGTACCTTCTACTTATTTACATTTAAAATATAATGTAATGAGATCAAAATTGAGATGAGGTTACATTTTTGGCTTAATTCAAAGAAAGCGGTAAAAGCGATGACATTCTCGCTTTACCAATTCTCTTGATTTATACGATGAGAGACATCAGATTCTATTAAATTAACATTTCGCATCAATTTGAGTCTTATAATGTACAGTAAGATACCGAGATACCTGACCAGACAAGCCCTCTATCTATATCTTGAATTTTCTCTTCAACTAGAAAAAATATTAACATAAAAATGTATATTCGGAAGTCTGCATAAAAATCATTACCAGGGCCTGGTCAGATATCTTGGTAGCTGACTATACATCACTAATACTGTTACGCTTCATCACGAGTCACAATAAAATCTTGATCGTTTTACACCAAATCATCATACGTATCAGAAAAACTATGCTGCAAAATATCACTATCGAAGGTAGGAGGTTTCTTCTGACTAGAGTCTTTTTGCGCTAACAACCTGTCACAATCGTTGAGCCGACCATGCAACACTTCGTATACCCTTGTCATAGACGCAACCTTCTCTTTACACGACGGATCGGTTTCGATCGCAAAGAGTCGGGAATCTAACAACTTGATAGCAGCTACTATGTAATTTCTTAATGTCTTCGTTTTGTGTTCTGAACTGATGCGTTCGAGAAAAGCGCAGACTTGTCTCTCGCCACAAAGAAGGACATCTACGTCGTATGCTAGAGGCGAATGCTGCCTGTGTAGATACGCTATCAGACGCTTCGCATAACGCCTGTAAGTCCTATAAGCTTTTCGCTTCCTCGGGCCTAAGGTCCTACCCATCGTCATGGATTTCTTCATGTCATCAATGACTGCTTTGTAACCTGCATCAATTTTGGAATCAAATATGTCATGTAATCGAGTTTCGACTGGTTGAAGTTCATAAGGGACAGGTGATGGTGGTAAAGATGGTGATGAAGGGGGTGGGGATGGTGGAAGTGGAGTTCGCGTATTTTCTTCTTCGCTGGATTCACTGGAAGCTCTGCATTCTTCTGGACTAGTAGTAGGTGCTGGATATGGTCGTGTTCGAGTCTTCTGTCTCTGGACTCGAGCTGGGCGTGGCGCGGTCCTGGCGTTGTAGGCAGTTAAGACATTGGCGTCTTGTTCTGTGAGTGGACGAGCTCTCTGGATAGCGGCTAGTGGTATTATTCTGATCTTGACAAGCGCATAGCTTTGATGGATTTTAGCTTTAATTCTAGGATCGTCGTAATCTGATCCCCATAGGTCTCGAATAGCTGATTCTTTCAAGTAACGGACTTGGCATAGTTCTCCATTGAAGAATCTCTTTCTCTGTTGTTCGTTGAGGGCATCTCGTTCTGCTCCTGTGAGGCCGTGGATCTTGGTTAGATGATCTGGCAGCTTGCCGTAGGTGAATCGCGCGCAGTTTTCGATGGGGCACGGTATGTTGGCGTGATTTTGTTTTTTCGTGCGGGCTGGAGTTGCTGGTGGCCGAGCAGCCATTGTGGTGGTAATCTGAAGCGAAATAAAAAAAAATCGTGAATGGTATGTAAAGTATTCAATCATTAGTCAATTATTGATTTAAGTGTTGGTTTTTTTTTAATTCTCAATGTATTTTAACTCATTCACGGACACTGCATAATAAACATAATAATAAAAGTCTACGTCTACAAGCGGGACGACCCGGAAAGTGTTTTTGGTCTTAACACTTGCTTTACTTAAATGCAAAAAATCTACTTGGCCTTAAGTAACCTTACAGTAAAGTCATAGTACAGTCAGCCAAGGAGATATCTGACCCCCCTACAACAGCGCCATTTTTCGCAAACTAAAGAACCATCCGTGGTTTAAACCCAAAGATAAAAATATACAAGTGTAATATCCTTTGCGACCAGTACCATCTATTGAATTGTGAATGAACAAATAAGGTTAATAAGCAGAAATCTGATACCCTTGATGACTAATGCCATCTATTCGATTTTTGATAAATAAAACAAGCCCTAGCATACGATACCCTTATTTCAAAGATATTCAATAGTTAGATATGGCGCAAGTGGTAGGCACTACGGCTTAATAGTTAGTGTGTTTATGCGGTAACAGGTTCAAATCCTCCAAAGCTTTTTATTTTTTACAAATATCACCAACTTCGTATTGTGATGTTGGTGAAATTTTGGTTGTTTTAACATAATGTTACCGAGCTAAATACTGTTAATATAAAGCATTTTAAATTTTTAATTACTTTATTACATCAAAAAAAATTAACAGTGAAATAAATACCTGCCTACTTAATTCAAACTATCATTAATCTTCTGTAGAGAGAACCAACATGTAACTTAATAAGTAACAATTTACATCTCTCAACTTTTTTTAATCATAGTTAAAACAATATAATTATTTTTTTAAATGCGTAGGGTCAAATAGTGCTATGTGAATAACTTTGCTTCGATAATAGTATAAGAATCAATATGTAAACCTATGGCATTAAATGAATTTTAATATGGTAGAGGGTGACCCCCATTTTGAAGCTCTTGTTCAAGTCTATTTGTCATTTCACTTACCATGTTAGATCAGATCACATATCACTTATGCGCATATTTATTAATTTAGTATAACCTCTTTGTCTAAATTGATTTAAGTTCAAACTTTACTCGTGTCTCGCGTCCCAGTTAAGCACTATTTGACCCTACAATCTGGGATTTTAATTGGTCACTCAATAACAGTTAGATCACAGAACAATTGTCTTAAATAAAATATATTCTACATTGCACACTGTTGGAATCACCACATCTCATAAAATTTCCAAGTATTTTTCTTTATTCATCCGACCGCCGAATTCTACCAGCTCCCCTTGGGCCCATTGAAGACATCTGTCCCCAATAACCTGCAAAACAATAATACGATCAGTTACCTAATAACCTACACTGCGTAATACACTAGGTATAAAATATTATTATTATTTTACTTAACTATTTAATTAATATTAATACCTAATGTTATCCTGCCACTGTTCTCAAAGGCAAATTATTTTGATGGCTATACGCTGGCCATGTCTTCTCCGCAATACTTTTCTGCCATCATCATCAGACTTAAAACTTTTTTCATCAGAATAAAATACGATCTCGTTCTTGTTGAATGTTTCCTCAATGTTTCAATTGAAATATGTTACGCCAGTTGATCGAGTCTTCTAATCTCCGAATCCACAAACGGACGGTGTTTCTCTGTAAGAGATATATTTATCTTAGACATTTATCACAAACCCTATGTTTTACGGAACAAAAAATAGTGTGACAATTAAGTAAGTATATTAAATACTTATAATTTCTACTTACCGCGATACCTAACTTTCTAGATATAGATACTTTAAATACTGTGGTTGTCTCCACAATACACTATTAGCTTTCACAAAATCTGCTATATGAGATGAAACGGGATGCCTAATAACTGGTGAGGTTTTGGATCACTACACAGTAATCGCAGTATCTTGAATGTAATTTTGACGCGAGTGAACAATATTTTTGATTAGTTGGTATCAGGTATAAATAAATCTGATAGATTACCCTCAATTTATTTATTAAAGCAATGCATTGCAGTTGGTGACAATGATGTCATAGCAGTAGAAATAGATAGCCAATTTCGCCCGAGACGTCATATCGTCGGTTGGCGTATTGAGATGAGCGCTAGCTTCTCAAGTCGTAGGTCGATGGTTCGAATCGAACTTCACGTAGGATTGTTTTTGATTCTTTCTTGTTCTTACCATTAATGATTACTTGAATTATTAGCTGAGATTATTAGAAATACAAAATTTGCAACTGAGCAGGTTATCAGAAACAAATTTATACTAGCAGTGGTCTGTCTACTTGCCAAAAATCACGGTAGGTGGCGCTTCACAGCAAAGTGTGAATTTACGTTTTAAAAGTAACGTGAGGGTCAGGTATCTGCTTGGCCGACTGTACAGTATAATTTTCTTTTGGTTCATACCCTTAAGGGCTCGTAGGAAGCCTTTATTCCACAGCATAGAAAATGAAGGACCGAAAATAAATAACTTAATTTACACAAATAACAAAGCCTCATCCCAATACATTCGGACAGTCCAGTTAATTTATTTAGAGGGTGTTTATCGACAGGGGTAGCTGTCCGAGTATAATAATTGTGTTGACGGAGCCCTGGGGCTGTTTGCCGAGGCCTGTCCTCGACTTAATTTATTGAAAACAATGCT
Organism: Elegia similella; assembly: GCA_947532085.1. Classification (NCBI taxonomy): domain Eukaryota; kingdom Metazoa; phylum Arthropoda; class Insecta; order Lepidoptera; family Pyralidae; genus Elegia; species Elegia similella. The sequence goes on from OX383937.1 coordinate 8,626,213, forward strand.
CCTTCGAGCGGGATGTCTTGGATGGCATTAGTATATCTCTGGTTATGTTAGGCACTGCGTGATAGTTGTATAATATCGCCTAGGTCTTTGACAGTCTTGACATAAATACATATGACCGTAACCTAAACTAATTTATATTATTTAACGTAATTATAAACTCGGTATGAGTTAACTATATAGAAGCATTACAGCTTAGAATTGAACCAGTAAAACACTCAGTATTGAAATTATTTAACAGTTTTTAGACTACTCCGTTTTTGTGCTCACCTTACTACTGCTAAATTTCGTGGTAGAGTCACGCTACCGGTAAAATTCATTTTTACTTGTAGCATAAGTAAGCCGGCTCGTTTGGGGAAGTACCACGTTCTCACAGAAAAGCTACGTTTGAGTAGACCGCTTCTATGCTTCGTTTGGTGAGTGCCATTTCCTCCTCCCATGTCCTCCCCCAACTCCTTAAAAGGCCGACAACGCTCCTATGTTGGCAACGCTCCCTGGTGTTGTAGTTGTCCACGGGCAGTGATGGTCGCTTACCAATCGGGTGATTCGCTTGCTCGTCTGCCGTACTACATCATAAATTTAAAAAAAAATACGTTTAGTCAAGGAGAATAGATAATAGAGCCCTTTTTGAGAAAAGTCGCAAATAAATAAAAAATAATACCTATAGGGACAAATCACACACATTGAGCTAGTCATACACGTCCTTATCAATATTATATCAATATTTTATTTTCTTAAACATAATTTTTAAAATTCAATTTACAATGACTTTATTAAGGACAATGTATACTCAGTCCACATACCTAGTTTTTAAGATAAACTAAAATTGAAAGTTGACGTCGATTGGAGAAAATGCGCTGTGCAGTTTGTTGCCGCTTCTTCTGCACTCCGCTTTGGAAGCGGCATTAAACTTAGCCATAAGTAAATTACTGACGTCAACAATTCTCAGTTGAAAATATATGACAATTAATAAGTGTCCAAATGACCTATATTAAATAAACGTTTTTGAATTTTGAATATCTTTGGATTACGATGACTTAGAAGCCTGATTAATAAATTCAAGAGGTCGCAGGTCCTAATACGTGATATTTATTTTAATTGTCCACGCGTTTCTGAGAAAAACGGTCTTGAAAGACAGACAAACGAACAGACAAGGACAACAGACAAAAAGGGTCTTTTGGATACCGGAACCCAAAAACTTGCTGTTCTAGTTGACACCAAACTCCGAAGCACACACATCTGAAGATTGAATACGCTCAAATGAAAGAGTGAGAGAGAGAATTGGGATGACAAAATGTAAAATCTAAAAGAGAATATTACGACCATATAATCATAACTTTCTCTGCAAAACGAAACAATGGCAAGTCAAGGCGGTTTGATTAGACCAATATTTATTTTGGAAATTAGCTGCGTAGCCGGCGGCTTATAATAAATAATTTAAATTAAACGATCCCCCAGAGACCCGATCTCCAGTATTGTTTAATATTCTTCAATTAATAATTTTGATTAGCTCCGCGGTAGTTTTTGTAAGAAATCAGTATTTGCACAGTTGTTTCGATTTGAGTAAGAACTCTTTGCTCTCAAAGCCAAAAACTAGAGGTACTCTTACAATCATAGAAGTATGAAGTCTCTTTTTTTTAAAAATCTATGCTTACAATGCAATAATGTAATATGCACCCTTTACCGCCACGGATGCGGCTGTAAAGGTTGCATCATTCTGGGCAAGATTCATTTAATCGTTTGGACCATTGACACGATAGAAGAAGAATACAATATGCAAATATATAGTAGTGTTTTTGTTTTGTACTTAGTGTTCGAATGTTTTATGGTTTCGTACCCTAATTGAAGGATTTCGTTAGTTTTTTTTTAAATATTCAAATGCACAGCACTGAAAAATAGATGATCTTTCAGATGAAAACCGGTTTCAACCAAAGTACTTAACCGATTTTGATGAAACTTCAATGGGATCAAGTCTAAATCGGTTCAAAATAATACAAAAGATTCTGAAGAATTCGGAAGCTCCTGCATTTTTAAAATCAATTGAAAACAATGAATACTCGTACCCATTGCATTATTTAATGAAATTGGTAGACAAGCCATTGTCACTGATCCACCTTAGATTACCATAAATCTCAGAAAATGTCATAAATTCACGAACAAACCGCACGACACGACTCGAACTCAAAACTTGACACTCATTACTAAGACAGGCGTGTCTCCTTTCAAAAGTGGCAAATACCCTTTGTAGAACTTGAATAAATAACTAATTTGCATATTTAATAACAGGTGTATCCGGTGGCGTATGTTCTTTATACCAACACGCTGCCGGCCCGGGCTAGCATGTTATTAAAGGACGGTGAATTGCTTACTCATCATCATCATCAGGTCTTTTTAGTCTCCACTGCAGGAGCATGACCCTCTCTTTACTACCGAAGCCACATTTGGGCAGAGCAGCCAGAGGACATGGCCTACACTCTCCTCGCTGGCCAGACGGGTTGGAGAGGTCTCATTGATGTTTATAAGTTTTGTTTAGCTTGTATTTCCTAAGTCGCCTCTTACGAAATCCACGGGAAGATATGGAGTAGTCCTAGAATAGGTAGTAGTAGAATAGGTTCTACTCTGCCGGAAACCACACGGCAATTGCTTACTACGTAGAATGAATGACGACCCAAATATGTGTACAGGTACGTTAGTATTATATTATCTTTGGTACAGGGCAAACGATTTTTAAATAGGGCGTTGTTTATTTTGTGTGGCTTACCGCACTGTTGTATTAAAACAGTCTAAATAAGCAGAAAGAAAAAAGGCGATAAACTATTTCCTATCTCAGTACATTAAAGATAGTTAAGAAATTATGGCATTTATACTTCAAACCTAAATAAAGATTATTCTGCACTATTTATTTTCAAATGTTATTTCGATACGTGACTTTGTGTAGGTCTCTAAATAATTAAAACTCAACACTTTAGCATATAAAATGGACTGGAAAATACCTATCAACACTTAGCATAATGTTTTTACGGGTTAAAAAAATATTTTTTGTTTTTGTTCATCTATGACGTATAAGGACTTATATATGATCAAGATTATCATGGGGCGGCGAATCTTACAAGCCCCGGGCTTCAATTCTTAAAATACGTCGTCATGTACCGCAATTCAATTGCCGAATCTGTGAATTATTAATCCAAGCTTATTACCCCCGGTTATAATCAAATATTCAGGAGATATTCTTAATTAGTTAGCTGAGAGTGATTCTGGAGTTATAGGGAGACTTTGTAAAGAGTATCAAAGTACAAGTGTATTCTTTGATACTAATGGTATTAAAGAACGGATGAAAAAAAAAAGAAAGAATATGCGCAAATAATCGTGCTACTTTTTTCCTTGTGATAATCTCCCTGTGTGAATAAGGCTATATATTAAAAAATAAAACAGTCAAAGTGCGAGTCGGATATTCACACAGTAAATAAATCATAATATTAAACTACAAAAATGTCTCAATACCGGGATCCTATCAGTAGTTCAGTACGCATGAAACTCTTCTATGCAACCTTTCTTGTGAGATTATTAAAATATCTTTTCCACGGAAACTATTTTTCTTTATTATCTGTTGTTCTACATACCATTAATTATTTACCACCTATGACAGAATCCAAAAAAAGCCCCAAAAAAAAAAATACTTACCTTGCTTTTTTTGGCGTGAAAAGTGAAATGGGCGCCCTTTGATTTTTTTTTTATTATTTGTTGATAAAACGGCAATACATAGACACATTTAAAAAATTACAGCCGTGGCAGACGGACGGACATAAGTACGTTATAGGGTTCAGAAATTATAGATTCGGAACCCTAAAATGTTTGCGTGAGACTACACCTTATCCCACGTAGAAGTAAATGGGATGAGGTGTATGCAGAAGAAGAAGATGGAAAATTGGGAATGTTTGTTTGGCCCATTTGAACGTGATTTATTAGCATTTCCTAGATGTATGACCAGTGACACAAGCTACTCACACAGCCCTGGAATGAGTTGTTACTTACCTACAACATTTTTCAAAAGCTATTTAATAGGGCTATACTTATTGTTTTATTTCAAGACTTAAATGGCGTTCTTGAACATTACTTAGAAGAAGAATTTGCCAACCTGCTTTTCCGACTGACGTCCTTCAGATTGCCCAGGGTGTGCCGGGTGTATAGGGGGTATAATGTACTCCTATCACCCAAAAGGTAGTAGATGAAGTATAATAGTAGCAATAAATTATTTTAAACTTATTTACTTATATGTAATGTGTCGCTACTTAAATTTATATGATTTTTACGCCGATATTTTTTTTTAAACTAAAATATATTTTTTAATTATCAATAACATTTTTTTATGTATAATTGACGGCAAACGAGCAGACGAGCCACCTGATGGAAAGTGGTCACCGTCGCCCATGGACATCTGCAACACGAGAGGAGATGCTGATGCGTTGTCGACTCTTAAGATACCTGTAAACACGCCTTTTGAAGGATCTCAACATGTGAATATAGTTTCATATCGTTCATAGATACATCATCGTGCGGCAATTTTCCGATTAATATTTATCAAAAGCGAAGAAAACTTTGTAGTGTTATTAATACTTGTACGCTTTATAATTATAACAAATCACTAATGTAGATAAGATATTTTGATCTATTGAAACGTTCCCATCTGAAATTATTCCCTTAAGGCGCTGTATCCCTTAACCGTTTGTAGCGGACATTGCTCGATATTTTATATATTTGTGTCATACTTGTCGTCAGTCTCAGTTCAAATCCGTGTCTGCCATTTTCGTGTTAATTTTCACTTTTAATTTAATAATTCAATAATTATAACCAAATATTATATTTTTTGTAGGTATCCATCTTGCTCATTTAGTTATACTTTTTATAGACGTATAAAAGTTGGTAGTTGTCGCTGAAAATATCATGTAATTCGCGACGAAAAGTTTTCTGGATATACCTTTTTTGTTATTTTATTTAGTTAGGTTTTAAATATTTCTTTGAACATATTTTGATGCAACCATTTATTTTGATCTTTGAACTGTACTTCATATTTTTTTCATGCTTGTATTCTTTGATGAATAAGGCTAACTGCGCGACGAAAAAATACACGTTTTACGGTATTCTTCTGATGCACAGCGCCTTAAATTTAGAACCTGCCCGTCAATCATCCCCCACGGGAGGTGTCTTGATACTGGAGCGAGCACCCCTTGTAAACAACAGACAAACAAGGGTGCCGGGTGCAACGTGCACGATAGCGCAACTTGAAAAACAAATGACGTTTTGTTCTTATGTTTTTACTCAATGACATTTCACTTTTTATGGACATCGCATCAGCCCTCTTGATAGGGAGCTCTGTATGATGTGCTAGCTTACCTTATAGGCTAGTTTCTTGGGTCAAAATACCTCATACAAAAAAGAAGAGAAGAAAAAATAAGTGTCCAATATTTTTTGATTATCTAACTGATCGAAAAATATTGCACACTTATTTTTTCTTTTGTCTTTTTTTTATGATATAGGATGGCAAACGAAGTAGGTCAACTGATGGTAAGTGATCACCGCTGTCCATGGACAACTGCAACACCAGGGTGTGATAGGCGTTGACGGCCTTTCAAGGAGTTGGGGGAAGGAAATGGGGAGATCTTCAGACAACTTGTACGCCAAATTTCATGATGATCGGGTCAGTAGTTACATCGTGAAAGCGTAGTAAACAAACAAACTCACTTTCGCATTTATGATATTAGTAAGGAAGTAAGGATAGAATAGTATATAATATTAGTAAGGATAAGGATTATTAATACATAAATAAATATATACGGACAAATCACACAGATTGAGCTAGCCCCGAAGTAAATTCAAGACGTGTGTTATGGGATACTAACTCAACGATACTATATTTTATAACAAATACATATATAGATAAACATCCAAGACCCAGGCCAATCTGAAAAAGATCATTATCCATCTTGACCTGACCGGGGATCGCTATTGAAAAAATAAATTATTTAAATTTAAATTGTTACTGTGTCCACAATTTAACAAATATATACCTAAAGATACTAACTCGCCGATCAATCATCCCTCGCGGAATTTATTTCGACACACAGGGCACCCCTCGTGAACAGCTGATAAAGAGTGCAGGATTCAACCTGCAAGACTGCAACTTTGAAACAAATGACGTTTTGTTCTTATCTTTGATTGACTGCTTAAAAATGAGGGTTATGGCTGTGTTGGTCAGAACTTATGTAATTTTTATTTATTTGTCATAATTTCTTACTATTTTGTGTTTAGGTTATATAAGACAAACATCCTAATACTATTAACTATATTATATAGCATTACAATGCTCGGTTTAATATTAAAATTAAAAATATGTGATGAAAAAATTCGCTACAGGTAGGATTCGAACCAACAACCTTCGACATCTGACCTGTCGACGCTCTCAACCACTGAGTTGCCGTAGAATTCTACCTGTAGTGAATTTTTTCATCACATACTTTCGATTTTAATAAATCAATTTTAATAATCCTATTTTAACTAATACTATAAATGCGAATGTGAGGTTGTTTTTTGGTTTGTTACGCCTTCACGCCATATCTACTGAACTGATCGTCATGAAATTTTGCATAAACGTTGTCTGGGGTACGTAGAAGGACATAGTGTACATTTTATCCCGGGAAAAGTCCTGTTCCCGAGGGATCGCCATTGACGCGGGTGAAGCCGCGGATAAAAGTTAGTTCAATAATAATTGAACCGGCAGTGGCTCAGTGGTCTAAGACCGTGACCCATAAGTGTAAGGTCCCGTTTTCAGACGTCGCCCGGCCTAACCTGTACCTCTGAGTTTGAAGACCAATCTGTCTCAAGTACGGTAATTTTGATCGATCATTTCCTGCTTCCGGTGAAGGAAATCATCGAGAGGCAACTTGTTGTTCTACTAATGTGTGAAATGAAGAAAGCAATGAACTTCTCCATAATTTTCTGTCAAAAATTGTCTTTGAATGCGTTTCTTTCTACTCAATGACACTGACAAGAGCCAAGCCCTTAAATATCAGAGACAGCGACAAATAGAACATGGTCTAAAATCCGAGACCAGAAGACTTGGGTCTTGTGATTCTAGACATAAACATACTACGTAACTACATCTGTACTATTATCTCGATGATTCTAGTCTAGACTGGTTTTATCAAGATCTGTCCAGGCAAGCGTCAAAATTTTCTTACATTTGTGTTTTAAATTAGTAGGAATAGGTACCGCAATTTTATAAATTTCTGATATTAAGGTTGAAAACCTTAATATCAGAAATTTTAATAAAATATTTCATACTTTGAAAACACCAGTGACACTTTTTTATTTGTACTTTTTATGGCAGCCGGTGGTCCCGGCTGCCATCTGGTAGTCGTTAAAGGAACCACGTCAGAGGCCGTGAGGCGGTTCCGAAGAACTCTGACACCAGGGTGAGCATGGTCGATTGACCGTGACACCTACTCGAAATGATGATGATTTGTACCCATTTCGGCTACAAGTACCGTAAGGCAAGAAGACAGTATAGGTGCGCTGTTTCCTCTTTGCGTCAAATTTCTCTTAGTAATAATTTGTATCAATCGCCTTGGTATCCCATCATTCGGCCACCCCTCGTAAACATCGGATAAACAAGGGTGCAGGGCGCGTGACCGACACTGCAAGTACGAGTGAAGTTTTGCTCATAGTACATACCTATATCGCAAATATTACAAATCAAATTAATTACTCTTTGAACTATTTTTTAAACTAAACTTACCGCGATTTATTTTTTATTGAGATTGACAGATTGACAGTTTTTGACAGACATTAATCTCAAAAATAATCGCCGTAACTGATTTGTTGCCGTGAAAGTTTAAAATCGTATAATCATGAATTATTTTATATTTCATATTCAATTTAAAATATTATGCCCTCGCTGTATTAATATCAAATAGGTTCTAGATTATTAAAAAACAAATGTTGTAATTTATCTTTTTGGCCAACCTTTATAAGACCTAAGTTAAACAAATAGTGGTATATAAATAAAAACCCGACTGCCCTTCCTTTTTTAAACATCTAAAGTAATAAAGGTGGGTCAAAATCAAGTTACTAATTTACTTCTTTAAATTAAAAAAAATATTAAAAACGTTAAGGGCTGGCTGGCTATATTTTATAAGAGAAAAAAAAGAAGGAGGTTAATAGATCACGTGTTTCAAAATTGCTAAAGCATCTAGTGTCCCTTATAAAAATAATAATAGATGATTTGTTTCAGGTTACATGTTAAAATTAACATAAATAAATACCTCATTTTTTTTTTATAATTTCAAATAATTTCTAAATGAAATTCCAAAGTCACTTATCATATATTTTTTTATTATACAATGTTTTGTATACATTCAGATTGTAAAACATTTTAATGTAATGTAAAAATCGCATGAACGGAATTTTATTCAAAATCCATACCGAAATACAAATAGTAAGAGTTCATAAGATAGTATACACGTTTGTCATAAAATATAATTAACAAAAAGGAAATTTAAAATATTTTTGTAATTATAAGAGATATAAGATATAAGTATAATAAGTAATGTAATATGATATACTACTTATGATATATGGTCAGTATTATTTTTATCAATCTTTAGAAACCAATGTAAAAAAAAATATGTTGATGATTACTTTTAAAGATCCAGAATACTTACTAGATATAAGCATTTTTAACAATAAAAATAAATATTGATACACTGTTACTTTATTGTTACTCCGTTTAACGCATTCCCTGCTATGTGAATACTTAAGGCACGACATTTTTTTTTTATTAAAAAAGTAATTACTAAACGTTATATACAAAGCGTTTCAAATTAATCTGATTTAAATAAATAAATTACCTACAATAAACAAAAATAATCTATAGTCAATACCACTTACTTGAAACTCCGCGCAACTCCCAAACAAACTTGTTTACGGCAACAAACACGTTGTTGTTGTTTATCTTTTCCTTTCAACGCGACGCACAACCGACCCCGACCACTGTCGCCACTCAACTGATGTTACGTAACGAAATCCTGAATTCCTCCACCCGAAACCACGTCACCAATTTCCACAGATCTCCCTTCCCTCTCTCTCATTGTTACAAGTAAGGCAAAGCGTGAGTTACAGTAACAAGGATCCGAGGTCATGTTGAAATGGTGGGTTTTAAGTCCACTTGATCAGGTTTCGTAGGCGATCGGAAAACTTCGGGTTTCGCTACGAAACTCCGCCTTTAGATCTACGACGTAGAGCTAGCTTAGAGCTCTTTGATTTAGTTTATACAGATTACTTAAAAAATTCTGTACAGGTGGTCAAATTACGCGCTACAGGATCTTTCATAATTTGAAGTTTCAAAAGGAAAGTGGTCCTTTGTAATCCATACATGGGTACAGTAATCTTTTTTTCTAATAAGTCTGTTCTTCCTACAAACTTCCGAATCTGTATTGTCGTATGGTAAGTGTAAATAACTAAGTGTAACTTGGAGTCAAATTAAGTATTAAAAGAATGAAAGATAATTGTTGCTGGTATGCCACATAATAAAATACTGGAATCAGAATCGCAAGAAAAAAAAGTAAAAAATAGGCTTTCACATAGATTTTTTGCCAGCTGATCGGGGACTTTGTACGAGAGGTAGACCTCTCGTCCTTTAGTTATTAACTTCTCAAAGTACTCGAAACCGTTAAGCACGTATGAGGAGAGTAATGAGTGTAGACGAAAGTAGAGATATATCAGGATCGCAGAAGTGGAGATCCATAGTCTCTGCCTACCTCCATGGGAAAGAGGCGTGATAATATGTATGTATGAATGTTTTAACTTTTTTCTCAGTGGCTCGAAATCACACTGTAACAAAAATAAGCAAAAAAGACACTATTTATTATGCAGAAGCATGGTGGAAATAATTTTGTCTTCTGGATCTATCTTTACTATGCAAATGCAAGAAAAAAAATATCCGGTAAATTAGGTACCTTTGATTCTACAGAATGGCCCTACACACATACATACACACGGATACTGACCATCAGACTGAACCAAAATAATGCTAAGTAACACACTGGAATTTTTATACATTTGCATCAATACTATATCTCATCCATACTATAAGATAGATGAAAAGGCCGTTCTTCTAAGATTAAATGCATCCATAGGTGGTTTAAATACTATCAGACTCAGCTTCTCATAATAAGTGACTGTCGGCTCAATATTCCAAGATGTCTACGGAGGAATTAATTTTAATGTTACCATGGCACGCCCACCGCTGGGCGTGGTCAGCTTAGACACGCCTACCGCCTCCATGACTTTAACACATCCTTGTTGAGACCAAGGTTATAAGAAGCAAATAGAGATTGTTCGATAAATTAATTAATATTACTGTGTGCTTAATTCATGCTAAACATTGTCTTGAATATTTTAATCCTGCTCCCATACTCTGGTATAGGCATTGTACCTGAGATAATAGTATGGATTATATTATTAGCATTGTTCGGGTATAGACTCATCCATGCTGGTCTGGCATTGTGTTCAAAACTCGAAGCCTTTGAGATGTGGATCTACAGACGTATGCTACTTATATCATGGGTCCAGAGAGTAACAAATGCCGAGGTCTTACGCAGAATGAGGAAAAAGATGGAAGTCTTGAGCACGGTCAAGGAAAGGAAGCTGCAGTATTTTGGGCACGTTATAAGAGGGGAAAGATACCATATTCTTCAACTCGTAATGCAAGGGAAAATTCAAGGGAAACGTAGACCCGGAAGAAGGAAAACCTCGTGGTTGAAGAATTTAAGAGAACGGTTCAACATGAGTACCCGATCTCTCTTTCGTGCAGCAGCTTCGAGAGTAAGAATAGCCATGATGGTCGCCAATCTTCGTGGAGAAGGGGCACTTTGAGAAGAAGATGCTGGTCTGGGAGAAAAGAAAAAGCGTAGAATCTACCAGCTGCTTTTCTTCCCGCGCAGTCCGTAGAAACCGAACGAAGAATTCTTAGAAGAGGCCTTTGTCCAGCAGAACTACTTACGATTGCAATGATAATAAAGATGGTGTTTGGACACTTTTTTATTTATCTTGGAAATCACTTTACAGTGTTGAAATTCATCATTGGTCTTAGAGGGATAAGCGAAAGGTTCCGAATTGCAACCTTGCTAAATCTTACCTGTACCTGTGAGTTTGTAGACCCAAACTGACTCATCACGATCATTTTCAATGACTTTTACCTGTTTCCAGTGAAGGAAAAGATCGTAAAGCTACCTGTATACTAGTAAATTTTTAACTAGTGTGTGAAATAGAAAGGAAAATAGCAATAAATTCCATTATTCCTGTCAAAAATAATAACTGTGTGCGTTATTTTGCTCCCAATTATATTAATAAGAACTGTGTGCGTTATTTTCTTCCCAATTATATTAATAAGAGCAATGGAACAATTATATGAGGCTTCATAAAAATCAGTTTATACATCCAGGTGTTACTTTGGTGACGGTAAAATGTAACTGTTTTTGGGAGCTCTTGCCATAGCACAATGAGAAAACTATATGCATAGTTATCTATTGCGCTGTTTTCTTCTCTAGAAATCATTAGGTATGTGTCGCGTCGTACTTTAACCTTAAACCTTTCGGTTAAATCTCTGACAACTTGAATCATCGTTTACATACGATATACCTTAAAGTTTAAATTTCAACCAAATTGTTTCGATGAAAAAATAAGTCGTAACTTAATTTACTATTCAAATACGTGTCTAAGCTTCTTGTCGCAGACAATCACGTATAACACTACTAATTCTGAAATGCTGTCGCCAGAAGAAGGGCATTTGAAAAATGTAACCATCTTTCTCGGTCGTGTTACACGATATCCGCATATTGATCGCGCCAACTTTCTAGACGATTGATTAAATACCAGTGGGTACAATGGACCCTGGATTACGTATGAATTTGCAGTTATTAAAATTTTATTCAATTTCTATGAGGAAAGACGTTTTGATGCAAGTTTAGCGAGGTAAGTATATTCTGATCTTCTATATTTTCATTTGACTTCTAATGAAGTTTAGTTCATTCTTTTACTAAAAGTGAAAAGAAGAATAAACACAACGCACTTTTTACTTTCTTTGCTTTAAACATAGTATATCTACCAGTAGTTCTTCCGGGCAAAAATTTATTGTTACTTTTATGATTTTTTCTTATTACCCGATTGACCTACCCAGAAGGAGGGTAATGTTTTTCGCGCGTATGTATGGATGTAAGTATGTCTGTCATTCCGTCAGTCCATTGTCGTGTCCTGTAGCCTAAACATCTTGACCGATATTGAAGTGCGAGATATCATTAGAGTCGTATTTTCCCCGAAGTGTCATAGGCTATGTGACGTTAGCAAAAAATCTATATGGTTGAGGTAAACTGTCAAAAAGGCAGTCGGGCTATTTATTTTTTTAAATAATCCACTTATTTTAAGAGTTTGTTACACATAGCATGTTATCAAATGTAATTTCTATCGATATTGAAGTTATTCTGTAAACAATGCCTAAATAGTGTTGGCGTAAATGACATTTTCACCCGAATGTCATCATTCTTCCATGCTGGAGTGGAACATGACACAGACCATAGCCGGCCGAAGAAATTGGCGAAAATTTAAGGAATCATGTCCATTCATCACTTATTTAATCCAGTTTCCAAATACACGCTCAAAAGTACTGTGAACGTGGCCTTTGGGTCTTAGGCCTTGCGCTCCGTCGGGGTTCCGTCGTCCAAAAATTGTAATTTTTCATACAGAAGTGTTCGGCCAGTCCGGCAATTAGTATAAAAATATCCAAAATAATTTGAGTACCCAAAATTGGTCCCATAGGAAAAGTTGTTCATTTTGATGATTATGTTACACGCTGTATTTTGAGAAGTTGGTCACCAAAGATGAAAATCATCATTATGTATCTTATCTAATATAAGATTATCATATTTTTTGAGAAACACTCAAAACTCTGTGTTTTTCGCGATTATCAATCAAGGAGCATTCCCCGGTACAAATTTATCAAGAGCTTCTTATTGTGACCCGGATAACACGATATCCAGCGGATATCCGGAGGGGAGCCGACATCATATTATCATCATTATGTCAAAAAAATGGAAAGTTAAGTGTGGACTCAAAGAAGGAATAGTCTTTTTACGAAGTTAGTTTTTGGTTAGTTGGTGAATAAAGAGAAAGAAGTTGAGTTTTAGAAAATGTGTTTGACTGTTTGTTTATTAGAGCATTACGCTAAAACCACTAATATCTAATCATTTGTTCATCGTTAATTTAACCAAATTTTTAAAGCTGGTTAACCTTTTATACTCATAACCTAATGGTTATGAGTATAAAAGGTTAAAAATCTAATGATTTTCAAGGCTAATTATTAATTTGACGAAAGATATTATAATTGATTTCACTAAAATATATGTTTTATTGAATTGTATTATATGATCCATGCAGTCGAAAATGCCGGCAAAAACTGAATTGTGTGTTTAAATTTCATACGAGTTTTAAAAACTTTCGCCATTCCGGTGTCTTGTAAGTTGGTAAATTAATCTTGTAACTTACTGTTAAGTGACTATTCGGTGTCCGACCTTACTGAAGTGCAATTGTATTTCCTAACTTAAATTATAATACTGCATAGGTAGGTAAGTGTTTGTTTATTATTTTTTTTTGTTTGTTACACTTTCACGCCATAACTACTAAACTAATCATCATTAAATTTGCATATAGGCTCAGCAGAATGGAGAAGAACATAGGCTATCATATTCCATACTGTTTTCGAGGGTTCGATATTGACGCGAGCGGAGCCGCGGGTGAAATCAAGTCTGAATGATCATTTAATTTAATGATGTGAACAAACTATAATGTGAATAGGCATGTGACATCCTCGTCTTCATCGTCACTTACCATCAGGTGAGATGGGAGACAATGCCTACTTCAATAACATTTCAATAACTCGTAAAAAAAAAAAAAACTAATCTGATAGTGGTACTCTTCACCGTTTATTTGTTAGGTCACGGTCATTTTGCAGTTGGTAGGTGCTATAGGCCTAGCGCATAAGTTAGACTGTTCCTGAGGTATGTGAGCGGTACGGAAGCGTGTGTTTATTTATGACGTGTTATTGCATTCGGGCGTATAGTGAGACAGTTCGAACATCGTCGGTCTTATAATAATAACATATTTTTAACAACTTTGTATATTTTCTAACTTCCATAAAACTATATTTTTGTGTTTTAAGTTGTGTTGGGTGACGAAAGCCTTAAGAGCCCGACATATGCCAGGCGGCGTGGCCATACAAATGCGGATGGTCTAAACGCGTTGGCTACTTTGGATATTTTCGTTTTTTAGGAATATTCAAGGGTTATTCGAAAAAGCAAAACATATGATGGCTGCCTTATCTGTAATGCAATAATAATCAAAAGTTTCAAGGTTAATTTCAATGTATTTGGTGAATAATGCTATATACCGAGTAAATTAGACGTGATTTGGAGGCAACTTTGTAATTTTTTTCTATCGAGAAAATTTAACGCAATCGTGTTTTTGAGTCATATAGTTACCAGAGTTAGTCCTGAACTTTGCTGCATATTTATTTCAACTTGAGTATTTAATTATTATTATTATAACAGTTAATCTTGCAAAGCAGTGTGAGGTAGTATGGACCCTTAATACGTATATGGGGAATGGGATATTGTGAGGAATTTCGGCGACGAGGTTGAATCAGGCGGTGGCTCAGTTGGTAGAGTGAAAGTCGTACATAGACTTAAGGTCGCTGGTTCAAATCCCGCCCGATTGAATTTTTTTTACCATATTTTATTCCATAAAACTATTATACGGTTTCTATAGGGATGTAAGAAATTGTATATTTATCTTCACCAACGAAGTGCCCATCCATATATAGTATAGTCTCTAAACACTATATCTAATACAACAGAAAGCAAAGCGCTAGGGCGTTAGGCCTATAATTGGTTATATTTTACAAGCTTTTATTTGACTTGCAATGTATGTATGTAACTATGTTTGTTCGTGTGGAATCTTGCAACTCAATTTTAAAGCAGATATCTTCCACCGATTATGCTAAAATTTTGTGTACTCGTTTAGTTTGATTGACAATGAATGGTTAGATGTGTAATGTGATCTAAATCCAACATGGCTGAACACACTAGACGGCGGACTATATAGCTATTTTTGATGTATACATATACATACATACATATTATCACGTCTTTATCCCTTACGCGGTAGACAGAGCCTAAAGTCATAATACCGAAAGGCCACGTTTAGCGTGTTGGTGGGTGTAAAGGTGGATAACGTAATTAAAATAGTGAGGGGTTGGTAGCCGCATCACCTATTGTCAGGATTTTTAGATTTTCGCCCATTCCCTTGACCGGTATCTACGGTCCGCGCGGGAAGCTTTTCTCCCAGAAGCTTGAAGAGAGAGAGATTTTTGATGTACTTTAACAATATAGATATAAAATTAAAGACTCGCAGAAAATATCTCGAAAATAAATTGATGTAGATAACAGCTTGTTTGTAAAAAGCTTTGAAACTTTTAATGTATTTTGGACAATCTTGTATTGAACAGCGTAATGGTAATGTCCATAACTTCTTTCGCAGTTTATTTTGCTCCGTGCAGCGGTGTTTTTAAAAGGGAGCTGCATATTATTGGCTGATTAATGATTGCACAGTCACCTAAGACGGGCTGACGAAAACAAATTTACGTTCACACCAATTTTTCAATGCACGTGCCGCAGTATTTGTATGCATTTATTTATGTTATGACTTATGATTATAATGTCGTATATACAGAGTGATTTTAAATCTCTTAGCTATATTAAAATCTGAATCAGAATCCCTAACAGAATTCAGATTTGCAAGAAAAACAGGTATAAAACAAAGAGTAGACTTCCCATACAAAGTCGAATTTCTATGGGATGTCTAATTGTTTTTGGATTCTGATTCCAGGATTTTAATAAAGCTCAGAAGTTCAAAATCACGCGGTATTCTTTATAGATCAGATCTTGGGATATAGATCCCAAGATCTGATCTATAAAGAATACAAATAGCATGCAAATATAGATTTGCAGTATAAACTACATATAAAGATGACTCTCTACATACTTACGAGAATTTATATGCGTATAATTTGTTCAGTTTAATATTGGTTTAATGATTTATAGCCGTATGGTTTCCGGCAGAGTAGAATAGGACCACTTCAAGTCTTCCCATGGATGTCGTAAGAGGCGACTTAGGGAATAGAAGGCTAAGCTCATAAATATCAATGAGATCTCTCCAACCCGTCTGGCCAGCGAGAAGTGTGTAGGCCAAATCCTCTGTCTACTCTGGCCAAGTATGGCTCCGGTAGTACAGAGAGGGTCATGCTCCTCCAGTGGAGACTAAAAAGATCTGATGATGATGATGATGATGAATATTGGTTAAATATAACCAAAAACGAAAAAAGGCCAACAACAAATACAAAAAATTACGAAAAAAAATGTTTATTTTCTATTTGAAAAGTCCCGACAGCGTGCATAGAGTTATGCAGCGTAAATCATAGGGTGTGCATAATAATATAATAAAACGGAGCCCGATACTTTGTTTATTGTTTTGATGAGTCAGCGGAATCTACCCCTTCGGGGGATCAGCCCGCATATGCAAGAAAAATAATGATTCGGTGAGCGCAATTTTGAGTTACTGTCAGGTTCTAAGGCTATTCCCCTTCTTGGAAAGATATTACGTATTAATTATGCGGAAGTATTTTTTGTGGATTCCGTCTCAAAACAAGAAAATATTGTCTTTACCCTAATGTCAAAAACAAATAAGACAAGTGGAGCAAGATAAACGCCATCCACTTTATGGGCAAAGCCCTGCACCCTCACGACTCAAGAGTCGCAATAGTTTCTTGAGGCTATCTAATACAAGCGTTACAGAAGCTCCTAATATTAGATTGGATTAAGGCTAAAAAAAAATCCAACGACATGGAAAAGCTGCTGAAGAGCTGCGGTAGATATTGGAACTGTCAAGGTAAACCACCACTGTTGCCGAAATATAACACAAATCTCAAAAATAATCGCGATAGTCCCGTAGTGACAATAATAGTCATTGTGACCGTGATAGACTACAGTTATTTGTTAAGCTTTGTTATGTTGACATGAAAAAAGAAATCGCTAGTTGTGAACCGGCAAATTACACAGAGAACAAATATCTTGCCATGCCGCCTTTGCCGATCCCAGACCGAAGGGGAAAACCCAACAAGTGCTGGTTGAATGTTGTTAAGGATGATAGTTCATTGGTCCCATAACCAAGGCTGACCGTATTGTGAGGGATCGACTATCCCGGCGCTCTAGCCGAGTTCCTACATATAAGGAAGTTAGGGAGAACACAAGACTCGACACACAGAACACACAGAGAATAACTTTATTACAACTTCTCTTTACGACTTCAACATGTAGATGTTGACTTCAATAATTAATAGCAGAGACTGTTATGCTCCGAGAGATGGTAGTAGACCGACGAATGAGTGATGAGAGAGAGAGAAAGTAATCTAAAAATGGAATGGAATTAAATGAAATTTGAATTAAAAAATGAAATTTGAATTAAAATAAGGAATGAAAAATGGACAGGATGAGAGAAATGAGGTTGGACGAGATGCAGCATGCAGGTGGCATGCTGCAACGTTATGAATGAAATGAATGAATGAAAAATTATTTATTCAAGTGACCATGACTCATAATGTTAGTAAACTTATAACTATGTTATAGTATGAAGGGGAGAAGATAGGCTGGAAAGCAGTCCCTGGGCTCCAGGCTGAGGATGCAACCGGGAACACGTTCGAATGAGGAGAAAAATAATCAGCTTGGATAATTTGTTATTTATATGTTCCATACATAGATTCAAACTCTTTTTCTCCTTTCGAGTCATATAATGCACAGGCATTATATGACTCGAAAGGAGAGATGGTCCAATGTGCAGGCACCTTTACTACAGAGTAAAGGTGCCTGCCCATTGGACACCTCTTTAATAATAATATTTTTGACTGCAAGAAGTTGGGCATTCTAGTTGGGACACCAGATGTAATATAAAATTTAAAAAAAAACAGTTATTGGCTAATTCATGCCAAAGTTTCAATAACCAATCGAAGTTATATCCTGCAGCTGTTTTTAAGAAGGGTAAAATGCTTAAAAATACAATTGCAAACAAGATTTTTTGCAAAAATTACATTTTTGTGACAAGTTTACATTATAAACAAAACCACACTGTAAAGTGCTTTTCAAAACAAATCAAATGAGCCCAAACAAGATTGGTGTACGAGGACCTTGTTTAGTTTAAGAGTTCCTATGGCCACCTTTCGACTCCATCATCAGACCAGCGCAACGATTTTATAATATTGTATTGTCATTCGTTTTACACATGCATGCAAAATTTCAGCCCGGAAAGTGTATCAAATTTAACTTGCAAGACTTGATTACAGGCAAACATCGGGATAGGTGAAACTAAATAAAAGCTTGTAAAAAAAACTTGCGACAGTATTATTTTGACGTGATGATACTGCTTGTCATGTGCGGTGAATGTGACTGCGAGCTTGCGAAGTTAAATTAGATCTAAAGTAGTTAAGTCCAACTCTATTTGAATTATTACCTTTATGCGACTCATTTGTGGGGCAGAGGTTACTTAGTTATGAAATAGAAATTGTGTTTTTGAAGTCAAAACTTCTTTAGTGGCGTTGTGCACTTTTTGAGATGAGTAAAAATGTTAAACTTGCGTCAGTATCGAAAATTCGTAAGACGGACACACGTGTCCGTCCGTCCGACGCGTATGAGAGGGAGTAATATCCCCCTCTGTTAATACCGCGCAGAGTTAGTTTACACTTCTGCCGGCACTCCCAGAGCGCAGTTCCAGAGTGTTGTTTTTTTTTAAAATATACTTCATTCTGGTGGGAAAGAAATCATCATTTGTTTAGTAACCATGGTCAGTTCCTTAACCGAGTGCGCCTAGAACCGGGGAAAGAAGCGTCGGACGTCCTCCAATGAGATGAGTTGACGTAATAGTCAAAATCGTGGGTCGCTCCTGGGTGAGATCAGCACAGGACCGAAACGGATGGCGAAAGTGAGGGCCTATGCTAAGCAGTGGGCGGAAGACGATTCATGGTCAGCACTATGTATCCGTATCAACTGAAACCAGTGTCAGGCAGGACACTCCAGAAAACTGTACCTATTTATTAAATGTAAATTAATTGTCTGCAAAATTACATAGGTACAGTATTTGGACTATCATCATCATCATCAGGTCTTTTTAGTCTCCACTGCAGGAGACTAAAAAGACCTGATGACTGACCTAAGACTGCAGAGAGGGTCATGCCCTCTCTGTACTATCGGAGCCATACTTGGCCAAAGCAGACAGAAGATTTGGCCTACATTCTCCTCGCTGGTCAGACGGGTTGGAGAGGTCTCATTGATGTTTATTTGTCTTAATTGACAAATATGTCAATCAACTGAATATTGTTCATGTCAAGGAATTGCAAATGAGGGAAATAAATTATAACCTTTTTGCACTTTGTACACGATTGTAGTGCTTCTGTGTAGGAATGTCCTTAAATTAAGGATTTTATTATAAAATTAATTAATCTATTTAATTGGCTTCTTTTCAACGAGTCGAATCATCGAAATTACGAAATCGTTGTTTTCGCAATAAGCATTGCAAATTGGCGACAATTGTCGTCAATTCATCGAATTCGTTGTTTGCTATCCAACGATTAACTCCTTGAATTTTTTATAACAGAATCGTTCGCACAAACGACCCTTTTTCAGTTGTTTTTCGGAATTCCGTGATTGTCAACTGAATAATGAAAGTAGTTCGTTGCGATTTTTCAATTACATCACAATGCCGCGTTTGATGTTGACTTTAGGGCAAATAAACGATCTGTTTATTTGACAATTTGAATTGAAACAGTCAAAGATACCGTGTCTTTTGCATCTTTAAATTCAACGGGTAGACTGAGCCGAATGTCAGAATAATATAGGCAACGTAGAGAATAATAGTGAACGAATGCGTAAAAAATAACATTGGAAGCTACACAAATTTCTAGAGCTCTGCATATTTTAAAATATCAATACTCTTTACTAAAATATTAGTGGCTAATAATCTATCGAGCTGCTGCTTCTCTAGAAGTGTCATTAGTCCCTTAGGCCCGTTTATCAACATAAAATGGCTATCGTTTAGCTTTGTCACATATCAGATGCCTTCAGAAGTTTGAATAAATAGATTTCCTACGACGGCATAAAGTCATTGCGAGTAACATGTGTGCAAAGTGTAAAATAAATCTTAGGAAATTAGACTACATAGGTAGTATAAGATTTTGTTTATTAGGATTACCTAAAACGTAGAGAGAAGAAATAGCAGAGTCTCCTGGCACAAGCTCATTTTTGCTTAAAAGGAGGCTCCAGCCATCAATATTTTGTAAACATTACTAGTTTCTCAATAAATAATTTTACCTTACTAATATATACTAATACTAATACTAATATACTATACTAATTACTAATATTATAAATGCGAAAGTGAGTTTGTTTGTTTATTTGTTTGTTTGTTATGCTTTCACGCCGTAACTACTGAACCGATCATCATGAAATTTTGCATACAAGTTCTCTGGATTACGGAGAAGGACATAGGCTACCTTTTATCCCGGGAAAAGTACTATTCCCGAGGGATCGACATTAACGCGGGCGGAGCTGCGGGCGAAAGCTAGTTTATTATAAGTAACTTAGAGAAAAGTAAAGTATGTGAACTTTAAAGTTTCGTGGTACTCTGATAGAATTGTCATGAAAAACTTCTGATAATGCCTAAATGTCTCCCTCAAGCGTCGCTTAATCAAAGTTGGGGTGTTAGAAGTGCAGAGTGGCCGATAAATGAGCGGCCGTTTTTCGGCCGAAACTAGCGACGTTTTTTACCTCCGATACTATCGGCCAGTTCGTAATGTCTGCGCGGATTATTGCAATATAAATTGTCCGCAGCCCATTCGATTGTCTAGGGTTGTCACATGTTTCTATATTTTTTTAATTTGAATAATGAGATTAGACAAAAGTTCATATTTAGTATTGAATCCACTGATATTATCAATATGTGGACATGACTAAAGCATTAAAAGTCTTGACAAAAATGGTTTTATAAACTTAACGGAGATAATATTTTTTTTAGAGTATATCATTTTGTTTGAAGTTTCACTCTATAACCAGTCGACAAGATATTAGCAAAACCTACACCTTCTAGAATTGCTACTACACCTAAAAGAATACAATTCAGAGACTTATAAGACCAGAATAAAAATAATTACTTAAGCATCTTTAATATCAGAAAAAACTTAACGGAAAGACGGAGACGACAAAAATCATCAAATTGCTCACATAACGTTGGACCAAATTAAACAAGTTATATTTCTAGCAAAGGACGAAACAGCGAACCGATCTTAAGCTAAGCAGCAACTAAAGCATGGCAATTAAAAAGTCCTAAATAAAGCTTTGTAACTTTGGTACTCAAAAACCATTTTTTATGCAAAAAGTAAAAGTCGCCAACTCGCCTGCCAAGCGTGGCGATATGGTAATATCTCATGGAACGAAAAATTATTAGGAGAGGCCCTTGACTAGCATTGAACTTTTGCAGCTGTAATGATGATGATGAATGATGCATATGATGGCCATAATTCCTTATCACATATTTTTCTTTTCGATTCGATTGTTTTAATGTGTGAACCGAAGTGTAAATATTTGTCTATTTTACATTGTAACAAATATTGTAATCCTAGTGAGGCAGCCCTGACGAGCAAATTTTCCGCTTTGGCCAGTCACTCCCCAAAGGACCATTTAACGATATTAGGGCTTTATTTTTTATAGTTTGGGACAAAGAACTGTGGCGATATATTTAAGGAAGTGGCCGTTTTACTGTTTTGTCATATTCACTTGCAGATCGATAACATTAGCGTATTCATAAAAGTTATTTTCTCTTATTTACCATTAAACTCAATAGTATAATTGTCTTGTAATAGTGTGTAGGTGGTGATCAATGTGTTAATAAGATGGCTTTTTGTTTTACTGAAAAGCTTGCTTGTTTAACGAAAACAATCATAACTTCAGTGGAACTCAGGATCATGTTAGGATTCTACCGATACAGAAATCCCTGCACAAATCTGTGAAGGGATTTCAGGGACTTTGAATATATGGTGAAAGAAAATCAAATATGGTGGACTAGCACTCATTTTAGGGCCCGTACCCAAAGGGTGCTAATGGAACCCTATTACTTTGTCGTCACGGTTCGTTCGTCTGCCTGTTAGGGTGTATCTTTGGAACCACTTTGGATAATAAAACTAGGCATGTTTACAGAATGTTTAAATAATTAACATATTAGGTATTACGTCTTTTCCCCTTACGAGGTAGACAGAGTTTAGGTTTATGAGACCTAAAAGCCCACGTTTAGCATGTGGGCGGGCGTGAAGGTGGAAAAAGGAATCAAAATAGAGCTGGGTTGCTAGCCGTAACGCCTATTAACACGATTCCTCAGATTTTAGCCCATTCCCTCGGTCAGCTTTTACAATCTGCGCGGAAAGAGAAGCAGCTGGTACATTCTACGTGTTTTCTTTTCTCTCAGACTAGCATGGAAGAGATTGATAATTATATATAATAAATAATAAAAATAAAATAAAATTAAACCTCCCATACGAATTTACCGATCAGCGGGTCTAATATCTAGGAGAAGTAAATGTATTAAAAAAATTGGCCTGTATATTACGTACACACAGGCTAAGTACACACCCTCCTGTTTTCCCATATATTTTTACTTCTAACGACCTAAGTACTTCAGGTGATATCAAAAGTTGCAACAAAGGGGCGGCAAAAAATCCCATTGTTATCGAGGGTATAATTTATTAGGGGTCCAGACTCACCGGGACCTTTTTTTATATATCATCGCATTATCCCCACGGGGTGGTAACTTCTTAAAGGAAATCTGGGAAATTAATTTAGGCGTTTAAACTGTCCTAAACATTAGACGACTTTGTGAAGGTATGATAAATGTCATCTTTTGTATTTTTTTATCTTGGAAGTTGAGAAAAGACGTAAGTATTGGTATTTTAAAACGATTAATTACAAATTACTTTAAATTATAGGATAATATACCTCTTTCAATGAATAATATACAACAGTCAATGGATTATATCGTTTTGATGTGCCATTAAACTTTTTTCATAATATTTATTTCTTTGATTCAGGCAACAATATAAAAGTTTACATATAATATTTTTTTTTTACATAAAATATACATTTCATATTTTAATTTATATTGAGTACATATTTAAGCAAGAATTTATCTTGATTAGTTGTTTTCAAATGTACTCAACTATTTTTCTAATTGCTTAAGTTGTTGCAAAAAGTTTTCAAAAAGTTTTATACAAAGATTTTTTTACAGCTTTGTTAGTTATAAACATAGAATTTTCATATTTTTTGAAGGGTAATACTGGCATGTAGTCAGTTCCAATCGGTCGAAAAAGGATAGTCAATTGAATTGATTGATATTAATAGGAATAGGCTCTGCCTACCAGGTAGAGGGATTGTCAAGATCGTCACACCTAAAAGCCGGACAGACCGCCAGGTGGGCTAGACCTTTGGTTACAAAAGACTGAACCTTCTACATGGTTTGACCTGGAGAAGGGGGGTACAAATTTAAATACCCTAGCTAAGCTGCTAAATTAAAAAGCCGAACAGGCCGAACTCAGCCTCTTATTTGTATATAAGACAATCCATTCATACGAATATTATAAATGCGATAGTAACTGTGTTGATTCCCGAGAAGTTTCACCCCTGACAAGCATCTCCCAAGAATTTTTCTTTCATGGAAGGATATTGGCCTACTCACCATGCTTGGCAGGTGGGTTGGCCAGAGCAGTTTCTTTGACTTTTTGTGCCTTCGACGCTAATCGGAAGCAGTTTTAAAGGGGATCGGAATTTGTTGGATGAATGTGAGTAAAGCAAGTTACTACTTGCCTTATTCACATTCATCCAGTTCGGGAGGAGCTGGGGAGACGATCCCATACGTCCAAATCTGTTGTGGCATTAAGAAGTTATGGTGGAATAAATTATTCATACTTATTTACATACGCACACACATACATGAATTCACAATGTCCGTTTTGGACATTCATGAAAAAAAAAACAAAATTTTAAATATTTTTTCTAATACGTGTTAAAATTCCAAATGAGAAACGCGCATTGTTTTCAAAAAGTGTTAAAATTAATTTCAACGCGACTGGCCAAGTTATGGGTCCGTTCATCCGTTCCCGATTATGTCCCTAATATTTTTATCTCCCAAAATACGGGTAATGAGAGACCCAAAATTCTCGGCCAGATTTATTCAAGTCGGCCCGGCCACTCGAGTGTGCATAATTTTGATACAAAAATAATCTATGAGTTATTTTTAAAGTGACATTAATATTTTTGGGGACCGTTTTAGGCAATTAAATGCAAGATAATAATAACATGGCAGGATTTGGGTTGTGAATGTGTGTCCAATTCATCTATACATATAATATAATATAATACATATAATAAAACAGTAAAAATATTTTGTCTGTACAATTAGAATTTTTGACTGAAATGGATAGAGGGGCACTTAAAAAGAATAAAAGAAAGCAAAAAATTTTTTTTCGAATTTCTTGTCTGTCTGTCTGTCTGTCTGTCTGTCTGTATGTATGATCACGATTATCTCCGAAAATACTGAACCGATTTACTTCAAACTTTCACCAATTGCTTTGTTTTAACTCAGCAAAACATCTAAAGTTTGTTTCATCAAAATCGGTTCATTAAAAAAAAAGTTATCGTCATTTGAATGAACTCAAGGCATGAGTTTGCCTGCAAACATATAGCAAAAATAAAATGAAATAATAAGTGACTTATGAAAATTAAAATCCAAAGTCAATTCATCATCAATAAACGACAGCATTTTACCTATCCATACTATCCATAGTAATCCATACTAATAAAAAAGGAGAAGCTGACTGACTGACTGACATATCAACGCAGGGCCTAAACTATAAGGGTTAGGAACTTGAAATTTTGCACAGGGGTTTCTTTTATAACGTAGGGGAGCACTAAGAAAGGATTTTTGGAAATTCATCTCCTAAGGGGGTAAAACGGGTTGCAAAGTTAGTATGAAACTTTGTCGTTTTTGAAGTTATTCGAATTAAATTCAGCATGAAGGTTCTTTACTGAAAGGTATGAAACACGAGTAAAATATTTTGCTCAAAAATCATCCCTTAAGGGAGTAAAATAGGGGTGCAAAGTAAGCATGAAACTTTGCCATTTTTGAAGTTAGTCGAATGAAATTCAGCATGAAGGTTCTTTACTGAAAGGCATGAAAAACGAGTAAAATATTTTTCTCAAAATCATCCCTTAAGGGGGTATAACGGGGATGCAAAGTTAGTATGAAACTTTCCGTTTTTGAAGTTATTCAATTGAAATTCAATAGTAAGGTGTTTCATTGAAAGTCATGAACTAATGTATTGATTTTTTTTATTTACTTAGAAATATGACAATAAGAAGTTCTCCATTACAATAAAAAAATATCTGTGTAGGTGAAATGGGCAAAATCACCTCCTTAAGGGCTTAAGATCTATGCAGGTGAAATGTATTAAATTCCCCCTTAAGGGAAAAAGCAAAGGGGGAGGGGTTTGTATGGAATTCTTATCATTTCTACTGTTCCCAAGGGAACGACATTAACGCGGGCGGAGCCGCGGGCAACAGCTAGTATAGTGATAAATAATAAGTCTTTTTAATTTGTACTTTTTAAGCGACTTTAAAAAAGGAGGTTTTCAATTCTGTAGTATACATATACAACCGAATAGAAAACCTCCTTTTTTAAAGTAAAAAAAGACGAGAGAAGGGGTGAGGTAAGAAACATTTCTTACCTCACTCCTTCTCTCGTCTTTTTTTGTTTTTATTTTTTTTATTATATAGGGCGGCAAAAGAGCAAGTGGGTCACCTGATGGTAAGTGATCAATGCTACCCGTGGACAACTGCAACACCAGGGTGTGAAAGGCGCGTTGTCGGCCTTTCAAGGAGTTGGGGGAAGGACATGGGGAGGGGGAAGGATGGGCCTCCGGCTCTCTCACTTAACGAACGAAGCATAGAAGCGGTAAAGCTAAAAGTAAAAGTTCTACAAAGACGTCGATTTTATGTGAGAGTGTAGTACTTCCCCGGACGAGCCGGCCCATTCATGCTACTAGCAATTCATTTTGCCGGTAGCGTGGCTCTACCAAGTCTTTTATGAAACCGATTTGAAAAATTTTAAAGCGTCAGGCTTACCAATTAGTCGCATTGAAAATTCATCAAAAGTTGTCGGTTTTTTTTTATGTGAAAGATTATTGCTTTTTTACTTTACCAGCGCGTAAAAATATCGCTGCTATGAAAATACACAAAAATTAAACAAAAAATAAACCTGATTTCACTTCCTTCGATTGTTGTCGGAGCTATGTTAGACGTCTAAGGCAGCTTGAAAAATTTAAAACCACTTTCACATTCGAAAAACAAGACAAAAGTCAATTTAGAATTCTGCGTCTCCCATTCCTCATCTCACTTTATATGGGGTCGGGACAGCATCTAAGTCTTTTATTACGTTTTTAGCGTGGTTAAGACCCAATTGAAAACTGATGTTCTCAATACGAGCAAGGAAGTCCACAATTTCGTCTGCGTATCGGAGGTTTACCAGTCTGGTGCCACCAACCGCGATTCTTCCGTCCCAGTCCTCGGAAGCCCGCCTAATAATGTATTCCTCGTAAACGTTGAAGAGGATAGGTGATAGAATGCAGCTTTGTCTAACGCCTTTAGAAAGACTAAATAGCTCCGATATGTATCCATTTTGACGATTCCTTGTTTATTTAGGTACAACAAGTGGATTAGCGCTACAAGGTGTTGAGGTACTCCCAGTTCTCTCAATACTTACCAGAGATTCAACTACGACACTTTCGATAGTGTCGTAGTTGAATGGCTTTGTTGTAGTCGATGAAACACAAGATGATGGGCACGTTGAATTCGTAGGCTTTTTCGATCAGTTGGCGTATGTTGTGGATTTGTACACGAGTAACCTTGGCTTTAACAAATTTGTGAAAAGGTAACTTCGCATGCTGAGAAAAGGTTTGGCTTATTTTTACGACTGACCGCCTGCCTGACGTCAGCTCTCCTTGGGAATGCTTTCGTTGCCCGGGATATATGTGCTTGTCTCTTTAGTCGTCGTAAGAGGCGATCCATAGGATGGATCCTCGTCTTTATCGTCACTTACCATCAGGTGAGATAAGAGACAAATGCCTAATCCAACATTTATTAAAAAAAAAATTGTTTGAGAGGAATTCTAGGCCGAAAAACACACAGCAAAAATCAATCTAGAATTGATTTACATCATCATCATCAACAGGTCTTTTTAGTCTCCACTACAGGAGCACGACCCTC
Source organism: Elegia similella (assembly GCA_947532085.1). NCBI lineage: Eukaryota > Metazoa > Arthropoda > Insecta > Lepidoptera > Pyralidae > Elegia > Elegia similella. Next base: position 8,653,719 of record OX383937.1, read on the forward strand.
TCTGTACTACTATAGCCATACTTGGCCAGAGCAGCCAGAGGACATGGCCTACACTCTCCACGCTGGCCAGACGGGTTGGAGAGGTCTCATAGATATTTTACATATAAAAACACATTCTAAAATGAACTACAGTAATTGGCAGTACCTTTAGCACTCGGTTTTAAATACGTAAAACGGGAAAGATTTATTGGTTCAGTAAGTTCGCGATCCTAAATCTTTTTGGGCGGGTGGTTCGAATCTTCTCCCAGGAAATCGCATTTTCTTACATTTCCTATCGCGTGGTACGGGGAAATTAACGTGGTTGGCGTATTTCACTTTGACTTCTGTGCTCTTAGGTAACTTTTTACAATTTATGGGTGATAGAGCTTTGGCTAATGACGTAGTGATGATTTTTTTTAATATAAGTCTTGAAGATGGTGCTATTATTTAACCTGAGATCGAAGACAGTTTAAAGAATACACCGACCAAAGATTCTGTTTCGGCAGAAATATACAGTTAGGGTCAAATTTTGGTTTCGGCATAAAATCAGCCGAACCTTCAGCCTTACCGAAACTTATGAATTTGGGAGAATTTTTGTCACCATACGCGCGAGTCAGCCTTACTGGGCTGACTATTGTCGCGCTTGTGGCGTACAATACTTTTTTGGCGTACTTTTACCATTGCCTACTATGGATACTAGTTTAATGGCACCAACAATCAAAACGGCTGATTTATCGATTTTCATAATCAATGATTTTGTTTGAAAACACAACAATAAAAACTAATGTGTCGATTTCTTAAAATTTGCTTCTAAAGTATTTCTTTGACGTATGACCTTAAATTATTTGCGGTTCTCATAGGTTAGGCTAGCCTGACCTGAGTGAAGCTTATTTACTAGTTTATTAAAGTTTCATTTTGTATGAGACTGTGTTATATTTGATCGAAGTATATACCTGTACTAGTGAATGTTTTTCTTTTATCTCTACCTGGCTAGGTATTTTATAATTTAAACATTCTCTGGTAGAGTCTGCACCACTAATGGACGTGGGTTGAGCTGTAGGAGCCTGATTTATACCCCCGACTACTCGCCCTGAATAATATCGGGAAATTTATAGACTCGCGATCTCCCACCTTGCTCTGTTATAAAGAAAATGTTTTTTGTAGTCCTTACAATCATCAGTATATACTTTTCTTTTTCCACATTTTGAGTTAAGTAAGCTGTACGCATCAACTTTAAGTACGCATCAACTTTTAAAATGTAGAGAGACTTTAAAATCTCGACTTATCGAATCTAGACTTTAAAAAGTTGATGCGAACGTATGATAAGAAAAGAAAAGTTGATAAGAAAAGTATGTGAAGGAACCAATCTTATTCATAAAATATACAAAAGATGAAAAAGAAAACAAATAAAACAATAAACAAACATTAGTCTAAAACAATAAACAAACATTAGTCTAGAACTCAAGGCCTGATAAACAGTGCGTATAAAACACTTTTTAAGAAATAAATTTATAAGTTAAAAATTAAAAAGAAAAGTTCATTGAATTCTAGACTAAAGTTTGTGTATTGATTTTTATTTGTTTTCTTATTCATCTTTTGTATCCTTATCCTTAGTAATATTATAAATGCGAAAGTGAGTTTGTTTATTTGTTTGTTTGTTACGCTTTCACGCCGTAACTACTGAACCGATCATCATGAAATTTTGCATACAAATTCTCTGGAGTACGGAGAAGGACATAGGCTACCTTTTATCCCGGGAAAAAGTACTAATCCCGAGGGATCGACATTGACGCGGGCGGAGCCGCGGGCGAAAGCTAGTATTTTATAAATTACATTGGTTCCTTTACATACTACAGTAAGTATGTAGAGTTACATGCTATCGGTGGAGCTAGAGATGGTGAGTAACTGTTGTAGCAAGAAGTACTTCTAAAGCGAACACACAGCACTTTTAAATTGAAGTTTTAAAGCCTTTTGCGGCTGTGGAACAATCGACGAACTGTCTATTCCAAATGTCGCTTGCTGAAAACGCATAGGGACTCCCTATTCAACTAATCAAGCACATAAAACTTCGCAAAATAAACCTAGCCCAAACTGAAACGAAACCCAATTAAGGTCCGTCCGAAACGGGGGACCGGACTAATCGGTTTCTATTGTTCTAGGAGGCACTATTTGACTTTACGCAGCCGTCACTAAAAAGTGGCCTATTAATAAAAGATGGGCGCACAGAGAAGGGCCAATAATTTCCCGTTTCCAGCTGGATATTCTCGTCTTTTGGTTCCGCAGATAGTGGAACTACAAAAGGTAAATGTCCATTGGCAGGAACGTGACAATGACGGCTAAGCCGCACGTCCAAGAGTTTTGCTCCTGTTGTGTGGCCGTATGCAGCGCGCCGTCGCTTCTGACGACGTTATTTTTTAATCAAATATATCCGTGAAGGGGTCCAGTCTTGTTGAGTCCCATGATTTTAAATTGGTATTGATACCTGCCAAACTGTTCTTTTATGCTTGTCTGGGCGAAAAGAAAAACCATAGAATGTGCTAGCTGCTTTTCTTCCATCACAGATCGTAAAAGCTGGTCCAGGGATTGGTCTAAAATCTGCGGACATTATTCATTAAGCGATGCTGCTAGCAACCCTTTACTATTTTGATTTCTATCTACACGCCGTCCAACATGCTAAATGTGGCCATAAGGTCTTATAGATCTATAAGCTCTGTCTACCTTGTAAAGAAAAAAGACGTGATACTATGTATAGTTGCCAAATTATCAGTATTTTATGCGGTAGACTATAATTGAAATTTGATGAATGAAGAATGCTCTCTATGCACCACTTTGACGGCGATTACATAAAATCAGTGTTTAGTACCTCGGTGCAAAATAAACGCTTAAGACCTTTTTGCCTTGCTGCAGCAGACAAATGCATGACATGTTTGCTCGTGTATAGATATAAGATTAGTCCTATATGTATTTACAATTTGTGAGTTTCTGGCAAATCAAATAAACACTTTATTCATCTACTTATTAAACTACTATGAATGTTGATTAAGATGGTCGCCAATAATTTTGTATAGGTTTTACACAAGTTAGTAATCATATCACAGGTCATAATTAAATTAAAAATATGTACAATTTTGTAGCTCACTACGACACATTGTAACATCTGTAACAATGTGTCGTTGTTGAGCTTCATAATGCGGCATCAATAAGAAACAACATCTCATAGATAAAAATGTCTACAATTATAAATGAAAAACTAGTCCAATCAAAAAAATTACAGTAAAAGTATGAACGAATATATCAGAAACATAAGAAAATACTAGAATATAAAAAATCATGTTAAACTAAAAATAGATGTGCCTAATCGTGTACTCACTCTTATTAGTTTAATGAAAATAAATTTCCGAATACAAGATTTTAATCAACGGTGACAAAGGGAATAATCTCTTGGAGCGGGTGACGGCTAGGGTCAAAACGAGGGTCCAAAAAGAAAAAGTGTCGGTCTTTTAAGCAAATACAGGCGAGACGAAGTTGATTGGTTTTGTTAGCGAGCTGTTGATTGGTCGGACGTAAACAACGCTATGTAAGTTAGCACAATGAGACTCGCGTTTTTGCGCCAATTTTTTTTGCTGTCAATGGTACTTGAAAGGCCTGAACTATTGGGCGAATGTTTGGACACACTGTTGACTTTCTAATTTACAATTTTACAAACTTTTTGCCATGAAAATAACTGGATACGATAAATGTTCGGTCTCTTGAATGGAGCTCGATCAGCCATGTGTTCACGGTGGTAGGTGATGGAATGTAAAAATTTTTCACATTTAGCAGAAATATTTGATGAAAATCGTAATTTGAACTCTTGTTAATATTATTTAAATTATATAACGCTAGCTTTCTTGCGTGGCTCCGCCCGCGTCAATGTCGATACCTCGTAACAAGTGCTTTTTCCCGGGATAAAATGTACACTATGTGTTTTTCCGTACCACAGACAACAGGTATGTAAAATTTCATGACGATCGCTTTAGTAGATATTGCGTGAAGGCATAACAAACAAACAAGCAAACACACTTTCGCATTTATAATAATAGTAAGGATACCTACGGTTAAAAAAAAAGAACTTTTTATTATTTTTCCTTTGAATTCTGAAGTGTGCAATAGTGTTAAAATAACGATGTTTTGACGCTCTTCCTCATAAATACTTTTAAGCCGGTGATAAATTCAAAACTCTGTCGAACTACAGAGTAGTTTTTGAAAGAACAAACTTATTTATTTAAAAATAAAAGCAAATATATATAAATATTTCCAAATTACCAAAACAATAATAACTGGTTCCCTCAGCAAAACAAATAAATAACGTGAGTGGGTAGTAATTGGTGAGGTACCGCGAGAGTTAGATAATTAAAAGAGCCTCTTACAATTTATGTGTTTACCGTACAATGAGCGAGGGTTCGATGTAGTGATAGACTACAGATTCAGCATGTTTTTCTTTCTTTCTTGTTTTTCCTACTACATTCTTCAGACACAGTATTGTTCTTTTATTGATGTTTTTATTGTATTAAGTAAACGTCCGTTACTCTTACTGCAGAGAAACGAAGTTGGGTTTGTTCGAACAATTGTTGAACTGATTTTTATATCTTTGATTTGTTGGTTTTAATTATACCTCGAATATCAAAATAACTTCTATAATATAAGAAACTAGCTTTCGCCCGCGGCTCCGCCCGCGTCAATGTCGATCCCTCAGGAACAATATTTTTCCCGGGATAAAATGTACCCTATGTCCTTTTACGAACCCCAGATAACGTGTATGCAAAATTTCATGATGATCGGTTCAGTAGTTACAACGTGAAAGCGTATCAAACAAACTCGCTTTCGCATTTATAATATTAGTTAGGATAGGATAGGATTAGGACTGAACCGATCATAATGAATCCTAATCCTATCCTAGTTACAACGTGAAAGCGTTACAAACAAACAAACTTACTTTCGCATTTATAATATTAATTAGGAATAGGATATTTACGAAAAAAATATTATAGAATTTCGCCGGGACAAACAATAGTTAAATATGCTAGCTAAGGAAGCATTTTCTGTAGTACTTTAATGAAAAGCTCATTAAAAAAAACCAATAAGCTCTTGTTGGTATTTTTAAAGTTTTCCTACTACATCAATTACTAAAGGCTGGCCGTTTGTATAACTTACCTACCATTTCTTTTTCTTTCAAATAATATTTTACTACAACTAACCTGCTTGGCAGAAATATCTGTTATTGGTATAAAAAGTATTTATTTTTCCTCCAAAGACGTTTTTACTAAGATATCTCTCACTAGTTTCATCATCATCATCTCAGCCGCAAGAAGTCCACTGCTGGACATAAGCCTCCCCCAAGGATTTCTAATATGACCGGTTAGAAGCGTCTCACTAGTTTGTTGGCTGAAAATTTTGAAATAATTAAATTTGGTAATAATGGTAAATATTTAAAGTCTCAATCTCTTAAATGAAATCGGAGAAACATCTTCGTTAATCCCAATTTCTAATCAAACAATGATTACGAAATAACACCACTCTCGCCACGCGAGTTGCACCAAGTTTCTCAAGTTTAGTTTAATTCTGTAATGAAATCTAAGGCTCCCCTCTGTCTTGGCAACTTTTAAATGGCGGAATCCGCCGCTTTACGATAACGATCATAATAAAATATGGAAGTTTGTTACACTAAACGTTTTATTGTAAATACGGCGCCGGTGTTTTGGGATGTAATGTTTTATTTGAGGATAAAGGGTTACAAAGATACAACGTGATTTTGAACTCCCTAGCTATATTGGAATCTCGGATTTAGAATCCTCAATAGAATACAGAATTGCAAGAAAAAAAGGTAAATGTCGAAAAAAAAATTAGGCATCCCATACAAAGTCGTCGATCAGCTGGACGAATTTCTATGAAAAGTCAAATGTTTTTTTTGTTTTTTACTTTTTTTTCTTGCAATTCTATATTCCATTAGGGATTCTGATTCCCAGATTTCAATATAGCTAGGGGGTTCAAAATCACGCTGTATTTTGATTCGATTAGTAGACTTTATTTTTGTCTTAAAACAAGCATTTGGTTTAAGCAAGAAAGGTCATTATAAACTATGGAAGTTTATTACACTTTTATTGTACATGCAACGTTACATTGTACATGCAACGTTACATTGTACATGCAACGTTAATGTTTTGGGATATAATGTTTTAATTTGCGAATAAAGAGTTTTAAAGATATTTTGATTCGCTTCGTAGCTTTTCTTTTATTCCAGCAAGCGGCAAAAGTACATGCTTTTGTTTGAATTAAGAAGAATCATTGTAAAGTAGGAAGTTTGTTACACTAAACGTTTCATTGTAAATACGGCGCCGGTGTTTTGGGATGTAATGTTATATTTTGTGAATAGAGGGTTACAAAGATATTTTGACTCTCTTTTAATCCAGCAAGAAGCAAAAATACAGGCATTTGGTTAAAGTAAGAAGAATCATTGTTAAGTATGGAAGTTTGGTACACTAAACGTTTTATTGTAAATACGGCGCCGGTGTTTTGGGATGTAATGTTTTATTTGAGGATAAAGGGTTACAAAGATATTTTGATTTGCTTAGAAGATTTTCTTTAATTCCATCAAGCAGCAAAAGATAGGCATTTGGTTAAAGAAAGAAGTGTCATTGTAAAGTATGGAAGGTTGGTACACTAAAAGTTTAATCCTGGTGTAAAACCTTCCTTCATACCAAACATTAGGTATTCTAGCTCTACGGCAAGTAAATAGGTTTTGATTCTCATGCGAGTTTGAGCAAATTGGCAAAATGTACAACATACGGCATTAATCTCCATAACCTAGAAGTTTGATTTCCACTGCTAAAAAGAAAAGTAAATTACGACTGCCCTGCCAAAGAGTTTAGTCTCTCGGGAGGGTGTAGGTGTTGAAGTATTTAAAAGATAACCTTACTAATATTATAAATGCGAAAGTGAGTTTGTTTGTTACGCTTTCACGCCGTAACTACTGAACCGATCATCATGAAATTTTGCATACTAATCCGAGGGATCGACATTGACGCGGGCGGAGCCGCGGGCGAAAGCTAGTGGTGGTATAAAGAAACTCACATTTGACTCATCATCATCAAGTCTTTTTAGTCTCCACTGCAGGAGCATGACCCTCTCTGTACTACCGGAGCCATACTTGGGCCAGAGCAGGCAACGGATTTGGCCTACACTCTTTTCGCTGGCCAGACAGGATTGAGAGGTCTCATTGATGTTCATAAGCTTTGTTTAGCTTGTATTTTCTATATTTTATTTGACTGGCAGAATTCAAAACCATTTTGAGGTGTACGCTCAAGTAATATTATTTACTCAATTAAATAAATATCCCGAATTATTGTGGTCACATTTTCGGACGTAAGTATTTTTGCTATAGACAATTTAACACACTAATGAAAATAAAAAGGTTTTTTTAATTTACATACCATACATATATAAACTCGAAAACAAACACACTCCTTTTTGATAGCTGTGTAAAAAATTTAAAAAATAATCCTAAGGCAATCTAGACCGTGTTTATTCTTAACTGCTGTTAAAGAAAAGTTCCCACCAAAATTGTTCTTAACATTTTACCGCCAGACTTTAATTGATCCTCGAGGGTGGCTGATAAAAGTCGGATACTTTTATAAAGATCACATTGGGCGAGTAAAAAAGATAATTAGCAAGTGAAGTCGATCACACTCTATAATAAAAATGAAATAATTATATTCAAGTTTTAAACTAAATTTTTATTGAACCATTACAATAAAACAGTACCTACCAACTGTGAGTTGTGCAAAAGCTTTTTTCTTGGAAATATTAATTTTTAAAGTTACAAAAATCCTTCAAAGAAGAAACAATTATATCCAAGTTTTAAACTGAATTTTCATTGAAGCGCTACAAGGAAAACTGCAAGTAAGTCCTTTTTTTTGTAGTGTGAGTTTTTGAAAACGCATACTTATCGCGTTCTTCTTAGCCACTTCTTAATTAACATTTCTTTGAAATACTATAATAATCTATGAAAGTATTATCGCAAGGGATTTCACTACTTATTCATTGAATTCATAAATTGCTTTGAATAATCAAAAAATTGAGTGTCAGTCAGTAAATATTAAAGAATGATTTTTCAAACCGAAGTCTGCTTGCACGACAGCTAACTCGCCTAAACGGCTTGTATAATGTGAATTAGAGTGTATACCTAGAGTTTCTCAATGCGAGACAAGCAAGCATTCTACAGATAAGAAAATTTTCATTGCACTTCCGCGAAAATTGTGGTATCTTTGCAATTTCGGTGAAGTTGTGAGGTTAAGATTATCTTTAGCACTTTTAAGTGGTTATAATTACTTTGATAATCAAATAAACGATTAAGCAAGGATAAGAAAATGAATTAAACCCCGGCAAAATAAGTAGAAATAATTTGTTTGTAAGTAAGTACGTAATTATAATAATTATTTATAATGTGATCAGAAACAGCTTTCGAGGTTGCATTGCCTAAACATAATTAGTAGTAAAAGTAGCCGATTCGGCTAGCAACCCATCACTATTTTGATTCCGTTTTCCACCTAACGCCTAACAAAATGCTAAACATGACTTTTAGGTCTTAAAGACTTGAGCTCTGTCTATTTCACGAATTTTATATGCAATAGATTTTTCAAAATTCCTTATTTACTATAGGATTTATAAACATGAATATTGTTCAACGCTCCGGCTGGTAAAAATATGTCCCAATTTTGCGTAGTCGTCAAACCGCAGTCCACTGCTGGACAAGGGCCTCTCCCAAATATTCTTCGTCCATGGGCATATTGCGCTACTGATCACACTTTTCTAGCGGCTGATGGGTTGGGCGAGCGCAGTTTCTTTGGCTGCCTATCGGAAGCATTTTTAAGCTAGGGAAGAATAGAAAAACTGCCTCCGTGGTCCGACGAAATCAAATTATCCTTGGTTCGATTCCCACGGAAAGCATACTTTGTTTGGTTGTTTCCAGTTTGGTTAGGACATTGCAGGCTTAAATCACCTGATTGTCTGATAATAAAGATGATTCCGTGCTTCGGAAGGTACATTAAGCCATTGGTCCCGGTCGCCATCTGGTAGTCGTTAAAGGAACCACGTCAGAGGCCGAGAGGCGGTTCCGAAGAACTCTGACACCAGGGTGTGTATAAATATAAATAAATATATACGGACAAATCACACAGATTGAGCTAGCCCCAAAGTAAGTTCGAGACTTGTGTTAAGGGATACTAACTCAACGATACTATATTTTATAACAAATACATATATAGATACACATCCAAGACTCAGGCCAATCTGAAAAAGATCATTTTCCATCTTGACCTGGCCGGGGATCGAACCCGGTCACTCCGTGTCGCAGGCTGGCGTGTTGACCGCTGCGCCACGGAGCTAGTCGAGAGGCGGTTCCGAAAATCTCTGACACCAGGGTGTGCATGGTCGATTGACCGTGTCACCTACTCGAAATGATGATGATGATAGAAATTTGTTAGATCTGGGAAGGGAATTAAGGTAATGGGATACTACTCACTCGGATGAATGATGGAAGAAAACCCACCCCTGGGAACGCCCGCCTAGCTAACGACTAGCTCCGTGGCGCAGCGGTCAACACGCCAGCCTGCGACACGGAGTGACCAGGTTCGATTCCTGGCCAGGTTAAGATGGAAAATGATCTTTTTCAGATTGGCCTGGGTCTTGGATGTTTATCTATATAGGTATGTATTTGTTATAAAATATAGTATCGTTGAGTTAGTATCCCATAACACAAGTCTCGAACTTACCTTGGGGCTAGCTCAATCTGTGTGATTTGTCCGTATATATTTATTTATATTTATGAATGGGGAAAATAAAGTAGCAGCTCGGAAAGGTTGGGCGCCCGTTCCCGATGACATACTTGCAACAGGAAGAACAGAACAAGAAGTTAAGGACGAAACCCCTGACCTTTCTATTTATCCAACTCCATCTTAACTCTATAAAGAAATAAATAAAAGCTATCAAATATCCTTTTACAAGTGTTTTTGTCCGTAAAGTCATCATTTATTGCCTCTGAACGAGCGGTAAAACACTAATGTTCCCTCTGAGATGGAATTGATAGCACTTATAATGACACTTTTAATTATTTTAATCACTCTTCAGAAACAAAAGTCGTTAATTCATTAAAAATGATGTAATTATTACTGACGCGAACTTTTACTGATATTAAGAATATTAATAGTGGGGTGTTGGAATTAAAATTTAACTGCTAATATTATGACTACATAAGTTTTGATTGTGTGTTTGTGACAAATTAACTTAAAAACGACAAAAGCAATTTTAGAAATTCTTTCACCTATATAGCTTTATACATTATATTTGGAAAACAAAGGCTATAATTCTCTAGGACAAAGTTGCGGGACTAAGCTAGTTATTAATACTTAGTTAGTTTTAGTCGTTATATTCAACCTTATCATCATTTCGAGTAGGTGTAACGGTCAATCAACCATGCACACCCTGGTGTCAGAGTTTTTCGGAACCGCCTCTCGACCTCTGACGTGGTTCCTTTAACGACTACCAGATGGCCGTCGGGACCAACGGCTTAATGTGCCTTCCGAAGCACTGAATCATCTTTATTATCAGACAATCAGGTGATTCAAGCCTGCAATGTCCTAACCAAACTGGAAGCAACTAAACAAAGTATGCTTCTCGTGGGAATCAAACACGACTGGGACGACTGCCGGGTCTACAGGCAAACGCCTTAACCACTGGACCACGTTACGTTACGTTACAACGTTACGTTACGTAACAAACTCACTTTCACATTTATAATATTAGTAAGGTAAGGATTAGAATCAAACCTAATAACAAATTGAGATACTATCGAACAGTAGCCAAGTTAGTATCCAGCGGCAGTCGAGGTACTGCTGGGCTGCCATCGAGAAAGGATCCGTCACACCCAGTTATCAACATGAAACATCGAGAGAAATAAACGACTTTTAACGTGACGTGATCTTGAATCTCCACACCAACATCTACAACCTACAATCAACATCCCATCATGTATGGAGTATGGCTAACACCTTGGCCTGCGCTGTGCACTCGATATTCTCTTCTTCTTCTATCGAGTCGTAAAATGGCTATAAATTAATTAAATTAAATTAAATTGAATATAAATTTATTTCAGGTAACTTAAATAAGACCCATATACATTTCAAATTAGTAACTAATACATATAAAAAGAACAATAATACATTAATAATAATAAATAATAAAAGTCAATAAATAATATATATACAATTCAGTTCCTGCCGCTATACCCGGCACTGTATGTGACTTGTCTGTCACAGCAATGCCGGATATAAGGGCAGTCCAGTCTAGATGCGATCATCGCCAGAACAGTGTTGGCGCTAGCCCACACCCGGCGCACCAGGGACGCGCACCGCTTGCGCATGCTAGTGTGAAAACAGTCTGTCCGCGCGGTCGCAAACATACCAGATGCGCTGCAGAAGCGGGGCAGCCCCAACACTGCTCGGAACGCATTATTAAATTGGACACGAAGAGCGCTATAGCTTCTTTGCGAATATAGCTATACATATACATACATTTTAAATAAGTTTTGACCAGTATTTTGCTACCATGATTGCCCGTTCGTTTGCCTCATTCAGATCCTGCTGGGAGCATATGCCCTCTATAAACTAAGTATAGTAAGTTCCCAAAAGAAAATAAACTCAATGTAATAAAATTGCTCACTTAAGATACAATGGTATATTTACGAGAGGTTGATGATTCCTTACTGCCTAATAATTTCACGGCTCCCACCCTTCAAATCGAAAAACGCAAGCAAGCAAAAAATATTAAAATTTTTACAACGTCACAAAATATTTTACGACACCTCAAGCGAACTAATTCGTCTGATGAACAATGTCTATGCAATCAGAATGTATTTATTCTCACCGTATAAAAAGTCAATATGAGAGGCAATAAAAAGAGGATAGAGAGAAATAATAAAACGAAATAGACCGAAAATCAAAATAGACAGAGGACTTACTTCCTCGGCACCAATGTGAACAGTTCGGAGTTATAAATATATACGATATTTATTTATATAAGTTTATATAAATCAATATCGTGTATATTTATAAACCGTGTCGGTATATATACCGACAAATCACACAGATTTAGCTAGCTCCAAAGTAAGTTCCCGACTTGTGTTATACTAATTTTATAAGAAATACATATATAGATAAACATCTAAGATCTAGTCAATCTGAAAAAGATAATTTTCAATCTTGACCTGACCGGGGATCGAACACTACCTAATGGGCCACAGATGTTGTTTAAATTTTGGTATGACTTTTGTAAATGCCATGTAGATAAGATAAATTTACCGGCAAAATACTTTCAAAACCTATTTCTTGTTGGTATAAGAAATAATGGAATTTAAAAACTCATCGAAAATAATGTTTTGTTCATACAAAACTTGCGCTCTCTATTTCTATTGATATCTGTGAAGGTAACCTCTGGAGTGAATGGAATGAGAAAAGCCCTTGTAAAGAATGTTTGCGTAGTGGATAAGTAGCGATCAGGGGACACCTCCCCTAGCTTAACGTCTCGCGGTGAAAAATTAAAACAGTTTTTGTGTTGCGTCTCTGTCGGAATATCTTATTCCATACTAGCTTTTGCTCGCTACTTCGCTCGCATTAGTGTCGATCCCTCGGGAACGTCCTTCTCCAGGCCTCAAACTACCGCCATACCAAATTTCATCAAAATTGGTTCAATGGTTCAAGCGTGAAAAGAAGACAAACAGACAGAGTTACTGTATAATATTAGTAAAGACTAGCTGTAGCCCGCGGCTCCGCCCGCGTTAGTGTCGATCCCTCCGGAACAGTAGAATTTCCCGGAATCAAACATACCCTATGTCCTTCCCCGGGCCTCACACCTCCATACCAAATTTAGCGTAAAAAAACGACAGATATAATTACTTTCGCATTTATAATATTAGTATTAGTATAGAAGTATAGATATTATTTATACCAGTCCAGAAATGAGAAAATTTCCATAAAACCTTTACCCTCCCATGGACTGAATTCACTCCTAAAGGGGTAAACCTTTTAGGAGTGAATTCAGTCCATTTCACCCACATATATCTTTTTTAATTGGAATCGAGAACTTACATACCTATTTATTTTCATACTTCATAGTCCAGAAATGAGAAAATTTCCAAACAAACTTTATCCCCCTTCTGGGGGATTTTTTCCAGTTAACCATTAACCTACACAGATCTTTTTTAATTGTAATCGTGAATTTATTTACCTATTTTCATACTTCTAAGTCTAGAAATTAGTAAATTTCTATACAATCTTTACCCCGCTATTTTACCCCTACAGGGAAAAATATCGTCCATTTTACCTACACAGATATTTTTAATTGTAACCTAGAACTTATATACTTATTTTCATACGTCTAAGTCCAGAAATGAGAAAATTTCCATACAAAGTTTATACCAAAAAACTCCCGCCGCCCGGCCAGGTTGTATGAGAATGTCGAATTTTATTTTGAGTTCCCACCATTGTTCCCATATGAAAAGTTGTTCATTTTGATGGTCTGAGTCACCCCTTTACTTTAAGGGTCCAAAACGATAAAAAATTCACCGTGTATATTTTTGCAGGCAAACTAATGCCTTAAGTTCATTCAAATGACGATAACTTTTTTTTTAATGAACCGATTTTGATGAAACAAACTTTAAATGTTTTGCTGGGTTAAAACAAAGCAATTGGTGAAAGTTTGAAGTAAATCGGTTCAGTATTTTCGGAGATAATCGTGATCATACATACAGACAGACAAACAGACAGACAGACAAGAAATTCGAAAAAAATTTTTTTGCTTTCTATTATTCTTTTTAAGTGTCCCTCTATCCATTTCAGTCAAAAATTCAAAATGTACTGACAAAATATTTTTACTGTTTTATTATATGTATAGATAAAGATTCTGTGTTGATTTGAAACCTGTGACAAAAAGGGTGTTTCATGACAATTACTTGTATAAGTATCTGTTTGAGTTTGTTTGACGAGTTCTGTGGCCTAGTGGTAGGTTCGATCCTCGGTCAAGTCTACATGGAAAATAAATTTTCCATTTAGACTATTATATTAATATTTTTTGATTGGGCTGGGTCTTGGATATTTACCTCTATATGTATTTGTTACAATGATATAATCTATGGCTAAGAATGTACTAACATACTTATATACATACTATCACGTCTTTTTCTCTTGCGGGGTAGGCAGACCCTAGGTCTAGGTATAAGACTCAAAAGCCACGTTTATCATATTGGTGTAAAATGGGATCAAAATAGGGATGGGTTGTTATCCGCATCACCTACACACATGATTCCTCAGATTTTTGCTTATTCCCTAGACCGATAGCTTTCACGATCTGCGCGGGAAGAAAGCCGTGTATGTATCTATTTATACTTATGGTGCAATAAAGAATGTTTACTTATTTACATGTCCTCTTTTTGGTCACAGATAAAAAATAATACACAGCAGTTTCATTCCCCGCATGAATTCAAACAATCGCACTGTTTCATAGAAAGATAAATACAGACAGACATCTCGTCCCGCGTCTTACATTCCAAGTAATCTTACTTTGTTAGTGCGGACAAACTTTAGTCTGGCTCGTTTCCAAAAAACTTTTGAACAAATTCATTTACATCTAAACAGCTTCTTTACACTGCAATTTTAAAATTTCCCTCTTACTTTCGCTGTTGATACGCGAAAAAGGTATACTTACATACATACTATCACGTTTTTTTCCTTGCGGGTTAGACAGAGCCCAGTAATTTACGATCTAAAAGCCACGTTTAGCGTGTTGGTGGGCGTTAGATGGAAAATCAAAATCAAATTATTTATTTTGAGCCATCATGTATCCCACTGCTGAACAAAGGCCTCCTTCCACTTCTTCCATACAGTCCGGTCCTGCGTTATTTCCTTACGGAATCAAAACACATTTAAAATACTGGTTGGTTGCTAGCCACATCGCCTACTAACATGATTAGTCAGATTTTCGCGTATTTCCTCAATCGGCTTTTGCGATCCTTCCATGCTGGTCTGGGCTTGAAGAAAAAAACCTGGGATGTACTAGTTGCTCCTCTTCTTGCGCTTTGTCGTCTTTTGGAGAAAAAGTGCTGTGCAGTTTGTTGTCGTTTCTTCTGCACTCCGCTTTAAGAGCCCGCCATATGCCAGGCGGCGTGGCGGTACAAACGCGGATGGTCTAAACGCGTTGGCAACTTTGGACATTTTCGTTTTTTAGGAATATTCAAGGGTTATTCGAAAAAGAAAAACATATGATGGCTGCCTTATCTGTAATGCAATAATAATCAAAAGTTTCAAGGTTAATTTTCATGTATTTGGTGAATAATGCTACATACCGAGTAAATTAGACGTGATTTGGAGGCAACTTTGCAATTTTTTTCTATCGAGAAAATTTAACGCAATCGTGTTTTCGAGTCAGATAGTTACCAGAGTTAGTCCTGAACTTTGCTGCATTTTTATTTCAACTTGAGTATTTAATTATTATTGATATAACAGAGCGACGGAGGCATTGACCGGGACGTAAAAAGTCGTATAAATGCAGGATGGTTGAAATGGCGGCAAGTCACTGGAGTTACATGCGACGCTCGAATGCCCCTTAAGCTAAAGGGAAAGATTTACAAAGCCATAATAAGACCTGTCGTATTGTACGGTTCCGAGACTTGGCCCACCAAAGCAGCGGATGAAAGAAGGTTACACGTGGCGGAGATGCGGATGTTGAGATGGATGTGTGGTGTAACGCGAAAAGATAAGATCAGGAATGAGTATATTAGGGGATCTGTAAAAGTGGCACCTATAATAGACAAATTAAGAAGTAACAGGTTAGGCTGGTATGGACATATTAAGAGAAGAGAGGAAAGTCATATAACCAGGCAGGTTCTGAATATGCATGTCAAAGGTCATCGAAACAGAGGGAGACCAAGGAAACGTTGGATGGAGTGTGTAAAGGAGGATATGTGTAGAAAGGGAGAGACGGACGAGTTGACTGGAGATAGACAGAAATGGAAAAAGCTTACATGCTGTGCCGACCCCACATAAATAGTGGGATAAGGATAAGGTAGAAGAAGAAGTCAATCATGCAAAGCAGTGTGAGGTAGTACGGGCCCTTAAGGGGGCGAGTTCCGAGATGTAAATATAAATATTGTCCTGTGAGAATTATTATTTTAGACGCAAAAATTACAAAGTTTTCAAAGAAAAATGATTTTAGATATTATAACATATTATATTATTTTTAAATTTCATATGTATCTGTTTCAAATTCCAACACGGGGGCGATCTTGTTCAAGGAACGACCTAAATTAAACAAATTCTTTTGATGTATTTAATTAATTCAGCGCATAGTAATAATGATTTGAAAAATTACTACACGTAAATTTTCACAATTTTGTGCAGTACCGTCTGAACCTTGTGACGATATTTCGTAACTACGTAGTTGGTTTTTCACACAAAAAATTATAAAACAAAAAGTAATAAATATATAAAAAAAAAGAAAATTAGTCAAAAATTTCCCTTCTGAATTGTACCTGGCTCAAAAGTACCCATTATGCTAGCAGCATTTCCTCTTTGGATGGCTATGGATAATCTTTGAACCAAGTACCATCCGGAGCGGTGGTCATAGCCTAACTTAGTTGGTTGGTAGTACTTGTCAGAAAAATCCTCACTAATACCAACCGCAAGTATTCCCGATAAAGCCTTTCAGTAAACACTATGGGGATTGCGAAGTTGTGGGGAAAGAAAAACATAGATAAATCCAACTTAAGGTTTCTCGAGATTTGTGGAGTCGCCAGACTGCTTTTAATTTTAACCAATTTTCCGTAAATGGTGTGTTAATAATATGATTTGCTTAAATTGATGGGGTTTACACAAGATTTAATTTCAATGTGGAGTAATTTATTATTATTTGTGGGTTCCGAACCTCAACAGGAAAAAAAGTAACCCATATAGGATCACTTGGTTGTCCGTCTGTCTGTCGGTCTGTCAAGACCCTTTTTCTCAGGAACGCGTAGAGGTATGAAGCTGAAAATCATATCAAATACTCAGATCTACTGTCCCTTGAAGCTGTGAAAAAATCAAACTTCTAAGCCAACGAAATAAAAAGATACAGCTGGTGATGCCGCACATTTTCGTGTTTTCCGACATTTGCAAAGGAATCAAAACCTACAGGGCTAACCTACTTCCAATGAACTCAGAATCTTGAAACATGGTATGAAGCAACGTCTTATAACACAGACAAACGATAAATTGCGTAAAGCATACGTTTTTAGTTACATCATTTAATGAAAATATTTTTAATATTTTTTTGACACTCGCAAGGGAATCAAAACCTAATACTTCCCGTGAACTCAGAATCTTGAAATTTGGTACGAAGCAACGTCTTATAGCATAAATAAAGGAAAAATTGCGAAAAGCATTAATTTTGAGTTAAATCATATAATAAAAATATTTTTACTAATTTCGAACTTATTATATGTATATAATGTACGGAACCCTTCGTGCGCGAGTCTAACGCCCACTTGGTCGATTTTATCTTCTTACATATAATAAAACAGTAAAATTATTTTGTCTGTACATTTCGAATTTTTGACTGAAATGGATAGAGGGACACTTAAAAAGAATAACAGAAAGCAAAAAAAATTTTTTGGAATTTCTTGTCTGTCTGTCTGTCTGTCTGTCTGTTTGTCTGTATGTATGATCACGATTATCTCCGAAAATACTGAACCGATTTACTTCAAACTTTCACCAATTGCTTTGTTTTAACTCAGTTTAACATTTAAAGTTTGTTTCATCAAAATCGGTTCATTAAAAAAAAAGTTATCGTCATTTGAATGAACTCAAGGCATGAGTTTGCCTGCAAACATATAGCAAAAATAAAATAATTAAAATCCAAAGTCAATTCATCATCATTATACGACAGCACTATACCTATCCATACTATCCATAGTAATCCATACTAAAAAAAAGGAGAAGCTGACTGACTGGCTGACTGACATATCAACGCAGGGCCTAAACTATAAGGGTTAGGAACTTGAAATTTTGCACAGGGGTTCCTTTTATAACGTAGGGGAGCACTAAGAAAGGATTTTTGGAAATTCATCTCCTAAAACGGGTTGCAAAGTTAGTATGAAACTTTGTTGTTTTTGAAGTTATTCGAATGAAATTCAGCATGAAGGTTCTTTACTGAAAGGCATGAAACACGAGTAAAATATTTTTCTCAAAAATCATCCCTTAAGGGGGTAAAATAGGGGTGCAAAGTAAGCATGAAACTTTGCCATTTTTGAAGTTAGTCGAATGAAATTCAGCATGAAGGTTCTTTACTAAAAGGCATGAAACAAGAGAAAAATATTTTTCTCAAAAATCATCCCTTAAGGGGATATAACGGGGATGCAAAGTTAGTATGAAACTTTCCGTTTTTGAAGTTATTCAATTGAAATTCAATATTAAGGTGTTTCATTGAAAGTCATAAACTAATGTATTCCGGGTAATTCTACTGTTCCTGAGAAATCGACACTTACGCGGGCGGAGCCGCGGGCCAAAGGCAAACCTGACTTATATATCAACGCACAGCCGAAACTACTGTGCGCAGAAACTTGAAATTTGGCACAGGGATTCTTTATATGATGTAAATGAGCACTAAGAAAGGATTTTTAGAAAATCAAAGGGGTTGAAGTTTTATGGATTTTTCTCATTTCTGGACTTAGAAGTTTGAAAGTAGGTACGCAGGTTCTCAATTAAAATTAAAAAAGATCTGTTTAGGTGAACCAGACAACATTCTCCCTTGAAGGGGTAAATAATAAAGTTTGTATGGAATTTTTCCATTTCTAGACTTAGAGGTATAAAAATAAGTATATACGTTCTAGGTTACAATTAAAAAAAGATCTGTGTAGGTGAAATGTACAAAATTTCCCCCTTAAGGGATAAAGGGGGGGGGATTGTATGGAAATTTTCTCATTTCTGGACATAGAAGTATAAAAATAAGTATATATGTTTACATTACAATTAAAAAGATCTGTGTAGTTAAAATGGTCGAAATTTCCCCTTGAAGGGGTAGAATAGGTGGGGTAAAGTTTGTATGGATTTTTTTATTTACTTAGAAATATGACAATAAGAAGTTCTCCATTACAATAAAAAAATATCTGTGTAGGTGAAATGGGCAAAATCCCCTCCTTAAGGGCTAAAGATCTATGCAGGTGAAATGTATTAAATTCCCCCTTAAGGGGAAAAAGCAAAGGGGCAGGGGTTTGTATGGATTTTTATCATTTCTACTGTTTCCAAGGGAACGACATTAACGCGGGCGGAGCCGCGGGCAACAGCTAGTAAAACATATTTTGAAAGCTCTTATTTTTTATTTTTTATATCCATATTATACTCTGTTACCAACATTCATAGAAGCAGGTCAGTCATCCAGTTTGCCGAAAAACTTATATATTTTAAGCTGTTTCAAGCTGTTTTAATAGTAGATTCTGAGCTTCAAGCGCCGCACTATAGACCTTTACACGTTTTTATGAAAAACTAGCTTTCGTCGCAGTTTCGCTCGTGTCAACATCGTTCCCTCAGGAACAGTACTTTTCCGGGATGAAAATATGCCTATGTCCTTCCTGTACTCCAGAGAACTTGTATGCAAAATTTCATGACAATCGGTTTAGTAGTTACGGCGTGAAAGCGTAATAAATAAATATATACGGACAAATCACACAGATTGAGCTGGCCCAACTCAACGATACTATATTATATAACAAATACATATATAGATAAACATCCAAGGCCCAGGCCAATCTGAAAAGATCATTTTCCGTCTTGACTTGGCCGGGGATCGAACCCGGGCACCCTCGTGTCGCAGACTGGCGCGTTAACCACTGCGCCACAGAGCTGTCATACACAAATAAACAAACTCACATTCGCATTTATAATATTAGTGAGAATAAGGGTAAGGATGTTTGATTAAAGAAAATGACTATTATCAATATTTCCAATTCTCCTTTCGTTTCATTTTGTGCTGCTAATCAGTCAAATTTATGAAAAATGTTCAAATTGTATAAAATGTCTGATTAAGTATTTAATAAACCCTACGAGACTAACATGGTTACTAGCAAAATTTTCCGACGCAAACTAACAAGTACTCATACGTAAAATTGAACGTACTAGACAAGCGTCATTAAATAACAATACAATCTGGCTTTGGGCCCCTCATAACACCTCTAATTCTGAAGGCGTACCTTGTTCCCATATTCTTATAAATTAATTACTTGTAATCTACTCATGGAGACTTACAGAAATGAAGTTACGACTTGCAAGGGTGTGGTTTAAGTGTTAGCGTTAAAAAAAATTATAGGAGTGTCAAATAGTAGGCGACAGAACAAAATGGAAAGAACGGAATACTGTGCCGACTTCACATGAAAAATTGGGTCAAGTTAAGGATGAAGAAGAAGAAATAAATAAATATGAGCATGTAAATTTTATCATAATAGTTAATAACTATCATTAAAAATAACCTGATATACCGTTAATTAAATCAATTTAAGCCTCATCATCATCATCAGGTCTTTTTAATCTCCACTGCAGGAGCATGACCCTCTCTGTACTACCGGATATACCATACGTGGCCAGAGCAGACAGAGGATTTGGCGTTTGGAGAGGTTTCATTGATGTTAATGAGCTTTGTATAGCTTGTATTTCCTAAGTCGCCCCTTAGGACATCCATAGGAAGACTTGGAGTGGTCCTATTCTACTCTGCCGGAAACCACACGGCTTTAAGCCTATATGTTGATAAATGGTAAAAAATAAATCTAGTCTAAAGGAAATTTAAAGAAACGTTAATATAAAACTAAGTTAAAACATTTATTTATCAGGAAATTAACAAAACGCCTTTTTCACTCATCACGTTAGCGAGGACAGATCGGCTATTTATTATTTTTCTGTTTATATTTCAAGAGTTTCTTAACCATTGTACCTGATTGAATCGGGTGAATATGAGTGAACTCAGTAAACTGTCACAAATATCTGTAGTTTCTTATTTCCGCTATGACTGATCGTTTGCATTGGGGGCCTTAATATTAAGACCAGAAATACCAATGAACATTGGAAAACATCATAGATATTGCTATGAACATATTTTTGTGAACATGTAGCTAAAAAATGCTACACCTTAACGACACGAAAATAGACACGGACCGTAACAACTTAATGTCGCGTACAACTCGGAATTATAAACTAATCCATTTAAGTGCTGCTTAATAAGACACAGAAGTAGAGTGTACGCAAATCGCTAGAAGCAAGACCACACCTTTTTGACACCGAGACAACCAGGGTCCGTAACGACTTAATGTCGCGAACAACTCGGAATTAGAAAGCAACCCCCGTTTAAGTGCTGGTTAATAAGACACATATGTCGCGTTTTCCTCTGTTTTGACTTCGTGATTTTCTACAATGTAAGATGAGACGTCTCATTACTATTCAATAGTGCTAGGATTACATTTAAGAATTAATTTCATGCGAGGTTCGAAGAATAGATTGTGTTATTGAACTATTTGAAAGTGATAAGAGTAAAATTCTAGCTTCTCATACATTTGTGACAAGAACGGATATTAATTATGTGTATGTATTCGACGACATACTAAATATCTAAGTTATCGGAGTATAATCGGTCTTTTAAGTGGAACTGGGCAGGCCAGACGGGGTGATGACAGATGGGGCAAGAAATTAACTAAATAGTAGCCTAGAACAGGTGAATGAAGCTTCGGACGTTAGAACGTCTTGTCACAAATGTATGAGATGCTAGAATTTTACTCTATAACTTCAAAGAAGCTTCGGACGTTCTAACGTCCGAAGCTTTCTTCTTTCACCCTCCTCCTCGAGCGTTGATGATATTGATCGAAGACGATAGAATAGAAAAGTTGCGGTTCGCTCCTGGATGGCACCAACACAGGAGTGAGACGGATGGCGAAAACGAAAAAAGGTATATGCTCAGTAAGATGGGCTGAAATGATGATGATGATCATTACAGCCCATCTTTCACCCACTACTGAGTATAAACCTTTTTTTGTTTTGAGTAATTATGTAGATTAAATTTACATCAAACACACAAACATACACTATGCATAATTCTATATTATATAATATAATAAATGTGCATGTAACTCTGTCTGTCTTCTTTTCACGCTTTAATCATAAACCAATTTGGATAAAATTTGGTATGGATGTAGTTTCACGCTCGGGGAAGGACAAAGGGGACATTTAATTCCGGGAAATTCTTCTGTTCCCGAGGAATCGACACTAACGCTGGCAGAGCCGCGGCCAAAAGCTGGTAAATGATATAATTATATCTTAATCTGTTCTAACATCTTTAACGATAGGCTAAATGATAAAATAACGAACTATAAATAAAATCTGCTATTTCGGGCTAAATATAAAACAGAAGGTAGGTATGTAATGTAACTTTACAATTGCAGTTGCAAAGAAATTTGATAGTAGCAGAAGTCCTTTAAGGGAAGCGAAACCGCCGCGTCGCCACCCTTGACGCTCGGCCTGATGATGGTCTTCGTAACAGACAGAAACTAGTCAGCAATTCCAACTAAATAAACCTAAGTAAAACCATGGTCCTCACGCGCAAGTTTTAATACTATTAGAAATATAAAAATAAATAAATATATACTTATAGGGACATATCACACAAATTGAGCTAGCCCCACAGTAAGTTGTGAAATTGTGCCATGGGATACTAACTCAACGATGCTATATTTTATAATAGAAACTTATATAGATTAACATCCAATACCCAGTTCAATCTGAAAAATGCCGTTTTCCAAAATGACCTGCTCCCCATAGCTCGCCAAATATGTATTACTAGCTGCCTGCCTCGGCTTCACATTAGTAGATAAAAGTAATTCTATAGCGTATGATTATCAGGGATAATGTAGGATTCTAATAGTGAAAGAATTTTTCAAATTGGTTCAGTAGTTTCGAAGCCTTTAACATACAGTAAAATCTTTTCTTTTAATTCTATCTTTTTTAACGTTGATAAATACAACTTTGTTTTCAGTTGAAAGTCTTAAATACTAATGAAGTCGTTACAATGTAACTCAAGACTTAGTTAATGCGATTACTGCAGTACTTGTCCCGATTTCCGATCCCTCGTTCCCTCAGGAGCGATTAAACATGTAAAAGTAAGTAACAAAGTAGCTGGGAGTGTGACATTTAGCACGTAGGAGACACGTTGGCATAAACTTGACTGCCTGATATGGATACCGGTAATAGCAAAGAAATCTTCTGTTATAGAAAAAAGTATTTATCAAAAAAGCGTATCTGTTATACACATAGACCTTTTTGAGGATTGCTCTACTTTATAATGAAACACGTATCAATATTCGCCCAGGAGTTTTATAGATTAGCTTGTACACACATACAGACAGATATGCGCGTAGGAGGGCTATGATATTTAATGGTATTGTAAAATGATAACTTTGATTCGGGACATTGCAATGGAATTATAAAGGACATTTAAATGTTAATAAAAAAGTATATTTTTACTCAGTTCAGTAAACGCAGACACAATTGAATTTTTATTGTTATGTTGCCCCATGGCAACTTCGGACTAAACAAAAAATGTTTATTAGAATAAACAGAAATTTAAGCTGACACAATTTTCACTTCCTATAACTTTCAGACAGTTTATCACTTTTGTTATGTACATCATACCTCATTTAAATATATGAAGTAATTCCCCTCCTTCACCCTCACCTAGTAAACACCGATTTTGATCAAATACATCTAATAACCCTTGCTACTAATATATGTTTAAAAAAAAAACTACATCAGAATCAGTTGAGATGAGATTGTGGTGGTGTGATGATTTGTGACATACAAACGGACACACAAATACACATACCTTCACAAAAAGAGATAAGTACGTCTAACATATAACACGCCTCTTTTTTCGTCAGGTCTTTAAAATAAATGAAGTCGTTTCAATGTAACACAAAACTTAGTTAAAGAGACCACTGCAGCATTTCCGAACCCACTCCATCCCTCAGGAGCCATTATACATGTAAAAGTAAGGTAACAAAGTAGCTGGGAGTCGACAGACATTTAGCACGTAGGAGACACGTTGGCGGAAACTTAACTGCCGGAAATGGATATCGTCTGTAGCAGAATGGTAGAGATATATAAGGAAAAAACTCTTCTCTGGGCATTTTAGAATAGGCGACTGCTTTAAAAGAGCGATCTACCTCTATACCTATATTTTCAATGCGAAAGTACGTTCAAATGCGATTTTTTTATCTGTCTGTTATCTCTTCATGCTTGAACTACTTAACCGATTAAAATGAAAATAGTTTATCGATCAATCAATAAATAATTTATTTAGACAAACGGCCCATTATTGTTAGTAAATATTGTGCTTATACTTACCTTTATTAGTAGAATCTTAAATATATTTATAACTACCTGTTGCCCGCGACTTTGTCGACCCAGATCCAGGCCAATCTGAAAAAGATCATTTTCCATCTTGACCTGACCGGGGATCGAACCCGGGCACCCCATGTCTCAGGCTGGTGTGTTAACGACTGCGCCACGGAGCTAGGTAATCTTTTAGTTCATTGAAGTAACACGTCATAATAAAACATTATATGAGATAAAACTCTCAATTAATACCTACTTTATGAATTTTCGCAGTATTTAAATAAAATCAAAGACTATTATTCAATAGGTCTAATCTATTTAGATCTATGCAAAAGACATCATCTGATTCCACTGAGGGTTCGACGAGACGTTGCTGACTTAGTTTATTTGCTTAAGATAGCTTCTGGTACAGTCGACTCTCCTGAACTTCTGGCAAAACTGCAGCTAAATGCCCCGTCTAGAACACTTAGATACAACCCCCTTGTATTTATTCCTGTAGTTTCAAAGAACTATCGGAAAAACGCGTTTGTTATGCGCGCAGGTAATAAATTTAATAATGTTTCTAAAATCGTTGACATAGACTTATTCACTACAAGCATAGCGACTGCTAAGCGGTTGCTTTACGAACATTTGCTCCAGTAGAGTAGCGTAGACTTTATATATGTACTATGTTTATCTTTCTAACATTATAAATTGTAAAAGGCTCCTTAGGTGTTATTGTTACATTTACTTAGGCTTATTTATAGCTATAAATTACTTATAATCTACTAGTAGTTACTATCTTCTACTGATTCTATCTGTTCTGTTCTTGTTATAATTCCATTCCATCCGAAAGTAGTGTGTATGTTATGTTCAACCTTATTTTTAACTTACTCAGTTTCTATATGTGAGGACCTGTAATTGGCTTTCTAGAATCTAAGATTATTGCCTATTTTTAAATAGATTGCTGTTGGTCTTCTGAATAAATAAAATAAAAAATAAAAAAATATTTAAAGTATTCACTTTTGTATGTTTGATTAAACATGTACGCGCGATGTCAATTGTCATAAATATTTATTTAACATAATTTAAATTAGCCTTCAAAATTCGTAGATATTTTAAGTTTAACGTAAGTAATACTACTAGCTTTGTTCTTAATATTATTCTTGATAAACACATCTCAGCAATACCACAGAAGGGTTATTCTGTTGTAAAGCGGGGATGACTAGCAATTTGAGGCAAGCTGTTACTTTTAATGCGTTATTCGGTTTGGAATTAATGATTTTATTCCCGACAATTACCAGCGATTGCGGAATGAGATTGCAGTTTCATCAAAATTGTTTACGACTGTTTAAAATTTAATTCGGAAGTATTTTGATAACGGATATAAAAGATTACGAGATGAACTAAAAAGGGCCTCTGACAAGAAAATAAGAATCAGCTGACGCTTATTTAAGCGATAGAGTTCAAGTGGTACGTAGTCAGCGACTGTTTAAAATTTAATTCGGAAGTATTTTTATAACGTATATAAAAGATTACGAGATGAACTATAAAGGAACAGGAAAACAAGAATCAGCTGACGCTTATTTAAGCGATAGAGTTCAAGTGGTACGTTGTCAGCGAGTTTTATAGCTATTTTGACTTTATTTTCATCATCTCCTAGACCTGAATTCGTCATAGTCGTATAAGCCGCGGCCTAGGGGCGGCAGATTTCAGAGGAGAAAAGTCAAACAAGTTGACTGGTTTTTATATGGTTTATAAGTGGCCTAATAAAAAATATAAATCCGGCACTGTGTAGGTGCTAGTGTGTGAAATGACATGTTTCGTAATGAACTCTGAGTTAACAATCTTTACTAACTGCCCCACAGTGGTGTTTTTTTACAATTTTACAAATCATCCTGTATTAAATACCTTTCAACAGTAAATATATAAGGGCAAGTCATACAGATTGAGCTAGCCCCAAAGTAAGTTCGAGACTTGAGTTATAATAAATACATATATAGATACACATCCAAGACCCAGGCCAATTTGAAAAAGATCATTTTCCATCTTGACCTGGCCGGGGATCGAACCCGGGCACTCTTGTGTCGCAGGCTGGCGTGTTGACCGCTGCGCCACGGAGCTAGCTATAAACAGTATGGAAATCATTAACCTTCTCCTAGACATAATGTACTACTCTCCCTTATATTTAATATTTAGGCTCTGTAGGTGTAATTTTTGAAATAAACGCACGCACAATTTTTTGGTAGCGATAATGAAGTCGTTTGATATTACCGCTTCTATTTCACACAACAAATCTACACAATCCACTACTCAGCAGGTTTCTTCACGATATTTTCCTTCAGCGGAAATAAATAAATATATAGGGACATATTATACAAATTGAGCTAGCCCCACAGTAAGTTGTGAACTTGTGTCGTAAGATAATATAATAACTTAACGATACGATAATTTATAATAGATACTTATATAGATAAACATCCAAGACCCAGGTCAATCTTGAAAATTTCGTTTTTCATCATGACCTGACCGGGGATCGATCCCGGGCACCCTCGTATTACAGACATAGGTAAATAAATAAATATATATGGACAAATCACACAGATTGAGCTAGCCCCAAGGTAAGTTCGAGACTTGTGTTATGGGATACTAACTCAACGATACTATATTTTATAACAAATACATATATAGATAAACATCCAAGACCCAGGCCAATCTGAAAAAGATAATTTTCTATCTTGACATGGCCGGGGATCGAACCCAGGCACTCCGTGTCGCAGGCTGGCGTGTTAACTATGGCGCCACGGAGCTGTCATAGATATTATTCAAATAAGCCACTAAGACGCACAAAAAAGAAATAAGAAACTTGCACATTTTTTTCCGAGAAATACATTTAGATAATAAGAAAAGCAATTTAAAAATCGTAGTCACTATCACAAAACTTCAATAAATAACCTCAATCCATACATTTGTTTCTCACCCTAGTCAAATAGAAAATACCAGGTGGACATGATTTAGGAGGA
This sequence comes from Elegia similella, assembly GCA_947532085.1. NCBI lineage: Eukaryota > Metazoa > Arthropoda > Insecta > Lepidoptera > Pyralidae > Elegia > Elegia similella. Next base: position 8,681,185 of record OX383937.1, read on the forward strand.
GTCTTTAGCCATGTGATACGCCGTCATCGCCTCCGAAATGACCCCCATTCCTCTGGCGAGATAATACAGGGGATAGTGTCGCATATTCCCGGAGGATTTGTCAAACAAATGCCTGAGCGTGTATCGGAAAAATTGCCGTCTCACTAGCCGTTACGGCTATTTATGGGCGATTCTGCAAAGCTTTTTTATTAATAAAACGTATATTATGCGCGCAAGTGCGTTTTATTTCACCGTCCGGCCTTTTTCGCGGATATTATCGTCCTTCTTCGGACATCTAATAATATTGATTCGCAGTTACGGAAATAAATTGGTTTTCATTCAAAGCGTCGCAGTTATGGCGCAGTGAGGTGGGATGCAAAGCCCCCTTTATTATTCATATCGAGTTTTGCAAAACAATGTTCACTTCTTATGAAAATAGCGATATACCCTTTTGAATCGTCGTAAGTATGTTAAAATTAATTATTCCCACGTTTGCACTCCGGGAGTGCCGGCAGAAGTAAAAACTCGCCTTCGCGGCGGTCCCAGATCACGTGTCCGTCTTACGAATTTTCGATCAGGTCACGTGTCCTGACGCGAGTTTAATATTTCTTAGCCACCCCAAAAAGTGCACAAAGCCGCTAAAGTAGGTTTCACTTCAAAAAAATAGAAACAAAACCTTGATTCCTATCTTTTTAATATTCTAAGGCATTTAAAAGTAAACAGACTAAGAAATGTGGTCAAAGGGTTACTTTAACCACATTAATCAATCGATCAACTATTTTTATGGTATAAAGAAAACTACATTCATAGATTTTCAAAGCAACATAAACTTCGCACCCTTAATATTTCAATTATTATAAGCGTAGACCTACGTATATAACTTTTAGCATATTTTTGTCTTTATTTGCCCAAAATCAATATCTTTATGTTTTTGTTTATCTTACACCGGATTCGTCGTAAACATCGTATGGCACAGGTATCATCCATTCACCCCCACCCCCTAAGTAGTTATGCAAACATGGAGATATTGATACGGGAACTTTGTGACAGACAAGAAAAACAAAACTCGCAATATCAATACTGCAAAGAGTTTGGCTTTGGTAAAAGATGTTGACTTTGCACTAAGTGTTTTCATATATGTGCCATTGGTTGTAATTTCTTATACTAGAACAAAAAAAAAATAACGAAAACACGCAACTATGTACCTGGAGTTCCTGGCGGGCATTTCGACGAACCGCACGGTTTTTGTTTTGGATTATTTTGCAAATTGTTTCTAGTGGAGTTTATAATGTGAAGTCGGTGTAATTTAGTGTTATAAATGCCCATGTTTATGAAAAATGTGTGGAATAACTAAAATAAAGTGTCATTGTGCGGCTGTAGTGGGCTGGTGTTTACTTGCTTTGTTGCGTCGTATACGATCAACTAGTGGAGTCACCAGGGACTCCGTCGAATCAGCGAAATGAATTACACCATCATTTCGTTGATACACAAGAATTACTCGAAGATTAACTAGACACTGGCTAAAATAAGCTTCTGAATGAAGTTTAAGGGCCAAATAGAAAAATATATGCCTTTATGAATTAAAGGCAGCTATTTTTTTTCTTTATTATCCATTAGTTTTTGTTTTAAATTTCACGGGGTCTGGGGATCACTGGGGTCTAACCTGCCCGTGTGGAATTTCTCACCATATTTTATTTCTTTATTTAATAACAGTATATCATAATAGCATTATGAAGGCAAAAAAAAAAACAATAACTACCAAGAGGTAAACTTGTAGTAACTAGCATTAGAAGCAACAAATCAGGATCAGGATTTTTTGCCTGAACAATTAATAAACATCTTCACGTCATCAGAACAAACTTCCACACAGTAGTACTATTTTAAATAAGGCGTTACTAGGGTTGGTTTTCTTAAGTTCTAAAACGAGACTGCAGCAATCTTAAAGTCTTAAAAACAACAAATACGCGCAAGTTTTCGATGAACCTCATTCTACTTTTAATGATTCCTTTATTATGGTTAACAAGGCCCTCGTCTCCAGACACAATTGAGCGATCAGTATGCAAAGCCAGCGTTGTGTATTAAGCCGATTTCGAAAAGGAAGCGTTAAAAGAAAATTTATTGCATTGAAAAGTCACAAGTAATTAATAAGACATTTGAAGTTGCGTGAAAATGTAATTTAGATTGTTTCGCGAGGGTCGCCCTGCTTCCTGTCTGGAGTCGAAGATCCTCACAAAGGAGGCTTATTTATATATCGTGGCTTTATATTAGCGTCTTTAGGGAAGGGAGCATAATAAAAAAAGAATCAGCATCGATGTCTTAAAGCGTCTTCCTGAACGCGAAAGCGCCCGCAAAATGGCTGGTCCACACTCGAATAAATTATGGCAGTGTTTTGCAATGTGGAGTCAGCTGAACGGGACAAAAAATCAGCTAGTAAAAAATCCGTAATGTAGCTATACATTTTGAATGTCATAAATCTAGATTTTTGCTGTTTTCTTACTATTGTACCTTTAATTACAATACAGGACTTTAAGCTACGTTTTTGTGATGCCAGTTCATGGTCTCATCATTTATACGTGGAAGTGCACGTAACAAAATGATGTACATATCATGTCGTGAACGTTAACATTTACATTTATTTTACAACTAGCTTTCGCCCGCGGCTCCGCCCGCGTCTATGTCGATCCCTCGGGAATAGTACTTTTTCCCGGGATAAAAGGTAGCCTATGTCATTCTCCGTACTCCAGAGAACTTGTATGCAAAATTTAATGATGATCGGTTGAGTAGTTACGGCGTGAAAGCGTAACAAACAAATAAACAAACAAACAAACTCACTTTCGCATTTATAATATTAGTAAGGATTAGTTATAGTTAACGTCAATAATTTAGTTTTATTTTCGCTTTTAAAGCAGAGTTCAGAAGCTGCATCAAACTGCACAGCGCATTTTCTAAAAGCGAAGTCATCTTTTGCCACAATTTATGCCTCTCTATCGCTTGATCCGCGCTATCGCTTGCACGCGGAACGTGATACTTTTTCGTACGTGCAGCCGGCGTTCAACGATTTATAAGACGTTATCACGTCTAAAACTAGGTTTCGGGGTTAGAACTCCTAATAACAAAATGATCGTTGGAGGATTCCGTAAGCAAAACGGATTGGGAAACACTTATCCAGACCACCCCAAATCGAACGTTCGATTCTTTTGAAACCAACGCCTACCTCCTTTATTAGTGTAAGCCAAGGCCGATTATCCTAAGCCGCCATTACATATTCAAATTGAAGTCATTTCGCTTTGTAGAAATTGACGCAGAATAAAACGAAGCCTTTGAAAGCATCCTCAGCATTAAGATGTCGTAATGAGATTTTTCAGAGACATTAAGGTCATTTCAAGAGTCTTGTCATGATCGCTGTTGGTATATCCTAATTTGCTTTTTATTTTAGGTTTTAACTGCACGGTAACTACGTGTCAGCTTGACTGTGATGACTGTCGGTGTTTATCTACATATAAGTAGGTATATATGTATCTAGTTTAAGTAATATACTGAAGTGGTAGTCGACTGGATGTAGGCTTCGGTGTAGGTATCCTAGATGACCTGGGTGCCTCACTAACTATCAGTCCTAACACTTACTATTAACTGAGAGAACGACTAAGGGCGTTAAATAAAAGTTGGTAATTCGACTAGAGATGTATTCGAAATTCGAAGTGTTTTACAAATTACATAGTTCCACTTTTATACAATAATTAAGTTGATAATAATTAAGATTCGCGCTTGACATTGCGCGCGCGCAGTGGGGGTGTTCGCAAGATGGTCGCTTAGCGAAAACAAAAGATGTAGCGTCGGCTATGATGCGCGTCGTAGCACGGCGCATAAATTGTAAGTTGACGTCACTTGGTGAAAACGCGCTGTGCAGTTTGTTGCCGCTTCTTCTGCACTCCGCTTTGGAAGCGTCACTAAACTTAGCATAAGTAAATTACTGACGTCTACAATATTTGGTTGTAAAATAAATATTAATATGATGAATGATGAATCCTTACTAATATTATAAATGCGAAAGTGAGTTTGTTTGTTTGTTGGTTTGTTTGTTTGTTTGTTTGTTACGCTTTCACGTTGTAACTACTGAACCGATCATCATGAAATTTTGCATACACGTTATCTGGGGTACGGAGAAGCACATAAAGTACATTTTATCCCGGGAAAAAGTACTGTTCCCAAAGGGATCGACATTTACGCGGGCGGAGTCGCGGGCGAAAGCTAGTAAATTATATTTTGAATAAGTTTTTTGTTATCTACGATACTTAATAAGAAAAAAGACATGCCACAAAAATAGCTTGCATATTTATTTGTAATATAAATTTTATTAGTAAGTAGGTTTTAAAGTAACAAATAAATCGTTTATACTTTTGTTATTTTTCATATAGATACTAACCTTCGCTCGTGGCTCCGTTCGCGTTAATTCGCTCCTCTGAAAACAATACTGTTTTCGGGATGAAAGGTATTAAAGTACCCCAGACATCGTATATGCAGCTTCAGAATTATTTGTTCACAAATTAAAGCATGAGACCGTAATAAACGAACACACTCGCGTTATTTATGTATAGGCAGAGGCAAAAAATGTGGCACCTACGATTTAAAATCTGTTGCTAGATAATAAATATATATATAGGGACATACATATCACACAAATTGAGCTAGCCCCACTGTAAGTTGTGAACTTGTATCGTAGGATACTAACTCAACGATAATATATTTAATAATAGATACTTATATAGATAAACATCCAAGATCCAGGTCAATCTGAAAAAGATCGTTTGCCATCATGACCTGACTAGGGATCGAACGTGTCGCAGGCTGGCGTGTTAACACCACAAGATCATTTTATTATCTTAGTAGAGTACAATTTAAAACAATACATTCGTAGACAAAAGTATACCTATTCATAGACATACTGGTATTATAACGTTTATATCATGCACCGGACCGTAGATAAAATAGAGGGTGGAAAAGACTGCGACTTCATACAACTAAATTAAATGACGCTTGGTTAGCGCGCCCGTTTCCAGCCCAGTAACTTTCCGTGTCCGAAAAACATAATTTTTGCGCGAGTGACCAAAGATTAACATTTAGATATCCCGATTATTCTTTATAGTACCAATAGTTTATTCCCCTTTTTTATTTGAACATTTATAGTTGTTCCATGAAATTATATACTTCGATATCGAAGCATGTGGTTTCCGGCAGAGTAGAATAGGACCACTCCAAATCTTTTCATGGATGTCGTAAGAGACGACTTAGGAAATATAAGCTAAACAAAGCTCATAAATATCAATAAGGCCTCTCCAAACCGTCTGGCCAGCGAGGAGAGTGTAGGCCAAATCCTCTGTCTGCTCTAGGCAAGTATGATCCGGAAGTACAGAGAGGGCCATGCTCCTGCAGTTGAGACTAAAAATACCTGATGATGATGATGTATTGATATACTTCGAAGAAACTTCCAACGCCCAAAAAAATATACGGACAATCCAAAAGTGTCTTCAGTTAGTTCGGTTTCAGAATAAGTAATAGTACTAGTTCTGTTGTCGCCTTAGATATAATAGATCGCAATATACATAGATAAGACATGCATGATTTGCAGATTTTGAAAATATATGAATGAGATTAAAACATTTTATTACCATATATATACCAAGACCATAGGATATCCCTTTTAATATATATAGCAACTATTATTATTAGGTCATTCCCATAAACGTGATACTTAATATAGCTGCCGAACATACTTCTCATATCACCCATACAAAAGCGACAAATGGCGTCACATCTGTCTGGTTGGAGGAGAAAGTTAATAGACTCGCCCAAAGAAAATGATTTTGCAACTTGTAAATCTTAAATCAATTATGTTCTGTATTCAAATTGTACATATTTCAATTTCAAATGCAACTTAAGAAACTTTTAGAACAAGTTTACTTGAGCTCTCCACTATCCAGTGGTGGATTTACCAGTAGGCTGTATAGGCTTAGGGGAGCAGATTTTAGAGGGCTGGTAAAATATTTATATTATTGGGCTGCCACCGCCCAACAGACAGAGCACGTCTCGTACGTCAAAAAAATAGTAAATGGCGGAAATAGCGAAAATACCTAGGGCGGCCATTATGTGAAGATTCGCCACTGCTGCTTTCCCAATGGAATGATCTAAATTATAATAATTATCATCAGCATATCAGCCGCAAGAAGACGACTGCTGGACCGCCTCCCCCATGGTCGGATGACCTGACAAAACTATAATATTCACTGACAATTAAGTAAAAGTTAACGAAACTGGTTACTTGCATTGGAATTTTTGATCCTTAATTCGTACGATGCAATAAGAGGTAATAGAAATAACAAAAGTGGGTGCAAAAACTGGGTCCCAATGAAAAAGTATGAGATCCCTACTCTATTAATTCTGTGATACCGCACACCTTTTTGTTATGAACGGAAACCATTTCTTCTACTCTCATACGTTTGAATGGAATTTTGAGAAATTTTTAATGCGATTTTCGGGGTTTTGCGATTCAGTTAGTTTATTTATATGTAGACTCCACAAAATTAATTTATCTGACATAGTTGGTTATTTTATTTATTTATGTACATAATGAAAATGGTATAAAATCGACATTGTAAAAATTTTATGGTGTTATTTAAACAGCAGAATATTCGTATTGTTGTTAGCAAAAAAAAGTTATTATTTTAGCTGACCAATTAGCTAAAATAGCTAGTTGGGCAGCAACTTATGGTAAGCAAAACTTCTTTTCTGCCCTCAGTCATTCCAGGTGGATAGCCAAAGCTCATCCAAATGTTTTCTCTAGTACCCCTATAGTAAAATATGCCCAAATAATTATTTAGCGGCTCTAACTAATTACTTTCCAAAATTTTATTTTGCTTATACTGCAAAAATAGACTAGTATTGTTTCGGTTGAAATTTAATTCCAATAACAACGTGTGCATTATCTTATCATGTTATCTATGTTAATAACTAGGGCTCTACAGAGTAGAAAGTACTTGAGTAGTAGTAATAAGTTCATGAATATCTAAGATTTATTTTATAGAAATAGTCTGTGTGAATAGGCTAGTTTCCTGGGTCAAAATAATAACATTACAATCAGTCCGACAGTTAGATAATCAAAAAATATTGGACAAGTATGTTTGCTTTTGTCAATTAAACAATAAATGGAAAAGATAAAGCGCGTCAAAGTTCATGAGTGGAGGCTTGTGACGTCAACGTTTGCTAAAAAGTGTAGCGTCGTCACACGGAATTTCAAGGGGCTATATCTTTATAATATTTTATTCAATCGACAAAAGAATAAACACGTATCCAATATTTTTTGAATTACTAACTGACGGACTAATTATATTTTTTTAGGAAACTAGCCTATTGTACCTATATATGTATTTCTATATATTTTATAGCACCCTAGAAGAATAATTCTTCGAGACTTTCATTATGACAAAAATGAAAATTGCCAGGTATGGACGACTCTATAGTTAATAACGTATATATTCTAAATGAATTAGTAAATTCTAATACATTTGCATATTAAATACCAAAACAAAGAAGGCAAGTTAAATTGATATTTTGAATAATAAAAGGCGGTAGCGGTTTCTGCCAGCAAATTATTATGAGTAACACAAACATAAGTCAATAGCTGTCGGGATGGTCAATATTGGATTAGCCGGCAAAAGGAGCCAAAAAGCAACGTATACAAAAACCTTTTACAGCGGTAAGAGCCAGTAAAAATATTTATAAAACGGCTTGCCAGTGTGGAAAAGGCTTCTATTGTGACGCGCTTTTATAGATACATGCATACATATGCTTATAATTATAGATAGATGGGAGATTCACAATTTCTAGTGCATGACCAATCATGCAAGTATAAACGCAGGTGAGATCTAAGCTAGACGTTTATAATTTGAAATTATTTATCAGAAGGCGCTGTAAGTCGCGAACTATTAAATATTCTAGTATTTTCTCGTCTTCATCGTCACTTACCATCAGTTGAGATGGGTGACAAATGCCTATAACATTTATTAAATATATATATATTGTTGAGAGGTAAGTTGTTGATAGTTGACATTCAATACATAGCAGGTACATGATTTCCGCAAATATAAATTATACATATAAAATAAAAAATTCTACACCCAATTTCAGTTATTGATATTCTTAATATACTGAAATCATGTATTTGAATAAAATATATGAATTGAATTGTAACTGAGGTTTTTTATCTTCTTCTTGATATTGCATTTCATGAATATCTGTAAAAATCGATAAAGTTTTGTCTTTTTTTGTACATATCTTAATATTTTCTACAGCGTCCTTTGATTGCAAGATTCCATCCTGATCTCCACAGTTATGCTGCTTCAAAAAGTTGTTTCCACACTCGCGAACTTAACACGTTTCCAGCGGGCAATAGTGCAGAAGGGTTCGGGCTAGCCATTGTTTAGACAAAGTATGGAATAATATAATCAGAAGCGAAGAAATAGGAATCCTCCGAAAAACCAACAGTCGGGCTGAATTTGCTTAGGCTGGCGGAATAAGTGGCGAGGCTAGATAGACGGAGGGTCTACGACTACCTACCCTCATTGTCTGCTACCCTTATGAGATTAGGAGATATGTGTACAATATCCAATTATGGCAAGGATTTTTTAATGGCAACTAGACGTTTGGATTGAAAAAATAAAGATAGGCGAATCGTAAAATACTAGCTGTTGCTCGCGACTTCGTCCGCGGCAATTTCTGTTATTATGTAAAAAACTTGTAAAAACCTTAGTTACCTGAATAAAGTTTTTTATTTTTTAGTCTTTCTTTTTCAGTTTATATATAGGCAATTAAGTCAAAAATAAAATAAATATCGTTTGACAAATTATGTGCCTAAAGGATGGCAAGCAAAAATAGTGTCGAGTTCTTGGCGGGAACTTCGGCGGACTGCACGGCCTTTGTTTTGGATTGTTTTGCAAACAGTTTCTAGTGAATCTATAATAATTAAATAATGTAATTTGGTGATATAGATGCCCATGTTTCTGAAAAATGTGTGGAATAACTAAAATAAACTGATAAGGTGCGTCGGTTGTAAGATTTACTTTAGGGGCTGGTGGTTGTTCGCCTCGCTGCGTCGTCTGTGTGTGATCAAGCCAATGGATTCGTGGCAATTGTCGCCAGGGGCTCCGTGGAATCAACAAAATTAACTACACCATATTTTAGTTGATAAGCAAGACCAAGAAAAAGCGCGAGAAACTTCAATTATACATGATACTGGCTAGATACGTCACGCGTGAAAGCCATTAATAAAAGAAAAAAAAAAAAAGAAAGAATAGATGACACTTGCGTAGCCTAATGAGCCAATCAATATCTATTTTTCTGAGACCAACATGAAATGAAATGAAAAATATTTATTGTAGAAACAGAAACAAAAAATACAACGAATAAAATTGTACTACAATAGGTGATGGCTCAGTGTTACGCTGGACTGGACACATTTGTGACCAGCACTGATTTTCAGCCGTCACCGTTTGTGACATCAAGGAGAAGCGTCCTTGATGTCACAAAAGGTGACGGCTGAAAATGCGCCTTTTATTAATAATAATAGGTAATTAATAACAATACTACAAGTAGTGCGCGTTAACGACTGTTCTCCTAATAATTAACTTACGACGCTAGACAACAAACAGCAATTTATTTCATAATTACACAATTTAATAATGTTACAAAAACTTTAAACATTTAACAAAATATAATTTTAATAAATTCAACCGTTGTTTTTGCGTTCTTTAAAGTAATTTCGAGACAGCCGTGTCCAAAGCAATCAGCAAGAAAATGTTTATATTCCGTAAAGAGCTACCTTTCATTTTCTGTGCCATCTGTCGCTGGACTTATTAAGACGCACCTGTCAATCTTCACAGTTTTTATTTCCGAAGCCCTCTCTGAGTTTTCAATATTGCGTAATCTCTTTTGTGTTTCTGATGTTCTAATACTTTTGATTATATGTTTTTTTCTTTTTCTATTTGCTCTTTGCCCAAATGCCCCGTCTAACGTTCAGATAGTCGCCGAAACATATAGTAATCTGTGCCAAAACTTTCTTTTCAATGGGTAAAGTACTTGTACAGAAAATATTGAAGATTTTCACATGAATGAAAGTTCTTTTATTTCGTGATAACGTGCAGGTTTTTTTAGAAGGGCTTTGTTGAATGGATAAGTATGTAAATCTCGTAAATACTTATTCATAGATGATTACATTTCACGCTCTATGTATCCATAGAGAGAATTTGGATATACGGCACAGTCACTAATTGTTTGTCTTTAATACATTGCCGCTGTCATTTATTCTTTTACGTGCATTTGTTTAACAAACAGCAATGAATAGCATTTTTTGACGTGATAACGTCTTATAAATCGATAAACGCCAGCTGCACGCACGTAAAAGTGTTACGTTCCGTGTGCAAGCGAGAGCGCGGAATAAGCGATAGGGAGGCACGATCGGCCTAAGCGTTAGGCTTGTGAAGCATCTATCTCTCTTCCACCATTATCACGTAAAATTATCGTCCATAGATCGACTTTACAGAAAACCAGTTTTTTTTAATAGCTGTCAACACAGGCAGGACTATTGAAAGAGGTCAGTTACCACATTAAAGGCGTTGAGCTGTCGTGAAAAAGCAATAGTTCATAAACGATATGTTAATATCTTGAGAAGAACAATTGAATATTAATAGATAAAAACCTAAAACTCATTAACGAACGCATTATAAGGTTCTTTCCAGTCATCGATCACGACTTAATTTTTCAATTTCTCAAGATCTCGGCTCAAAGGGCCTCAAGGGCCAAGAACCTCTTACGAGGGTGTGACGTCAGCGGCGACTTTAATTGCAAAGCACTTCGTTAAGATCGCCTGATGGCATTTTTAATGAACGCCCGAATTAATGTAGTGGCGAGAATCGAAGATCGAAGTGTGGACGCCCTAATGTTTATTTAGGATTGGTCGCTTGTCGCTTTTCTCTGTTGATGTAAGATCGGAAGGTCTGGAGTGGTCTGCTTGGAATATTTGAATTTAGAATTTAAAGAACTATCAGCTTTCGCCCGTAACTTCACTCGCATCAACGTCGTTTCCTCGGTAACAGTATTTTTTTCCTGGTTTATAGGTACCTAGCCTATGTCCTTCTCCGTACACTTGTACTTGTATGCAAAATTTCATGATGATTGGTTCAGTAGTTAGGGCGTGAAAGCGTTACAAACAAACTCACATTCGCATTTGTAATAATAGTTGGGAAGTTATGATTGATGACTTTGTTTTATTTTGGCCCATAATAATAAGGTAGCCAAATTAATAATCATCGGTTTTATTTTAATGTAGTTTCTGTATTTCGATAGAATCAGCAGGGCATTTTATTTTATACATTTTTTTAATACAACAAAGTAAAACAATAGACCTTGAAATCTTTGTGGATTAATTGACATGACTAATATAAACTACCGATTGCGGATTTCATATAATTGACTATTTTTATTTAAGATATAAAAATCGTAATGTATTTTGAAGTGACTATCAAAACGTTGTACACTGAGTTAGAAAATAGGCCAGCTGGTCAAAACTAAGTTCCGACCGTGGCTCCGCTCGCGTCAATATCGATCACTCGGCGCAGAATATGACATCCAGTCCAGTCCGTAACGAGAATGATTACGCTCGAGAACAGTATTTTTCTCGAGATTAAGGGTATTCTGCGTACTCCAGTGAACCTGTATGCAAAAATTTATGTTGATCGGTTCAGACTTTATGGTGTGTAAGCGTAATAAACAAACAAACAAATTGACTTTCGCATTTATAAAATTACAACACTATCTAAATAAAACAAACGAAATTAATTCGATGATTAAAACAAAACTAATGATTCGGTCCCAAACAAATATTATACAAGGAAACCCAATAAAATACGGACAGTCCTAATGGCCGTTCGATACCAAACTCTTGACTTCAGAAGGACCCTCCAGTAAAATTTATGAAGATTGACATGTCATACATATATATTATCGCGTCTTCATTGCTTACGGGGTAGATGGATCCAAAGGCCTAATGGTTTAGCTTGTTTGTGGGCAACGAATAAAAATAGTGATACATAGGTTGCTAGCCGCATCGCTTATTGACATGATTTTTAAAACTTCTGCTCATTTCCTCTCTTGGCTTCGAAGGAAGGTAGAGAAATATCACCATTGGAGAAAATAAATTCCAACCAAAATATTGGTTGGCTGGTGCTATATCACGGTTTTCAAAAGTCAAAAGTCAAAGATTTTTATTCAATATTGGACACATGTATCTTTTGAACGTAATTTTTTTTTTGTCGAACCTTATACATTCTCGTTTATATAACCTCTACAAAAGTGCGAATACAGTGTTTCACATATAAAAATTGTTTATATTTGTTGCAATTGTACGACTGCCTTACTCGAACAAAATTGAAACAAATTAACACCGATTTATTTTTGTATGAGAAATATCTACCTGAGACACCAAAACACATACCGTCTTATTATAAAACGAGGACTAAATTTAGTACCCGGTTTAAACCATTATCTGACCAAAATAAGTCGACACTTATCATTTTGACGTTTGGTCAAATGTCACTGTCAATTTGTTTTGGACGGATATTGGTTTAAACCAGGTACTAAAGTTAATCCTCTATTTTTATAATAAGACTATCAAAGTTAAAAAGTTTATAGTTTATATATATTATATTGTTGTGTGATTATGGTGTTCTCAATCATACAATGTGGACGATCTCATGATCGTTAATCATCATGGAAAATTAATCATATGCACCTATGTATTTGCTCATATTTTGTATTTGTATTTTTTTAATCCTTATTCTTACTAATATTATAAATGAGAAAGTGAGTTTGTTTGTTTGTTTATTTGTTTGTTTGTTTGTTTGTTTGTTTGTTACGCTTTCACGCCGTAACTACTGAACCGATCATCATGAAATTTTGCATACAAGTTCTCTGGAGTACGGAGAAGGACATAGGCTACCTTTTATCCCGGAAAAAAGTACTATTCCCGAGGGATCGACATTAACGCGGGTGGAGCCGTGGGCGAAAGCTAGTTATATATAAAATAAAAGATATACAAACAAACAACAATAAAATAAAATGCTTAAAAACAACCTACAAACGTCAATAAAAATTACGCAACAAAAACGCCAACAAAGGCCCTCGAACAAAACGTGTCTATTTGCACCAATTGGCAAAGAATCGGAATAATCTGCGTTCATTAACGTGTCAAAATCTTATTACTGGTGCCCGCATAAGGACATTAAGGGGAGAGATAAAACAGACGGCCATTAGCGAAGAAAAAAACGCCGATACTATCGCCTGTGAGGTGGCAATCTAATTTTTTCTTAAGTCCCAGTCAATCAGGAGAGAAATGAGCCTGGGACGATTCAGATTGGTATACGTCGTAAGACATTGTCTTATCTATAGAAGATATTGAAAAGAGGAAGTTAAAGTATAGCGGTGAAATAATTGAGAAAAATGAGTCTAGGACTAGGACGATTAAAATCGGAAGACGTTGTTAGAATTGTCTTGTTTACAGAAGATATTGAAAAGAGGAAGTTGAAGTAACAGTCAAATAATTGTCAATCAGGAGAGAAATGAGCCTAGGTCAATTAAGATCGGAATACATTGTAAGACATTGTCTTGTCTACGGCAGATATTCAACAGAGAATGCTGAAGTTTAGCGGTCAAAATACACGTTTGAAAACATAATTTGACCAATATATGAATCTGCAATACTTATTTTGGCTAGTTTCCTAGGTCAGAAAAATAACATTAAAATAAAATAAAATAAAAGTATTTTTTTTTAAACAGTCAATGATAAAGATAAAGTGCGTTAAAGTTCATGAGTAGGGGCTCGTGACGTTACAGCTAGCTTAAATAATGTAGTCATTTCAAGACTTTTCAACGGGCTATATCTTTATCATTATATGTATAATTAACTAAAGAAAAAAAAGGGTCCAATATTTTTGATTGTCTAACTGACGGACCAATTATATTTTTTAGGAAACTAATAGCCTATTATAGACTCTAGTTCGTTATAAAAATATCTGATATACCTACAATTTTATGGATACGTATAGAGCTAGGATTTAATAAAAAAATAAATGCATGCTTTGTGTCTTGCGACTTTATTGTATGTAACTATCCAAGAATAGTCTTGCAGTGTATAGCAGATTTCACAAAGGGACAAAACGTTGATTGGCTTGTTCGCAACTAGAAACAATTTTATTTCAAACCCTATGTTTAGGAATTTAAGTATATTTTACAGTGTTCCTGATTTTCGCGGTGGTGTGGCGTTGATCGTTGCTTGACATTAGTTAGGATAACGATTGACGAAGATTTATGGGACCCGTGGGTTCTAAAGGGGGTCTTAAGATTGGCAAATCGACACATAAACGCCATCTAATGTGTGTTTAGAATTGGATTTTGGATGGAATAATACTATGATGTGGTCACGTCTTTTATTAATTGTATAAGGAATGCTTTCGATGCTTATAAAGAGAAGTGATTTAGGTATTAATAAAATTTAAAATATTAAGTTTTGAACTAGTAAAGTTATTATCTGTGCCATTTAGCTTATAAAAACACTTTCCCTATTACATATTCTATTCAATTCAATCGTTTATCTTCTTATCTTAGAAAATATGTACTGAGTAGTAATTAAGGGCCCTGTTGGGCGTTGCAATGAGACAAGCACAAACTTGACAACCCAATGCAGCCCGCATTGGGTTGTTAATAATATATATCAAAAATTATTTCTTATATAAAAAAAATATAAAATTATCATAATAGCATTCACAGAGCAATATGTCTTTTAAAAATTCATGAATTGTATAGTAGCATATATTAGTCAATAGTTCTTTTCTTTCTTTCATATAAGGTGGCTTGATTAATTACAAAAATAAATTCAATTAAACATTTGAAAGCGTACTCATCAACTGATAGAAATAGATAGAGAGATAATAATTAAAAAAGACATGCAAAACAAATTTATTTATTTGATTTTATATATCATAGTATGTTGATAAGTCTACCAGTACTTTCTGTCTTTACTGGACTTATCTACTAACAATATAAATTTATTTACCCTCAACATTTTCCTTAGCTCATCAGTATGAACAACTTTTCGTATGGGGCCCATGTTGGTAGCCCGATTTTTGCCGGTGCTATACAAAAATCATAATTCCTCATATTTTCGCCCAATCCCTCGATCAGCTTTTACGATTTGCGCGGGAAGAGAAGCAGCTGGTACATTCTACGTTTTTTCTTTTCTCCCAAACCAGCTTGAAAGAGGTAATTTTATTATACAACTAGCTTTCGCCCGCGGCTCCGCCCGCCTCAATGTCGATCCCTCGGGAATAGTACTTTTTCCCGGGATAAAAGGTAGCCTATGTCCTTCTCCGCACTCCAGAGAACTTGTATGCAAAATTTCGTGATGATCGGTTCAGTAGTTACGGCGTGAAAGCGTAACAAACAAACAAACAAACAAACAAACAAACAAATAAACAAACAAACAAACAAACAAACTCGCTTTCGCATTTATAATATTATAGTATAGTATATATAGTATAGTAAGTAAGGATACACCGTTTAAAATCAAAAAAGGGAACGCCTTCTAACCATAACTCACTCACACGTCAAAAAGAGTTATAACAAATTCTAATAAAGTCCAATCGAATCCCGCATTTTTCTAAAGTGTTTTGTCAGGCGTGCAAACGTGGGGTGGGAAGGTGTCTCAATCAGCATAAAACAAAAGAAATCAATACTCACCCCCGCTGACAAAGAGCAAAGATTTCTTTCACAATTAAACAGGGTGCGGAGGGATGATAACCGGGTGATTTTGGCTTAGTGACGATTTGTTGCACTTTTTTGAATGATTGTAATTGTTGCGTTTTATCAATGGTGTACAGAGTTGATGGTTACAAAACTGTTGTAATTTTCTTATTTTTCATACCTTGTAGTGATCTGCATACAATCCAACACTTAGATAGTACTTAACTTACATTACATTTTGGAATATATAAAATATACATTCGAAATAAAACTATACCTATAAGCATAACAAAGAAGAACCTAATTGTGGTAGAGCCACGCTACTGGCAAAATTATTGGTAAGAGGGTTACAGCTTAGCCAGCATGCGTCACCGTCTGCCGTTAATATAATTGGTATTGACAAATATATAAATGAGATTTTGTATTTTTTACACGCACTTATAATACCAAAACCTAATAAAATTAGATTTTTTGATTCTGAGATTCTGATTAGCCATAATCTAATTTGTTGTATCTGTTTGCTTATTATTTATCTATGTTTTAAATACACCATAGGCGACTAGCGTTTTGCGGGCTGATGCGATGTCCATACCTCTAAAGATTAAATGACATTGCGTAAATATAATTCTCTTTGCTTTCCAAACGTAATAAACACTGAACTAGGAACTCTTATTTCTCTGAAATATTCATGGAAGCGAAAAAATGGAAAACTGGATTGATAATCCATTCGATTCCTAATCCGCCTTAGTTTATCCACGGATCATGTCTGATGGGCGGGATGGACGCTCGTGACTCTGAATACTGGCGCTGCGAATTAGAAATATTCGTCCATGGCGGGTTGTTAAAACAAATCCTTGTTTAAATAAGTAGTCTTTGTTCCGGTTTCCGATTTACACTCGTCTGGAGTGGTGTCTTCCCATTGTAACCAACACGATGTACCATTATGTTTTTTTTTTAAATAAGTTTGTTGTAATATTTATGTTTCTTAAGTCCGTTCAAAGCCATATTATTTCGACTTTAGTTCGGCTGTGTCTAATATCGTATCTCAAATATCATTAAATAGGTATAAATTACTTAGTACGTAGGCCAGAACATTTGATTAATATTTTTAAGGATTAATATGTTATATTTTTATTTAATTATATAAATATATAGTCAAATTAATGTTAAAATATACATGTCAAATTATATTTTTTAGTCAAAAAGTCCGCCCCGAATCGTACCTGACGCAAAAATGCATAACTCTTGCAGCATTCCCCCGCTGTATCGCGAGGGATATGCGTTGCGTCAGGTATGAGTCAGCGCGATTGTCGAAGCGAGCGCGATTGTGTATAAATTGAATGAGCGTTAAGAGAAGTGCTTTTTCAAATTTGCTGTTTTTTTGATTTTATAATTTTAATTATTCATTTGAAAATGGACAGTAAATTAATGTCTGAGTATATGATAAGTACATGTATATAAACTTGCAGGCCTGGTATGAAAATATTCAATACACATCGGGATAAAAAGTTTAAATACAATCGATTTCTATTCTTAACATTATAACACTAATGGTTTTGTTAATATCTTTTTAAATATTCAATGAATACTTATCTGCTCACTAAAAAAATACATACGTTGTACTCGGAATATGCCCAATAAGCCATGAAAGTTCCAGAAAAGGCGCAACGAGAGGAGATGGGTCCACTACATGAGGAACAAGAGAAAAATATCTCCAGAGCGCTTTCATCTGCAAACACTGCTTCAATATTTAATAATCCTCCGGTAACGAGCTATGGAGCTGGAGTTAGAAAAGTTTAAATGGTCTGCCGCTTATACCAGTAATGTGTGTACCTACGTATGTGCACACATAATTCCTTTGTTGTAGAGTCTATGTATTCTTCCTACTTTAATATGGGAGTAATTTGAGTAGATAGCTCTTTTATCATATTGAAATTAAGGTTGCATTTTAACAGATGTTCTGTAAAAAAGCAATCTTAACTTTAACCTTTATATTTGTAATTTTTTTGAAAGTTGTCTGTGTACACAATACACATACATCGTGATGTTATTTATGTATACCTTATTTTCAAACTTTAAAATTGTAGAACTTTTTTTACTTGACTAGACTTGATATTTGCAGTTTATGAGAGAACCATCAAAACAGTAGTTGAAGGATGAGAGAAGGAAAATAAATAAGGGTAAAATCAAGAAGGTCTTTTGAGCAAATCAAATATAAATTAAATTTAAAAACACTTAAAAAGGAAATTAAATAATTAGCTATAAAAATTGGAGTCTCTTAATAATAAGAAAAATTATAGACCCGCTGTTACAAGAATTACAAAACAGTAACGTTTGCATTAGCAGAATAGTAACGCATTAGTACTTGGCCTTTTACAGGTTGACCTGTATATCGCCTCTAAAGCTATACATGTTTTCTAGACTAGACCATTTTTCGCCGATCGTCGCGTCGTGCGTGATGGCGAATGCTCAAAATTCACCGTCACGCACCATCTAATATCAAAGTGGGATGAACAATAACAGGATTGTCAATACTTACAACCTATTTTTAGACAAATTCGTCTTTTTTGACAGCATAATGTTAGATGTTAATTAATTAATTGATCTACCAGATCAATTCACGATATAACATAACTTTACAAAGGCCCTAATCCGAAAATTAAGCCGCCGAAAAACCTGAAAAGAAAAACCTTACACAATTGGTGATTTCTTTAAATTTAATGTAATTTAGTGATCTTTGTTCATTGATTGTTTGACAACAACTAAAAATTAATCATCCCCTATTTTCCTGCCCTTAGGTTTGGTAGTTTTTATCCAGATTTATATGGGACCAGTTGGGATATATCCTTTTTAATAAAAAAAAATATTATCAATATCGGACTATTCTGTAAAAAAGTTATGCGTTGTTAAAAAAATATATACGTGTTGATTTGAGAACGTCCTCCGTTTTTTCGTCGGTTGAAAAGAAACTTATATGCATATTATGAGCCCGTGCAAAACATACCTCTTTGATCTCTTTTTAGTCAGTCGTGTAATAACACCCCTCTTTTTGTCAGAGCTTACCAGTAATGATCAAGACATTTAATCATAATCGCACGGCTTTATCGTCCCCCTGCGGTGGGTCAAGCAAAGACGGGAGATTATCATAACGTGCACTGTTGCTTGTTTGTCTTTTCTCTAATGGCCCGGCTACTGCATATGCGGGCTTAATTAATATGGGTTGATATGGTAATGATAAATTCTGGAGTAATGTATGTCCCGCTTTGATTTAATTATTTTTTTGATAAATATAAGTTGCAATATGTGGAAAACTTTGTGAAATGTAACTGAAAATGTTTGTTGTAAGTCTGTATAAACATATATATGGGCTTGTATTAACGTTGTTGGCTTTTATTAAATAGTAGCTTTTGCCTGCGGCTCCGCTCGCGTTAATTATGTTCCCTCAGGAGCAGTACGTTTTTCCGGGATAAAATACACTATGTACCTATACGGAACATAGAAACCTTTGTACTGTGTATAAATATATTTATTTATTATATTTATTCAATAAAAACAAAAAAAAACATTGGAAAGTTAAGTTTTTTTAATAAAAACATAAAACTGTCAAATACCATATATTTATAAACATCAATGACCAGGCAAGCAGAAGCAGACAGAGGTCAGCAATAAAGTGACCGTCGTCACAGCGTCACGTCCGACCGCGGCACCCTCGTTGCGGCCGAATCTGTTTTATTGACTCTTGCGGTTTCTGCATTCCTGGTACCGGTTTGTGAGATCGAAAGTGAAAACGAGGTGATTTCGGCAACTCGTGACGTCCGGACGTGACACTATTCATTCACTCGTATTTTTGGGGCTCTCGGGCTACAAAAAAGAACACTCTTAGGTAATTGGGGTCTCAGTTTATAAGTAATCCCGTTTTTTGTGTAAAGTTATTAGGGTATTTAAATAGATAACATTTTGTTAATAATAAGTGTTTGTGGTCAGTTCTTGACCACAGGTAAATTTTAACCTACAACTAGTGAACTGTAGGCACAAACTTCTCAATTTTTTCAGCCCACTAGGGGTATGCGTTTCCTTTCACATCACGACACCGATACAAGCTTAATTCTTAAGTCTTACATACAGAGAGTAGCCCCAAATATATCCACCATATTCTGTGACAATTAATCGTATTAATAAGGGACAAAGAACTAAGACGATTTAAATACAGTCCCTAATCCGGATACGTAACAAATATCACTAATATTTCAAAGTCGCGGACATCTGGACTGGCCGGCTGCTTCAGAAATAATTGTCAGGGGTCAACCCTTCAACTACACTTTTTGTTACTAATGACGATGATATTTTAAAGTAGACGGACTTCTGGGATCGAGATATTAATTTGTTCATTTTATTATAGAGATATGAAAGAAAAAGACGTTCCAATTCACAGTGAAACCCGATTAGTGAATTTCACAGATTTAGTGCCAAACATATGTTAGGTCAGTTATTATGAACATTTTTTTCTCTTTTTACTGATTTAGTTAGTCTTAGTATTAATATAAATAAAACAATACCTATACTTTTTTAAAGAAAAAAACCACGACTGACACGGATAAACTTGTCCTTTCTAACTAATGTCATAAAAGCGAAAAAGAGTATGTGCTTGTTGATTTATTTTTATTTATGTTTCAGTAGTTCAGATTCAGTAAATTGGTTCAGTTAAAGCTTTCACGCTTTAACTAATGAACCGATAATCATGAAATTTTGGGTACTCGTTATCTGGGATATAAAGAAGGGCATAGGCTACCTTTCATACCGGAAAGTAAAAAAGTCAAAGATTGTTATTCAAAATTGGATACATGTATCTTTTTTTGAACGAATTTTTCACTCATTACATTCGTGAAACTTTTTATGTACCCTCAAAATACGCTTTTTTTTACAAATTTACAAATTCACTGTCACTTCCACAGACTAACGACATCTATTAAGCTAAAATCATAAGCTGTTTATGCTTTACAGAGGGTGCCAAAATAATAAAGAGATATGCAAACATTTGATAAACATTACCCTCATTCTGGCACAGTCGGGTAAACACAACAACCTAAAAAACAGTGAGGTAAAATACCTATCGAGTTAATCATGGAATTGAGATTAAAAGAACAAGACCAGAGCAGACGAGGGTGTCGAGTTGTCACATTTCAACACTCCCTTTGTGATGGCCATAAAACGCAAATTCGGCAATAAAAGAACGCCGGCAATGTACACCGACTCTATACAATACCTTTCGGATTATTTTATTTTTTTCTATTCAGATAAATGGAAAAAAGTTGATAGAGTGGACAAAGTTACCAAAAATTTTATAAATTTATTCGTATGACAGTTTACAGTCGTGCTTTGTCTAAAATTTTCAGTAACTACTAAATGCATCATTTACCAAAATTGTATGCTTATATTTATAGCTTATTGTATAAGTGGTTCGTTGAGCTGTTAACCTCGCGATAACACATCACGGGCCAAATTCAGTAATCCTTACTTCCTTATCCTTACTTATATTATAAATGCGAAAGTGAGTTTGTTTGTTTGTTTGTTACGCTTTCACGCCGTAACTACTGAACCGATCATTATAAAATTTTGCATACAAGTTCTCTGGAGTACAGAGAAGGACATAGGCTACCTTTTATCCCGGGAAAAAGTACTATTCCCGAGGGATCGATATTAACGCGGGCGGAAACGCGGGCGAAAGCTAGTTATGAAATATTTCCAAAAAGCAAATCGACATATAAGTCTATGTAATATTAACTACTCCCAAAATTTCACGAGAATCGGTTGAGTTATGCGACTTTTAGAGGAGAACAGCCGAATACGAGTCAGACGGACACACAAAAAGAATTTTGCCCAAGCTGACACGGAGATAACGCTCGCTCGATTTCAGCATGACTTCAGGCATATAGGCATAGACCATATCTTTATTTAAAAAATATTTGATGTATTCTTTAAATAAAGATATGGATATATAAATTCAGCTATATGACTAAAATACAACTAAGTACGTAATTTCCGTTGCGTCGCTAACTACGTGATTTCCGTTGTAAATGATTCCTGATGTTTTCGGAAGATCCAATAAATATATGATTAAAAATGATTTTATTTAATTTCATTTCCTTCCATGATTACAATGACAACTCTAGTCGAATGTTATGTAAAGGTCAGTGTTAATACGTACCCACTCAAAATATTTAAGAAAGGAATTTATTAATCTTCAGTAAATTTCACACGATTTTGAATCTTATTTTAACGTGACAAGATATTTTTTTAAGTTTTTTTGTCACGATTGTGGTAAGATTCAGTTACAATGAAGGGCTAATTAGCTGTCAGGTTTCCAGACTGAGTCCGATTGTCTGTCCCAGAAATGCAAATTATTCAGATGTCTCCGGTGTGCAATGTTCTATTAAGAATGCAGAGGTCTCCTCTTTTTGTTCGGGTTGTATTGAAGCCTCATAGTGCCGGGTGTTTGTCAATTAATATTCAGGGAGTTTCCAATAGAAATATCCTTTAAATTTATTCCGTATTTTTGTAAAACGTTAGTCTCAATTTCTACTTAGAAGAGTAAACTTATATTT
Organism: Elegia similella; assembly: GCA_947532085.1. Classification (NCBI taxonomy): domain Eukaryota; kingdom Metazoa; phylum Arthropoda; class Insecta; order Lepidoptera; family Pyralidae; genus Elegia; species Elegia similella. The sequence continues at coordinate 8,703,609 of OX383937.1, forward strand.
ACAAAACTTGAATGACAGTATAGGTAACTTTACTTATAGGTACTTTTTTTAAATCTATGCCTGTTTGTAGCGTAGTAGTATTCATCTCTATACATTTATTGGCGCTTTTAGATTAATTTAATTTCGAACGATATATATATTTATATTTTATAGTTATATATATAACTTTAAAAAATGCATTACATTTAGCTCGAAATCAAATATTATAATATGTGTGACGCTACATAAAAAAAAATGGCAAGGAATTATCGAATTTTAGGGTAGTGTCATATAATATACACTTAAAATTATCAAATAAAAATCTTCTAGCTTCAGCATAATGCAGGCAAGTTTTCTAGCAAATATTAAAGCGAGTAGGTATGTTTATTTCATCAGATATCTAACAAAAAGGTCACTTTACTGTTAAAACTTACAAAAAAATGTAAAAAAATTCTTACAAATATTTTTTTAAGTAATTGCGACATTATTGTTGAAAGTCACGTTAATGTCACGCGTGTGATATGCTAAAATGTGAATAAATCACAAGCAACTAGAACTCACAAACAATTAGGGGAGAGTTGGGCGCTTGCCTAATTGCTATGTGATTTGCAAGTGTTTCTAATTGCGACGAAATTTGGAATCCGAGGCGATCAGTCACAGCGCCATTGGTTAATTAAACCATTTGTCTAATAAGTTCTCATATGGACATTTTTGCTTATCTAGGTTGTGTAGATCGCAATGTCGATGTCGGGGAAAAAGGTTTTTTTTGTTATAATTTGTAGCATGAAGTTGAAATAAAAGTAGCCTTGTTCATACTATCAGGATCAAACTGTATTTTTAACATTAAAAAGTTTTTTTTTTCGAATAAATGGATATAAACACTACCGCAATATGTCAATCGTTTTTCTGGCGATTATGTGTATGAGACTAAAAAATACATTAGACGTTATAATATATATTAGAATAAACCAACCAAGTTCGAGTCGGACAAGCGCACGAAGGGTTATGTACCATCTATAAAAACGGCAAAAAAATAATATCTGTTGTATGTGATTGTAAATATTAATTAAATTTTAATTTAGCGATTTATTTATATTTAGTGAATATTTCAAGCACCTACCTGTTGCCTTAATTAAAATCGAGCAAAAAGATGTGGGAACCCCCATAAATATTTTTTATTCTTTTTTTTTTTGTATTTGTTGTTTCAACGGCAACAGTAATACATCATCTGTGAAAATTTCATTGAAAATTCATCTATTATATTACGGTTCATCAGATACAGCATGGTGACAGATGGACGAACATACAGACAGACGGACAGCGGAGGTATATTAATAGGGTCCCGTTTTTTTTCCTTTGGGTACGGAACCCTAAAAACGTATGTTAATCGACGTAGGATTTTAATTTAAATAACTTTTAATTGAATAATAATACATTCTTTTATTTTTCCTACAGTTACATGATATTAAAACGGTCTCATAGCAATCAATTTGGAACAACATTAGTCGTCGTATTTCACGGAAAGAGGAATTTCACACGGCCAAAACTCATTGATTCTTTATTTCCCAAAGATCACTGAAATTGGAAAGAGCCTCCATTTCGCTGTACCAACATTACCCGTCGCATTTCCCGAAAGGTTTTCATTAACAGCATCGCCTCACATATTTGTCATAACCCGTCGCTGCCGGGTCTCATTTTTTTAGGGTCTCGTAAGCAACTTGGGCGGAACCAAATCTTAGTTCCTAATTATTTTATCATTTTCTATAGGATAAATTAACCCAAAGTGGCATTTTGGATCGATACAACTGGAATAAGCAACATAATTAGCACAGGATCTGACAATAAAAAAATAGCAAAGCACCAAAATTGTAGATTGATATTTTTTAATTCTTGCTAGATTTAATTTACCTAATTTCTATTAAATTGATACCGGTAACGTACCGGTATCACTGAAATCTAAATATATGTTTTATACTTTCAGTTGTTGGATTTAATATCAGTCACATCACAATGCTTTAAAGAAAGAAAATCCACTAAGTCCACAAAATAAAACAAAGATATTTTTTTTTTTGGACCTGAATTTTATAATTTTTCGTAAGACAGTAAATACATGATAATAGCTAAGGTAATCATAGGACGTGTCGGGAAAATGTAAGTTTGTATATTGTTATAATAAATAAATGAATTTAAATATGCACGGAACCCTGGTTAGATTTCGGGTAGCTATTATTTTATTTTCTCACAGCGCTAACGCCCAAGTTGTCGCGGATGCTTCTTTTTCACGCATTTTTAATTTGCGTTGTTTCGGTTTTGTTTCTTAGCATAGGACATAATTGCCGTCGCTTGGTGCTGAAATTTATAGGAATAGGGAACGTGCACGATGCGTAGATTTTCAAATCTTTCTGCTGATGTAAGCTGAAAAAGACTGCTAAGCCGCAGTACTGGACTTATTCTTCTCAGTAGTGCTATTTTCCAAACGCTAGAAGTTTGTGTCGATTATACAAATATTATAAAAGAGTTATTACCCTTATTAGAAAGAAAAGATGACGTTCAAAAAGAGATACATATGAAACTTTAGAGAGACGCTATTTTTTATATCTTTGTTTGATACAAATTTAAATAAAAGATATTCACTTCATTTCTTACTATAACTTGGTATCGATCTATATCAGTAGTATCCCAACCTTTATTCCCTTCTCAAATCCAACAAATTCCTTTTCTTTTTCAGCTTAATAATGCTTCCAAAGAGTAGCAGCGTCGGAAGAAAAGTAAGTCAAAGAAACTGCGCTCTTCGGACCGCGTTCCAAATGTGGCAATATCCTCCTATGGAACGAAGAATTCTGGGGCAGGCCGTTATCCATCAGTGGACTTCTTGCAGTTGAGAAGTTGATGATAATGACGAGGATTTCATTTGAAAATGGCCTTATTCAAGGGCTTCAAATAAAGCCATTCTAACAAAACACAATATTTATCATAGCTGCCGAATAAAGTTTTCAAATCACACGTACAAAATTATAATGGCGTTTTCACTGAACCGTTTGGGCGAGCCGAAAATCCCTGACTCTATTATACCTTTATATCTTTAAGAGATTTTACAGTGTGAATGAATGAATGAATGAATGATTTGTGTGGAAGTGCAGTGTCATTGTGGTCACGATGACCAGACCATGATGCACCTCCTTTCGTGCTCTCTGTGCCCCACCAGCTGCACCAAAGAGGATCTGAACACTGCATCCGAGAATGGTGTCAGAGTCGCCACATACTGGAGAGACAAAATCTAATCCCTTGAGCCATCGACACGAAAAGAAGAAGAAGAGATTTTACGAGAGTTATTCATAGGACAACGAAAAAATAAATGCAACATACCCTATTGCCAGCCGCTTTCTCTTAAAATTCATCGGAATTTGTTACTCCGTTTTTCTCATAACACCTCTTCCTGAGTGACTAATCGGTTCAGACGAGGGGTGATTGTTGTTTATTTTGGACCATTTTTTAATACAGATGTAAACGGTTACGATTCGAAACTGAAATTGAACATGTCTGCATAGAAGTGAGAACGCAAATTTTTAAGGTTCCGTACCCAAAGGGTAACAACAGGACCCTATTAACATCGCTCCGCTGTCCGTCTGTCACCAGGCTGTATCTCATGAACCGTTAGACAGTTGACATTTTCACAGATGGTGTATTTCTGTTGCCCTTACAATAATAAATACAAAAAAAATATATTAATATCAATATTTAAGGGGGCTTCCATATAACAAACGTGATTTTATTTGCTTGTTTTTGCTTGATATTGATAACGGCAATAGGTAGACGCTTGAAATATTCACAGAATATTTAGTTATATACTCACTTTAAAAATAAATAATTCACTAAAAATTAAATTAATATTAAAGGGGGGCTCCCAAACAACAGACATGTTTTTTTTGCCGTTTTTATAGATAACGGTACGGAACCCTTAGTTCGCGAGTCTGATTCGCACTTGGCCGGTTTTTTTATCTATTATTCATGGCTGAATATGCCCTTTTAAATACCTCAAGTAGCCCAATTTAGATACTTTAGAGAGCATACACAATATTATCGTATTAAAGATCTTGTCATTAATATGCTTTTTGTATAGTTAGACAATCATATTTTAAAAATGTGTCATTAATTTCATTATGCATTTAATGTTACTGACTATCAAAGTTGTAGGATAAAATGTTTAAGGGCCTCTATAAAGAAATAATTAAACTGGATTAGACAGATAAATTTACAAACATGTAATTGGAATCAATTTAACCAGTACGAATTTTTAATCAACATATAAAAACCAACACGAGAACTTTTTTATAAGACATCTAAAAGTGTTATTCTAACAAAGAAATACAAAACGCAACAACAAGAGACAAAACTTGAACAATATGTAATTTTAAATCCCCACAGGCGTTTCATAAAGAGAAATTAAAGTAAACAAAAATCCGAAATCTCCATTTTCCTGTTAACTAGCTTTCCCTCCCTTGTTTGTCGATGTCTGCACCCATTTGTTCTCAGACTTCGAACATTCTATAAAATTTTATGTAGACTAGGCGAGTCAATAGACTTAATAGAGCAGCCAGTGATTATCAACCACGGAATTTAAAAAGGTTTATTATTCCGTGTTATCAACCATAGATGTTATAATGAGGATTGTTGTTCCTAGTTTGGTTAGGACATTGCAGGCTTGAATCACCTGATTGTCTGATAATAAAGATGTTTCCGTGCTTCGGAAGACACGTTAAGCCGTTGGTCCCGGCTGCCATCTGCTAGTAGTTAAAGGAACCACGTCAGAGGCCGAGAGACGGTTCCGAAGAACTCTGAAACCATGGTGTGCATGGTCGATTGACCGTGTCACCTACACGAAATGATGATGATAATGAGGGCTTTTTTAAATCGTAGGATCCGATTAGCGGATATCATTGGCTTACATTTGACTACCAGCAACAACTGACACATTGATGCCCAATAATAACCCATTGCTTTCTGAAAATCCCTATTTAGTGCCACCTCCCGTATATACACTATTATCGTTGGAATCGTGCACTATTATCGTTTAAAAATTTCGGTCCAGATTTGGTGTGGATCGGCACCTAATAATGGGAATACCATATTCACTAAACGTCAGTCATACCATACCCTCATATAAGCTACACAAATCCTACGGATTAGAGACTTAATATATGAATTGAATCCAATAATCTCTTGATAATTGATTGCATCTAATATGAAGTTACAGAGATGTTGCTGTCGCTAATCGTAGGCTAAATTAAAATCATTGACGTAATATGTCGTTTTTTTATTTGGTAGTCGTATCAGTAAGTGGCCAACACTGGTGTCAGATATTTCACGCTCCCTTAAGACATTTGGCTATTTGAAAGGCTGTGTAAATGTGATAGTACCTTGAGGGTGAGCCACTGCTCTAAATAAATCGGAGTATCATTTTTTCATCATCATCCGGTCTTTTTAGTCTCCACTGCAGGAGCATGACCCTCTCTGTACTACCGGAGCCATACTTGGCCAGAGCAGACAGAGGATTTGGCCTACACTCTCCTCGCTGGCCAGACGGGTTGAAGGGGTCTCATTGATGTTTATGAGTTTTGTTTAGCTTGTATTTCCTAAGTCGGCTCTTACGACCTCCAAGGAAAGACTAGGAGTGGTCTTATTCTACTTTGCCGGAAACCACACGGCATCCAACCAAGCGGAGTATACAAATCTTTAAATACATATATTTAGTGGATTTATAAATACCGTTTACATAATCTGAGAATTTGTTTTAAAAAATCCTTACTAATATTATAAATGCGAAAGTAAGTTTGTTTGTTACCCTTTTACGCCTTTACTTCTGAACCAATCATCATGAAATTTTGTATACACTTATCTGAGGTACGGAGAAGGACATAGAATACATTTTATCCCGGCAAAGAGTACTGTTCCCGAGGGAAAACTCTGTATCGACAATAACGCGGGCGGAGCCGCGGGCGAAAGCTAGCACGGTACATAAATATGTTATACGTCTGATTATAATTGTGAATTTTATTGTAATTACATATTAGTTTAATTTGACTTCACTCGGGAAACATTTTTCTAACTCTCAATACCACTCGTCCTATATGAACATATTCTGAATGCATTGAAAAATATTAATCTCACAACACGGTAATAGATATTTATGCCCCGTCGGACGCAATTTGCATGAAGCTTCATAAGACCGCATTATAAAATCGGTAATATGTTTACTATCGATACAATTATCCGGTCGACTTGCCGTGTGGAGAATAATGAGAACAAAGTAATATCGGGGCTATTAGATTTTAATTTAATCTACCATTATTTATATTATTTATACATTGTCCAAAGCAGCGAATCCCGAACCTTTTTCCGCCAGAACCCTTTTTGAAACGAATAATCATATTTCACCCTTTTAAAAGTTAGAATAAACGATTTATAGATTTTGAGTAAAGTATTTTTTTTGAGGATGTGGTGTTTTTATACTTCCTCTTAGCGTTTTCCAGTTAGCATTCTCATCTATGGTGTGGTGGTTGCGTAGTCCGAGGTCCTCTAATATGACAGATTTGACAATGTTTTTACGGCCGCTTGCCTTACATCAACCCTTCTTAGGTGGGTACTGGCCTTACCTTTTCCACGTCGTAGTATAATATTTAATATATTATAGGTAAGGTAGAAGAAGTAAGGGAAACCATACAGTTTCAATCGATCAAAAGATTAATTATGACCCAACTAAAATTGTACAAAAGTTTGTAGGTTTGTTACTTCTGATCTATTTCATAGTCTATTCCTATAGGATCGGTAATAGCAATTTTTTGTTGTATGAGTAAGTTGTGCCGTGTGGTATCCGGCAGAGTAGAATAGGACCACTCCAAGTCTTCCCGTGGATGTCGTAGAAGGCGACTTAGGAATTACAAGCTAAACAAAGCTTATAAACATCTAACAGACCTCTCCAACCCGTCTGGCCAGCGTGGAGAGTGTAGGCCAAGTCCTCTGGCTGCTCTAGCCAAGTATGGCCCTAGTAGTACAGAGAGGGTCGTGCTCCTGTAGTGGAGACTAAAAAGGACCTGATGATGATGATGATGATGATGAGTAAGTGACCAACATTGATATCAAATTTGTAAAGCTGGGTTCTGACATATCTTAACGACTGTCGTCAATGATGACAACCGGGACCAATGGCTTTACTTCCGAAAGACCAATGGCATGCTTTCCGAAGCTTGAGATATTTTTACGCCACCCATCCTAGTGGAGACCGCGCCCAGGGTTGCTTAACATGCATAAGAGCAATTAATGCTTTCGTTTACTGGGCCATCAAACTCCTCATTAGCACAAAAATTGATAACATAGAAATAATATCACAAATATTGTCATAACATTTTGTTACTACCCTGCCCCTCTTTTACGTCTGAGAAGGTCCAAAACAATTACAATACCCTTTTAACTTTCCAAATGCGTTTTTCCATTCTCACGTACCCTCAAAATCGCATAAGAGTAGGTGCCAAATGATATAGCTCCGGAGGTCCAATGTCAGATGATAGGTAGAATTCATACAACGCGCGGGACGCATGCAAACGCCCTAATTATGAAATCCCAAGATGGCGGAATTCAGGTACGCTTGGATGGGTTTTTAGAGTTGTACTGTAAATGTGAATTTTAGGAAGTTTTTAGAGAAGCTGTCGCGTTGGAATGTCGTTGGACACTGAACTGAACATAAACGTGAAAACTATACTAATTCTAACTAATATTATAAATGCAAAAGTGAGTTTGTTTATTTGTTACGCTTTCACGTCTACTGAACCGATCGCTCCCTTGAAATTTTGCATTATTGTGTAGTGCGGAAAAGGACTAATTGTACATTTTATCCTAGGAAAAAGTAATGATCGCGAAGGATCGACGTTAACGCGTGCAGAGCCGCGGGTGAAAGCTGGTTTGAAATAAATTATTTGAAGAAAGACGGATACGTTATTTATTATATCCCTTCAATCTATTTTATGAAATGAGCAGTTGCCGGAACTCGCACTTTATTTTAAGATCTTTATTTTTTTAAATCATGTATCTGATAAATTATGGTCGACCATCATCATGTCTCGGGTGTTTTCGGCCACGCACAGCATGTAATATTTTTTGTCTCATTCTTTGATTCATCTTCTCATTCACAGTGAATTAAGAACTGTAAATATAAATATCACTTTCACACTAATAATAGTATCAAAGATAATCGTTTCGGCCATTCATTTGGCCAAAACGATTCACATTTTTTTTAGGCTACCAGCTCAATAGCTACGTTCAATAGAACGTATTATGTAGCTACTCGTACAATGCTCTAAAATACATGAACAGACACAAGATTATTACCGCTTTACCTACAATTTGTCGAATAATTATAAATAACAATCGTTTTGACGTGATATGATAATGTTTTATAAATCGATGAACGCTGGCTGCACGCCCGAAAAAGTGTCATGTTCCACGTGCAAGCGAGAGCGAAACAAACGATAGAGAGGCATGATCGGCCTAAGCGTTCGGCTTGTGACGCATCTATAGGAAGCGTTCGGCTTGTACCGTATCTACCTATCTTCCACCGTTATCACGTAAAATCGACTTTACAGACAAACATTTTATTTTTATTTTAAAGCTTTGCAATATTAGAGATTTCCTGCAATTTCCCCAATATAATATCAGACTTTGTTTGAAAAACTTCAAAAGCTCAACCAATTTTCAATATGAAAAATCAAAGTTTATTAGCGCATTAGATGTTTAAAAATGCAAAACTGTTAGATTTGTCGGCGTATGTGGTCGTCTAGACGCGTACCGCTGCGCGCTCAACCGAACGAATATTTGATTATGTAAAGAGAACCGAATAGTGACGTTGCTGTTAGTGTACCAAATTTATTGTTCTGTGAAACCTTTTGTATTGTGTTTTAGACTTTATGGCGATACTAGCTTTATTCTGCGGCTTTCTTCGCACCTTTTTCAATTATTAACGCATTGAAAAACTATTAGATTTGTCGGAGTACGTGGCCGTCTAGACGCGTACCACTGCGCGCTCAACCGAACGAATATTTGATTATGTAAAGAGACCAAATAGTGACGTTACTGTTAGTGTACCAAATTTATTGTTCTGTGAAACCTTTTGTATTGTGTTTTAGACTTTATGGTGATACTAGCTTTATTCTGCGGCTTTGTTAGCACTTTTTTCAATTATTAGCGCATAGATGTTTAAATATGCAAAACTGTTAGATTTGTCGGCGTATGTGGCCGTCTAGACGCGTACCACTGCGCGCTCAACCGAACGCATATTTGATTATGTAAAGAGACCGAATAGTGATATTACTGTTAGTGTACCAAATTTATTATACTGTGAAACCTTTTGTATTGTGTTTTAGACTTTATGGCGATACTAGCTTTATTCTGCGGCTTTGTTAGCACCTTTTTCAATTTCCAATTATTTCGTGATATGTACTCTTATCTTAGTTTCGTTAGTTATAACAGTAGAAAGTCTTACGTTAGTTTCAATTGCGAAAGTTATTTAAATTTGGTTATTTTATTTAGCATAGTTATTAAACGGATATACGTAACCAGTCTTACCACCATGCCACTCGGGCAGGATTCCAAAAATGTTGTATTTTAATATTATCTTTAAAGTTTTGTTTGAGAAAACTGGAAGGTTTTCTTTTTTGTGAAATAAATAAGACTTTTTTTTTCTGAAAAACAACTCAGATCAATTAAAAAAGTAGACTTAAGACTCAAACAAAACTTTAAATCACAAAGTTTACGTTCCAGATCAATAAATCGGAACATCTTTATCTCTTAAAACTTAGCGTTACTTTACCTTAAGCGTTTCATTACAGCAGATAGGCTTACGTGAGTTATGGTTATTAAATTGCGAAACAAAATAGCATTACTATTATTCAACATGGCTTGGCTCTTAAGATTGTAGCAAAACAAACTTTTCTCTTTCCAATCAATAAATGGAACATCTTTATCACTTAAAACTTAACTAAAGCGTTACTTTAACTTTCATTACAGCAGATAGGCTTACGTGAGTTATGGTTATTTGAATTGCGAAACAAAATAGCATTACTATTCTTAAAAAACATCTTGACTTGGCAATTAAGATTGCAGCAAAACAATCTTAACTCTTCCCAATCAATAAATTGAAACATCTTTGTCGCTTAAACCATAACTTCAAGCACACTACTTTCATTACAGTAGATAGATTCACGTGATTTATGGTTATTTGAATTGCGAAACAAAATAGCATTACTATTCTTAAAAAACATCTTGACTTGGCAATTAAGATTGCAGCAAAACAATCTTAACTCTTCCCAATCAATAAATTGAAACATCTTTGTCGCTTAAAACATAACTTCAAGCACACTACTTTCATTACAGTAGATAGATTCACGTGATTTATGGTTATTTGAATTGCGAAACAAAATAGCATTATTATTCTTCAAAAGCATCTTAGCTTGGCACTTAAGATTGTAGCAAAACAAACTTTTCTCTTCCCAATCAATAAATCGGAACATCTTTATCGCTTAAAACTTAACTAAAGCGTTACTTTAACTTTCATTACAGCAGATAGGCTTACGTGAGTTATGGTTATTTGAATTGCGAAACAAAATAAATTTAGCGAACGTGCGCTATGCCGCTGCTCTTTGCATTTTTGAGTGCTTATTTCGGGCTGGATAAAAGTTTCGGTTATTTATGGCCGTTCTAAGATTTAATGTGAAGTCAAATAGCGATAATGTAAATGCCGGCGGGATCCTGAATATATTTCCGATTGTGAGTTTCGTTTGTGTAACTCTATTAAGATTGTTTAGATTTATTGTCTGTTTTAGTGTAATTTTGTCAAATTTAAGGTGTTAAAACACAATGTACATATTTCTAAATATTTGTTACGTAAGTATATTGTTATTAAATACTAGTACACACATTTTACTCAGTGTGTTAGGTAATACACAGAGAAATACACAAAAATACTAAAATGGAATAAAAAATGTTTGGTTTAAATTATGTAAATGGTTTATAAATTACTAGCTTTCGCCCGCGGCTCCGCCCGCGTCAATGTCGATCCCTTGGGAATAGTACTTTTGACCGAGATAAAAGGTAGCCTATGTCCTTCTCTGTATTCCAGAGAACTTGTATGCAAACTTTCATGATGATCGGTTCAGTAGTTACAGCGTGAAAGCGTAACAAACAAACAAACTCACTTTCGCATTTATAATATTAGTAAGGATAAGGATAAAAAGAAGTGTGTTTTTATCCATCTTTAATATGAGAATGACATTATTAAAATTCATATAAGGACATATATAGTTACTTAAGGGTAATGGACGTAGGTTTTTCTTTTTAACTATTAATTTGCCCGGATGTGCATGCTTGCCGCAAGACATACGAGTATAACGTATTTTGCGAACATCTATCTATGATATTCCCAAAAGGTACCTATGGTTATGACGAAGCCACGGATACAGTTAGTAATTTAATTCGTTTCTCTTTACTCAATAACACAGGCAATATAACCTATTTTAGGTTATATTGTCTGTGCCCAATAAGGATCATAAAATAAAACGTGTTTAACAGCCGATAAAGTACGTTATCAAGTAGAACAATATTCATAGAAAATAGCAAAGAAAGCTATTTATTTTAAATTATTACATCTATAGGCAAATATTAATCATCAAATAACAAGGCCCAATCCCCAGCCATTGCTTTATTGCCCATCTAGCTCAACAGCAGGCAATGGAAGTGACATAGACAATTTGATTCCCAGGTGAACAAAGTATATTAAAAAGTCGCTTTTGATCACCCAGGTAAGATCACCTAGGGGCTCAAATTCAGAGGTGAACGAAGCAAACTAAAAGGGTGTACTTTGTTCACCCAAGTGATATCATCTAGATGATCAAAGTGGAATAAACTCTTAGACCCGAAGACCGCAGAGTAGGATGATAAAAAAAAAACTTATAAAGCTGCTAAATAGCTTCATCGTGCGTAAATTATCGCAGTGTTTTGCAAATTTTTGTGTTCAAGGTATACCTACGAAATTAAGAAATATGTATATCATTAAAATACAATATTTATGTTTTATTAAAATCAATATGTTCGAGCTACGCTCGCACATTTGGGCGACCCGCGACTTACATCATGTAGGTCGCGTGTCAGCTACTTTAATAATATAAATAGCTCTATAATCTTAAAACATATCGAGATACATATCGATGGCCATGATACACACATCGAACAGTCGGCGACCACTATAGCGCCTGGATACTGCCATCGAGAAAGGATCCGTCACACCCAGCCATCATGTAACCTGCAAGAACAATAAACTCCTTTCTCCGTGACGTGATCTTGTGTCTCCACACTACCATCTTCAACCCAGCAAACAGCAACATCTCTTCATGTATGGTGTTGGGCCTAACACCAAGTCTGGCACCATTCACAATAATATATTAAAAAAAATGTTTTATGTAAAATGTGAGCCTGCTAAATTAGTTATGCATAGTGGAATTGTTTTTGAGAGCAATATTGATAATGTTTGTCTCGATATTCCTGAGTCCTGAGGTCTCCTTTTTCGTTTTCCTATTTTTTCCGCGGCACACCAACTAATGGACGCAGTATACCTATGATCTATCGCAATAATTCCTTTAATAGAATTAAAGTACAAGCAAGATTAGCCATTCAAATTAAATTATTAAAACAGTTGGCAACAAGAAATCATCAAATAACAAGGCCCATTTCCCAGCCGTTGCTTTATTGCCCATAAGCGAGCCGGATCCGGACTAGACATAGTTCCACTATTTCCTATCCCTTATCCCGGATTTCTCTATCCCGTTACTCGAACCATTTAGCCTAATGCGCGGTTTACTCGGATTGACAACCCTGGTAAAGGTGGTTTTACATTAAACATTAGTTAATGAATTGAGGATTGCTGTGAATAAAACCTTCTTCAAGTAAATAAATGGCAAAACTAACCTTCTTCAAGCAAATAATGCCTATATAGAGGTATAGGCAAGTTTTATAGTTATTTAGCCTGCCTGAAAACAAAAAAAAAGATTATTATTAAATAAAAAAAATAAAAAAAACCAGAGACTAGAAGAGCTAGTTTGATAGCAAAGTGGTCAAATCATAAATCTTTATTTGCATATTAGTAAATTCACAGAAGAATAACAATTATGACCTAATTAAGGCATGCAGAATTACAATAATAGTTCTTAATTACACATACAATCCTTGAATAAATATTTATTTAATCAAAAACAGACTAATAAAATAATGTCAACTTTATGATTGTCATTTGTTTTTCTTATCACATAATTAAACGTCAATAATTTAAAAAAGTAATGAATACAATTGCATAATTGGCACAAATTATTAAAATAAGTAAAAAACAAATAACAAAAAACCATTTAGTCTATAAAAACATTTATGAATTAGCCACCTCTGTAATCAATTGTCTTATGACCATGAGAAAAAGGCAACGCTTCAATTATTTACATAAGTATGTTTTTATTTAATTATCACTTTTATGACATAACATACTTGAATTAGTACAGAAGATGAGTATTTAATTTATGAATTAGCCACCTCTGTAATCAATTGTCTTATGACCATGAGAAAAAGGCAACGCTTCAATTATTTACATAAGTATATTTTATTTAATTATCACTTTTATGACATAACATACTTGAATTAGTACAGAAGATGAGTATTTAAAGTTGCCTTTAACATTAGATTGTATTTATTATTTGTTATATTTTACAATGCTATGGTTTTCCTCGGATCTCAGCGATCCGCTAGTAGGTACGTATTCCGGTTGTAGCATATGTACACGGCTCCTTATGACCGGCGCGTAATATTGCTAACTACCGCAAGTCAAACTTTAGTAGAATTGTACACCGAGTGTAATTTAATGTTGCCAATTTGAATATCAAGCATAATAGGCACAGATTTTAAAAAAAAATTGCGTCTCTTCATACTTCTATGATAATAGGTATACATGTAGCAAATTTTAAAATTTATTATAAAACTAGCTTTCGCCCGCGGCTACGCCCGCGTCAAAGCCGATCCCTCGGGAATAGTACTTTTTCCCGGGATAAAAGGTAGCCTATGTCCTTCTCCATATTCCAGAGAACTTGTATGCAAAATTTTATGATGATCGGTTCTGTAGTTACGGCGTGAAAGCGTAACAAACAAACAAATAAACAAACAAACAAACTCACTTTCGCATTTATAATATTAGTAAGGATAAGGATATTGTATTTCCGGAACCTAAACAATCACCACTCACTACATAGTATAAAACAAAGTCGCTTCCTGCTGTCTGTACCTATGTATGGTTAGATCTTTAAAACTATGCAAAGGATTTTGATGCGGTTTTTTAATAGATATTGATTCAAGAGGAAGGTTTATACCGCGTGATATTGAACCTCTGAACTATGTTGAAATCTTGGAATCAGAATCCCTATTGGAATACAGAATTGCAAGAAAAAAGGTTAAAATCGAAAAAAAAATTGACCTTTCGTAGAAATTTGCCCAGCTGATCGGCGACTTTGATTGGGAGGACTAAATTTTTTATTCGAATTTTCCTTTTTTTTTTGCAATTCTATACTTTAATAGGGATACTCATACAATAAAAATAGGACGTTTTTTGTTCGCGATAGATTTGATAGATGTAAAGTTGCGTGCTGTTGTAAATTTTTAGCTTTTTAACCGACTTAAAAATAGGGGAGATTATCAATGGTTGTATGATTTTTAAAAATGTCTGTTATCTCGTTACACCGTAATAAATAAACCGATTTGAAAAAAAATTTTTTTTCATTTCGGTCTAATGTAAATTTCATCAAAATTGGTTCAGTAATTTGTTTGAAGTCCGTTTTTTTATTGAAAGGTTATTGCAATAAAGAAATGAAATTTGTAGTTCATTTATTCTACCCTATCTATATTTATTTTGCGAATATAATTATTTAGAAAAAAATATGTTATTTTTTATTATCTGGTGTCGATCTGTCAGGTGGATCTGCCTTAATTGGCGTCGTAATTAAGTTTTAAGTGTCCTTTTGTACTCCAAATAATGTAGGTATCTTGGTGAAATAAATGTTTTTTGTTTTTTTTTTTTGTTGTTTTTGTATTATATTGCGCGATTCGACTCTTCGTTTAATTAAATATTAATAATCATTAATAAATTAACTATACAGTTTTCCCAACTAACACCAATAAATTTGACCGTAAAATAAATTATCCTAATAACACAATTTATAAAAGTAAATCTACGAATTAATTACGCTATCGAAGCTGTGTTAAGCGGCCATAACCTACATTTATTCTGGGATTATAACCTCATAACTGGGAACCCAGAACATGACATGCAAGGGTCGAGTCTGTAGACGAAATAAAGTGGGTTCCCGCTGTCCCTATAAATATGAATCGTCTTGTTGTGTGAAAAAAATCGGTTGTCTGTAAAGTCAATAGGTATAGTTTATAAAGGGATAGGCAGAGAGATAGATGCGTCACAAGCCGAACGCTTAGGCCGATCGTGCCTCTATCACTTGTTCCGCGCTTTCGCATGCACACGCAATGTGACAATTTTCGTGCGTGCAGTCGGCGCTCATCGATTTATAAGATGCTATCACAAAACTTACGTTAACGTTGGAAAATACATATACTTACATATCGGACTTTGGGGCTATGTATCGTGTAAATTCGATAGCCAATGGTGCAGAAAGGTTCTGAAATGGCAACCACGTACCGGCAAGCGCAGCGTCAAACACCCACCGGTTTGGATAACTTGACCAAGTTCGCTGGAATACGCTGAATGCAGGCCGCTTCCAACCGGTAATTCTGGAAATCTTTGCGGAGGCCTATACTCAACAGCGGACTTCTTGCGGCTGATATGAGTAATCTTCCATTCCTTAACTTAAAAAGATACCTACGTATCTATAAAATTTTATTATATCGGCTAACTGCTAAAGCAATTATTGCAAGAGGTTTTTTTCTAAGAATATTAAGCAAGCAAATTTTTGATTCTCCATACTTCTTCTTCTTTTCGAGTCAAAATGTCTTTTTACAACGGTTCCCTCCTCTAGATCCTTTTGTGTGCAGTGAGCAGGGCATTGAGGGCACATCAAAAGGTGGCTCATTGACTGAACACAATCGCATGTGCTATTGTCGAAAACTCCCTCGAAATCCCTCGAAAAACCCCACCCGGTTTTCTCGGCAAGTCCCTACACCAGACCGGAGTCGGTTCAGCGACTTCCACACTGCCCAGGGAAGATTGCTACCCAGTGGAAGTTTTTCGGCTAGCGGTGAGGAGGATGACGATTGTGGGTACAGGCTTTCCATACTAATGAGCGATTAGCTGACTGAAATAGTAAATCAGAGATGTTTACCATAGTCTTTTAGTTCTAATCGTATAGTCTAATTTGCCGATATACGACCAACGGCCATTATTACTTGCGTTGGCAGGTAGGGACGAAGCGTAGAAGATAATGTGAATAAACTCATGTGAGGGTCGGGTGTATGTTGCGAAAAGGCAGGATTAGGTGGCAGTAAAATTTGTTAAAGAGCCCTTTATACGGGTACCTTGCGGCTGTTTCAGCCAAAACATCTTGGTCTCTTCGAAGTTAAGACAATACTTTAAAATATATTTATTAAAGATTTTAGGAAAGCTTTTGAAAATTGTGTTTCATTGTGTGTTTGTTTGTAAAGTTAAAGAAGTACTGTATCAGCTATAAAATTATTTCACCTATAGGCCATTTTCTCAGCAGGTAACATATCCTATTACAAAGGATCCTAGGACAAAGTCGCCGGAAAACAGCTAGTGTTATATAATTTTGATACCTTTTGAAAACATTTGGCATTAAAGATTGGCAACATGTGTCTTTGGAAGTAATTTGCCTCAAGATTCTTCATTCCAGTTTGATCCAAGTTGATTTAAGTAGACTAAGAAACTTATTTTTTCCATTCTGCATTGCTTGCTTCTTTAAATTAAGTGTCTAGCAAGAAGGAAAAAAATATATGAAAAATAAAGATTAGACGTTAACCACTAATCACAAAAAAACTGGATGGAGGGATGCCACTAAGTTATCACCAAAGAGAGAAAAAAACTCATGTTTATATTTTGCATGTGTTTTTATTTTGCATCCACAATGCTATTTTGATATACTCTTATTAAATTAAGAAATAAAACATGGTGAAAAAATTTCATATAGGCGGGGCTCGAATCAGCGACCTCAGGTCTATGTACGACATAGTTCGTATTTTATTTCTTAATTTAGTAAGAGTAAATCTCTTTGCTAAGCACAAACCAAATACTGAGAAATTTACTAGGAATGGGTCGCAGACAACACTAGTTTCATATTGAACTATTGTCACATAGCTCTCTCAAAGTTGGCCAAAGACACACATAAGCCCAGTGCGACGTAGCCCATAGCCTCAACTATCTCCGTCTGCAGACAGCACTACTCGTATAATCCCTGATAACGCCCGCACATTTACATTCAATTCTAATTCGGAAACAGCCATTCGCCTGTTTCACTTGATTAAAATGTCTTTCTGATGTTAGTTTGCTAATAAATCTGTTTAAAACTGGTTTGTTTGATATTAAATCATGCAAATATTGCTAAACAGTTTATAGTACAGTATGAATCAAGTGTGCTAAGTTGATCATAAAATACGAGTGCTGCTACTGAAAAAAAAATACTCACAATAAATCGTACGACAGTTTTTAGAATACTTGTGATAGAAATTTTACTTCACAACTACTGAATAAGACCAGGGAGGGACTAAATTATAGCAACATTGAAAACACATTTGCATCCATATTTAGTGCCTTTCTTTTAATAATATTGCTGTTATTTAACTAAGTAATTTCTATAACTATTTTAAATAGAGGATAATGTCACATAGCTCTCTCAAAATTGGCCAAAGTCACACATAAGCCCAGTGCGACGTAGCCCATAGCCTCAACTATCTCCGTCTGCAGACAGCACTACTCGTATAATCCCTGATAACGCCCGCACATTCAATTCTAATTCGGGAACAGCCACTCGCCTGTTTCACTTGATTAAAATGTCTTTCTGATGTTAGTTTGGCGATAAATCTGTTTAAAACTGTTTTGTTTCATATTCAATCATGCACATATTGCTAAACTCTTTATAGTTATGAATCAAGTGTGCTAAGTTGATCATAAAATACGAGTGCTGTTTACAATAAATCGTACGACAGTTTTTAGTATACTTGTGATATGAATTTTACCTTAAAACTACTGAATAAGAACAGGGAGGGACTAAATTATAGCAACATTGGACACATTTGCATCCATATTTAGTGCCTTTCTTTTAATAATATTGCTGTTATTTAACTAAGTAATTTCCATAACTATTTTAAATAGAGGATACTGTCACATAGCTCTCTCAAAATTGGCCAAAGTCACACATAAGCCCAGTGCGACGTAGCCCATAGCCTCAACTATCTCCGTCTGCAGACAGCACTACTCGTATAATCCCTGATAACGCCCGCACATTTACATTCAATTCTAATTCGGGAACAACCTCGCCTGTTTCACTTGATTAAAATGTCTTTCTGATGTTAGTTTCCCGATGAATCTATTTATCTTATGTTTAACTATAAACTTAAGGGAATGGGTGAAAATCTTAGGAATTATCTCAGTAAGCGATGCGATTACCCATCACGTTTTTGGCCTTGACGCCCACTAACAGGCTTTTAGGTTATATGGCCCTGGGCTCTGTTTACCGTGTAAGGGATAAAGACGTGATAATATGTATGTATCTAGGTATATGTGAACCTTGAAATGATGAATAAATACGAGTATTTATTAAGAAGTAGTGTGCAATTTCTTCTGATGATTGACTAATAATTAAATTAATGAATTATTTACAATTGATTATTTGTTGAAAGATTAGTGTCAGTATTTAATAGTTACAGACTTTGGCTAGCTCCGCGGCGCAGCGGTCAACACGCCAGCCTGCGACACGAGAGTGCCCGGGTTCGATCCCCGGCCAGGTCAAGATGGAAAATGATCTTTTTCAGATTGACCTGGGTCTTGGATGTGTCTATATATGTATTTGTTATAAAATATAGTATCGTTGAGTTAGTATCCCATAATACAAGTCTCGACCTTACTTTGGGGCTAGCTCAATCTGTGTGATTTGTCCGTATATATTTATTTATTTTATTTTTATGAGCCATGAACAAAATTAATTAATACAATAAGTATAGTAAAAAAAGAATAACAAATGAAAAAAAACATTTTTTTTTTGCAAAATCATGCTTTTTCTGACAAGTATTAAAACAATAATAGTAAGTTTTTCATATTCAGGGTTATACTTATTCATAAGTAAAGAGTCTTGTCGTATGAATTTTCATAACTCATTATTATATTGTTATTACAAAATCATGAAATATTTTTTTTGCCAAAAAAACAATTCAATAGCGATACGTACTTTAGAGCTAAAAATTCAACTAAAGACGTAAGAAAACGAATTTCATTTTCTTAAATTAAATGATGATGCTAAATATCTATCAACTAGAAAAAGTCTTTAGAAAGAAAAACGAACACATTAAATATTTCGAAGGCAAAGGGCACTTAATTGAGTTTGTTCAGGACAAAACAAAGAGCGAAACTTTTTAAATTGAGTGTCCGTGAAGTGTTGCCAACATGTTGATCTTTTCCAAATTCTGGGCCCCTGGTACTGTCCCAAGTTAATATTTTCTTTTCGAAGACTGCTTTGGATCACTCCATCAGTTTGATTTTAAGAAAAAGAAGGGTATTATTAATTTTTAGCGTATGTTTGTCTGAAGTACTGTAGCCACCAAACGTGAAAACGGAAAAGAGTGCGTTTTTTGCTGCTACTTCATCCATATAAATTAAAGTCTATGTTACTTGTCGCGTTAAAATTAAAGTCAATGTTTTTATTGGTAAAGGAATTTAACATCAATAAAAAAAGGCATTTCAGTCAAAGCTAAAATTTCGATTTTGTGTTTTAATATGATTTTACTAAAGTGATAGATAGTGAAGATATGGCGAAAGTTTTTACGGCCGGCTGCCTGCTTGACGCCGTCCTTGGGTAGCTCCAGAACCGCGTACCAGTAAACATGAAGTTCAACGAAAACGAAGGAGATTTTGAAAACCCATCCCCTAAGGAGTTAAAATGAGGGTTGAATGTTTGTATGAAACTTGGTCAATTTTAAAATAAAGTCATTATTTGGCTAGCGTTGCGAAAACTATTGATATCTAATCTATCTGTCATCCAAGTGCGTTCTCAGTTGCATTATTATACGTGACGGTTCAATACTCGGGGTCCAGGGGCCCGGGCCATGATAAAGTCAAATCCCACGCGGACTTAGCCGCAGAAAACAGCTAGTTAGTTATAACAGGTACACAGTAAATTAAGGTGTTGAATAACATAGAGACTTAACTTTTAATACAATTGAGTAAATCGGTTCGCTTTCCAAATGTTTGCCGCTCTCGTCCGCAAGACGTCTGGCTCTAAGACAAATTAATAACAAGATAAAGAAACTCTGCGGGTCTTAATTCATTAATTAACCTAATTGTATTTGCCGCCGTACCCATTATTATTGTGTTGGTCTGATTTAAATGCGTAGAGCACTGCTGGATACACAGATTCCCACAAGCAAATTTTTTTCATGAATACAATTTCATTCATACATACATAAATCGTCTTTTTACCTTGCGGGATATATAGAGCCCAAGTTTTTAAGACCTAAAAGCCACGTTTAGCATGTTGGTAGGTGTAAGGCGAAAAACGGATTCAAAATAGTGATGATTATTAGCCTATCGTACTCATTTCTAATATATTGGGTAAACAAGCTCAAAGTAAAGTGTCTACTGCATGATTTGTTAACAATTACTTGGCAATAAAATAAATACATAATAATGTAATTAAAATTTACAAACTTAGTGCTATAACGGGGACAAAATCTTATTTTAGAGTTAGAGAGGAGTCGTGGATGTTGCTATTTTTAGCTAAGTATGTAAATGATTTCTAATCGACTTGCCTGGGACAGTTTTTAGTATCTTAGTTTGTATTGTACTTATAATGTAATTAATATGTTAACAAAACTAACACGTTACGTGTTCACAGACAAAATCATGCGTTGAGTCTGAAATATAAAATTCGTCGTGTAATACGTTATTTTGTTTAAAAACAAAAATAAATTTGTGCAGTCTCTGTGCCGTTGTGCTCTGTGGTGGGTAGCGCGTGGGCGCCATAAGAATTGCTTGATTGCCTAAGAAAGGGGTGGAATCAAAAAGTTTTCACAAGAAAAATTTGGCCAATTTAAAGAAGGAATAAGCGCCGGATACCGCTGAAACTTTCGAAGATTTTTCACTTTCAGCATTAATTGTTAGCGAAAGTAAAATAAATCTTTGCTACTTTGCTTTTCAGCTTGTAGGCACAGGGCTGATCAATTAATTAAATTACCGATATTTTTGCAAGCGAAGTTTTGGGTTCGCAATTTATTATCGTTAACCTTTTTGTTTTTTGACAAATGAATGGCATTTATTGTTTGTTATTGAAGCTTTATTCCGTGTAATAGGTAGGTACGAGTAAGAATCAGAATCATCATGACAGCCACTGCTGGACAAAAGACTCACTCAAGAATTCCTCATTTCATTGGAGGATATTGCCATACTCACCACGCTTGGGCAGGTTGGCAAGCACAGTTCCTTTGGCTTCTTGTACTTCTGATGCTGCTGCCCATCGCAAGCATTTTCAAGCTGGGGAAGCATAAGGATTTATTGGGTTTGGGAAGGGAATCGAGGTATTGGGATACTACTAACTCAGATCAACGGGGGAAAATGAATAGTAGGTGGAAAGACCGGGCGCGCGTACCCGATGCTATAATATGACTGCAACCACCGGTCAAGCAAGTTGGCGAGCTCCGTGGCGCAGTGGTTAACATGCCAGCCTGCGAAACGATGGCCCCGGGTTCGATCCCCGGGCAGGTCAAGATGGAAAATGATCTTTTTAAAGATTGGCCTGGGTCTTGGATGTTTATCAATATATGAATTTGTTATATAATATAGTATTCTCGAGTTAGGGTCCCATAACACAAGTCTCGAACTCACTTTCTGGCTAGCTCAATCTGTGTGATTCGTCCGTATATATTTATTATTATTATTAAATCTTAAAAATTGTATATTTAATTAACTAACTTTAAGTCTCATTTATCATGAATTTAATTTGATAGCGTATATTTAAGGATCTTTAGCCATAGAAAATATCCTACTCATTTCGATTTTATTGCGAGTTTACAAAATAATATGCGACTATTTAATAATTTGATTGCGCTGACGAAAGTTTACATTTTTAGACAACTCTATGGTATCAAAATGTTCTTGAAGCACACAGACCTTTTAACAAACAATACCACAGACGAAAAATAAAGAGAGAGAGAATTTAGTAATATTATATATCTTTTATTTCCATTTGAGGAACGTAATATATAATTACAATATAATAAGGAAGTATCACGAAGTAAGAGGTACGTAAGAGAAGAATATACAAAAATAATTATACCAATACTTGATAATTTTTCAGATAAAATCTAACTTCAATCAAACAACCTGATTTTAATGAAAAAGTGGGACTAATTGGAAAGTTACCCCAAATAAAAAAAATACAAATCATTTCAGAAATGGTGGAGTTTTGCTCTAACATATAAAAAAAACATTCCAACTATTGACAAACCTTTCTTTTTCAAAGTAGGATGAAACCAACTTACTGGCGATTTTTACCCGACTGACCTACCCAGAATGAGGGTAAAGTTTTTCGCGCGTATGTATGTAAGTATGTCTGTTCCGTTGTCGTCTCTTATAGCCTAAATGGCTTGACCGATTTTGAAGTGCAAGGTATCTTTAGATTCTTATTTTTCCCATAGTGTCATAGGCTATGTGACGTTAGCAAAAAAATTATATGACGAACGTAAACTGCCAAAAAGGCAGTCGGGTTTTTTATTTTTCAAATAACCCACTTGCTTATAAATAAACCCAACGAGTATAGTGTATTGAGGAACAAAATTGATCAAAACAAACAATACACGATCGAAAAAGTTGAGCATCACTTTTTTATGATGCAGTTTCCTACCTATGATGGAATGTTATGGTATCAGTGAGGCGCCAGATACTCCCTTTTTTCTATTTTATTTACAAACTTCGGTTATGGCGGCATTACATTACACTATCAATAAAGTTGGCTGTATTACAGGTTTGGTACTGTAGTTTATTACGTCGTCATAATTTGTTGAGGGAAAATAGTAAAACATGGAAATAACCAGCCTTTCCTATCGGTTTGGAATAATGTATATTATTTTCTTTGGAAATTAGTTTTGTATCACCAACACATGTCTATATTTCTATAGTATACTAATATACGTAGTAATATACATATAATATAAATGCGAAATTAACTCTGTCACCTTTTTACGCTTCAAACATTGAACCAATTTGGATGAAAATTTAAATAGAGGTAGTTTGAGGCCCGGGAAGGACACACCTTCCATTTCGGAAAATCCTACTATTTTCGAGGGATCGACATTAACGCGGGTGGAGCCGCTGGCAATAGCTAGTATGTATATACATGAAGATAAATTTCTAACTCTTGAAGAAAACACATTGCATAGGTACTAGAATTTCCGTGGAAAGAAACGCATTTATTAACTACTAGCTGATTTTCGCGACTTTGCGTGGGTATCGATCTATCCAGATCCTGGGCCTGCTGGACCATGGGTTAGCAAGCCCCAGGACGCCGGGTTCGAAAGCATATCAGGTGAGCATTTAATCGGGAACACGCTCAGATGACAGAGACATCAATTTAACTCACAGTCTAACCGAGCCTCCGCGCCCTCCCATCAACCTGGACTCCTGATTCTGAAGCATCTCAGATAAGGATGTTACAGACATGCTTAGATGACAGACATATCAATAGTTGTTTGCAGCATTCGCTCAATAGTGCAATTTTCGTACGGATGCCTAACTTTTTTTTTAAATAAAAGAAATTCAAAGTAAAACTTTTTAAACAATCTTTTATCTACTGCACTTTATGTATCGAGTTATTTTCAGCGAGCTCTTTAATTTGATATTTATATTGTCGCAGTGCATGAAAAATAGCTAGTCCGCCATCTTGGGTGTTCTGCCATGTTGAATTTAGAATGACATCACAAAGCTAGCCATACATTGCTAGCATTACTAAACGAGTTTACAAAATTTCAGCTAAATTGGTGGACGATGTCTGCTTCAAAATTGAGTTGTAAGATTTCACCCGAACAAACATTGTTACATTGTAAGGTAAATAAAAGCTTGTAAAATAAAGCCATTTTGCTTGCTAATAATGTAGCTTTCTCACCCCCGACACCACACGGCTTTCTTCGCCGTGTGGTGTCGGCAGAGCAGAATAGCACCACCCCCCTTCTACCCGTGGGGGTCGTAAGAGGCGACCAAGGGACAAACCTGGCCCAAAAATTAATCAGGGTCTCTGAGAAGGAAAACTTCACGCTTAAACCCGGAATGGGGTCCCCGTAAGGCATGTGGGCCCTTAACATGCAGCAGACTCCTGCAGCCGATCTGGTTCCGCACGTATCGACTCGTCGTTCCTGTGGGTCTTGCCAGGGAGGCCGAGAGGGTGGCGCAGAGCTTAGGCAACTCTGTGTTTCCTTAATTGTGTCCTAGGCGACACAGTGTCTGTGAAGAGGTTACTTCGCCCACGTCAGCTCTGCTGCGTGGAAAACAACACGGGGAGTGGCAGCTACCAGTTATAAGTCTGCGCGAATAGACGTAAGCGCAGGCGCTAGGGGTCGCTCTCGTCAGTGGGAGGGTCCATCGAAGGCCCACTGATCGGTTACCGCCCGCTTCAAGCTGGGCAGCCCCCGGCCAGTTAGGTACCGATCCGTCTCGGTGTTGGTTTGTTCCTTTAGGGTGTAGGGAACACCAGACTATATCTGGACAACCGGCGCCGTTACCTAGCACACCTGCGGCCAAAAATAAAAAGAGAAAACACCAACATAACACATCTATGCGCATTGCGACATGGAATGTCCGTACTATGAGGACAGGCCTCCCGGACATCTGCGGAGGCTTACAGAACGCACAAGATCCGCGAAAAACCGCAGTAATAGACTTTGAGCTCTGTAGGTTGAATATCTCAATATGTGCATTGCAGGAAACGAGATTGCCGGACGAGGGATCCCTTAGGGAAAACAATTACACGCTTTTCTGGAAAGGTAAAGACACTGAAGCCGTCCGTGAGCATGGCGTTGGCTTTGCGGTAAGAAACGACCTCCTGGCATCCATAGAAACACCATACGGTGTGTCGGAACGGGTCATGTTGTTGCGTTTATATACCAAGTGCGGTTACGCCACAATCATCTCCGCCTACGCGCCAACATTGACGGCAACCGATGAAGCCAAGAGCCGGTTCTACGATCAACTTGAATCTGTAATACAGAGGGTACAACCCAGTGACCGTTTATACATCCTAGGAGATTTTAATGCTCGCGTTGGTCAGAATTACAGTGCTTGGCCAGAATGCATTGGCACACATTGTATGGGTAAGCTCAACGAAAATGGGCAGCGCTTGCTTGAATTCTGTTCAAGACACTCACTCTGCGTTACCAATACCTACTTCAAGGGCAACACATCAAGTAAGATTTCCTGGAGACATCCTCGCTCTGGTCATTGGCCTTATACTAACCAGAAAGAAAAACCTTGGCGAAACGCTCCACACACGTACCTTTCACAGCGCCGAATGCGACACCGACCACTCCCTCGTTGTGGCGCGTATTGCCGTCGTACAAAAAAAGATCCACTCATCCAGGCCCTCCGGTAGAAGACGACTTGCTTTTCAAAAAACCAGAGATGATAAGATGGTCAAAAAATTTGAGACGTTGGTTTGCCGTGAAACCGCATCTTGGGATGTGTTTGCGTCCGCGGACGAAGAATGGAATAAAGTCAAACAACTCCTAACAACAACAGCCTGTGAAGCATTTGGACATCAGGATACTAAGTCACAGGATTGGTTTACTGATAACATTGAGCAACTTCAACCTCTGCTGAACTCCAAGCGTCAAGCTGCCCTAAATTATCGTCAGAGTCCCTGTCCAAAATCGCGCGAAGAGCTAAGAATTGCGAAAGCAGACTTGCAACGTAGCACACGATGCTTTGTAAACGCTTACTGGAATGACCTCTGTAACAGCATTCAGTCTTGCGCAGACACGGGTAACTTTGGCGGAGTCTACTCGGGAATTAAAACTGCCTTAGGGCCAGTAATAAAGAAGACAGCTCCTCTAAAAGAAGCTGATGGTACTGTTATAACAGATAGTCAGAGGCAAATGGCAAGATGGGTGGAACATTACACCGGTCTGTATTCACAACCAGTTGACATTCAACCGGAGGCTGCGTATAACATGCCGAAACTGGCCAATTGGGAGGAATTAGACGATCCGCCTACAGTAGAGGAGCTACTTAAGGCTGTCAAGCAGCTAAAACATGGCAAAAGCCCCGGCAGCGATGGCACCCATGCCGAAGTTATAAGACTTAAGTGTATGTCACCTGTTCTGCACAGTCTTTTGTGGAAATGCTGGGAGGAAGGATACATACCGCAAGATATGCGCGACGCGAATATTATAACTTTATACAAAGGTAAAGGCGACCGCGGCGATTGTAACTGCTACCGTGGGATATCCTTACTGAGCATAGTAGGAAAGCTTTTTGGACGAGTGATCTTAGGACGAATCCAAAAGCTTGCCAATCGCGTGTATCCGGAATCACAGTGCGGTTTTCGTGCCCAGCGTTCCACAATCGATATGGTGTTTACACTTCGGCAATTACAGGAAAAATGTAGAGAGCAGAACATACCTCTGTTTATGGCGTTCATTGACCTAAATATGGCCTTCGACACGGTCAGTAGAGAGGGCCTCTATACCGCACTTGAGAGCATTGGGTGTCCATCAAAACTACTGAGCCTGACGAAATGCTTCCATGAAGATATGAAGGGTACTGTCGTATTCAACGGAAATTCATCCGAGCCGTTCGAGATGCGTAGAGGTGTGCGACAAGGTTGCGTGTTGGCTCCTACCCTGTTTGGTATTTTCTTTTCACTGCTATTAAGAGAAGCGTTCGGCAATGACCAGCAGGGTATCCATCTATATACGAGGGCTGATGGGAAGCTCTATAACATTATTAAGCTTCTCAAGTTCAAGCGTAATCGCGAGGACATTTTCGTGGACAGCCTCTTATTTGCTGACGATGCAGCTTTTGTAGCTAACTCAGCTCTCGAGCTGCAGATCATGATGGACAAGTTTTCGCGGGCATGTAGACTGTTCTCGATGTCAATAAATGCCAAAAAAACCGTTGTGATGGCGCAAGGAAGCACGGAAACACCGACAATTATGTTGGATGGTGCGCCCCTGGTAATCGTGAACAAGTTTGCATACCTAGGGTCTACTGTGTCGAACAATCTCTCGCTTGATGCGGAGATCGATATTCGTATCGGCAAAGCGGCGACCATGTTCGGGCAGTTTAGTACGAGAGTATGGCAAAATAAACATCTCACCACGCGTACCAATATGATCGTGTATCAGGCATGCATCTTGAGCATATTTTCGTATGGAGCTGAAACCTGGACGTCGTACGCAAAACAGGAACGTCGACTGAATGCTTTTCATATGCGCTGTCTTCGCAACATTTTGGGGATATCTTGGAAGGACAGAGTGACCAACGAGCGGGTTCTTGAGATTGCGCAGCTGCCTAGCTTTACAGCGTTACTTAAGCAGAAACGGTTGTGTTGGCTAGGGCATGTGCATCGTATGGAGCCCGCGCGCCTGCCTCGGAAAGTTCTGCTTGGTGCTGTAGCAAACGCAAAGCGTAACGTTGGTAGGCCTATGCTGCGGTTCAAGGATTGCGTAAAGCGAGACATGCACGCCTTTGGTATTAATCATCTCGACTGGGAAGTAGTTGCCGAGAACCGTAACAAGTGGCGTAAAGGTGTGGTGGAGGGACGCAAAGCACATGACCAAGTCTGGTTTCAGACACTAGCGGCGAAAAGAACGCGACAACATCAAGCTTCTTCCGTCGTTAGCAATAATACGTTTACCTGCAGAGTATGCGGTAGAATCTGCCGCTCTCGAATCGGCTTATTCAGCCACGAAAAGAGCTGCAACCCAGGGACTGACACTGACACTGTCTAAATCGTCTGTAATAGACGGACTAAGGCCATTGATGATGAATGTAGCTTTCTATAGGGGAAAGCATTTTTTAAATAGGTTTGGTAGTTTTTAAAAGCAAGCTCTCTGTCCTCTTTATAATATTAATCCAGATTTTGTCATTTGATACAAGTATCTACCAAGGTAGATAAGTCAGACAAGCTAGTGGAGAATTTATCGGTTTGCATGTTTTCCTCGTCGTTTTTTTTCATGACTTTCCTGAATTTTTTATTCAAAATTGCTCTCATTATATAACAGCACAAAGATTTTAGCTCACTCCCTACTTTAACCTAAGTGCACATGTCCGTGCGATAAGAAGAATTCGTTCTCTGCTCACGTACAGGGGCGGCCTTAGCCATTGCGCAGATCCAGGGCAGTTTTTATATTCTACGCATTTATACGAGAAATATAGCATTTTTATTTTTATCTCACTGTTAAAAATACTCTAAAATCATCTACATACAAATTGTAAAAGGAAGGAGAATGAAATACTTCATGTTTTGTTTACCTTTCAGATCGCAATGCAAATAAGAAATATCATCAATAAAAAAAAGGAACAAGTTAAATAAAAGTTAAGGTTGGATCAATTTTGATAAAATATGTCTAAATACCATTGCTAGAAAACCCGCTTACAAATAAATAAACCAAACCGGTTTACCCATTAAAGAGCTACGGTGAAACACACAAAGCGGTCAAAGGTGTAACACCCCTTTTTCTGCTTGGGGGGTTAAAATATAAATATTTAATGAAGTTATTTTTCAATTACTTTCATGTAAATTGCTAACATTTAAATAAAAGTTCGAAGTGAACGAATTATCCCAGCGCGATGACTGTGAAAGAATGTGATATTTATGTAAATATAGCTGTCGTCCGCGGCAATTTCTGTTATTATGATTATTTGTTTTTTTCTTTGTATGAATTATTTTCCCCGTTTTAAATTTTTTTTTTTATTGATGCTTCGCTACTATTATTCGCAGCGTGATGTTTTATAGCCTAAAGCCTTCCTCAATAAATGGATTATCTAACACATAAAGAAATTTCCAATTTGAACCAGTAGTTCCTGATATTAGTGCGTTCATACAAACTCTTCAGCTTTATAATATTAGTATAGAAGCATAGATTAGCGCTTAAAATAGATCAGTTTACGTTTAGACAATCTCTTCTCAAATTGATGCGTAAGGCCCCTGCGTGTAAGGCAAGGCGGGCCCCGGGCTGTTGCCCTGGTCGCCACCCCCAAAGGCCGCCTCGCACGTACTCGCCCGTTTATGAGTAATGACGGGCTCACACAGGACTCACACCCGTCACACCTCATGAACCGCCTTTGTATTCAAATCGTATCACTGATTAATGTCGTCTTCTTCATGAGCATTTGTTAAACGTCTTTAAAGTGTCACATTCAACGTTAATAGTCTTAAGTTCTGAAAAATTGATACATTGAGTATACATGAGATGGTATACACAAACAGTTTATAATATTAACTTGTGTTATGAGTATAATTTGTTTAGTTTTAATAGTTTGACGACGTCTATAGCTCAGTGGTTCCGCAAGAGCCTTTAAATCGCAGAGTTGTTTGATTCTCGGCCAGGTCATGATGGAAAACGATTTGTTTCAGATAGGTCTGGGTCTTGGATGTATCCTAATCCTAACTAATATCATAAATGCGAAAGTGAGTTTGTTTACCTATTCATTCTTTTATATTTAAGTTTTTTTTATTTTAGTATATTTATTAGTAGATATTATTTATAATTTAAGTAGTTTAATTTAAGTTAGTTTATATTATTTGCAGATATTTAAATGTTTTCGGATTATTTATTATGGGTTATTTGGTAAAATAAACAAAACTTCTCTTGAAAGAGAAAACATCTGTTGGGCCTCCTTTAAAATCATTTATCTTGAATGCCTTAGCCTTAAGCTTTGACTAATGCCGTCTTTATGGTTTTGTTTTTACGTCTAAGGTTGTCAAAGTATTATGTACCCATAAATTATAAGTATGGGTTGATTGGCATCTTCTTCTTCTTCTTTTTGAGTCGTAACTTTTTACCTATAGTAATTTTATCCAATATGTGGCCACGGCCACTGCCCTGTCATTTGCCTCCTTTAGATCCTTTTGTGTGCAGTGAGTGGGGTATTTAGGGCACGTCAAAAGGTGGCAAATTCGTTGATTGGCCTCTGGTACAGGCATTAGGTAAACGGTAGAGTAGACGATAAAGTACTTACTATGCTATTTTTTCTAGTTATCGTGTCGGTGACTTAAAACATGCATAAAAATATATAATTTGCCTCTCCAGTAGATTGCGACAGCCACTAGGTTGTGATAGCCACTCCACTCTTTTCAGGTAGTGGTTGCATAAGGGCTTAGCATAAAGGGCACGACAAAAGTCGCGACATGGTTTG
Organism: Elegia similella; assembly: GCA_947532085.1. Classification (NCBI taxonomy): domain Eukaryota; kingdom Metazoa; phylum Arthropoda; class Insecta; order Lepidoptera; family Pyralidae; genus Elegia; species Elegia similella. The sequence goes on from OX383937.1 coordinate 8,734,255, forward strand.
ATCTTCATGACTACGATTACACTGAAGTTTTCCTAATCGACGTAGGACGCTTTTAGATACCACTTACTCTACGCGTGTACCGAAGGCTTGAGATCGCTTTGCCAGCGTAGATAAATTCAAAATATTTCGGTGAAGAAGAATATGAGTACATGTACCCTTACATTCTTCTTAGTATCTAAGTCCTGCTGGTTAATAATTTGAATTCTTACAAGTATCGAATACGTATAAAATCCAAGCGGCTGTACAATTTAGACCAAAAACTATTCACTTAAACTTTTTACCCAAACTTTATTATATTCGCTATGAAACGAAATATCATACCCTTCTCCAATAACTGGATTTAAAGGATCTGACAATTGAAACATATCATAACCCTGGCTATAAATTTGAATTTAAATATACGCTGGTCACAGTCCAGTGGTCTCGGTATCGGGCGAGGATTTGTGATGATACTGCGAAGATCCCGGGGGATTAGGGTGGACTTCAGTTGGGAATAGCATGGGAATGACTCGATAGTTTCCAAACTTTCTTGTAAGGAAACACACGACAGAAATTAATGGTACGTGTTTTTTTTATTCTTTCAAAAGTTTGTGATTATGAGATTAACCTGTACTGTGTAATAAACTATTACGGTATAACTGATATATATTTTTAAAATAAAATATCTGAGTTTAGTTTGCAAAAATGTCTAATATATTTTACGTCTACTTTTAATAAAATAAAATAAAATATAAGGGCCCATTTTCCTAATAAACGTTTTGAATTTTTGTTAAAAAAAATGTCTGGTGTTAAAATTTGGCAAAAAATAAAATAAAAATGAATTTTAAAAAATCAGTTATTGTGGAAATTCCTGCATCCGTTTGCGCGAAAGCTGAAGACTAAATATATGAGATAAAGAGGAATATTAATATTTTCCTCAAGCCACGTCCCCCATATCCAAACACCTCATTGTAATTCTTCACGTACATTTTAGCATTCGTCTGAAGGAGTGAAATCAGAGCGGTAAAAATCAAATTGAGTGTCCGATAAACACCCCACGAAGGGCGCAAAATTTTGATTATGGCAACCACTCGCCTGTGTTCCCTTTGGTTCTGTTTGTTAGTTATCTTGGGACCTGTGTAAATAAACAGGCAAAGGGTTACTTATTTTTTCTTTATATTTTTCAGAACATCTTAAAACATAACTTTTTGGTAAAGTGAATTTATAATTGAAAAACATGCGAGTAGTTAAAGAATCGCAAACAAATAACCCCAGATTGTTTACAAATTTTAACTAACATGTTACCAGTTTCGCAAACCATGGTAAAGTTAAGAAAATGTTATATTATAATTTTTTTTGGAGGTATAAAAATACCAACTAACATATTTGAAAACATACTCGAAGTGTGCGAGTGTTTGTGTTATAAATTATTAAAAATATATATGCTCAATTGCTAAAAGGCTAGTTCCCTTAAAATATATTTAGTCCGACAGTTAGAAAATATTGGACACGTATTTTTTCTTTCATCAATTAGACGTCGACGTCACAGTTACTACTACACCTCATAGCTAGTTATGACGTCACAAGCCCCAACTCATAAACTTTAACGCGCTTTTTCTTTGTCATTGATTGTTAATAAAAAAAGAAAAATATGTGTCTAATACTTTTTGATTATCTAACAAACGGACTAATTTAAATATTATTATTTCGACATTTAAAACTAGCCTGTTGCAATATGTAGCTTTTGAACAATGGTAAATAATAATTTTAATATATAATAAAAGTAACTTAGTAATATTTAAAATGAAAAGGCCTATTTTCTGAGTACATTTTTGAAACTGTTTAAAATTGCAACTTTTTTTTTCAAATTTAATTCAATTTTAAAAAGACTATTCAAATTTCATTAACGATTTAGTAACAAAACAGCCCAATTACGATAAGTTCTAAAGGGAATCGACCACGGGTACTTATTCTCAAATAAAAATTTCTCAAAAAATTTCGCTGATGCCGATATTGTTATGGGGGTTTATGTCGAAAATTGGGGTAGCGTTATTGCACGTCATTAGGAGTTATGGCGCTTCCGAGGTGTGCTTGCGGCGAATTTTTTTAGATAATGTAATTATTGGCAATTTTTTCGACACTTTGTGACATATAGCAGGTAAACGCGGGATATTTATAATACTTTGATATGGTAATAAGATGATACATTTTTACTTCGGTTTTTTACCGAACAAATTGGTTTGTTGATACTAAGCCAATGTTAGGTGGAGCTTATCGAGTCCTAAAAATAGGTAGTTTTTAAGGACTTTATGTTGAATAGAAAAACATCTTCAGTTTAATTTATTTTTTATGTTCAAAGAAAAGAACATGTCTTTTGAGTTGTCTTGTCACTCGTTGTCAATTGTGAAAATTCTCTAAAATTGGTAAACTGTTTTTATAGTTAAATTAAATATATTTTATTTATAACTAATTATCTTCGTATCATTTTCCACTGAATGGATTTAGAGTAGCCCTGAAGTTATAAATCAAGTGATTCATAACACTTCAAAGGCATTATTTAATGGTGTAATGTTTTTTTATAACCTCTTCGAATAATTTGATTACAAAAATAGAAGTTATTTTTATAAGTTTTTAATTAATAAAAGATGTTTGTTTTTAGAAAAGCAACAATAAGTAGTAAATATATATTGTATATTTATGTAGGTATTTACTGCATAATACATAAACTGCTATAAGATTTCTTCCAAAAATCTTAAACTTATATCCAAAACATCTGTATCCTTTCGTGAAATTATATCTCAGTTTATTGCGTAAAAATCAGCCATAAAAACCAAAATTTGCTATGAATATGAAACACGTGGTTTAAACTAGCTAGCAAGAAACATTTTGAGGAAACAGTAGCTGTGCACGTGACCAACATCAGAGAAGTTGGCTGTTTAACCGCACCTGCGCGGCCATCATAATATTCAGCTTAGCGCCCTGCGTTACAAAAACAAAAATAATACAGAGCTGTAACGCCAAAAAATATGCGCTTCATAACTCTTAAGCGCCAATTAGACCATCCAGAATTCAGGATCCGGAATTCAGTCAACGGATAGTCAACGGACAGTTTAATCGCCGATCCGTTGTCAGGACAGAATGGCTTCCGACGTCCTTATCGGAAGCATAACGGAAGCGTAAAGTGAAACCATCCGGAATTCAGGATCGCCGCATGGAGGGACGCCGCTATACGTTAGAAACGAAACGATAATATCTCCAATCGCGTCGCACGTATAGCGGCGTCCCTGTCACGCATTCAGGATGGCCAACGGATGGCTCTGTCAGGACGCGCAGTCTCCGTTCAGGACACGTTCTGGACGGTGTAATCAGGAGCTCTGACGACTGAATTTCTTGTCCTTATCGGATGCTAAATTCCGGATCCTAGATTCAGGATGGTATAATAGTCGCTTTACGAGACTCATTAGAAGAAATTTAAATTAAATTGCAATCTTATGTTGTGAACTCTTATCAGAGCTATCACTGTTTAAAACGTCGTTTAAAATACATACATACATAGTATCACGTCCTTTTCCCTTGCGGAGTGGACAGAGCCACGGTCTATAAGACCTTATGGCCACATTTAGCATTTTGGGGGGCGTGTAGATGGGAAACTGAATCAAAGTAGTGATGGGTTGCTAGCCGGATCGCCTATTGACATGATGACTAGCTCCATGGCGCAGCGGTCAACACGCCAGCCTGTGACACGGAGTGACTGGGTTCGATCCCCGGCCAGGTCAAGATGGAAAATGATCTTTTTCAGATTGGCCTGGGTCTTGGATGTTTATCTATATATGTATTTGTTATAAAATATAGTATCGTTGAGTTAGTATCCCATAACACAAGTCTCGAACTTGCTTTGGGGCTAGCTCAATCTGTGTGATTTGTCCGTATTTATTTATTTATTTATTCAGCAGATTTTCGCCCAGTCACTCGATCGGGTTTACGTTATTAAATTTTAGGTTTATTAAAGAAATAAATATATATAGGGACAAATTACTCAGATTAAGCTTGCCCCACAGTAAGTTGTGAACCTGTGTCGTGGGATACTAACTCAACGATACTACTATTTGTAATATATACATAAATATTTATCCAAAACTCAGGCCAATCTAAAAAATATTGTTTTCCATCATGACCTAGCCGAGGATCGGACCCTAACCCGCAGTTATAGCGGCATTAGATATACAATACTCATCTTGTGAAAATCTATCTACCTATTACGGTGCAATTGATACCCTGTGACAGACGGACGGATGAACTGATAGTGGATGTTAAGTAATATAATTCCATTATTACCCTGTGGATATGGAATCCTAAAAAACTGATTGCTCAAGTACTATACACTAAGAGTGAGTACAAGAAAAGTTCTGTCCTATCATTATTGTAAGGTACCCCGCATGCAAACGTCATTCACGCCAACTTATACATGTGTAAACAGCCCTCGATAATGCGGGTCGGATATTGAACTTTTTTTGCCAGATTTACCAGCCATTTCGTGTAATCCGCAATTTTGTACGAAAGAGGAGTCAAAATCACCAAGTTTTTCATTTCTCAAGAATAGTTTACTTATTATATTGCCTTTGGTATACAATGGTGGTAACCAGCTTTGAAATTGTCGTGGTTTCGTTTTATTTTTAATTAGAGAGATTCAAACAGATGAAAAGATACAAAATTACCAATAATTGATAATCTGTCTGTCAGATAAAAAATCGTCTTCAACTACACTACTGCACCAATTTTAGGCTAGCTCCGTGGCGCAGCGGTCAACACGCCAGCCTGCGACACGAGAGTGCCCGGGTTCGATCCCCGGGCAGGTCAAAATGGAAAATGATCTTTTTCAGATTGACCTGGGTCTTGGATGTGTATCTATATATGTATTTGTTATAAAATATAGTATCGTTGAGTTAGTATCCCATAACACAAGTCTCGAAGACACAGATTTGGGGCTAGCCCAAATCTGTGTGATTTGTCTGTATATATTTATTAAAATTTTATTACTGATGAAATTTAAATGGTACCTATTGGGTACCTAGTATATCTTGCAAAATAATAATAAAAAATTGGTTGGCTGTAAAGTCGGTTTACGGACGATAGTTTTAAATGATAACGGTTGAAGAAAGATAGACGAGTCACAAGTCAAATGCTTAGGCCCACCGTGCCTCTCCTTATCTTGTTCCGCGCTCTCGCTTGCACACAGAACATGACACTTTTTCGTGCGTGCAGCCGGCTTTCATCGATGTAATTTTTTTTTTAAATCTATGGATGTATAAGACGCGTCAAAAAACTAATTGTATATAACTTACGGAGTTATGAGGTTACATACTACAAAATGCCCGGGAACATGCTTAGTTGAGATACAAAGAGACCAAAGTATGTATGTACAATTTTCTAGAGTAGAAGAAGAAGAATATTTTGAAAATCTTTGCAACTATAAAGAAATAAAATCTTGTATCCTAACCTAACTAATATTATAAATTCGAAATTTTTGCTTGCATGCCTTACCTATTGAAGGTCTGCGATCTGTCTGAGTTACGGAACAGGAAAGGTTACCTTTCATCCCGAAAAAAAGTTACTACTGTTCTGTATTACTACTACTACTATGTACTGTTCCCGAAGGATGGACAGTAATATGAGCGGAGCCGCATGCGAAAGTAAGTACACAATAAATTCGATACACACTTACGAATAAACAGCAATCAATAACAAAACTTTACATAATTTCACACATGTTCCGCGCAACAACTCAAAAATTATGCGCGTACGTGCCCTCGTACCCCATAAACTGCCACCAAGACTTATTTCATATACTCGTAGTTACAGTCACATAAAGCAAAAACGGCATTCATGCTCGTATGTGACCACAGATGTCTATTAAGGTTAGATACCGACAGAGGTTTAATTGATATGGAAACCGAGCGTGACACAATAACTCACAAATCTAAACTAACAATCTAAAGAAAAAAAGCTTGATTGAATATTTAATTATTTATAACAGCAGACCGCCCTGGCTTTGCACAGGTGAAAAAACCTATGTTTATCAAGGCTAATATAATGAAAGATATTTTCAAATCGATCCAATAGTTTCAGAGACTATCAATGCAAACAAACAATCAAATCTTTCCTCTTTATAATATTAGTGTAGATGTAGAACGATAAACTCAAAATACTACTTGACCAATTTTTTTACTTATCGAAAGTTTCAGTATCAGCTATACGCAAATTAAATATAGGCTATTATTTACGCGAATTAAGTGGCGGATAGAGCCATTGAAAGATATTTCTCTCTTTTCAATGTTTTCATTTAAGCATTTTTACGCATTAATCTACATCTTTATTTCCAGAGATGACAAACAAGGCCGAAGTTAGGAGATCTCAAAAAAAGAGACAAATTCGATGTACGCTTGACTGGCAACATGCGTTGATCATCGTCTGAACATTTTTCAGTTTGCATCCTCGATTCTGTTGCATCAAGGCCCGAGGACAGCATTCATAATATAGTATATTTTAGCGAGAGATTTTCCAGCCGGCTGCTTGTCTCGGGTATGCATAAGGCAACATGCGTTATCTAGCCTTTATTTTCATCAATGATACTCTCATAAAGCATAAAACGCATTCAAATGTGATGTTATTTTGCCGCCAACGTTCGTAATTTATACTCGTGCGATTCATAATTTTCTTTTATTCAGTTTATGTTGATTTTCCTTGGAAGCGTAGTGGGTAACGATAATATTATTTCAACAGCCCTATGCATCATGAGAGACTTGTTTTATTTCGTTGTTATTATTACGTGATCTATATTGCCTTTTGGGTAATGTGTGTTCTTTTAATTATTAGCTCTTTGAAGATTGAGTTGTAGATTTTTTAACATACATACAATTTTATCGCGACTTATAGGGTACCCAGAGCCTAAGGCCATAAGGCCCAATTATTATTATTTAGCGTGTTAAAAGGGAATAGTGATGGGTTGCTAGGTGCATCGCCAATTGACATGATTTCTTAAATTGCCTGCTCCCTCGACCAGCTTCTACGGCCTGCGCTGAAAGAGGAGCACCTGGTGCATTATATGTTTTTGGAAGGCAAACCATATAGAATACATTTTGAATGAATTTTGATTTGAATCGATGAACCCCGCTTGCACGCACAAAAAAGTGTCACGTTCCGTGTGCAAGTGAGAGGGCGTAACAAGTGATAGAGAGGCACGATCGCTGTAAGCGTTTGCTCGCTTGTGACCCATCTATCTCTCTTCCACTGTTATTACTTGTTCTGTGGTTATCACGTAAAATTATCGTCCGTAAACAAACTTTACAGACACCCAATCTTTTTAAATTAAAATTTTAATCAAGCAACTTAAAATATATACAATTAATATAAAAGAGATACCTTAACTATTGCTAAAACTAAGATAAATATGTATTAACAAATTTTTAAGGCCGAGTTGATATTTGTACCGATATCAGCATAAGCAGGTCGGATGGCAATGCTGGTCTTTTGGCCAAGATATAGGCCAGCGACTGGTCACAGGAAACCTCAATCAATTGCTGGGCGCCAATCAAGAAATTCGATCTGTTTTGTTATTAGGGTGGTATTATACGGAACCCGGAAAAAAACGGAACTCGTTTAGGATCACTGGGTTGTCCGTATGTCTGTCTGTCTGTCTGTTTGTTTGTCTGTCTGTCTGTCTGTCAAGACCCTTTTTCTCAGGAACGCGTAAAGGTATTAAGCTGAAATTCATATCAAATACTCAGGTCTACTGTTTCTTGCAGATGTGAAAAAATCAAACTTCTAAGCCAACGCAATCATAAGATACAGCTGGTTATGCCGCAAATTTTTGTGTTTTTTCGATATTCGCAAGGGAAAACCCTGTAGGGTACTTCCCATGAACTCAGAATCTTGAAATTTGGTACGAAGCAACGCTTTATAGCACAAACAAAGGGAAAATTGCGAAAAGCATTAATTTTGAATTACATCATATAATAAAAATATTTTAATAATTTCAAACTTATTATATATTCGTATTATATAATGTACGAAACCCTTCGTGCGCGAGTCCGACTCGCACTTGGCCGTTTTTTTATTTGTATTTAATATCGTTGTACTGCTAAGGGCGTCAACTCCTTTTCTACTTGACATAGGTGCCCTGCTAACTCTGCCAGCTGTTCTTTGATCTTCCAAAATCAAGGATCCCATTCTTATCTAACTATTCAAAGCTTTTGTGATAACTCCAAAACTAGGCAGCAGAAAGGAACAAAGGTTTATCAAAGGACACAATATTTGTCGATCTGATTACGAGGGAGCGCAGTTGACCGTCATAATACGGCGTTGGCAGTGCCTACTGGTGCATAAAATATTCGGAAAGAGCAAGGGACGTACCATTACACTTCTCACCTGTTAGCCGTTTTGTGTTTGTAAAATCCTACTGTATATTTACCATTAAAAAAAAGATTCTTTTAATATAAGTATATATATATGTATATATATACTAAAAACTTTCTTTTATGTATTTTTGTCGTATTTTTATGTATGTCAGTCAGTTCTTCAACCTTTGAGTTATATATATTTAGATTTTAGATTTAGATTAAATAATCTAAATATATACATTGTGGTCTATCAACGCACAGCCCAAACCACTAAACGGATCGGGCTGTAATTTGGCATGCAGGTAGATGTTATGACGTAAGCATCCGCTAAGAAAGGATTTTGATCAATTCTACCCCCAAGGGGATAAAATAGGGGATGAAAGTTTGTTATGATAGGTAGCTTGTTTGTTTTTTTTTTTGTGTACGTGGACAACTCTGGTGTCAGATATTTCAAGCTGCATGAAGGTATCTGACACTAACGACTGTCATCAATGATAACAGCTGGGACCGACGCGAGAAAATGGTATGCCACTTGTGGTCATCAATCCCAGTGGGGATCACGCCCGGGTTGCTTAACATGCGTAAACGAAAAAATGCGCATGTCAATTGGCCCATCGAGCGCCTCAACTATACTAGTGGAAACTATAAACATACGTGTTTCGAAAAATAACTATAAACACGATATGTTGATATTTTTTTGTTTTTGCTCCAGTGTTGCGAAAATATTTCTTTCAACGAATATTTAAGGAACTGTTTTTCCTTTAACACATCCCAAAAAGAATTCTATTCCACAGAGCATTCAACCTGCGAGTCAGAATCGCAATTAGCCGCTATTTTCTACTACCACATCTTTCGGAAAAAAAGTGCTCCCAAAAATGTTAAAGTAGCATTTCTGATTCCCCGTTTCTTTCATAAAGTAAGACTTCTTTCATTTGTGGTATAAATATAGCGTCAATTTTCGCATTTTTATAAATGGTAAGCAAGCTGAAAAATAACGCATACCTTTCTTTTATACACGGTGAAATTTTTAACGTTCTGGTCAGGACCCTTAAAGGGGTGATTCAGCCCGTCGATGAACAACTTCTCCTATGGGACCAAAGCTGGGAACTCAAGAAAAAAAAAGGACCATTCTATACAAAAAAATTCAGCCGCCCGGTCCATTTGTATGGCAACGTTAAAAAAATGAGTTCCCAGCATTGGTCCCATAGGAAAAGTTGTTTATATCGACGGGCTGAATCATCCCTTTAAGGGTCCAGAACGATCAAAATTTCACCATGTGTAAGGAAAAGAACTTAATCAAAAATGTAATTGAAGTCAAGTTAGGTTTCCATTTCTTTAGTAAGACTTCTCACATTTGGGGTATAATTACGGCGTCACTTGCACTAATTTGCGGTAACAAATAAAGGGAGGGTTCCAGGATTCGTTAATGTTCCCGGAACGCCTTCGGGATGTCCAGAGTGACCGCCCAGGGACAACTCACTATTAAAGTGCTAAGAGGGCATTATGGGACCCTCTTGGGCTTTGGGCGTTCGTCTGAATAAGTAAACGTCTTAATTGTGTTGGGTTTTTGGACAATTGGGGTCGGACAGTTGTACTTGATAGCAAAAAATTAACATAGTATAAAAAAATCTTCATATTGATGGACGGAGAGTTGGCCGATCAAAATCGTTCTCTTATTAAATCCTAATCCTAACTAATATTATAAATGCGAAAGTGAGTTTGTTTGTTTGTTACGGTTTTACGCCGTAACTTCTGAACCGATCATCATGAAAATTTGCATACAAGTTCTCTGGAGTCATAATTATAATGTAACTAGCTTTCGCCCGCGGCTCCGCCCGCGTCAATGTCGATCCCTCGGGAATAGTACTTTTTTTACCGGGATAAAAGGTAGCCTATGTCCTTCTCCGTACTCCAGGGAACTTGTATGCAAAATTTCATGATGATCGGTTCAGTAGTTACGGCGTGAAAGCGTAACAAACAAACAAACAAACAAACAAACAAACTCACTTTCGCATTTATAATATTAGTAAGGATAAGGATTATGTTCGAGGTCACGGGTGTCGTCGTCAACTGCTTCGATGGTTGCAGGTATGGCATCGGGTACGTGCGCCCGGCCTCCAGAACTGCTACTTGCTATCCCCCAGTCATCCGAGTGACTAGTATGCCAATACCTTCATTCCCTTCCCAAATCCAACAAATTTCTACACTTTCCCAGCTTAAAAATGCTTTCAACGGGCAGGAGCGACGTAAGCACACGATACCCACCTGCCAATCGTGGTGAGTATGGCTGGCAATATCCTCCCGTAGAACGAAGAATCCTTGGGAGAGGCTTTTGTCCAGCAGTGGACTTCTTACGGCTAGAATAATGATGATGATAATGATAGTAGGTCGATTCCACATGATATCCTTATCCTTACTTCCTTATCCTTACTAATATTATAAATGCGAAAGTGAGTTTGTTTGTTTGTTTATTTGTTTGTTTGTTTGTTACGCTTTCACGCCGTAACTACTGAACCGATCATCATGAAATTTTGCATACAAGTTCTCTGGAGTACGGAGAAGGACATAGGCTACCTTTTATCCCGGGAAAAAGTACTATTCCCGAGGGATCGACATTGACGCGGGCGGAGCCGCGGGCGAAAGCTAGTTAAGAAATAAAATATGGTGAAAAAAATTTCAAGCGGGCGGGATTTGAACCTGCGACCTTAAGTCTATGTACGACTTAAAATCGTTCTGTTACATGTCTGCTGTAAATTTATTTGCTTGATAGATAAACGACTATTAGTGTAGGCCAAATTCTCTGTCTGCTCAGGCCAAGTATGGCTCCGGTAGTACAGAGAGGGTCATGCTCCTGCAGTGGACACTAAAATGACCTGATGATGATGATGATAGATTAACGGCCGAATATTCAAATGGTGCTTCAATAGTTATCTCATTGTTAAGAAGATATTAACTTTTTACGGAACCGGTATTTATAAGTGTTGGGTATTTCCTCTCATATGAGCGTTACATCAGCTCTGATGCTTCATAGGTTATCGTGGAGTAAATAAATTACTATTATATACAATCATTCTGCAAGATTTTAACGCCTAATCACCTTGGTGACATCAACCGTCTTTGGGTATAATTTTGCATGGGATATCAATGCGTTTGTCCTTAATTTGCCTCGTACAACATCTGTAAGCAAAAATGAAGTGATCGTAGGCAGTGAATAACGCGGCAAACTATACTAATCACCATACTTACTTTAAAAAACAGTCAGTATCTGCCATCACTCTTGGTGAACGATCATTACACACCTTTAATTGTCTAGCCCTGTTTGTCTTAATCTGTAGTAGCAGCGTGGGTAACACGCAAAGGTCACTAAGAACCCTCTGCCAGTGACAGTTCCGGTCAACACAAATATAAATTGTCCCGAGTCGTCACGCTTAGAAGAAAAAGGATCACATGTCATTTCTTATTCTAAATCCTCACCCTAGTCACTTTATTTTAAGAATTCTAATAACCTGCGGGTGAACGATAAGCAAGTTAATCCTGAAGATATATAGGGTATCGTTCGAATGCCCAGTGGGCAGTGAGCGATGTCTTCTTTTGTCTTGCTCACACACCCCTAGGAGACAATAATGTAAGGAAGACGTCCGTGCGTCAGCAATCGACAGTGTCCGAATAATATTTCTAACGTAGAGCTAGAAATATATCAGAACTACTAAAAATATTTTTGATATTAAAAAATGTCTAGCTAGATAGTATATGTAATTTAGATAATAAATTGTTCACTGATTACCTGATTAGTTAAGAGTGAAAAATTAAGATATACCTCTCGGCTGCACGCACTACAAAGGGATAGCGTTTACTAGTATGATATCCATTGAATTTTTCCTAGGAGAATTTTTGGGAGAAAAGAAAAAGCTTTTGCTGCAGCTGTTTCTCTTCTCGCGCAAATCGTAGAAACCGGCTGAGAGAATGGAGTAAATTCGAAGGAATCTTAAAGTGATACAGCTATTGCATTGCTATTTTCGTTATGTTTTTACCAACACGCTTAACGTTGCCTTTGAGTCTTATGTCATTAGGCTCTTTATACCTTATAATGAGATAAAGATATATTTACAGACGTTAACATTAATTATCTTTGCTCTATCTTTTACATGACCTACGTCTTATTATACAAGTCAAAAGCACTTTCACTAATGCATTTCATCAGTTTCATGCTTATTCTATCTCATTAGATAATTTAATTGTCTAGACGAAGTCAACGACAGATCTAAGAACATTTTAGTAATGATAGTTTTGAGTAGTAACCCTTACTATCTATGCTTAGATATAAATACAATATATGATTTCGGACTATGTTTTTTCATTTAATAGCGTGTCACTTCGGCTGTTCAGATATATTTTAAATAACTATAGGGTTAAAAATGAGTAAAACTGAAAAAGAGACGGATCGACCTCAATCTGTCTGATAAAAACTTGAAGCACCAAATGTGTGCAAAGAAAGAGGGAAGGCCTTACTAGCAGTGGAACATGAAAGGAACTAAAAAAAAAAACCTCAGGTCTAAATATTTTGAAGGCTATGGTAGAATCGTCCGATCGTCCACAACATTAACTGCAGCCGGGGGTTTGTCAATCGCCTTTATTTAAAGTCACCGCCTATTGTGTCCGTGGTCATTGTCGCGCTGAGATTTATTCGATTGGATGAATCGGCAAGATCTCTTAATGGCTCCTTAGCTTAGTCTTTACAAATTGTGAATTTAGGTAATTAGGACTATAAATAGTTTTGTATAGTACTTACTTTCCACTTCGAGAATCAAGTTTTAACATTTATATATTTTACAAATATATATTTTTTTACACAAGCTTTTATTTAGTTTCACCTGTCCCGTTCAAAAAAGTTAAAGATCCATTTTTCGGATACCGATTGATAGACAATATAATATTATAGAATCGTTGCGCTAGTCTGATAATGGAGTCGAAAGGTGACCATAGGAACTTTAAAACTAAACAAGGTACACCAATTGTGTTTGGGCTCATTTGATTTGTTTGATTTGTCACTTCACAGTGTGCATTCGTTTGTCTTAGCTTATCACAAAAATGATTTTTTTTCCAAAAAAAAAAAACTATTTCATCTAGACCATAGATTTAAAAAAAAAATCTGATCGCCAATTTACGTCAGTTTTGTTCATAGAAGTCTTTTTTTTTTTAAATCTATGGTTTTGTTGGTGGGAATTCCTATCTTGTAAGTTATTATTAAATTTTATTATATTTTTGATCTATAAATATTTCTGCAAACTTCAATAAAATCTTTGTATCAATACAAACAACATTTTCGACTGGCCCACCCAACAGAAAGCAAAAGTGAAATAAATTTTCCTCTTTAGGTAAAGCCACAGAGGCAAAAAATACTAGTAAAGCTGTGTTGTCTTTTCGTATTGTTTTGTTACAGACAGTGACTCCTGTGCTAATTATATTATTGATTAGTCTTGGCCCAGGGATCCACTTGTGTGAATGGAGATCCCTCGAGAAGAGTACCTTTTTCTGGAATGAAACTCTACGTTCTTTCCTGGTCCTCAAAATATCTCCATACCAAATTTCGCTAAATCGGTAAAGTTATTAAAGCATGGGTAAGTTATAAACATACAAGAATGAATTTCGCATTAATATTTCGTATGCTCAACTAAATCTCATGCTTATAAAAAAGAAAAATAATAAAAAAAAAAATAAACAAAAAAAACTATGTTGACGTCGATTGAGAGAAAATGCGCTTTGCAGTTTGTTGCCGCTTCTTCTGCATTCTGCTTTGGAAGCGGCACTAACATAAAGTTAATTACTGAAAGTCAAAAGTCAAAAGTCAAAGATTTTTATTCAAAATTGGATACATGTATCTCTTTTTGAACGTCATATTTTTATTTCTTATATATTTTTTTATATATGCAAAATTGAAATACTACTAGCGTTTCGGAACGACCACTGGTGAGAAGAATACGCCGAAAGAAACTCAATCCAGCCTTGGTCCCTACGTGCCTGAAGGGCTCTGAATACATTGTTAACATTAAATACAATTTTTCATACTATAGATTAATTTTAACATTTAATAATTGTTAACATTAAATAAATTTATATAAATTTCCACGCATTTTTATCAGTAATATAATCATCAATGCAGTAATAAGCCTTTTTTATTAACTGGTTTTTTACAATCGTTTTGAACTTAAGTAAAGGCAGACCTAATATTTCTGCAGGAATTTTATTATAGAAGCGTACTCCTAAACCCAAAAATGAATTCATAGTTTTCTGCAATCGCAATACTGGTGTAGCTAATTTATTTTTATTTCTCGTGTTTCGGTCATGGATATCACTATTTTTCTTATATAAATCAAGATTATAGCGCACAAACATAATATTCGCAAATATGTACTGAGAAGTTAAAGTTAAAATATTTATATCTTTAAACAATTCTCTAAGAGATTCTCTAGCACCAAGTTTATATATAGATCTAATAACGCGTTTCTGCAGGACAAATATGGTGTTTACTTCTGCAGCGTTACCCCATAGTAAAATCGCATAAGACATAACACTATGAAAGTAACTGAAATCTGACGTCAGCAATTCTCAGTTGTAAAATCAAATATGACAAATAATACAGCTTAATAGTGTTCAATCAACCTGTATTAGATAAACGATATGATTTGAAAAAAACAACGATGACGATTGTCACTGGGTGTGTGAACTCATCCCACATCAATTTCTACTAACTATCGGAAAACGCTGCGTTGATAGTTCCACCATAAATGGCCACCTAGGGCTATAAACCGACTTTTCCGATACACTGGTCGCCAACAATTATCTAAATAGCCATCTACATTTACCCCTTACATTTTATTATTACCGGTCAATTTCTCCGATGTCCGAGCTCAGCGGAATCCATGTTTGCGAGATTTGGAGATATTGGGAAGGGATTTTCGCAATCTTACGAGTTTGGCTCGGTAACAGTTGATTTTTATCTGCGGAATGGTTGTGTATACTTTGTGTTATTGCCTATTTGTAACTGTATTTCAAGCTAACTGGATGTGTTATATTTTGATACCCTCTTTTAGCAGTAAAAACAGATACATGCCGAAGTAAACGTTTTTAGTCTTTAAAGATTTATTGATTTTGTATTATATGCTCTTTATTTTGATGTGTATATTATGTGTATATTTTCCATAATACTCAACAATCCTCATTCTCACCTTAGCTCCTCTTCCGCTCATTTTACACTTTCTTACCCAATAATGTATACAATTTTTGATGTGGGGCCAAAAATATCGGATCATAAAGTGTGACCGGGGTCCAGACGAATATGGAGAGGGAAGTAGGTAGTTAGGAACTTTATTT